>LR812532.1:3520385-4175385 GCA_903798195.1 Danio kyathit
TGCGATTTAAACGTATGCGCAAGAGTAAAATAAATTAAAATATGCGATTTAAACGTATGCGCAAGAGTAAAATGAATTAAAATATGAGATTTGAACGTATGCGCAAGAGTAAAATAAATTAAAATATGCGATTTAAACGTATGCGCAAGAGTAAAATGAATTAAAATATGAGATTTGAACGTATGCGCAAGAGTAAAATAAATTAAAATATGCGATTTAAACGTATGCGCAAGAGTAAAATAAATTAAAATATGCGATTTAAACGTATGCGCAAGAGTAAAATGAATTAAAATATGCGATTTAAACGTATGCGCAAAAGTAAAATAAATTAAAATATGCGATTTAAACGTATGCGCAAGAGTAAAATGAATTAAAATATGAGATTTGAACGTATGCGCAAGAGTAAAATGAATTAAAATATGAGATTTAAACGTATACGCAGGAGTAAAATAAATTAAAATATGTAATCTAAACGTATGCGCAGGAGTAAAATAAATTAAAATATGCGATTTAAACGTATGTGCAAGAGTAAAATGAATTAAAATATGAGATTTAAACGTATACGCAGGAGTAAAATAAATTAAAATATGCGATCTAAACGTATGTGCAAGAGTAAAATAAATTAAAATATGCGATCTAAACGTATACGCAGGAGTAAAATAAATTAAAATATGCGATCTAAACGTATGTGCAAGAGTAAAATAAATTAAAATATGCGATCTAAACGTATACGCAGGAGTAAAATAAATTAAAATATGCGATCTTAACGTATGCACAAGAGTAAAATAAATTAAAACATGCAATCTAAACGTATGCACAAGAGTAAAATAAATTAAAATATTCGATTTAAATGTATGCGCAAGAGTAAAATGAATTAAAATATGCGATCTAAACGTATACGCAGGAGTAAAATAAATTAAAATATGCGATTTAAACGTATGTGCAAGAGTAAAATAAATTAAAATATGCGATCTAAACGTATACGCAGGAGTAAAATAAATTAAAATATGCGATCTAAACGTATACGCAGGAGTAAAATAAATTAAAATATGCGATCTTAACGTATGCACAAGAGTAAAATAAATTAAAACATGCAATCTAAACGTATGCACAAGAGTAAAATAAATTAAAACATGCAATCTAAACGTATGCACAAGAGTAAAATAAATTAAAATATTCGATTTAAATGTATGCGCAAGAGTAAAATGAATTAAAATATGCGATCTAAACGTATGCGCGGGAGTTAAATAAATTAAAACATGCGATCTAAACGTATGCGCGGGAGTTAAATAAATTAAAATATGCGATCTAAACGTATGCGCGGGTAGTTAAATAAATTAAAATATGTGATCTAAACGTATGCGCAGGAGTAAAATAAATTAAAATATGCGATCTAAACGTATGCACAGGAGTAAAATAAATTAAAATATGCGATCTAAACGTATGCGCAGGAATAAAATAAATTAAAATATGCGATCTTAACGTATGCACAAGAGTAAAATAAATTAAAACATGCAATCTAAACGTATGCACAAGAGTAAAATAAATTAAAATATTCGATTTAAATGTATGCGCAAGAGTAAAATGAATTAAAATATGCGATCTAAACGTATGCGCGGGAGTTAAATAAATTAAAACATGCGATCTAAACGTATGCGCGGGAGTTAAATAAATTAAAATATGCGATCTAAACGTATGCGCGGTAGTTAAATAAATTAAAATATGTGATCTAAACGTATGCGCAGGAGTAAAATAAATTAAAATATGCGATCTAAACGTATGCACAGGAGTAAAATAAATTAAAATATGCGATCTAAACGTATGCGCAGGAATAAAATAAATTAAAATATGCGATCTTAACGTATGCACAAGAGTAAAATAAATTAAAACATGCAATCTAAACGTATGCACAAGAGTAAAATAAATTAAAATATGCGATTTAAATGTATGCGCAAGAGTAAAATGAATTAAAATATGCGATCTAAACGTATGCGCGGGAGTAAAATAAATTAAAATATGTGATCTTAACGTATGCGCGGGAGTTAAATAAATTAAAATATGCGATCTAAACGTATGCGCAGGAGTAAAATAAATTAAAATATGCGATCTAAACGTATGCACAGGAGTAAAATAAATTAAAATATGCGATCTAAACGTATGCGCAGGAATAAAATAAATTAAAATATGCGATCTTAACGTATGCACAAGAGTAAAATAAATTAAAACATGCAATCTAAACGTATGCACAAGAGTAAAATAAATTAAAATATTCGATTTAAATGTATGCGCAAGAGTAAAATGAATTAAAATATGCGATCTAAACGTATACGCAGGAGTAAAATAAATTAAAATATGCGATTTAAACGTATGTGCAAGAGTAAAATAAATTAAAATATGCGATCTAAACGTATACGCAGGAGTAAAATAAATTAAAATATGCGATCTAAACGTATACGCAGGAGTAAAATAAATTAAAATATGCGATCTTAACGTACGCACAAGAGTAAAATAAATTAAAACATGCAATCTAAACGTATGCACAAGAGTAAAATAAATTAAAATATTCGATTTAAATGTATGCGCAAGAGTAAAATGAATTAAAATATGCGATCTAAACGTATACGCAGGAGTAAAATAAATTAAAATATGCGATTTAAACGTATGTGCAAGAGTAAAATAAATTAAAATATGCGATCTAAACGTATACGCAGGAGTAAAATAAATTAAAATATGTGATCTTAACGTATGCGCGGGAGTTAAATAAATTAAAATATGCGATCTAAACGTATGCGCAGGAGAAAAATAAATTAAAATATGCGATCTAAACGTATGCGCAGGAGAAAAATAAATTAAAATATGTGATCTTAACGTATGCGCCGGAGTAAAATAAATTAAAATATGTGATCTTAACGTATGCGCGGGAGTAAAATAAATTAAAATATGCGATCTAAACGTATGCGCAAGAGTAAAATAAATTAAAATATGCGATTTAAACGTATGCGCAAGAGTAAAATAAATTAAAATATGCGATCTAAACGTATGCGCAAGAGTAAAATAAATTAAAATATGCGATCTAAACGTATGCGCAGGAGAAAAATAAATTAAAATATGTGATCTTAACGTATGCGCAGGAGTAAAATAAATTAAAATATGTGATCTTAACGTATGCGCGGGGAGTAAAATAAATTAAAATATGTGATCTTAACGTATGCGCGGGAGTAAAATAAATTAAAATATGCGATCTAAACGTATGCGCAAGAGTAAAATAAATTAAAATATGTGATCTTAACGTATGCGCAGGAGTAAAATAAATTAAAATATGCGATCTAAACGTATGCGCAAGAGTAAAATAAATTACAATATGTGATCTAAACGTATACGCAGGAGTAAAATAAATTAAAATATTCGATTTAAACGTATGTGCAAGAGTAAAATAAATTAAAATATGCGATCTAAACGTATGCGCAGGAGTAAAATAGGTTAAAATATGAAATTTAAACGTATGTGTTGGAGTAAAATAAATTAAAATATGCGATCTAAACGTATGCGCAAGAGTAAAATAAATTAAAATATGCGATCTAAACGTATGCGCAGGAGTAAAATAAATTAAAATATGCGATCTAAACATATGCGCAAGAGTAAAATAAATTAAAATATGCGATCTAAACGTATGCGCAAGAGTAAAATAAATTAAAATATGCGATCTAAACGTATGCGCAAGAGTAAAATAAATTAAAATATTCGATTTAAACGTATGTGCAAGAGTAAAATAAATTAAAATATGCGATCTAAACGTATGCGCAGGAGTAAAATAGGTTAAAATATTAAATTTAAACGTATGCGCGGGAGTAAATAAATTAAAATATGCGATCTAAACGTATGCGCAAGAGTAAAATAAATTAAAATATGCGATCTAAACGTATGCGCAGGAGTAAAATAAATTAAAATATGCGATCTAAACATATGCGCAAGAGTAAAATAAATTAAAATATGCGATCTAAACGTATGCGCAGGAGTAAAATAAATTAAAATATGCGATCTAAACGTATGCGCAAGAGTAAAATAAATTACAATATGTGATCTAAACGTATGCGCAGGAGTAAAATAAATTAAAATATTCGATTTAAACGTATGTGCAAGAGTAAAATAAATTAAAATATGCGATCTAAACGTATGCGCAGGAGTAAAATAGGTTAAAATATGAAATTTAAACGTATGTGTTGGAGTAAAATAAATTAAAATATGCGATCTAAACGTATGCGCAAGAGTAAAATAAATTAAAATATGCGATCTAAACGTATGCGCAGGAGTAAAATAAATTAAAATATGCGATCTAAACATATGCGCAAGAGTAAAATAAATTAAAATATGCGATCTAAACGTATGCGCAAGAGTAAAATAAATTAAATATGCGATCTAAACGTATGCGCAAGAGTAAAATAAATTAAAATATTCGATTTAAACGTATGTGCAAGAGTAAAATAAATTAAAATATGCGATCTAAACGTATGCGCAGGAGTAAAATAGGTTAAAATATTAAATTTAAACGTATGCGCGGGAGTAAAATAAATTAAAATATGCGATCTAAACGTATGCGCAAGAGTAAAATAAATTAAAATATGCGATCTAAACGTATGCGCAGGAGTAAAATAAATTAAAATATGCGATCTAAACATATGCGCAAGAGTAAAATAAATTAAAATATGCGATCTAAACGTATGCGCAGGAGTAAAATAAATTAAAATATGCGATCTAAACGTACGCACAAGAGTAAAATAAATTAAAACATGCAATCTAAACGTATGCGCAAGAGTAAAATAAATTACAATATGTGATCTAAACGTATACGCAGGAGTAAAATAAATTAAAATATGCGATCTAAACGTATGTGCAAGAGTAAAATAAATTAAAATATGCGATCTAAACGTATGCGCAGGAGTAAAATAAATTACAATATGTGATCTAAACGTATACGCAGGAGTAAAATAAATTAAAATATTCGATTTAAACGTATGTGCAAGAGTAAAATAAATTAAAATATGCGATCTAAACGTATACGCAGGAGTAAAATAAATTAAAATATGCGATCTAAACGTATGCGCAGGAGTAAAATAGGTTAAAATATGAAATTTAAACGTATGTGTTGGAGTAAAATAAATTAAATATGCCATTTAAATTTAAATAATAAATGATAAGGACAGAGGGTGACGCAGTGGCGCAGTAGGTAGTGCTGTCGCCTCACAGCAAGAAGGTCACTGGGTCGCAGGTTCGAACCTTGGCTGGGTCAGTTGGCGTTTCTGTGTATATAATGCGATTTATTATATACTTTTATTAATCTTTTTTTTTTTTATTAACTTGTTTATTGTGACAACATATGTATAATATAACAATATATACAGTTGAAGTCAGAATTATTAGCCCCCCTTTGAATTTTTTTTTCTTTTTTAAATATTTCCCAAATGATGTTTAAGTAAGGAAATTTTCACAGTATGTCTGATAATATTTTTTATTCTGGAGAAAGTCTTATTTGTTTTATTTTGGCTATAATAAAAGCAGTTTTTATCATTTTTAAACACCATCTTAAGGTCAATATTATTAGCCCCTTTAAGCTAATTTTTTTTCGATAGTCTACAGAACAAACCATCATTATACAATAACTTGCCTAATTACCCTAACCTGCCTAGTTACCCTAATTAACCTAGTTAAGCCTTTAAATGTCACTTTAAGCTGTATAGAAGTGTCTTGAAAATATCTAGTCTAATATTATTTACTGTCATCATGACAAAGATAAAATAAATCAGTTATTAGAGATGAGTTATTAACACTATTATGTTTAGAAATGTGTTGAAGAAATCTCTCTGTTAAACAGAAATTGGGGGAAAAAATAAACAGGGGGGCTAATAATTCAAGGGCAGCTAATAATTCTGACTGCAACTGTATGTGTTTGTTTATTATTACTTATATTACCTTTATGTATGTTTTGTTATTGCTTTGGCAACATTGTGCTTTGTTTTACAGTCATGCCAATAAAGCTCTTTGCATTTGAGACTAAAGGCTGAGGTCATCAGATTGGTGACTGGTTGTTTGTTGCATTCCTCACAATTCCATGCCTAAACTTTTGGGAAGCAGTGTGAGGGCAACATCCCAGAATATCCTAAGCAGCTGCTGCGTTGCCTTGACAACTCCTGTCTTCATGGCACTGAAATGTGGATAAGCTGCAGCTTGACAGTGTGTCTAATGCCGTTTAGGAGTCTCTCTCTCTCTCTCTCTCTCTCTCTCTCTCTCTCTCTCTCTCTCTCTCTCTCTCTCTCTGTCTCTCTCTCTCTCTTCAATTCAATTCAGTAGTTGCTTTATTGGCATGACAAATGTATTGCCAAAGCATTTATAAAGTTTACATAAAGTAACATACATATATATAATTAAAAAAAACAGTACACACGATAGTAGTAGTAAAAAAAAAAAGTAAATATATTATAAATATATATATTATAATTAAATAAAATATAAATCATACATCCTATTATTCAATATATCATATTTATGGTGGCTTGAGAAAATCATAACTTTCCGCCAGATTGTCATACAGACTTAAGGTTGGGCTCATTTAACTCAGACTACCAATCTGCCAAACACTGATGACCTTTTACCTTACTAGCCACACCCTAGCAACCACTTACGCCACCCTAGCAACTGTCCCATAGACTTCCATTGTAAAAAAAACTGCCCCTGACTTTACATTAGACATACTAACAACATACCAACTCGTACAATATACAACAATACTCCATACCAGAAACATAATCATACTAGCAACATGCTAATTCGTACTATAAACATACTAGCAACATGCTAATTCATACTATAATCATACTAGCAACATGCTAATTCGTACTATAAACATACTAGCAACATGCTAATTCATACTATAATCATACTAGCAACATGCTAATTCGTACTATAAACATACTAGCAACATGCTAATTCATACTATAATCATACTAGCAACATGCTAATTCGTACTATAAACATACTAGCAACATGCTAATTCGTACTATAAACATACTAGCAACATGCTAATTCGTACTATAATCATACTAGCAACATGCTAATTCGTACTATAAACATACTAGCAACATGCTAATTCATACTATAATCATACTAGCAACATGCTAATTCATACTATAAACATACTAGCAACATGCTAATTCATACTATAAACATACTAGCAACATGCTAATTCATACTATAATCATACTAGCAACATGCTAATTCATACTATAAACATACTAGCAACATGCTAATTCATATTATAAACATACTAGCAACATGCTAATTCATACTATAATCATACTAGCAACATGCTAATTCATACTATAAACATACTAGCAACATGCTAATTCATATTATAAACATACTAGCAACATGCTAATTCATACTATAAACATACTAGCAACATGCTAATTCATACTAACAATATACTAATCCATACTGAAACATATTAACAAACATATTAATCATACTAGCAAACATGCTAATTCATACTAAATTCATGCTAACATCATGCTAGTTTATACTAGAAACATGCTAGTGACATACTAATTCAAACTCAATGCTAATGACATGCTATATTATGCTAGAAACATGGTAACTTAGGTTTGCAACTGCCTAGCAACCACTCAGAACACCTTAGCAACTGCCTAGCAACACCTTAGTAACCACCTAGATCACCCTAGCAACTGCCTAGCAACCACCTCCCCCCCCCCCCCCCCCCCCCCCCCCCCCCCCCCCCCCCCCCCCTCTCTCTCTCTCTCTCTCTCTCTCTCTCTCTCTCTCTCTCTCTCCCTCTCACACACACACACACACACACACACACACACACACACACACACACACACACACACTTCCCTGTAAGTCCACGTTACTGAATCTTAAATCAAACGCTCTGTTTGTTCACTCTCTCTCTGCGACATTAAAATCGCTGTTTTCATAACCCATAATCTCTTCCCCAGATGTTGTTACTGCAGGACAGATTTTACACTTCCACTCATATCACAGATCAACTGGATCAAACTGAGTTTGACCTCCTATTTTGACATTACAGTTATTCAAATATTTACAGATTTAAAAAAAAAAATCTTAACTATTTTTAATTAACGATTTTTAAGCTAATTTTGTCTTTGCCATGATGACAGCACATACTGTAATATTTGACAATATATTTTTCAAGATACTATTCAGCTTAAAGTGACATTTAAAGGCTTAACTAGGTTAATTAGGGTAATTAGGCAAGTTATTGGACAACAGATTTTTTTGTTCTGTAGTCATTTTTTTAAAATGGGCTAATATTGGCTATTTTATTCAATTTTTTTTCAGTCAAAGTAAAATAAATAAGACTATGCACACAAATATATATGTGTATATCATGTATGTCAATGCTCTGTTCAGTTGAAGTCAGAATTATTAGCCCCCCTGTTTATTTTTTTCCCTAATTTCTGTTTAATGTAGAGCAGATTTTCTTCAACACATGTCTAATCATAAAAGTTTTAATAACTCATCTCTAATAACTGATTTATTTTATCTTTGTCATGATGACAGTAAATAATATTAGACTAGATATTCTTCAAGACACTTCTATACAGCTTAAAGTGACATTAACTAGGCTTAACTAGGTTAATTAGGGTAACTAGGCAGGTTAGGGTAATTAGGCAAGTCATTGTATAATGATGGTTTGTTCTGTAGACTATTGAAAACAAAATATAGCTTAAAGGGGCTAATAATATTGACCTTAATCTGCTTTTATTCTAGCTGAAATAAAGCAAATAAGACTTTCCCTAGAAGAAAAAATATTATCAGACATACTGTGAAAATTTCCTTGCTCTGTTAAACGTCATTTGGGAAACATTTGAAAAAGAAAAAATATTCAAAGGGGGCTAATAATTCTGAGTTCAACTGTATATGAAGAGCTGTTGTCTATTGACTCTGATTTGAGTTAGAAAGCTTTCCTGTAATGCTTTTAAAAAAGTTAGCATGCTTTTAGGCAAGTTATTGTATAATGATGGATTGTTTTGTAGACTATCGAGAAAACAAAATAGCTTAAAAGGGGCTAATAATTTTGACCTTAAAATGTTTTTAAAAAAATTATAAAAACAGCTTTTATTCTAGCCGAAATAAAACAAATAAGACTTTCTCCAGAAGATAAAATATTATCAGACATACTGTGAACATTTCCTTGCGCTGTTAAACATCATTTGGGAAATATTTAAAAAAGAAACAAAATTCAAAGGGGGGCTAATAATTCTGACTTTAACTGTATATCATATATATAAATTCTTTGTATTTAAATAGCTATTTGTTGTTGCTTAAAACGTACATTGCAATAATTTGTAAAGAATTAGCTTTCTCTCTCAGCAGAAATGATTATATTTCAATGTCTGTCAAAACATTCATTATCAAAAACAAAAGCATGTGTCAGGCCAATTAAACATGTTTTAATTGAACTGAAAAGTAATAAAGTGTAGCATATGCTCTCTTTAATCCACTTTGTGATCCAACTAGTAATCAAACTGTTGAAAAGAGGATTTTCTCTGCTCTGCATTCCTGATAATCCTCCAGAAGCAGCTCTTTTCTGATCTCCGTGTCCTCCAGTCCTTCCCCCTCGTCTTCACTTTTCCACATGTCTGTCTGTGTTTTGTTCGCCTGTCCTCTTTCTCGCTCTGTTTGGATTCTAATCACTCCTTCCATTCGGCTCTCTTGGAACAGGAGAGGGTTTCTGTGGAAACGCCAGCTGAAGTGGAAAAGACTTTTTTTGTAAGGGTGCTGATGCAGTGTGTGTGTGTGTGTGTGTGTGTGTGTGTGTGTGTGAGAGAGAGTGTTTGTGTGCAGGGCGAACAGATGGGCTCCCCTGTGTTTCTTTTATGCTCAACAGAGTGATTTTTCCCCAGGGTTTCATTGCACTCCTTTTTGTCTCTGCTTGATTTTTATTGCCATCTGCTAATTATCTCGGGCTGAAATGCATAAGGCTGACTGTGGCCAAACGCCTCTGACCCCTGTGACTTTACCTACCTCAGCTCCAGATCAGCTGTTTGAAAGCTGGCGAAAGTTTCTAGCTTGTCGTCAAACCTCACAGCTGTTAAAACACTGAAGAGTTTTTGGCGGAGAAGCAGAGATTTACCCTTTGAGAAACAGAAAAGGCACAGAAAGTAGTTCTGAATGAGAACATTGTCTCATCTGGGTTAATTTGGCTAAAACTGAGCTGAGAATGCAGATTGATGTGCTGAAAGATAAAGCTTTTGACTGTGGTTAAAGGAACGCTGCACTTTATTTGGAAATAAGCTAGTTTTACAACACCTCTAGAGTTAAACTCTTGAGTTTTATCATTATTGAATCCATTCAGCTAATCTCCGGGTCTGGCAGGAGCACTTTTAGCTTAGCTTAGCATAAATCATTGAATCGGATTAGACCATTAGCATCTTGTTCAAAAATGACCAAAGAGTTTCAGTTATTTTCTTATTTAAAGCTTCTGTAGTTACATTGTGTGCTCAGACAGACAGAAAGCAGTTCTAAAAGGGGTGAAAGGGGCTATAGTCTCATCTGGCTTAATTTGACTGAAACTGGGTTGAGATAAAGCCTTTGACTGTGGTTAAAGGAACGCTGCACTTTATTTAGATATAGGCTAATATTACAACACCCCTAGAGTTAAACTGTTGCATTTTACCATTTTTTAATCTATTCAGACAATTTCCGGGTCTGGCAGGAGCACTTTTAGCTTAGCTTAGCTTAGCATAAATAATTGAATCGGATTAGACCATTAGCATCCCGCTCAAAATGACCAAAGAGTTTCAGTTATTTTCCTATTTAAAGCTTCTGTAGTTACATTGTGTGCTCAGACAGACAGAAAGCAGTTCTGAAAGGGGTGAAAGATGCTATAGTCTCATCTGGCTTAATTTGACTGAAACAGAGCTGAGAATGCAGATCGCTGGGCTGAGAAATAAAGCCTTTCACTTTGGCTAAAGGGACTCTGCATTTTATTTCGATATAAGCTAATTTACAACACCTCTAGAGTTAAACTGTTGAGTTTTACCATTTTGTAATCCATTCAGTCGATTTCCAGGTCTGGCAGGAGCACTTTTATCTTAGCTTAGCATAAATCATTGACTCGGATTAGACCATTAGCATCTCGCTCAAAAATGACCAAAGTGTTCAGATTATTTTCTTATTTAAAGCTTCTGTAGTTACATTGTGTGCTCAGACAGAAAGAAAGCAGTTCTGAAAGGGGTGAAAGGGGCTCATCTGGCTTAATTTGACTGAAACAGAGCTGAGAATGCAGATCGCTGGGCTGAGAGATAAAGCCTTTGACTTTGGTTAAAGGGGCACTGAAATTTATTTCGAAGTTAATTTTACAACACCCCTAGAGTTAAACTGTTGAGTTTTACCATTCTTCAAATGCGTTCAGTTGATCTCCGGGTCTGATGGGAGTGCTTTTAGCTTAGCTTAGCATAAATCATTGAATCGGATTAGACCATTAGCATCTCGCTCAAAAATGACCAAAGTGTTCAGATTATTTTCTTATTTAAAGCTTCTGTAGTTACATTGTGTGCTCAGACAAACAGAAAGCAGTTCTGAAAGGGGTGAAAAGGGCTCGGGGTTAAGAGCCTTTGACACCCCTAAAGTTAACATTGTTAAGTTTTACCGATGTTGAATTTGTTCAGTTGATCTTTGGTTCTGGCGGGATCACGTTTAGCTTAGCTTAGCATAAATCATTGAATCGGATTAGACCATTAGCTTATTTAAAGCTTCTGTATTTACATTGTGTACTGTGATAGATGGAAAATAAAATCATGTTTTTTTCTAAGCCGTTTTGGCTAGGAACTATACTGTTATTCTGGTGCAATTATCAAGTAGTTGCCATACCATGACTGATGCAGGCGGAGTGATATTACCCAACACCTGAAAATAGTCCCTATATAGGTAGCTATAGGAGCAGTACTGTACAGTAACAGTTACTTTTTGATTTAGTGGCTAATTTGTATGAATTTGTATGATATAATTTGTACATTTTAGTACAATTTTCTAATCCTCCAATTGGGGGTTGGGTTCAGGCCACGCCTCCTTTTAAAAATTGTACATTTTCGTATGACTGAACTCGTACTTATACGTTATATATTTATATATATATTTATTTATGTATATGTATATTAATATATATATATATATATATATATATATATATATATATATATATATATATATTATTCATATATATATATATTATTCATATATATATATATATATATATATATATATATATATTATTCATATATATATTTATATATATATTATATATATATATATATATATATATATATATATATATATATATATATATATATATATATATATGTATATATACTATATTATATAGTATATTATATTATATATTATAAATAATATATATATAAATATAAATAATATATATATATAAATATGAGCCAGTAGAGTGATAATAAGTTAAATAGTTATGCTTCCTCATGAAATCAGGCTGGCTGCGTAATTTCATTTCCCTTGCTGCAGCCATGGTACGTCAGCAAAGTTCCTTGATAGTTACGCCAGAATAAGAGTATAGTTCCTACACATCATTTATTTTCAATTGGTCATAGTACATGATGTAACCACAGAAGAGTCAAGCTTTAAATAGGAACATTTTTAAACTCTTTTTTTTCAAGCTTTTGAGTGAGAAGCTAATGGTCTAATCTGATTCTATGACCTATGCTAAGCTAACAGTGCTCCCACCAGGCAAAATTAATTAAAAAATGGTAAAACTTGACGGTTTGACTATAAAATGAGACTATTTCTAAAAAAAAAAAGTGTTTAAAGAGTTACTTTAAGTGGTCAGGGTTTTGCAGAGATTAAATTTATTTGTTGTAGGAAGCAAACACACATAGAAGTGAGAAAGATATGTTGATTCAGTTGAACATTAGGGTAAATTGGGAGCCTCTGGAGACTGTTGCTTCATTTTGCATTTCTCACTTTATTTTAATGCTTTTGCAAGACAGTTTGCATAATATTCTGTGAACACCAGAAATGATTTCATTTGCAAAATATTAAGGGAAACCTCATGAAGTGCATAAGAACGAACTATAAAGGAAAATCATTTTGCACAAGAGGTGTCAGTTTCACTTGTGGCATTAGGATATTTTCAGATAATATTTTTTCTCCATGTTTTCAGTACTTCCCTTCTTGGCTTTAAAGTTTTATTACTGAACTTCTCTCACTGTTTTGAGCTTCAGTGTTTATTAGATTTATCTCAAATTTTATTTGTTTTGTTTCTTCAGTTGAACACGAAGGAAGATATATTGATGAATAATTATATTTTTTTGTTCCTACTATGGAGGTCAATGGCAATTTTTTCCCACAACATTCTTCAGAATATCTTGCTCAAGTCATAATAGCACAATTCATTAAAGCTTAGACTTACTTGAGTGAGTAAATGTTGAGGAAATTTTCATTTTTAGGTAAAAAAAAAATTTTTTTAGGGGAGCATGGGGCACAAAGTATTGCAGGGTAAAATGTAACAGAATTTTAAGGAATTTGCTCAGGGTTAACCATGGCATGCTTCTGAGATGTTCACCACAGTGTCCGCAAACGTCTTCCTTCCAAAGTTCAGCGAAATTAGAGTGAGAAACACAGGAGAAACCATTTTTGCAGCATAAAAGTAGTTTTTATTATACTCTCTCTCTCTCTATATTTTTTTAAAAATCTGTGAAAGTATGCATGTAAATCTTATATTCTTGTGATCACCGTTTTACATCAAAAGATGTAAAAAACAAGACAAGATGAGGAAAACATGACACAGCGAGGTTAGTTGTAATCGGGTGTTACAAATAATCACACACTGTTGGACACCAACTAAACTAACAAAATAATTGTTGAATTTTGAGTGTAACGTTTAGAATTTTTTAATAAATAGTTTTTTTTAATAGAAAATATTTATTTAATTGAAAAAATATATATTTTATTGCTAATATTGCAAATAAATGCATCGTAAAATAATGGATAATAATGCAAATGTGTTTATCCAATAGATAAATAAATGAACATGCTGTGCTATGTAGAATAAAAATAAATGTAGTTAAGTACTGAGGAAGTATACTATTTATTTAAAGTGAATTTAAATTAATTGTGTGAAATCTGACTTTTTAAGCATGTTACAGCTAACCCTCTATGTTACAACTTGCCCCGCAGGTGGGGTAAATAGTGACATTTATACTCCTGGCACTTTTGGCAATACTGCACAGAAACCACAGGTCCGGCGATCATAATTCCTGTGCTCATTTGTAGGAGAGGCTTGTGTGTTGTTGGCAAAAAAAAATATAGGTTTGTCTAACCCCATTACTTTGTTCATTGTTTGGCCAAAACCAAAAAGTGTTACTTGGTGCCCCGGTCTCCCCTAGCTTTGCACAGTTTGTGATTTTTTTCTCATTAATTTATGCTTTAGATTTGTATTATCTTTCCTTCAACAGCTTTCAATGTTGAAACGTTTGACAAAGTGACTTTTATTGACATTTTTTTATTAGTTTGAACTGATGTAGTGGTGTTTTTGTTGCTACAAAAAGCTGGTAATAAACTTCCAGTACTTTTTCTGTCATTTCACAGGCTTATATATATATATACATATTGTATTAACATATGTATTATTTCTCTATATCATTTCAAACTACTTAAATGCAAGTCAGGCGGCGACATGGTGGCTCAGTGGTTAGCACCGTGGCCTCACTGCAAGAAGGTCACTAATTCGAGTCCCGGCTGGATCAGTTGGCCTTTCTGTGTGGAGTTTGCATGTTCTCCTCGTGTTGGCGTGGGTTTCCCCCACAGTCCAAACACATGCGCTCTAGGTGAATTAGATCAACTAAATTGGCCATAGTGTGTGTGTGTGTGTGTATGGGTGTTTCCCAGTACTGGCTTGCAGCTGGAAGGGCATCCGCTGTGTAAACCATATGCTGGAATATTTAGCGGTTCATTCCCCTGATAAATAAAGGAACTAAGCGGAAGGAAAATAATCGCAAGACAATAGAAGTCACTGCTAAACTGTTTTAACATAAAAATATCACAGAGCAGAGAACATGGTGCCATAATGTAATTCATAACCATAAATAAAATAAACACACAACTCAGAAACTATTAACTAACAGACATTTTTTGATGGGCATCAGTAACAAACATATGTATTACATAAACATATATGTGCATTTATGCATTACACTGGACATGTGTCTGTGTGTATTATGAATGATGTGCATATACACAAATACATAACAGCGATATTGCGTTATTTAACAGTACACATTAATTCAGAATAATAATAAGTAAAAATGAAACGATAAATACTTTGAGAACTTTTATTTGAAATGTCAGTGTTCAGGAAAAGGAAAACAAAACAAAAATAAAACAGCAATATAAATATTAGCATATAAAATGCAAGTAGCACACAGGAGCCGGGAACAAAAGCGTCTTATCAGAGATGTTACAGCAGGATTACAGCATCAGCAGACACACATACACACACACGCACGCGCACACACACAGATAATAGATCTATTCAGATTCTTCATATAGACATTAAGAAGCATTCTCACATGTAAGCACAACGGAGATTACAAAATTAATCACGGAGGTTTACTCGTGTCCTCCGCTTTGTGTCTTTTCATGGAAAAAAAAGCAGACAGGAAAGAAAAGATGAACACAAAAATATATGCATAACATCACAACTTCTAGACTAAGAGTGTGTCACTATTCGTTTTCATAGGTAAAAGTTAAACTCTTTATTTACAGGTGCGTTAGTTGGCGTTCATAGTACTAAAGAACTACATTGGTAACACGGAGTGTCAAAAAAAAGGATTTTTTTTTTTTTCTTCTTCTTCATTTTAATATTTTTGTGCATTTTTTTTTCTGAAAAATACAATGACATTCCAGTAGTAAGCCATTCCTCTTGAGCTGATTATCTGAAAAGGTTTCATGTGTTTTCTATTTACAAAGGAAGGTCATGCCATGGGTATTCGAAGGACAAATGAACTAAAAATCAGCATTTGGATGGAACATTAGTATTGTGTGTGTGTGTGTCTTTCTAGCTTTCCAAAGCAAAAATAGTTGGCTTTAGTGGATGGTGCGATGAGAGTTAAAACGTACATTCAGTGAGTGCAAGTTGTCTTCTAAAACAGCATCCAAACTCCTTCACTTTGTATTCAATTTTTAATATTCATATTATATCCGAAAAGCATTTGCCATCCATTGCAAATATTTCAGAACGTTACTAACATTTTCCGAGGCCCTGTCCACTCGAATACGGTATTTTCTATGCAGTTTGGCTGTTTGTGCACACAAGAATGGAGTATCGGGTGACTGAAACCGAAACATGATGTCATATCATATGCGCTGTTTTCTCCTTTCTGATTGGCCAACATGGCTGGGTTCACACCAAAAATGTAAGACACGAATTAAGTATATTTAACACGTTCAAGCAGGTAATGCATTGTAATTTGTAATGCAATTTGGGATGGTAATCCACCTCTTTTTTCACGTTTGCATAGACTTGTATGCAGTTTACTCACAAAAATGCTTGTCCATTTGGTGTGAAACCGACATAAAAATGTAAGTATCACCCCTTGTTTGTTCAGAAGAGCGGAGAAAACTGCATACGTGTGGACGTGGCCTGAGTTTTAAAGCCAATTCCTTTCAGTCTAACTCGCAATATCAGGATATTTTTTCCGTCAAAGTGAATCATTACTAACTCTCCAGCACTGCTAAAGAGCTTCAACACTTCAGAATAATGCTGCGGTTACACTAAAGTTTGTGCGTCAAAATTCTGTAGTACGGCACTGCGAAAAGGGGTGGGATTAAACAAGATGATTAAACATTTAAAAAAAGCGAGTGATTGGCCCATGATTTAAATTCCTGTCCAGATGTTTTGATCTTCGATTGGTCTCACGCAGTCATGTGATGCGATTTCGCAGGTCAGAGTTCACCTAGCTTGAACTTTCCAACGCAGCGAACTGCAAAACTTGTCGCATGAGCTTGCGCTTCCGGTCTGACGCATTTGCGTGCGTATGAACGGAAGTCTATGGGGAGAAAAGTGCAGTGTGACCGCAGCCTAACCCGGAAATACTGAATTCTAAATGCTTCCCCATTTGGTGTGAAACCAGCATAGAAATGTCTTTATCACCCCTTGTTTGTTCAGAGAAGCGGAGAAAATTGCATACCTGTGGACATGGTCTGAGATTTAAAGCCAGTTCCTTTCAGTTTTTAGTCTATCTCGCAATATCAGGATATTTTTTCCATCAAAGTGAATCATTACCAACTCTCCAGCACTGCTAAAGAGCTTCAACACTTCAGAATAACCCGGAAATACTGAATTCTAAAGCGATCTACTCCCGGGAGAGGGTAGAAATCAAGGGCCGTGCGATTTACTTCCAGAAGGACTTTGAAATTGGGGGGCACGTAATTAGAGCTTAACTTTTTGATTGTAGGTGAAAAATCGAAGCTGTTGGAGACATCTAATAGATTAAAAGGTACTGAAAAAGTCCACTGAGAGGGGGGGTGATCACCAGAATGGGGCCTAAGATAATTCTAATACTAAGTCCTAGAATTTAGAATATGGAAAAACTTTCTTTACGCCGTTTTTATTTTATTTATGCTCGTCTTTTATTTCTGTTTATGCAAAGCACTTTGAATTGCCACTGTGTATGAAATGTGCTATATAAACAAGCTTGCCTTGCTTAAATGCTTCCCCATTTGGTGTGAAACCGGCATAAAAATGTCCTTATCGCCTTTTGTTGATTCAAAAGAGAGGGGAAAACTGCATCCGTGTGGACATGGCCTGCGTTTTAAAGCCAATTCCTTTCAGTCTAACTCACAATGTCAGGATATTTTGCCGTCAAAGGGAACTCTCCAGCACTGATAAAGAGCTTCAACACTTCAGAATAACCCAGAAATACTGAATGAATTCAAAGGACGATAAAGATATTGGACGCTTAAACTATCCTGCAATGGCTCGGACATCACTTAATGCTCCAAAAACATTCAACGAACATAAAAAAATGACCGAAATCTGGCTCAGAGATACACAGGGGGATTCATTATTGAAACACAATAAAAGTGGATGCTTGTAACTGCTTCGTGACTCTTGGACGGGTGTTTGTATACGTCTGTAGCGCAAAAAAACAAAAATGGCATGCAGCGATAATCACCTGAATCTACATCGAAAAAGTCCATAGTGGTATTTCAGCGAACGATAACAGAAAGTATAATCATGATGCGCTTTACAAAACATCGCAACATCCTACTGGGCACGTCAGGAAATACAGCAATGTCTTCATATGATCAATAGCATGACTGTTGTAATTATAATAACACATCTCCTCCTCCTCCTGTCCAGATGATCACGGTACTGTGGTAAATACATTATTGGCTAGATATATATATGCAGGAATATAGTGTCGCTAACTTGGCGAATGCCAGAGAAAATATGAAAATCTGTTTTTTTTCCAAAAACAAAACAGTATTTGTATGCGGAAGTGGTGTGTTAATGTTTTTTTCTCTCTCTAAATAGTTACAGATTTTCCAGCGCAGGATTGAGTGGTCCAGCTATGCTAACATAACCCCCCTATGCTTCATATCTACTGTAAACGCTCTACTTTTTCTCCTTCTTGGTGGCCTTCTTCTTGCTGGCGGGAGTTTGAGCGGCTTTGGGCGGCTCCGGCTGGGCGACGGCGATGGCGGCGGAGACCTGCGGTGGAGGCAGGGCTTGCTGGGGCTGCTGCTGGTTGGAGGTCAGGGTGGCGGTGCTGCCCGGGATGTACACGTTCTGCCGGTAATCAGGCACGTGCTGCAGGGTGAACTGAGGCCCGTAGCGGGTGCTCAAATCCATGGTGCCTGGAGCCAGAAAGTTGGTGGCCTCGCTGACTTCTGCACACAAACAAATATATTTATATTAGGTGAGTCTTTTACTTTTATTTTATAGGCTGTTTACATTGTTTCAAAGCAGCTTCATAGAAAAAAAATAAATAAATAGTTTATCCAAAAATGTAAATATCCTCACACTTTACCGCTGTAAACTGCAGAGTTTTCAGTAACACTACAATGACAGTACATGAATAATGATGTGTTAGTAAACTAAACGTTACTTCATTATGAACTAATGATGAGTTAACGCATGCACTAATCATGAATTAACTTTAACTACAACATGAGTTCATACGTGATTAACGGCTACCTTAATTACTTGTAAGTACATGCTGTAAACTAACGTTTAAGTCTAGGCTAACCAAGATGAGCTGTTAATGTATAATGTCATGGCTTTACTTGGAGGGGCACATCACTATTAACTACTCATGAACTTCTGTGTTTAAACTGTTAATGGCGACACAACACTTTTCTATTGTTATTCAGTGTAAACGCACTAGACGGGAGTTCATGAGTAGTTAAGAATGGGTTAATGATGATGTGTCCCTCCAAGTATGTATAATTACACTACTAATACTAATAATTCCTTACATTTATATAGCACTTTTCTGGACACTCAAAGCGCTTTACACATTGGGGGGAATCTCCTCATCTACCACCAAATTGGTGAAGAGGAGACAGTTATGATATGAGGATGGTTAGGAGGCCATTAGGCAAATTTGGCCCCACTCTTTTTTTTTTTTTGAAGGACATCCTGGGATATTTAATGACCACAAAGAGTCAGGACCTCGGTTTTAACCTCTTTAGACAGTGCCCACTGAGTTCCCTTTACTATACTGGGGCATTAGGACCGCAGTTAGTGAGACCGCCCCCTGCTGGTCTCACTGACACCACTTCCAGCAGCAACCTAGCTTTCCCATCCAGGTACTGACCGGGCGCAGCCTGCATGGCTTCAGTGGGCGACCATGTGAGAGTTGCAGAGAGCTAGCTGCCGGCAGTATACATTACCATGAGTTCATGATGGTTAAATTAAGCATACACTAAAGTGGTGATTAATACATTAATTAACAAACAATCCTGTACTAACAAGTAATTACGGGAGCAGTTGTAATTGAATGCATGCATTAACTCATCATAAGTTCATAATGAAGAAATGTTTGATTTACATGTTAATACATTAATATTCATGTACTTATTGTAAAGTGTTACCGATTTTGGTAACACTTTAGTTTAGGTCACCATTCACAGTATTAACAAAACATTAAATACCACTACTGGCTAAATAATAAACTACTAACTAGCTGTTTGTTAATAGTTATTAAGGTAGAAGTTGGGTTTAGGTTAAGATTAGGGATGGGGAATAAGGTCATACTTTATAAATACTAATGAACATTTAATATCTTAATAATGGGCAGCTAGTAGCATGAATTGTGATCTAAACTAAAGTGTTACCTTTTAAGCAAGAATTCTCACTATTAACTACTGACTTATTATCTGCTAATTATTAATATATTTGGCTGTTTATTTGTACGATCTTATTTTACATTTTTAAACCCAACTACTACCTTGACTAGTAATAAGCAGTGAATTAAGTCCCTCTCACTTGGAGGTCTCCGGGCTGCAGCAATACCTACCTGCATCATTACATTACATCAATCCAGCAGGGTTAAATATGGACAAACCCAACATCGAGCTGATTTGTTAAATTAAATTAAAACAAAACAAAATTTAACCCATTGGTTGGGTTTGTCCATATTTGACCCATCGTTGGGTTACAACAACCCAGCAGGGTTAAATATTGACAAACCCAACATTGAGTTGATTTGTTGAATTTAATTAAAATAATATATTTTTTAAACCGAACTGTTGGGTTACAACAACCCAGCGGGGTTAAATATTGACAAACCCAACATTAACTTGATTTGTTAAATTAAATTCAAAAAAATTTTTGTCAAATGTTTGGGTTTATCCATATTTGACCCATCGTTGGGTTACAACAAACCAGCAGGGTTAAATATTGGCAAACCCAACATTAAGTTGATTTGTTAAATTAAATTCAAAAAATTTTTTGTCAAATGGTTGGGTTTATCCATATTTGACCCATCATTGGGTTACAACAACCCAGCAGGGCTAAATATTGACACAGCCAACATTAAGTTGATTTGTTAAATTTTTTTTTTTTAACAAATGGTTGGGTTTGTCCATATTTGACCCATCGTTGGGTTACAACAACCCAGCAGGGTTAAATATTGGCAAACCCAACATTAAGTTGATTTGTTAAATTAAATTCTATTTTTTTTTGTCAAATGGTTGGGTTTGTCTATATTTGACCCATCGTTGGGTTACAACAACCCAGCAAGGCTAAATATTGACACACCCAACATTGAGTTGATTTGTTAAATTTAATTAAAATGATATATATTTTTTTAAAACAAATTGTTGGGTTACAACAACCCTGCAGGGTTAAATATTGACAAACCCAACATTAAGTTGATTTGTCAAATGACATTATTATTTTTTAACCAAATGGTTGGTTTGTCCATATTTGACCCATCATTTAGGTTACAAAAACCCATTATTATTATTTTTACAGTGCAGCTTTAAAGAAGTCAATAATGTCATGATGAATCTTTTTGTTTGTATGCACGGTAATAAATAGCTAATAATGCTGTTCGATTATGATGTCTTAGTACACAATAAGTATAATGAAGTAAATCAAATCAGTTCAGTGTTGATTTTAATAATTATAAAACAAATTAATTTAGCTCTAAAGCAGCTCTACATGAGATAATAGTGTCATTATTAGACCCAACTCAGTTTTTTTTAGTGATCTGATATTGTCAATGCCATAGTCAAAATAAGGAAGTTGCTTTGCATAAAAGCAATAAAGGAACAGTTGACTTAAAAACGAAACTTCCTGACCGTTTACTAACACTCAAATGGTAGTAAGCTTTTATGAGCACAACACAAGATATTCTGGAGAATGTTAAGGTGAAACAGCAATCATTGACATCCATTGCAGGAACAATGTGCTGTTTTTTCTCTAGCATTTCTTAGTACATCTACATTTGTGTTCAACAGAAGAAAGAAACTCCAACAGGTGGAGAATGAGTAAATGACAGGATCATTTGGGGGTGAACCGTCCCTTTAAAATGAACCAGAAAGTCTAGATTTAAATGAGCAACAAAGCTTTTTTTCGACCAGACTTTAACCTAGAAAAAAGCACAATGATAAACTCAGACAAACAGAGTGTTAATGGAAACCTGCGCGCCACTGGACAGAACAGTGGAAACACTGACACTCAAACAGGAACCCAATAACTCAATATAACGTCTGTCTTTGCAGAACAAATATAACATCATTCCTCACTGTCTGCGTCTTTAACATGCCTCTCTGTTCTGATCTGCTTTTACATACGTTGTTCACTCCAATTTAAACGTGGTCAGTATGTTTTTTTTTAAAGAAAATAATACTTACATTCAGCAAGAATGCATTAGATTAAAAATGGGAGCTCTCTGGAATACTCGATTGTGATTGGTCAGTTATGGAATGTATGCTAATAGAACCTTATTGGAAAGTGTTACCGAATTTAATTACTAAAATCCTTACCTTGATTTCCACAAACATCTAAATCAGCGCAACAATAATATTCATTGTTATTTGAGCTCTAAATCAGCATATTAGAACAATTTGTGAAGGATCTCGTAAAACTAAAGCAACAATTTTATCATAGATTTGTACTATAAAATATTTAAATACAATATTTATTTCACAATTTGGTAAGACCTAAAATAATGGCTTGTTAGTTATATACTAACATGAACAAACATCTATTACAGGATTTATTAATCTTTGATATCATTAATGAAAATGAAGTCATTCATTGTAAGTTCTTAGTAACTCACAGTGCATTAACTCAGGGGTTTTCAAACTTTTAGGACACACGCCCCCCCACGTTTGTCCAATTTCACTCGCGCCCCTGCCCCCCCCACCCCAAAGCCAGCGTTTACATGGGCAACAATACTTTAATAGGATTTTAATATGATTAAGATAATACTCTGATTAAGAGTCACCATGTAAACAGCGTTTTTGATGACGTTATCTGACTGAAGTCATAACTAAACAGAATTGTAATTAAGATGTGGAGTATGCAAATATTAGTGGCATTATTGAAGTAAACACCACAATCAAACTATTCCTTAATGCCATGTAGGACTTTTCGCTGCATTCGACAAGATGCACACACAAGGCTGTCAGTAAAGGACCGCACACACACACAGATCACAAACAATGTTGCCAGATTGAATTTGCATTTCGGCGGGTTTTGGATGGCTTTTGGGCTGGAATCAGTCAGCTACATCTGGCAACACTGACCACGAAATGCGGAAGTTTCTTTCTATCTATTTGTCGTGCGCTATCAAATCCCATTAAAACATCTTCCACCAGTCCTTACTAAATATTCGCGTCTAATAACCCATTTGTCATGGGGGCATCATTGAAATATTCATGAGTGAAAGTGCCGAACTGCAGTTAAAGTCGAAAAATTAAAGATGAAACACCCGAGATGACATGAGACTCTGCAGGAAACGTGGATAGCCTGGTGGCGCAACATTCAAAAAGCACTTCACATTACACCTTAATCATATTATTGTCTTATTCACATTAAGGCAAATAACTATTACTGATGTCCATGTAAAGGTAGTCTGTATATCTTCATGTCGCATGTCTTCAAAGTAAGTGAAAGATCCAGAAGGGCATCCTGATTTGATTCAGAAGGGCACTTTTTTTTTTGTCAGACACTCACCGGTTTGACTTTCATTCACTGTTAAAAAGCACCCGCTCCATTTTATTTGCATATATATTTTACTGGAAAGCATAAACTCTACAGGTGCCTGATAGTTAGATGTGAAACTAACTTTAATCCGACTTACTCTAATAAACGCATAAAAATCGTCATCATAATTTTCTCACGCCCCCCTTAACAGATGCTGGCGCCCCCCTGGTGTTTTGAAAAATGATGGAAACCTGTAACCATTGACTTCCACAGTATGTGTTTTTCCTACTATGGAAGTCAATGGTTACAGGTTTGCAACATTTTTCAAAATATCTTCTTTTGTGTTCGACGGAAAGAAACTTGTAAAGGTTTGAAACAAGTAAAGGGAAGTTTTCATTTTTTGGTGAACTATCCTTTTAACTAATGGATCATTATTTTAAAGTGTTACTAATCATTTAAAATACATAATATATATATATATATTGAGTTGTTTTGAGTCATTATTAGCTTTTTGTAACAGTAGAAGCCCTGTAAATGCTGAAGAAATACCACAGCAGTTAAGTAAAGGTGAGTCACTGTCTTTGTGTGTGTGTGTGTGCGCAGTGAGAATAAAAGGAAACATGAGAGCGGCTGACGTGATGCTGTGGGAGTCTCCAGCTTTGATGTGTGCTGTATAGAAATGAGCCATTGCTGTGAGCTTTGCTTCACACATGGACATCTGTGAGTGTGCATGTGTTCATTCTACATGATCGGCCATCATGCATGATGCAAAACACACATCTATGCAAGGCCTGATCTGATTATGATGTAAATGACTGCTGAATCACACAAGTCAACACGCTGTTCTGCATGTGCTAAAAGACATTTACATTTAAATTAAAAAGCTTCTTTTAGATATGCTCCTGTATCTTTACTTAAAATCCTTTTTTAATTAAACTAATAGATTTAAAATATATGCAGTATTTAGTTGATACAGTATGTATTTTGCTTTTATTTTTGACAAAATAACTGTGTACGGATATAAAAATGTTAGGTTTGTCAAATGTAATGTTCATTTATTTAATTATTTACAATTTAAAAAGATGTACAAATAATATATACAATGTTTAATTAAAATATTCATTTGGGGATCATTTCAAAAGTCCTCATCTTTTATATTTATATAAAGTGTATTTGAATATTTTAACCTAGCAACTCCCACTATACCTATTTTAAATAATGCGTCCTGAATCATGCATTCAGCTTCAATTCTTGTGAAATAATTAAACGAGGATTCACATGGAATATCTATTTTTTTGTATTATTCATAACTTCAGTAATTAATTTTGTGTCTGTTTGTATGTTCTGGTCAACTCTGTTACATTGGTTATAAAAAATGCACAAGCATCATTGATCAAAAACAATAATATGATTCTGTTTTAGAATTGTCAACTTTGTTACGGTTAACCCTTTTAGTGGATTAAAAAGTGTAAAAATTAGGCAAACAACAGCTGATAACAGAAACACATGTTCCCTATCATATTTAAGCATTTTACATTAATAATACATTTCATTTATTGGGAATTCTAAATTTTCTGTATATCATTCCAGTTTAAGGAAAATGCGTAGAAAAATGCTTAAAATGTCCCTGCAATTCTGGAATGAGTATATATATATACACACATACAGTTGAAGTCAGAATTATTAGCCCCCCTTTGATTTTTTTAAATATTTCCCAAATGATGTTTAACAGAGTAAGGAAATTTTCACAGTATGTCTGATAATATTTTTTCTTCTGGAGAAAGTTTTATTTGTTTTATTTCGGCTAGAATAAAAGTAGCTTTTAATTTTTTCGAAACCATTTTAAGGTCAATATTATTAGCCCCTTTAAGCTATATTTCTTCGATAGTCGACAGAACAAACCATCATTATACAATAACTTGCCTAATTACCCTAACCTGCCTAGTTAACCTAATTAACCTAGTTAAGCCTTTAAATGTCACTTTAAGCTGTATAGAAGTGTCTTGAAAAATATCAAATATTATTTACTGTCATCATGGCAAAGATAAAATAAATCAGTTATTAGAGATGAGTTATTAAAACTATTATGAATAGAAATGTGCGGAAAAAAATAAACAGGGGGGCTAATAATTCTGACTTCAACTGTATATACCCACATGAACAAAATACTGTTGCAATTTAAGTTAAATACTGATGTGTTTTTGAGCCATACTATATAGCATAGTTTTTACAACAATATGTGTAGTACTTTAGACTGACTGAGAATTTTCTGACATGTTATTCTTTGGTTGCATCGATTATTTCTGTTGTCCTCATCTAAATCGGTTATAAAAATCATATGATGAAAGAGCATAACATTTTGCTTTAGAAATGTCAACTCTGTTACTGTCAACCCTTGAAGTGAATTAAAAACAATGATTACAATAAGAGACTCTATAGTGTTATTATTCATCTCCTCCAGTTTAATGTTAATTTAGCATATTATTCTTTATACTACAGTTTACTAAATAAATAATAGATTTCCTTACTGCTCTCAATCCAGAGTATTGAAGTTGCATAGTTTAAGTTACAATTACGACTAAATCATAAAATACTGGGTTGTTATAACACAATGTTGGGATAAATATGGACAAACATCAAAGCAACTGATAACAGAATCAAATCTTCCCTATCATAGCATTTTGAATATTTTTTATGTTAATAATACATTTAGTTTACACATTTGTTGTTTATCATTCCAATTTCCACACTGAAAAAAATGCCATGTTATTTTAACACGATTCTGTGTGTAATACGGACTAACCCTGCTGGGTTAATGTTTTAAAATTAAATCAATAGGACCAAATTGTACCCAATATGGGATTAAATAGCCCAGCATTTCTAAGAGAGTGAATGCAATTCTGGAATATACAGTGCTCAGCATAAATGAGTACACCCCATTTTGGAAATTTATATTTCTATCAATTTCTCAGTGATCATGGGTCATATATATTGGTGCATTTGAACTAAACAGATATATTAAACGGATATATTTATTAACATAATATTTCAGAAAATGCATGCAAAATATTGCAAATAAACAATTTTTGCTATTTTTGAAATTAATATTTAATATTTTTCCCCAACATACAAATTTGGCCAACACATTTATGAACCATTATTGTAAGTTTAGTAAGATTAGCTCCAGATTTGGCTTCAGTACTGACTAATTTAATGTATATGCACAAATATAATATTGTAAAGCATCCTTTAGAAAATATTAATTTAAATATTGTACTATATGCTGAGCCCATATATATATATATATATATATACACACACACACACACACGCACACAAAAAAAAAATGCTTTTGCAATTTATATTAAATACCATAGTGTTTTTGAACCATACTTTAGTAAAGTGTACTACAAACTATCGTATTTACAACTATTTGTGTACTGCTTTAGACTAACTAGGAATTGACTGATTATTTATGGTCAGAATATTTACATGCTGTTCTTCGGTTACATCAATTGTCCTCATTTCTATGTGGATAAAAACGTCTGACTGACTAGAATAGTTTCTTTCTTTGTGAAGACAATAACTCTGTTAGCTGGACCTTTGAAACTGCATAACAATCAAAATGACCACTCACATCCCTGCAATTCTGGAAATATATATATATAAAGATGAAGTCAGAATTATTAGCCCCACTTTGAATTTTTTGAGAATATGTCGCGAAAAGCGATTGCCTTTTTAATACTATGTTTACATATTACTAGATTAATACTATGTCTGCATATTACTATAGCACAACAACAGCTTGTTTACGTTCATTAGATATAATGTAAATTAAGTTTTTAGTCAGTGATAGTCAGGGAATTTAATCGTTTTAGTTTGAAGCCTGCGCATCTCTCCGTTTCTCCGACTGCGCAAAAGGAGCGCAGAGAGGGTTTCATCGAGTACAGCTCTCATCTGATTGGCTGAAAGGTACGAGTCGCCTGCTGCTGCTGCCAGGAGAGTCTCAAAACACACACACTCGTATCCAGAGCGAGTCGTACGTGAAACAGGATTTGCACATTCTCATTCAGGATGAACTCGCAAATTTTAAACATTCAAAACTTTTTGTACACTCTTATACATTTGCAAATGGTGTTTTGCATTTGTGAAACGTATTTTATGAATATGTATTTTTATTTTGTGCACGTGAATTGTTTTTGTGAATATGTGTAAATATTTTATGCACGTGAATTTGGTTTTATGCACGTGAATTTGACTACGCATGTGTACATCGTGTCTTTTGCGTGAAATACTTTAGATACTAAATTCGCTCCATATTTTAGGGTCAATATTATTAGCCCCTTTAGGCTATATATTTTTTTTGATAGTCTGTAGAACAAACAACTGTAATACAATAACTTGCCTAATTACCCTAACCTGTCTAGTTAACCTAATTAACCTAGTTAAGCCTTTAAATGTCACTTTAAGCTGTAAAGAAGTATCTAGAAGAATATCTAGTGAAATATTACTTACTGTCATCATGGCAAAGATAAAATAAATCAGTTATTAGAAATGAGTTATTAAAACTATTATGATTAGAAATGTGTTGAAAAAATCTGCTCTCAGTTAAACAGAAATTGGGGGAAAAAAAATAAACAGGGGGGGCGAATAATTCAGGGCGGCTAATAATTCTGACGTCAACTGCATATATATATATATACCCTCATGAATAAAGTGCTATTGCAATTTATATTAAATACTACAGTGTTTCTGAACCATACTATAGTATTTACGAATATTTGTGTACTGCTCTATTAGTTGGACCTTTAAAACTTTGCAGACCATTTACATTACACATAAGAAGACATTTGACAAACATAGAAGTAAATATTTCAGAAGAGCGAGTCTCTCACCATTAGCAGCGGCCATCAGCGCCTGCAGTTGCTCAGCCTCAGTGGGAGGATTGGGCCAGGGTCCGGTTCCCACGGCAACCTCAGGAGTGGCAGCAGCTCTGAGAGAGGAAGAGGAAGATGAGTCAACCAAACAGAAGCCAGTCTGTCCTGCTGCTATCAGCAACAGCTGCACCGTGTGTGTGTGTGTGTCTGCTTTATCGATGCGTATTAAGCCGCGGTCACACTGGACTTTTCCCTCCATAGACTTCCATTCATGCGCACGCGAATGCGTCAGACAGGAAACGCAGGGTCATGCGTCAGATTTCGCAAGTTGCTGCGGTGCAAAGTTCAAACGTGGTGAACTCTGACCTGCGATATCGCATCACTTGACTGCGTGAGACCAATCCAGGATCAAAACATGACCTCTCTGGACAGAAATTTAAAACATGGAGCAATCTCTCGCTTTTTTAAATGTCTAATCATCTTGTTTAATCCCGCCCCTTTTAGCAGCGCCGTACGACAGAATTTCGCAAGCTCAAACTCTAGTGTGACCGCGGCTTTAGTCAGAGAGAGTTACAATATGAAATATAAAGACATCAATTGTTCCAATCTATCAGCAGAAAACAAAATGAGTTCACATTGAATGTGCTCTGAATCAGTACGATTACAAATTCTTGCATTCAAAACACTTTATGAGGTCAAAAGCACAAAAAATATGTAATAATAATAGGATTAATTAAATAAAACTAACACATTTTGGGCCATAATACAGAAAATCTATAAATATGCAAAAGGTACAGCAGTAAAAAATAATTTATTAAGCATTAGCAAATAGTTAATTTATTATCTGTTAAGTATGAACTCTACATTAACAGACGTTAGTTAGATGTTTATAAATACAGCTACAAATGCTGTATTCTTGACTTAAAAGCACATTTATAATGTGCCTAATGCATGTACTTTCATACTCTGATAATGATTATATTTTCACAATATAAATGCTTTATTAACTCAACTTCATCCAGTTTTGTGAGCTACTCTAAAGCAAGGACTATTTATGCTTTATAAATCCCTTATAAATGACAATTAAAGGCTCAGTTATATTCTAAACAGGAAAAAAGAAAATAAACGACTATTAATTTCTATTCATTTGAAGACACGCAAATGAAACTGCATCAAATGAAAAATAAATCTTTGCAATCTTATCTAAAATAAAATTACTGTGCAGTTTAAACTTCGCTAAATGACATTGAAATGTTGTATCATAATATATTGTTACATTAATATATTGTTGTTTTATCCAATTTTATTTAATTGTATTTATTTCTAAATGTATTTTGACACTCCTGTTATTTAGCAATGTTTAAACTTTAATTTAATTTTTTAGATAAGATTGCAAAGATGTTCATTTGATACTAAGCCTTTAATTTTCATTTAATGGGGATTTATACGTAAAGCATAAATAGTCCTTACTTTAGATTAGGTCACAAAACTGCATGAAGTTAAGTAAATAAAGCATTAATTAACATACATGGTAACCATTACTATATCCCTGAATAATAAAATATATAAATGTTGATTTGAATAGTTAATTAATCATTTACTAACTCATTCTGAATTAATCTAAAAGCCACCAACTACTCTTAAATACAAATGGTGTGTAAATAATGCATTACTGAATTCAGCAATGAACAATTAATAAGTAATAAAGTATGAAAACACATTCATTAAGCACAACACAGGATGTGTAGCTGTATTTATAAACCACTTAATAACATCTACTTATGAAGAGTTAATGCTTAATAAATAAAATAATGAATGAACTATTTACTAATGCTTAACAGATGATTCACAGTGTGTAGTTATTATAAAGTGTTACCAAAAAAGGTATATTAACATATTTTATGTGTGCTCTCCGTTTATAGCTAAGCAAGGAAAATAGATCAGGTATAGAGTTGTTGTTTTTTGTCCCTTCATTTAGTCAAATCCTTTATTATTTCATTGTTATTATTATTATGATGATGATGATAATAATAATAATAATTATTATTTTTAAATCAGCTTCCAGAAATGATCAGATGTGCTCCAACATTAGGCACATTCAAATCAAGACTTAAAACACATCTGTTTAGTTGTGCCTTTACACTGTAAACCCAATAAGTTAAGGTAACTCAAACCATTTGAGTAAGCCGATTGCAACAAACCATTTCAGTTCAAAAATGAATCCTTATGAGTACTGTGAGATTAATCCATTGGAGTAAACGAAGCAATTTGACCACAGTAAAACCCAATAAATGAACCAACTGAGTACTTTAAAACCCAATAAGTTAAGGCAACTCAAACTGTTTGAGGAAACTGATTGCAACAAACCATTTGAGTTAAAAAAAAACTAATCTATATGAGTACTGTTAACTTTATCTATACGAGTACTCTGTTTAAGTTGATGAGGTATTTAATTAACTCATTACCTTCAACACTGAGTTTAAAACTCTTTTCAAATGAGTAGAATTATCTTTCAGTCAATTTTGAGTTAACTAAACTCATTTCATTTGATTAAGTTGACTGTTGGGTTTTACAGTGTACCGAATGAGCACTGTGCTACGTCCCACAGATGGCACTATTATGTCCTTCTTTTCTTTTTCATTCCTTTATAAAACGTTTAAACACATTTTAATATGGTTTTATCTCTTCTATCGTTTTTAATTCTTGTTTATGTAAAGCACTTTGAATTACCATTGTATAGGAAATGTGTTAAATAAGCTTGCCTAAATGAGACATAGGAAGGGTTGCCAAATAGTGTAAAATTGTTCAGTATTACCACAAACTGTATCTCTAATCTTTTCTATTTGAATAGACTGCATCAGATCATGCTCTTATTTTAACACACACAAACAAACAATCCTCCATGAAACTTTAACTACACCATGCTGGAACTGTAACGAGAGGCAGCGGCTGCTGAAAAACGACAGCGATCGCACACAAAACCGCTGAACATTTCCATGTGCGGCGATTTTATCTTCAAAGCCTTGTTTAAAAACTCTGCAATTTGCATCCATAGTGAACAAAAGCCCAGCTTGCACTAAAATACACCTCATTACACATATACACCCTGACGGTAACCAGGAAAAGCTACAAATACACTCAAATTTAGCACCGTTAATTCCCCACTAGCACACACATTTTGTTTTGAAGATTACAGCTCTGCAAACAGGACATAATGTGTTAATTAAACATTATAAAGAAGACTACGTTTAAAGCTTTCCTTAATTAGCATCGGCTACACGAACAAAGGAACAACGGCTGTTCCTCATAAAACGTCCGGATGTGTTTTCTCTCTGCGTGTGAGAGGAATCCTCATCCTGTTCTCAAAAAACTTCAGGAAACATGTTTAAAACTTTTCAAAAAGACTGTTTATGAATGATGGTGGCCTCACAGCAAGAAGGTCGCTGGTTCAAACCTCGGCTGGGTCAGTTATCATTTCTGTGTGGAGTTTGCATGTTCTCCCCGTGTTGTCGTGGGTGTACCTGAATATCTGACTACATCCATTCATTTTCAGCTTAGTCCCTTTATCAATCAGGGGTCGCCACAGTGGAATGAACCGCCAACTTATCCTGCATATGTTTTACGCTGCGGATGCTCTTCCAGCCGCAACCCAACATTGGGAAACACCCATACACTCTTGCATTCACACTCATACACTATGGCCACCACTATGTACCACATGTGTTTGGACTGTGGGGCAACCGGAGCACCCGGTGGAAACCCTCGCCAACACGGGGAGAACATGTAAACTCCACACAGAAACACCCACTGACCCAGCTGGGACTCGAACCAGCGACCATCCTGCTGTGAGGCCACAGAGCTAACCACTAAGCCACCGTGCCACCATAGCACAATAATCATTAGCATTAGCTTGTAACTGTCCTTCTGTTCTGCCAAATGAATCCAGACACTGTAAAAATCAAGTTATAGCGAGCCGGACGCTGACACAAATCAAATCAAAAGTGAGTTACTGTTCAGAATCCTCAGCGCAGGGAGAGGATGAGATGCTAACGCTAAAGAGCTTCTGTCTCTGCAGACACTTAAAGATGAATTTGGGGTCTCGTGGGGTCTCACTTCCTGTCTTAAATGAGCCCAGCGGCTGTAAAATAGTCCACAGACAGCAGACAATGAACCACAGTGGCACAAAACAACATCTGCAAACAGGATAAAACCACACGAGGAGAGGGAAAGAGAAAGAAAAAGGAAAGAAAGACTTGTGCATTTTCTTCTCTTTATTTTTTTTTCACACTATAAAAGATTTAATGACAAAAAGTCAAGACAACCAATATTTTTGGGTAGCTTTAATTTATTTTAATAAGTTAATCAGGTTTCAACAAATTTTTATTTATGTTACACAAAGTTTAACGTAATATTTGTAGTCAGTTTAATTGATATAAGTTGAGTTAAGATGCAAGTATTTAATAAATTGATTCAACTGATTTGTTTTTGCTGTAAATGTGAATGTTACTGAAATGCTTTAATAATGTAAAGCATTTTTTATAAGCATTAAAGCCATTTGAATAACTAAAAAAATATTAAGATAGAAAAATCGTGTATGTTGTATTCTGTCCCTTTATTATATATTTTTACGTTTTTTTGCTTTATTTTTTCTTTTTTTTTTAGTATTAGTTATTTAATAAAATAAATACTACTACTACTACTATTAATAATAATAATAAAATAAATAAATAAACAAATAAATTCATAATAATAAAAAAAATTCCTATAATTCACAATACAATAATCTAATTTTAACTACTTTACAGTATTTTGTATTATTTGTATTATATTTTGTATTTTCTATATTTTTTAGTAGTTTTAAATAGTTAAAAAATATATATTTTCTTTAATATTTCAGTTTAACTTTTAATTAGACTTTTCTGTTTTAATTATTTTATAAATAAATAAATAAAAAATAAATTAATAAATGAATGAATGAATGAATAAATAAATACAATCTGTTGTCATGGGCAACCCAGTGGCGCAGTAGGTAGTGCTGTTGCCTCACAGCAAGAACGTCGCTGAGTCGCAGGTTCGAACCTCGGCTGGGCTGGGTCAGTTGGCGTTTCTGTGTGGAGTTTGCATGTTCTCCCTGGGTTCGCGTGGGTTTCCTCCGGGTGCTCCGGTTTCCCCCACATTCCAAAGACATGCAGTACAGGTGAATTGGGTAAGCTAAATTGTCCATAGTGTATGAGTGTGAATGTGTGTGTGGAAGTTCCCAGAGATGGGTTGCGGCTGGAAGGGCATCCGCTGCGTAAAATTGTGCTGGATAAGTTGGCGGTTCATTCCGCTGTGGCGACCCCGCAAGGGACAAAGCCGACAAGAAAATGAATGAATCTGTTGTCATTTCTGATATTTGGGATTTAGATTTTATGTTTACATTGCTCTACGTACATTAAATCTAAATCCCAAATATCAGAAATGACAACAGATTTTTAAGATTTAATTAATGTCAATTTAATGTTATTGATTAATGCACTTGACAGATTTCATTCATTCATTTTTCTTCTGCTTAGTCTCTGGTTTATCAGGGGTTACCACAGCGGAATGAACCGCCACTTGACATATTTATGTATTTTTAATTTGAGGTGGTTTGTGTAATGTGTTTTATGTTTGGTAAAATTATTTCTAATTGCATCTTTAGTGATTTTTCAACTAATTACACTGTCTTGTCTCAATAAGTGGATTTAGAGGTTTTTGCAAAAAAAGCACAAGTGGATTAAGCTGGTTTTGACGTAAAAGAAAATCTCCCTTGTTAAAAACCAAAGAATTGTTTAAAGTGACATTTTTGAAAAAAAGATATTTTATTTACTAGCTAATAACCTTATCATTATCTATAAAATGAAACTTCTGGACCTAATCAGAGGAGCCTGATAAAAAAGACGGTTTTGCATCTGAACTCTTCATTTGTTTTTAGTTACTAATTGCAATAGAGAATATCAAATTACCTGAAAATTAATAAATAAATACGATTTAACAACAAACAAAGGGCAAAAATAAACAAGCAGAAAGAAAGAAAGAATAAAAAGATGGACTGAACATTAAAAAAAAATAAGTTTCCCCAAAACATCTCTAGAATTGTGTAATTTAAGCTCATTTTAGGTATAATATAGCTTGAACAAGCAGAAATATATATATATATATATATATATATATATATATATATATATATATATATATATATATATATATATATATATATATATATATATTTATTTTATATATATATATATATATATATATATATATATATATATTATATATATATATATATATATATATATATATATATATATATATATATTTATTTATTTATTTATTTATTTATTTATTTTTTATAAATTTTTTCTTTTTTTGTAATTTAATCATTTAAAGCAAAAAACAAAAACAAAAACAAAAGAAAGCTGAAAGAATGAAAGACAGAAAGAAATTTGAGAAGGAAAGACACTGTTTTTGCCAAGCATTTCAAAAGGGCTAAAACTCACAGTGCCAAGATGAGGGAAAACAGGGTGACTGCTGTTGATTTAGAGCCAACAACCCTAATGAGAACCAGAGCTGCTGTTGTTTATTCATTTCATATTCTCAATCATTACTGAGATCAAACCTACAACCATCAGATCAGACACTAAACACGCTGGATTTTAGACACAGACCCATATAAACTGACTAAATGATCTCAGACATGCACAACAGATCCAGTCATCCAGCGTGAAGATAAGACACCTCGCGTCTTCACAGTCAGCATTTCATCACACTTGCAGGATATCCCACTTCCTGCGTTCAGCTTTATCACATCCTGTGGTCAGATAATCCCTTCCTGTTGACCAGATTGTGCGAAAGATTGACCGAAAGTTATGATCCAAGATGTGATTGTTTGTAGATGTTCATTCATAAAATCACAAACATGTACAGCTGAAGTCAGAATTATTAGCCCTCGTGTTAAACTTGAATTTTTTTTATATTTTTTGTCCCCCAATAACAGTACATTCAAGAGTTCACACTTAGCTGATGATTAATTATAAAGCTTGTTTGGCATGCTGTCCTGGGAGAGAGCCCTGAGCTCATGAGATCCTCGAGCCCGGGGCTCCCTCCCGTTGCAAGGCGAGAGGGGAGATCGAGCTCAGGTAGATCTCGAGAACTCCCCCTTCGTAGTGTTGAAGAGCAGATAGTAGTTCTCTTTAACGAGATAGGTACTACATAGGGAGCAAGTCTATAAAGTTGATCAATCAATCATTTAGGTTGCGTGTTTTTAATCGGTGGGAGGAAACCGGAGGACCCGGGGAAAACCCACGTGAGCACGGGGAGAACATGCAAACTCCGCACAGAAAATGCCCGCTGGTTGGTAAAGCCTAGAACCATTGACATTCCTGCTGTGAGGCAACAGCGCTAACCACCATGTCACCCATCTAGAAAAGGGAAGGAGTAGGGGTGGAAGGGGGGATTCTTCAAAGCGAAGATAGCGGTGATATGGAACCCGGGATATTTATAGTAGCTTAGGGATCATCTGATTGGTGCATGTTGATTTGGATAATGTGGGTCCAGCCGCTAGCAATCATAAGCACGTGATCCTCTCGAAATTAGTTTATAAATAAACTTCACTAAAATTTGACTAAATATTTCGTCACCTTGTAATTATAAGGTTCTATCTACGTTCTGAGTGATTTTGAGATATTGAGCTTCAAAGTTTTTGCATTCCATAGCAAACAGTATGTGTGTAACATTTGTTTGGTAAATAAAAAGTCTTAAAATGTAAACAACTTGTATAAAAACATCCCATAATGTAAATACGTTGTAATTTTAATAGGAATATGTCAATAACTCAATTTTGACAAAAATGTCAGATAGAACTTTATAATTCTAAGGTGACGATTTTTCTAGATACTAATAATGGAATTTAAAGGCTTAACTAGGTTAATTAGGGTAAAGTTAGAGTAATTAGGCAAGTCATTGTATAACAGTGGTTTGTTCTGTAGACAATCCAGAACAAATATAGCTCAAATGGGGCTAATAATATTGACATTAAAATGATTTTAAAGAAATTAAAAACTGCTTTATTCTAGCCGAAATAAAGTAAATATACAGAAGAAAAAACATTATAGGAAATACTGTGGACATTTTCTTGCTCTGTTGAACACCATTTGGCAAATATTTGAAGAAAACTAAAAGGAGGGATAATAATTTTGACTTCAACTGTACATAAAGCAAACTGCACCATTATTTGTTGTGCTATGATGCAAAACTGTGGGATGAACTGGGATAGAGCTAGTCGTAGACTGCACAACACTACACACACTGATGCTATTCTATGAGCAGGACAGCCCCTGAGGGCCCCAGTGGCTCTACACTGAATAAAAAGATTAATTGGATTTACTAAATTATTTTAAGGTGAGTGGTTACAAACAATGGATATGTGCTGAAATTAACCACACAAATGAAACATTACTACGTTTAATCTGTTTGTTTAAATTCAGCCCATATCAATTGTTTGCAACCACTTACCTTAAAACAATTTAGTAAATCTAATGAATCATTTTATTCAGTGTACTGGACAGAGATGAGGATCCTGATCCATAAACCTACAGGAACTCTAGCTACACTCCAATACCTCTGTCGGCCCGGCGGAGTCCATCGCACATGTGAGGACTGCAACTTGTAGGAACTGAAAAAAAGATTTATATTATATACATAACTGGAATATAACTGGATATACACTACCGGTTAAAAGTTTGGCGTTAGTAGGATTTTTAAATGTTTTAAAATAAGCTTCTCCTGCTCACCATAGCTGCATTTATTTAAGCAAAAATACAGTACACATTGAACAATTGTGAAATGTTTTTGCACTATAAAATAACTGTAAATAATTTAATTTAATCATTTATTCCAGTGATTTTAAAGATGAATTTTCAGCTTCATTACTCCAGTCTTCAGAGTCACATGATCCTTCAGAAATCACTCTAATAATAATAATAATAATAATAATAATAATAATAATAATAATAATAATAATAATAATAATAATAATTATTATTATTATTATTATTATTATTATTATTATTATTATTATTATTATTATTATTAATGGCAATAGTAATAAAATCAATAATGCCTGGAGTAATAATTTAATTTGAAACTAAATGCAATAAGAAAGCAGTTATTTAAAATTTTAATAAATATTTAACAACTTAACATTTAATAAATGCCGTCTTGATGAACAGAATATTTTTTTTTTTTTTTTTAAAAAACATGAAAACAAAATATATATTTTTAAAATATTTTTATTTTTGCTATGATTGATTATATATATATATATATATATATATATATATATATATATATATATATATATATATATATATATATAATATTTATGTATTTATTTTTGGTTTTAAATAGTACTAAATATTGTTTTTTTCTTTATTATTTTAGTTCTTTATTTATTATTATATTTTTATAATAATAATAAAAAAATATTATAATATTTTTATATTTATTATTTTTATAAATGGCGTCACTGTGGTGCAGTGGGTAGCACAATCGCTTCACAGCAAGAAGGTCGCTGGTTTAAGCCTCAGCTGGGTGAGTTAGCATTTCTGTGTGGAGTTTGCATGTTCTCCCCGTGTTCGTGTGGGTTTCCTCCGGGTGCTCCGGTTTCCCCCACAGTCCAAACACATGCGCTATAGGGGAATTGGGTAAGCTAAATTTTCCGTAGTGTATGTGTGTGAATAAGTGTGTATGAATGTTTCCCTGTGACGCGTTGCAGCTAGAAGGGCATCCGCTGTGTAAAACATATGCTGGATAAGTTGGTGGTTCATTCCTCTATGGCGACCCTTGATTAATAAAGGGTTTTAATAAATAGTTTTTTTATTATTGTAATTTTGTTGTATTCTGTCATTTCTGTCCTTAAAACAAATATAACAAAATATGTTTAATTTTTTGTTATGTTTTTAAGTTTTATGGTTGTATAATTTTACATCTTTTTTAATAAATACTTTTAAAATACCATTGTATTTTATTAATATAGTTTTTGTTGTAATTTAGTTTGAGTTATTTTATACAAGTTAAAATAAATAAAATTTAAAATGTTGCCTTGGCAAATAGGTTAAACCATATATTAATTTATTGTTTGTTTATTTATTGATTGTATTATATGACTTATTTTACAATTTTATAGTATAATTTTACATAATAATAAATATAAAAAAAATACCATTGTAGCTTTTTAAATATAGTTTTTATTAAAATTTTGTTGTGTTTTTTAGTTTTATTGGCATTTTAAGTTTTTGGTAATTTTCATTTCAGTTTTAGTTATTTTACGCATGTTAAAATAAATTAAAATTTAAGATGTTGCCTTGGCAACTAGGTTGAACTATATACCAGTTTATTGTTTGTTTAATGTTAAATGAATTAATTTTCCTTCAGCTTAGTCCCTTATTTATTAGGGGTTGCCACAGCGGAAGGAACCACCTGTTCAATAATGTTTGACTTATTTATTTATTTATTTTTAATTTTAGTTAAAGATGCTTCTTATTGAGTAAAGGAATTAGTCTTGATTTTCGTTTTAGTTAAGTCTAATAACTCGACGAACACTACACAGTCCTTTGAGGCCGCTGCTATATAAATGTAGCGCTGCCAATTTAAACTAAACAAAAAGATTTAATTTCTTCCAAATGGCTTCTTTCAAACAGGCTCCTGTCAGGCAGGAATGTGTTGTGTAACGTCTGTTATGGAAACCAATGCGCAGTGAACGAGAGAATTCCATCCCTATTGGCCACCACCAGCTGGCCCCTCCCCCTAAAGAGCATCTGATTGGACGATCCGCTGTCAGTCACACTAAACAGCCCTTTTGGCATCTTAATGGTTCCAATCAGCTTCAGCACAATGCTTAACTATAACAGGCATTAGCATGGCAATAAAGTGCACTGTCCCCCGCTTCTACTCTTTCGGGCCTCTCTCTGCATGTGTGTGTGTCTGTTGGCAGATTGAGGATTTGGGGGTGGAGGGGTAAAAGGAGCCTCAATAACAGCAGCCATTTTGTCAAGAGGAGAGCATTAACATTCAGCACACAGCAACCCTTCTTTCTCTTTTTGTTTCACTTTGCTTATGTTTCGAATAGCAGAGGACTCGTCTTGTGTAAATGATGTGTGTTTTTCTGTGTGCACGCAATACTTAATTAAACACAGTTTACTGTGCTTTTCACAATAACTAAATGAGGCTGTCATGAATGACAGATCCTAGCAAAACTCTAAAGTCTTGCACTTGTTTTTTTAAAGTGTTATTTTAAGGGTTATTATTTAATTAGGAGGTTGAATCATTACGGAGTGAGCAAGAATATTGTTGAAATAGAAATCTAACCTGTGTGTTGTAAACTTTCCAGGATTGTAAATGAGGGGATCCATATAAAACGCAAATACATTTGAATGATCTCCACCAATGTCAAGTTAAGCAAAAGGCTTTAAAATAGCTGAGGATGTTTCTTACACTGAGTTAATATCACTTTCATTGGGTAGACGCTTTAGGCAACCGCAAACATTTTTACCAATTATCTTTTATTTTCATCGCTGTAAGATTTTTTAAATGGAAACCACTGATTTTTGCTTTTTTTTTTATTTACTTTTATACATGCATGCGGTATCGGTGTTGTTTATTTGTATGTATTGTGAATCCAGAGATAACAATTTTCCATAATAAAGTTGGCGAGTCAATTCAAGTCGAGTCAATTCAATTCAATTCAATTCAATTCAATTCAATTCAATTCAATTCAATTCGAGTCGAGTCAAGTCAATTTAATTTAATTTCAAGTCAAGTCAATTTAAGCCAAGTCAAGTAATGTCATATCATGTCATGTCATGTCAAGTTGTCAAGCCAATTCAATTCAATTCAATTCAATTCAATTCAATTCAATTCAATTCAATTCAATTCAAGTGAATTCAAGCCAAGTGAATTCAAGTCAAGTCAAGTCAACTCAATTAAATTCAAAGTCAAGTCAAGTCAAGTCAAAGTCAAGTGTCATATCATCATGTCATATCATATCATATCATTTCATATCATGTCAATTCAATTCAATTCAATTCAAGTCAAGTGAATTCAAGTCAAGTGACTTAAAGTCAAGTCAATCATGTCATTTCATGTCATGTCATGTCAAGTTGTCAAGTCAAGTCAGTCAATTCAATTCAAATCAATTCAATTCAATTTAAGTGAATTCAAGCCAAGTCAAGTCAATTCAATTCAAAGTCAAGTCAAGACGAGTTGTCAAGTCAGGTCAAAGTCAAGTGAATTAAAGTCGTCAAGTCAAGTCAATCATGTCATATCATATCATTTCATATCATGTCAATTCAATTCAATTCAATTCAATTCAATTCAATTCAATTCAAGTGAATTCAAGTCAAGTGAATTAAAGTCAAGTCAATCATATATCATGTCAAGTTGTCAAGTCAAGTCAAGTCAGTCAATTCAATTCAATTCAATTCAAGTCAAATTAATTAAAGTCAAGTCAATCATATCATATCATATCAAGTAGTCAAGTCAAGTCAAGTCAAGTCAAGTCAAGTCAAGTCAAGTCAATTCAATTGAATTCAAGTCAACAAAAAAGTGTTGATTTAAAACATATCAGAAACAGTTAATAAACAGATAATATATAAGGGCTTCAGACTAACAGTGGCACTGGCACCATTAAGTTCTACTGATTTCACAGCACCATGATTGTATTATTCATTTTACATGCTTTTATTTATTTTTTAGTAATGTATATTTTATATAATGGGCTTACAGTAGCAGCTAGGGGACGACATATACATTTACATTTACATACAAAAAAAACGGTTAAAATGTTACAAAAATTATGTAATTATGTAAAATTAATAATAAATAATGTTATTATTATTATTATCATTATTAATTATATGCATATTTATATTTGTTTAAATTAAAACAAGTGTAGATTTGTCCACCTGTGGGGTTTTGGAGACGTCTGCATCACCATATGGGGCATAAGAACAGGACGTGTGTTTGGCTATAACTCAGTGTTTTGACCACACTTCGTTATTATTGTTCATTTATTCCTTTGCTGGAATTTAGATGGAATTTAGAAATAGTTTTGAAACAAATCTTTGAGCTTAAACAAAATTAAATATGTAAGCTAATAGATGACTTCAGGAGTGCGTACAACACCGTTTCCTTCACAAAATGAAAGGAATAAAGTAAAGAGTAAAAGTAAAGTAAAGTGAAAGTAAAGAGGCTGAATGGAAGAGACTCGTTCTTTATCCTCGCGCTGCAGTTGCTCTGTTTAACTGTAGTAAAGCATTCGGTTTTTCCCACTTACAAAGTCCACCATATAAATAGCAAATGCGCCATGGAGCGATGCAACTGACTCTTAAAGGGAATAAGAGATGAGACTCTGATTGGTTTAATGCTCTTTATGCTCAAAACACACCCAGAACTCATTAAGAGAATAAGCACAAACCTGTTAGACCATGTGTCGGGGCACAGAAGGTATTTTTCGGTCCTTAGAAGAGCAAAAGTGGATTCGGACACACCCTTAATGCTTTTGCACCATGTGCTTTAAAATTAGATCGTTAAAATAGAGCCCAAAACAATTAAGTTGTTCCCAATAAACCTCAAGAATTATGTTGAATCTGCTCAATTTCAATAAGTAGTTTGAACAAGCAGCAGAAATCATTTTCTGAGTGTAGTCATTTGGGTTTATTGTTCATAATCTTTCGTTTTGTTAACGCTACACCCATGCTATGTTTCTGACAAGTCATAATTCACAAACCGAGAGCTACAAGTCCACTTAAAGATAGCACATCTCTGCATTACAAAAGCAAATCTGAATGCAAATTAATTTCTCTACATTTTTTTCTCCTGCCCTATATACTCCCATATATATGCACCTCAGTGTGTGCTAAGCATTTATTCAATGCAAATGCTATTGCTGTCAAAAGAGGGGATTTTTAACATTTACATAATGCAAATCCTAGCGAATGAGTATGTGTGTGTGTGAGAGACTCACCCGCTGGGCCCAGGCCTCTGATTCTGGGTGAAACGCCAGTCTGCGCTGGGTGGTTTTTGCTGTAACGAGACAAAAGGAAAAGCATGAGTAACGACACACAACAAGAAAAATAGTCTATTTGTGTGACCTCGCTGTTGCCATGGCGACAGAGCGATGATGTAAGCATGTCCGTCAAAGTGACCTTGAGCGCAGCATGTGACCAAACCCCAAGAAGGAGAGACTTCCTGACTTTATCATACTCATGTTTCATTTGGCACCATGTAATAAAGTCGAAATTAATGTCAAACGCAGCGCTGACAAGTGACTTATAGATTTCATTCGAAACGGATGGATGCTCAATAAGCTACAGTTATTCACAGACATGTGCACACACACACACACATTCACATATAGAGCAATTAAAAATGATAGTGTGTCTGAAACACGGCTGGGATGAGCAGGAATTCAAGCGTTTTAGTCTGAACACACACACACACACACACACACACACACACACACACAGGACTGTTCCAGTGAGCGAGAGACAAGCTCCATGACTAATTGGGCCAAAGACAGAAAGACCATTGTGATTCTATCCTCAGGACAGCAAACACTCGCAGAACGTTATCTCTTTTAAAACGTCATAAACCTCAAAATAATGCACTATATCTAACATATAATAAAAGTGGGAAAACACCGTGACAAAAGCATCAACATTTAGAATTCATCTGCCCTCTCTCTGTCTTTATGCGGCCAGATGGAGAACTGCCAAATGAATAAAGAACAAATAGACACACACACACACAAACCAAGAGAAAGTTTTGTTAAAATGTTAAAAATAAGCTGATTAAAGAGACTAAACACTGAAGAGTTGCTATGTAAATGAGCACAAAATGTAATTACAGCCTATTTTAGTTGAGTTATGTTTCATATTTTATTAAGAAAGCAATGAATCCATTTCCATCCATATAAAGTAACAAACAGTATGAGTGGCGCACATGTACAGACACACAGGAAATATTTGCATCAAAAGCAACTCCTATAAAGCCAGATGAACAGCTGAGACGAACACATCTTACAGCCAAGCATACATGAACACGCAATATTAAATCTACTGACTAATCTAAACTTGTTCAGCATTTGAACGTCATACAAACTTAAACACAAACCTGGGGTCTCGTTTATAAAAGATTCATACATTCATTTTCTTTTCAGCTTAGTCCCTTTATTAATCTGGGGTCGCCACAGCGGAATGAACCGCCAACTTATCCAGCATATGTTTTACACAGCTGATGCCCTTCCAGCTGCAACATCCATACACACTCATAAACTATAGACAATTTAGCCTACCCAATTCACCTATACCACATGTCTTTGGACTTGTGGGGGAAACCGGAGCACCCGGAGGAAACCCACACAAACATGAGGAGAACATGCAAACTCCACACAGAAACGGCAACTGACTCAGCCGAGGCTCGAACAAGCGACCTTCTTGCTATGAGGCGAACGTGCTACCTGCTGCGCCACCATGCTGCCCATTTATAAAAGATGTTTGATCTTTATTCTTTTTTTAAAGATGTTGGATCTAAATCAGTGATTGGCACTGTGGCCTCATAGCAAGAAGGTTGCTGGTTCGAGTCCCAGGACTAAAGCCTGGTTTATACTTCTGCGTCAAGTGATCGGCGTGACCCATGGCGCAAGCCTTGCGCGTAGCCATGCATTTATACTTCTGCACGCTGTTTCTGTTGCTCTGCAATAACACTTCCGAAATGCTAGCTGGGAGTAGGTGTTTGTTTCTCTGTGTCGAGTTTCTTCGCTGGTGTTTAGTTTTTTCTGAACACTTCCTTAATGCACAAGTGGCTCAACTCGCTCATTTTGAGGCGAGACCGGCCGACGTGCAACACTTTTAATCATAAGGTAAACACAAAACAACAGTCTCCATCCGGAGCTCCTTCACGGGACTCCACACTTGTAAAAACTCGCTGCATCGGGCTCGCAGCTCTCACTCGTCAGCGCTACCAAGCCGAATAATCACAGAGCTTGCGCTACACATACGCGTTACATTTTTTGAGAGGTGCGCATCAACGTCCCGACGGCCATACTTACACAAGATATATATTTTGTACAAATAACAAAATGACAAATGACAAAACAAAGTTTAAGTCTAATATCGGTCTTCATTTTCACAGATGCAGCAGATGTTTATTTACTTTGGATTCATTTTGATTATTTATTGTGGGTTTCACAATGTTTTTACAATACATTATTCGAATCAAGCTTAGTTTACAATGTTTACATTGCTCTATCCCAAATCCCAAATATCAGAAATGACAACAGATTGTTGAGACTTAATTAATGTCAATTTAATGTTATTGATTAATGCACTTACTTACTCATTTTTCTTCTGCTTAGTCTCTGGTTTATCAGGGGTTACCACAGCGGAATGAACCGCCACTTAACATATTTATGTATTTTTAATTTGAGGTGGTTTGTGTAATGTGTTTTATGTTTGGTAAAATTATTTCTAATTGCATCTTTAGTGATTTTTCAACTAATTACACGGTCTTGTCTCAATAGGTGGATTTACAGGTTTTTGCAAAAAAAGCACAAGTGGATTTAGCTGGTTTTGATGCAAAAGAAAATCTCCCTTGTTAAAAACCAAAGAATTGTTTAAAGTGACATTTTTGAAAAAAAGATATTTTATTTACCAGCTAATAACCTTTTCATTATCTATAAAATAAATCTTCTGGACCTAATCAGAGGAGCCTGATAGAAAATGCTCATTTACAAGAAAAGAGATCTGATTGATTTAGACGGTTTTGCATCTGAACTCTTCATACATACACACACTTTATAAATAAGTCCCTTGATCTGAGAAAATGTTAATAACAGAAAAAAAAAAGTTACATTTTGAGAATAATCTTACAATGCCTAGCAAACCCATAAACGAACGGCTTGGACCTCACAAAAAGAGCTCATCTGACTGACCCGAACACAAACAAACCTCACTCTGTACACAGGACATTATAAACTAAGGCACACCAGATTAATCAGAACAATGACAGAGATCCCGGCATTACTCATATCCAGGGTCAGAGTCTTCAAGATCCCTGCATACAATCCTCCTGTATACAAAACACTCATTCATCTATCAAGGACAGAAAGAGTTCAGAGCGAGTGAGCGTGAAGGTTATATCCGCCTGCAGGACTGTCAGAAAATAAAACTAAATCCTCCATAATGAGGCGTCTCCTTTGCACTTAAGTGTATACTGTATACCGCCTACTGTCTTTAAAAATAGGAGCTGAAACATAAAGCAATGTGAAACACTTTCTAACAGAGTCGTGTGTTGCCATAACTCTGCTCCATTTATAATTAAGGATTCTTTGTTTATACTGTGAATGCAACAGCAGTCGATGCAACCAGAATGAGGTCATACAAGTTGACCTTTACCTCAAGGTCACAGCGTGTGGCCTTAGATGATCCTATTTACATTCACTTGTGTAAATAACATACAATAGGTGTGGTGTGGTGTCACACTCCCAAACACACACACACACACAGGTCAAAAAACGCCTTAAGGGCTGGGTGACATCTGCAAACACACATTAATGCTCTGCACACTTGATCAAGCAGGATGAAGAACACTATTGTGAACACACACAAGCTCTTGCGACACTAAATCAGCCATGCTAAACACAAACAACATAACTATAATCAAAAGGATAGGACAGACTCTGAACTCTGATTGGATGAGACGCATTCAAATGCACACAACATCTTATAGATGCTAAATCAGGGAACACTTTATTTGAAGGGGTGTTCATAAGTCTAAATTTATTATTCAGGGTAACACTTTAACTGAAGTAGATGTTTATGAGACTATCATGAAACATTATAATCATGACTGATTATATGAATTGTATTGTATTGTATTGTATGCCTGCTTCTGTTTTGGAAAGTTGCTTTCGAAAGTAATGCATTACAACATTGAGCTACACCCCCCAAAAAATAACTAGGTGCGTTACTTAGTTACTTTTTATGGCAAGTAATGCATTACGTTACTTTTGCGTTACTTTTTATTCCCTGGCTGAGGCTTGATCTCTTTCAGAACTTATTTTTTTTCTTTTTTCAATAGAGGAGCTCTACAATACGTTCCCAGAGATGGGTTGCGGCTGGAAGGGCATCCGCTGCGTAAAATCGTGCTGGATAAGTTGGCGGTTCATTCCGCTGTGGCGACCCCGCAAGGGACAAAGCCGACAAGAAAATGAATGAATGAATGAATGAGCTCTACAATACACTGTACAACCTTCACCTACGAGTAATACTTTTAAAAACACACATCAAAAAAAATATAGATTTTAGGATAATGTTATCTGAGAACTTCCTGAGTTATGCATGCCACATATACTGATTATTGAATGTTTAAAGCAACGTGTTTGCTACTTTTGTACTATTTGTCTAAAGTAAAATCACTGCTCATTGATGCGTTCAAAATAATTGCCACTGAATCTACACATTTTAAATGCGAGACATACTGTATAATCCTTCATTTAAAGACTGGATGACCAACAATTTCCTTCTCTTAAACTCAGAATTATTACTTATCGGGCCTAAATCCTGTACACAGCAGATCTCACAACTCGACCTGCAATTAGAGGGATACAAAGTTAGCGTTAGCGCTACTATAAAAGATCTGGGTGTCATATTAGACAGCAATTTAACTTTTGAAAATCATATATCCCATGTCACAAAACTGCCTTCTTTCATTTGAGAAATATTGCTAAATTACGAAGTATGCTATCCATCTCAGATGCAGAAAAGCTAGTCCATGCTTTTATGACTTCTAGGCTGGATTACTGTAATGCTCTGTTTGCTGGTTGCCCAGCATCCTCTATTAAAAACTTCAGCTAGTACAAAATGCAGCTGCCAGAGTTCTTACCAGGTCTAGAAAATATGATCATATCACCCCAATTTTATCCTCCTCACACTGGCTGCCTGTTCAGTTTCATATTGAATATAAAGTATTGCTTCTTACCTATAAAGCTTTAAATAATCGAGCTCCTGTTTATCTAACCAACCTCCTGTCTCGCTACAATCCAACCCGCTCTTTAAGATCTCAAAACTCAGGGCTTCTGGTAGTACCTAGAATAGCAAAGTCGAATAAAGGAGGTCGAGCTTTCTCATTTATGGCCCCTAAACACTGGAATAGCCTTCCTGATAATGTCCGAGGCTCAGACATTTCAAAACTAGATTAAAAACCTATCTTTTTAGTAAAGCATACACTCGCATGATGTGCCCCACGCAGGTTTTTGCATCTCGTTTATATACACTATGAACAGCAGCTACGCTAATTATTCTCTTTATTCTCTATTTCCACCTGGGGGTACTCATCCCGAGGCCCTCAGACTATGCAGCGCCACTTATGCGATCCAAGACCAGCGACGAGATGATCCCAAGGTCTTCATAATCCTGGACCAGGCCGTATCCTGAGCAGCTGCTCTGGTGGTCATGGTGGAGTGTAAGCATGAGACTGATTCTTGTGACGCTCCAAGGACAGACGAGTCTCGCTGATGTCCAGCTTCCTGCGCCTAGACTGCAGCTCTGCACAAGACGTTTGGCCATAGGAGAAATGGTCGTGTCCAACTGAGCCTGGTTTCCCCTTGAGGTTTTTTAATTCTTCACTTTCGCCAATTGGTGAAGTTTTTTTCCTTGCCGCTGTCGCTACTGGCTTGCATGGTTTGGGATCTGTAGAGCTGCGCATCGATGGAATTGCTCCTCAGTGTTTGGACTCTCAGTAGTGATTATTAAACCACACTCAACTGAGCTAAACTGAACTGAACTTAAAATCTGAAAACTGAACTGACACTGTTTCAATCTTCTATGTGAAGCTGCTTTGACACAATCTACATTGTATAAGCGCTATACAAATAAAGGTGAATTGAATTGAATTAAATCCTCACGATGCTGTCAGCAGTGCAAGCGGCAGCTATATGTAAAATTTAACACAGCTCATGAAAAGACTGTTATTGCTATTAAGATGACATGCAAATATTAAGTTATATATTAATATAAATGTGTGGCGAGGCGATGGATCGTGCTGCCGGCTCAGCATCGTGAAGTTTATCGGCCATCGGCGATGGACGATGGCATCGTCTATCAGCCCAACCCTAGTCTCAACGTCTAAATGAAAGTATCTTTGACATGACCGGACTTTGCTCCTCAGCGCCCCCACACCTTGATGCTCATGACAAGAATAGCATGTGTAGTTATCTTAGTGGGGTCATCATGCATGAATGAATGAATGATATTTTTGCACTTTTACGCATAATAATCCATGATCCCATTACATAATACTGAAACTGCACGTCAAAATAACACAGTCAATATTTGCCGAGCTCCCCCGTAGTTTGCACCCTGCTGATTGGTCCACTGCTTGTTGAACTGACGATGATAAGCTGCGATGCGTGTTAAAGTTCACATGGCGTCTAAAAAAACGCAATGCTCACATGTGCATCGATTGAAGAGAACAAACAACAATAGAAAAGGAGAGGAGCATTCTGTGTGAACAGCCCCTTATATACATCTACATCATTTAAAAAAGTGTTACCCTGAATTATATTAGTTAACATGCAAGAAGGCTGTAAACTGATTTTCCTTTTATATCTATAATTCACAACCCTTTGGCCTTAATCTGTAGCTTTACATCTGGCAACAACATCTGGATCAGTATATCAACTCTGAAAGATTCAGTGAATGAACTGTCTAGATTCATACATCCTCAGAGTCCACATGGAAAACATCTGCATGTGACGTATATATCCTGAGCACACAATAGAGAAGCACTGAACAGGAAGGTATACCCGATTCCTTAAAGATGTATAACTCATAAACACGGAACAGGCAAGCGTGCCGTTCTCTGTATAAACTGTACACACATTATTACTAAAAACAAAAGGGAGCAAATAACTAGAGATAATGAGTTTATGTTGACCCTTTTTGTCTCGATCTATAGGAAGCCACACACAACAGCATTGCTATTGCAACATTTACACAAAGCACTGATCAGGACGGGTACTCAGAATAAAAGTAGGACACTGCAAGAGCTTCAGGGAAAAGCGGCGGCTATGTGATCAAAGTGAAATAGGTTAATCTGAAAGCATGAAAATAATCTGGCAGAAGATCGTGAAGTGTGTTTACGGTCATAACATGACTGCAGAAGATCAACAAATCCAGAAAGTAACAAATCTCCAGACGAAGTGTGAAGATAAAGTATGTTGGTCAATGGTAAAGACTATAAAAGTGGCCCATAAAAAAGTGGAACGTATTAAATTGTGGCCTTAACATAAATAATGGTGAATAAGCAGGTGGATTTAACATAAATATGTCCAGTTAAGCTCAGAATAAATGCAGTTAAGCATATTTTTTTGACTAAAGTATCTGTAACTTGTTTTTGGATCATTTATTTTTGAGTTTCTGAAAAGAAATGTGTTTATAACAATGATTCTAATGAACTTCTCATTCATTATTTTAAATTTCAAACGAGAAAAATACTAATAGATGCAGTACAACAAAGAGCACTTAAAGTAGACTAGTTAATTATGAGTCTTAAAAGTGCTCTTAAAGGGATAGTCCCCCCAAAATAGCAATTCTGCCATTTATTAACTCACTCTTCACATATTCTAAACCTATCTGAGTTTTTACTTCTCTTAAAAACAAAAGAAGATACTTTGAAAAATGCTGCTATATGGCACCCATTAAGGTTCATTGTTATCTATTTTCCTACTAGGGAAGTCAAAGGGTGCCAGGAACCAACATTCTTCAAAATATCTTTTGGTTTTAAACTCATAAAGGTTTAAAACCACATTATATGAGGTAGTTTTCATTTTTGAGTGAACTATCCCTTTAAAGCACACAATTTGATTAAGTAGCATTAACTATGTTTATATGCCAACCCTTTACACAACTCACTTAACATTTCTGATTTTGACTGTAATGTAATGGTGTGCACCTTCTTTGAAGCTGCTTTAGAACAATAATTATTATGAAAAGCGCTATACGACTAAGTATACAAGTGAATTGAATTGAAATCAAATATTTTGGCAGATAATGTGGTATTCACATGCAAAAAAAAGATGCAATGATAGACGAGAAATGTGAAAAGCCAAACACAATTGTAAAAAGACAGGGTAAGAAAACTATATAATGAAAAGAGAAACTAAAGCACTTTCACAAATGTTGGTTTTGGATGTTTACGAGGACTCTCCATAGGCGTAATGAATTTTATACTGTAAAAACACTTATTATAGACCCTACCACACCTCTACCCATAAACCCAACCCTAACGATATTCTGAATGTGATAAGACTATGTCACGTTCACAAGTATGACCTTAAGCATTTTCAATTGCAAGTACACGAGACATGTCCTCATAAACCACCCTAATAGAGTACAACTACAGCAACACAACTATTGGTGTTCAATAGTTTATAGCACATTTTAATCAAGTAATATTAACTATGTTTATATACTGCCAACCCTTTACACAACTCCTTAACCTTTCTGATTTTGGCTGTGATGTAATGATGTGCACCATTTGTGAAGCTGCTTTGTAATGATAATTATTGTGAAAAGCGCTATACAAATAAGTATACAAGTGAATAAATTGAACTGAAGTATTTTGGCAGATAATGTGGTATTCACATGCAAAGAAAAGATGCAATGATAGACGAGAAATGTGAAAAGCCAAACACAATTGTAAAAAGACAGGGTAAGAAAACTATATAATGAAAAGAGAAACTAAAGCACTTTCACAAATGTTGGTTTTGGAGGTTTACGAGGACTCTCCATAGGCGTAATGAATTTTATACTGTAAAAACACTTATTATAGACCCTACCACACCTCTACCCATAAACTCAACCCTAACAGGAAACCTGTGGCAAATTCTGATTGTGAAAAGACTATTTCACATTCAAAAGTATGATTTTAAGCATTTTAAATTGCAAGTACACAAGGCATGTCCTCATAAACCACCTTAATAGAGTACAACTACAGCAACACAACTATTGGTGTTCAATAGTTTATAGCACATTTTAATCAAGTAATATTAACTATGTTTATATACTGCCAACCCTTCACACAACTCACTTAACCTTTCTGATTTTGGCTGTGATGTAATGATGTCCACCATTTGTGAAGCTGCTTTGTAATGATAATTATTGTGAAAAGCGCTATACAAATAAGTATACAAGTGAATAAATTGAACTGAAATATTTTGGCAGATAATGTGGTATTCACATGCAAAAAAAAGATGCAATGATAGACGAGAAATGTGAAAAGCCAAACACAATTGTAAAAAGACAGGGTAAGAAAACTATATAATGAAAAGAGAAACTAAAGCACCTTCACAAATGTTGGTTTTGGAGGTTTACGAGGACTCTCCATAGGCGTAATGAATTTTATACTGTAAAAACACTTATTATAGACCCTACCACACCTCTACCCATAAACCCAACCCTAACGAAATTCTGAATGTGATAAGACTATGTCACGTTCACAAGTATGACCTTAAGCATTTTCAATTGCAAGTACACAAGACATGTCCTCATAAACCACCTTAATAGAGTACAAACACAGCAAGACAACATTTAAAGGGGTTCAGAAGTGTTTTTGTATTGGCGTTCAATAGTTTATAGCACATTTTAATCAAGTAATATTAACTATGTTTATATACTGCCAACCCTTTACACAACTCACTTAACCTTTCTGATTTTGGCTGTGATGTAATGATGTGCACCATTTGTGAAGCTGCTTTGTAATGATAATTATTGTGAAAAGCGCTATACAAATAAGTATACAAGTGAATTAAATTGAACTGAAATATTTTGGCAGATAATGTGGTATTCACATGCAAAAAAAGATGCAATGATAGACGAGAAATGTGAAAAGCCAAACTCAATTGTAAAAAGACAGGGTAAGAAAACTATATAATGAAAAGAGAAACTAAAGCACTTTCACAAATGTTGGTTTTGGAGGTTTACGAGGACTCTCCATAGGCGTAATGAATTTTATACTGTAAAAACACTTATTATAGACCCTACCACACCTCTACCCATAAACCCAACCCTAACATGTGGCAAATTCTGAATGTGATAAGACTATGTCACATTCACAAGTATGACCTTAAGCATTTTCAATTGCAAGTACACAATACATGTCCTCATAAACCACCTTAATAGAGTACAACTACAGCAACACAACTATTGGTGTTCAATAGTTTATAGCACATTTTAATCAAGTAATATTAACTATGTTTATATACTGCCAACCCTTTACACAACTCCTTAACATTTCTGATTTTGGCTGTGATGTAATGATGTGCACCATTTGTGAAGCTGCTTTGTAATGATAATTATTGTGAAAAGCGCTGTACGAGTAAGAATTAAAATGAAATATTTTGGCAGATAATGTGGTATTCACACTCAAAAAAGATGAAATGATAGAAGAAAAATGTGAAAAGCCAAATGAAATTGGAAAAAGATGGTAAGAATATATAATGAGAATAGAAACTAAAGCACAAATGTTGTTTTGGAGGTTTACGAGGACTCTTCATGGGTTTAATGGAGACACTACCCCACCCCTACCCATAAACCCAACCCTAACAGGAAATCTGTTGAAAAACATTCAATCATTTTCCTTCGGCTTACTCCCTTATTTATTGAGGGTCGCCACAGCGGAATGAACCACTAACTAATTTGGCATATGTTTATATGCAGCGGATGCCCTTCCAGTTGCAACCCAGTACTGGGAAACACACATACACTCTCACATCCACACACACACTCATACACTATGGCCAATTTAGTTCATCCAAAACACCCGGAGGAAACCCACGCCAACACGGGGAGAACATGCAAACTCCACATAGAAATGCCGACTGACCCAGCTGGGACTGGAACCAGCGACCTTCTTGCTGTAAGACCACAGTGCTAACCACTGAGCCACCGTGCTGTGGCAAATTCTAAATGTGAAAAGACTATTTCACATTCAAAAACATGATTTTAAGCATTTTGAATTGCAAGTACACAAGGCATGTCCTCATAAACAGTACAACTACGGCAAGTCAACATTTAAAATGGTTCAAAAGCGTTTTTGTATTGGTGTTCAATAGTTTTATGGACAATTTTGATTAAATGTTGACTACTGCAGGTCATACCAATGTCATTACACAACGTTTTTGTCCCTGTAAACCGCCAAAACCAGTACAAGATTTCAATCAACATCATTTCAGGTTTAGAATTGTGGATCTGGACAACACAAACACACAAACACAATTAGTGATTCTTCCATCTCTATAGAAACTCACATCATGACTGCCTGCCTCCTCACTCATACACACACACATACACAGAGAGAAAGAGAGAGAGAGAGAGCACGTGTCATGATAGAAGAGCCAGATGGCAGCCCAGTGACCCAAGAGACAGAATGACTCTCTAGAGACTTAGAGATGGGACATTAGGTCCAGGATGGAGAGAATGGGGGGAAAAAGAGGAAAATCTCTGTTTCTCAGGCTCATCCCTCAACAGACATAAACACAGGAGATTACGCTGGAATTCAGTTTCAATAAACAGCAATCTCATATAACACTCTTCCACAACAGAAACACACAATAGTGATAAACTGCCAAATGCTGTTAAAGTGAAGTTAGTAACACTTTATAACATGGTTTCATTTGTTATCAGCTGTAAACTACTGTATGTATGGACTAACAATGAACAAACTTCGATAGCATTTAATAAAGGGACAGTTCACCCACAAATATACAATTTTGTCGTCATTTAATAATCCTCCACTTGTTTTAAACATGTTTGAGTTTCTTCCGCTTAATACAAAAGAAGATATTTTGAAGAATGTTGGAAAAATGTGGATGTGGTTTTTTCTAACATTCTTCAAATTAACTTGTTTTGCGTTCAAAAGCTGAAAAAAAAAAATTATAAAAGTTTACATCCACTTAAGTGTGAGTAAATGGTGAGGAAATGTTCAATTTTGGGTGAAATGCACTCAAAACATTATGTTTTCTGCACTGTAAAAAAATCCGTAATTTTACTTATCCCACTGAAACCGCTAGAATTGTGTTGTTTCAGCTCATTTTAAGTAAACAGTTTGAACAAACACACTGTAAAAAAAAAACGTAAAATAACGGCCGTAAAATTACAGAAATTTACTGTAAAATAACAGAGGTTTAATTACAGAAATTTACCAGAACTTTAAATTTAAGTCAATTTCTGTAATTTAATGTCCGTTATTTTACAGTAAATGTCTGTGATTTAACGCCCGTAAAATTATGTTTTTTTACAGTGTGTTTGTTCAAACTATTTATTTAAAATAACTTAATCGATTTGTTCCCAGAGATGGGTTGCGGCTGGAAGGGCATCCGCTGCGTAAAATCGTGCTGGATAAGTTGGCGGTTCATTCCGCTGTGGCGACCCCGCAAGGGACAAAGCCGACAAGAAAATGAATGAATGAATGAACTAAATCGATTTGTGTTGGGACAACATGAATGAATTGTGTGGAACCCTGAATTTTTTTACAGTCCAGTTCTTGAGGGATTTTTGAGGACAACGTTTTATGTTCAATCAACTTAAATTTGTAAAAACTAATAAGCTAACTTAATTCCTTCATGTTGCCCCAACAGAAATAGATTGTGTGGAACCCAGCATTTTTTACAGTGTGTATTTAATACAATATATATATATTTATTTAAAATTGTTTTTGGAGTGATGAAACATTTTAAAAAATAATAATAATTCATTCACCTTCGGCTTAGTCTCTTTATTAATCTGGGGTTGCCACAGCGGAATGAACCACCAATTTATCCAGCATATGTTTTACACAGCGGATGCCCTTCCAGCTGCAACCCACTACCAGGAAACACCCATGCACATTCATTCACACACACACATTCATACACTACGGCCAATTTAGTTTATCCAATTCCCCTATAGCGCATGTGTTTGGACTGTAGGGGAAACCGGAGCACACGGAGGAAACCCACACCAACACGGGTAGTACATGCAAACTCCACACAGAAATACCAACTGACCCAGCCGAGACTTGAACCAGCAACCTTCTTGCTGAGGCGACAGTGCTAACCACTGAGCCACCGTGACACCCTGGGTTTCTTAAAGAGCATTTATTTTCTTCAAAGAATCACTTGTTTCTAAGTAAGAAGACTGCTTCCTACAGTAAAGAACTAAAAGATAAAGCTTCTTAGGATGTTAAAAGTTCCTCACAAAACCACAGACGCTAATAAAGAACATTTATTAATATCAATGTAATGCTAATCTCAACATTTACCCACACATTTACAAGATTAAGAGTTATGTATGTTAATATTAAAGCACCGATACGATTTTTTAATTAAAAACATATTGACTTCAGTTTAAATATAGCTCAGAGCATGCTAACAAATGAGACTTGATTATAAAGTGTTACCGACAGCTCTAAATCACAGTTGCCATAATGATTTATCGCGGACATACAGATGTGACACACAAATTAGGTCACATGACTCAGACGTGTGGAATCAATAACATTAGCTGAGCACAACAGGAAGTCGGGGGTCAATGCATGACCTTCGGAATCCTGTTATTCCGCCTCTTTCTTCCACTACCTACTTCCTCTTTCTTTTTTTCATCTATAGCACATTCCCGCCTTTTCCTTCCCCCGTCCAAAACCTGCCGGTCGGTTCCTCTTCCTGTCCATCTGCTGGTTACTTCTCTTTCTGTCTCCATTTAGAGACTTATGTATTCTTAATCTTAGTATACCTAGTAAGACCTTGATTAGCTTGTTCAGGTGTGTTTGATTAGGGTTGGAGCTAAAATCTGCAGGACACCGGACCTCCAGGAACAAGTTTGGTGATCCCTGGACTAAAGGCTGATTTATATTTCTGCGTCGAGTGATCGGCGTGACCCACGGTGCATGGCTTGCGTGTAGCTGTGCATTTATACTTCTGCATGCTCTGTAATAACACTTCTGAAACGGTAGCTGGCTGTGGGTTTTGTACGTTACTCTGTATCAAGTTTCTTCGTGTGTGTGTTTGTGTGTGTTTTTTTTTTTTTTTTTTACGTAATCCTTAATGTATATATAGTTAAAACTCGCTCATTTAGAGGCGGGAACCAGCTGACGTGCGACAACTTTAATCATAAGGTAAACACAAAACAGTTTCCATCTGGAGCTCCTTCACGAGACTCGACACTTGTAAACATTCGCTCCTTTAGGCTCGCGGCTCTCAGAAGCGCTCACACTCGGCACATCTACCAAGCCGACCAATCACAGAGCTTACATTATGCGTCGTTGCTATGTGTAGTTACATTTTTTGAGAGGTGCACTTCAGGGTCGGCGTTAAAAGCAAGTAAACTCTCCTCACATTAGTAGCTATGTTCCCCATCCAAAAATGCAAATTAACTTTCTGAAAACTGGAATATTGCATAAAAGAGGTGCAAATAAAGCTGCGTTTACATCCAACGAGTCAAAGTGAACAAAATCGTCAGTTCCTGATTAACTGGCGCCAAATATCAACAGTAAAAAATGAATTTGCTGTGGTAGAAGAAGCTGCGTGGATCTTTTCTTCATTTAATAAATGACTTGCGCCTCAGAAGGCAATCCTGACATGCAGTGAACACGCGGTGGCGTTTGAAGGCGTGAGACGCCGAGCACAGACACTCTTGGAAGTCATTAATAATATAATAACACTAATAATGAAACGGTTAAGGCATTTTTGAATGACCAAAACAAAATTTTAGATGTTCTATGATGTGCTCAGCCTGCTGGTTTGTCCATTCGCGCACAATTTTATCATCACATGATCTCTTATAACAAAATCCCATGACCTTTTTTAATGCACATACTGGAATTTGTTTGGTAAAAGTGTTTCCATCGTAGTTTATGCGCGTCTTTTCTTATCGAATAAAAAGTTGATCATACTCAGTTATGCGCATGTTTTTTTATGTGAATTTTCAAAGCTTATGCGCATCTTGGTGTTTCCATCAACCGTTTTTTTTTGTGCGCATGTGAAAAATGCGCATACAAATAGGTGGATGGAAACGTAGCTAGAGTTTGGTTTATTTTCTGGAGTTTCACTCAGCTGTCATGTACGACGTTGTTTTAATTTATGACGATGAGAAATGAGACACGAAAAGGTGCACTTTAATTTTGAATAGTGACACACACAGACATAATCATCACCAAGTATAAATCAGAGCAAAGAATTTCTCATACATAGCCTCATTTCAATATATGAAGAGTTTAGATGCAAAAACCTCTAAGTGCCATCTGTAATTTTCTCCTACACTCTCAGAAATGAAAGTACGCAAGCTGTCACTGGGGTGGCACCTTTTCGAAAGGTCAAAATGTGTACCTACAAGGTCCATATTAAAACCTCAAGGGTACGTATTGGTACCTAAAAAGTACAAATATGTTCCTCTTAAAAATTTTTAGGCACTAATATATACTTTTGAGGTACCAATATGGACCCTTTAAGTACAAATGCGTACCTTTTGAAAAGGTACCAACCCAGTGACAGCTCGCTTACCTTTATTTCTGAGAGTGTACAATGAGCATCTTTCTAAGCCTTTTTCATGTTGAAAGTGATGAAAATAACTCATTATTTACCATAAAAATTTCTGAACCAAGACATAGAAGCCTGAGAAAAATGGTAATAGAAGAAAAATTCAGATGGCACTTAGAGGTTTTTGCATCTCAACTATTCATATATTGATTCTATATAATCGATTCTATTTAATCTATATAATATTCTATAAGTCGAGTTAAACAAAAAGTTACTGATATTGTAATTTTTCAGCATGCTTTGACTTTGTATTCGACATAAAACACACTTTTACCGGTAGGAATGATATCTCTACTTCTCATTCTCTCTTCTTATAGCCATTAATGTTGTCACGATACTGGAATTTCATACCAATCGGTACTGAAATTTTAAAAACGTCCATTTCCCACGAACATTTGAGCGCTGTTGAGCGCGTTCTTAAACAGCGCTGATTTGCCAGTTTGTTCACGTGCTCAACAGAAATGACTGTGATTGGCCGTGAAGGTCATCAGTTCACCGAACTCACCGCTGTTTACTGAGTGTAACCACAGATACAGGCACACTGGAGCGCTTAAAGCCGTGATTCATCAGCAGATCACTCGTATGTCAGCTTATAGACAAACCAGCTGATCTGTGTGATTTTGAAACGCTCCAGTGTCCCTGAAATTTTAGTATCGATTAGTACCGAATTCCCAGCCTGATCTCACAAGGAAACGTAAGTATTTTACGTTTTGTCAGTTTAGTGGCTAATTCGTACGAATTCGTACGAGTTCAGCCGTACGAAAATGTACGATTTTAAAAAGGAGGCGTGGCACCTAACCCCACCCCTAACCCCAACCGTCATTGGGTGAGGGGCAAATCGTACTAATTTGTACGAATTAGATCGTACGAATTCATACGAATTAGCCACTAATGAAAAAGTTACGAATTGCCGTGAGACAGCGTTGATTCAGTATTGTGATAACCCTAATAGCCATATATAAGCCTCTTACATATACATACAATATAGCCTGCTTTGTTAGTTAGTTGGATCGTATTGCTTTCTCACTAAAACCAAACCACTCTAGAGTTCGTTTCAACCGAGCTGAGACCACCTCATTCAGGCAATCTCAGACTGATTATTTTGATGTGGATCAATTGCGGGTTTTATATATGCCCAAACGAATTGAACTAAGGGGGCAAATGTGCCAGGTTCTGAAACAAATGCCTGGGTGTGAAAGCACCCTAAGCTGCCCCCCCCGCAAAAAAAAAAAAAATTGTTAAACTGATTTTAAATAAACAGCAAATTTTTAGTAAATGCAAAATGCAAACAATACAATGCAGCTAATGCCATAAACTCAGCATAGCCAAAAGCAAACACACACATCAGGTTTTGGTCTCCTTTTAAAATCTGAGCCCTGTTATCAAGAAACACTAATCTAAATATGTCTTTTCCCTCCGACAGCCATGTTTCCACCTCCAAATCCCCAAATTCATGTTATCGCAGTACTCTCTAAGCCTCTTTCCTTACTGTGTCTTCATTTTCTCCTCCCTTCTTGTCTGAGAGCGTCCAAGACTATTGGTACATGTTTGTCTTTCTGTTCTTAATATATCTGCGCTCTCTTTTCTTCTGTTCCCACTTCACATCTTTCTCCCTCTTCCTGTTTAGTCACAGGACTCACACCCTGCCAGCCTGTTGCAGTTTTTATTTTGGCAAGCATAAAAACTGCACTATGACGTACACTTGAAGCATTTTTAACAAATTACCCAGCTGCTTTGAATGAAACAAAACGATGCTCATAAAACATTAGAAACTCCCATTAGAACCATAGAGAAAACAAAAGAGGTCCTGAGGATAAAGTATTGCCTTCAACTTCATAACCTGTCAAAATTTGGGAATCAATCATGTTTGAAAGAAGATTGTAAAGGAATTGTTCACCCAAAATGATAACTGACTCACTATTTACACAGTGGATTTTAGATCTTTAAGAGTTTCTTTCTTCTGGAAGATCATTTGAAGAAAGGTGTAACCATTGACTTCCATAGTAGGAAAAACAATCACTATAGGAAGATACCTTGAAGAAGGCTGTAACCATTCACTTACATAATAGAAAAAAACAACCACTATAGGAAGATCATTTAAAGAAAGCTATAACCATTGACTTCCATAATAGGAAAAACAACCACTATAGGAAGATACCTTGAAGAAGGCTGTAACCATTCACTTACATAATAGAAAAAAACAACCACTATAGGAAGATAATTTGAAGAAAGCTGTAACCATTCCCTTACATAATAGGAAAAACAATCACTATAGGAAAATACTTTGAAGAAGGCTGTAACCATTGACTTTCATAATAGGAAAAACAATCACTATAGGAAGATACTTTGAAGAAAGCTGTAACCATTCACTTACATAATAGAAAAAAAAACAACCACTATAGGAAGATAATTTGAAGAAAGCTGTAACCATTCCCTTACATAATAGGAAAAACAATCATTATAGGAAGATAATTTGAAGAAGGCTGTAGCGATTGACTTCCCTAATAGGACAAACAATTACTATAGGAAGATACTTTGAAGAAGGTTGTAACCATTGACTTTCATAATAGGACAAACAACCACTATAGGAAGATCATTTGAAGAAAGCTGTAACCATTCACTTCCATACTAGGATAAACAACCACTATAGGAAGATACTTTGAAGAAGGCTGTAACCATTGACTTCCATAGTAGGAAAAACAATCACTATAGGAAGATACTTTGAAGAAGGCTGTAACCATTGACTTCCATAATAGGAAAAACAATCACTATAGGAAGATACTTTGAAGAAGGCTGTAACCATTCACTTACATAATAGGAAAAACAACCACTATAGGAAGATAATTTGAAGAAAGCTGTAACCATTCACTTACATAATAGGAAAAACAATCATTATAGGAAGATAATTTGAAGAAAGCTGTAACCACTGACTTCCATAATAGAAAAAAACAACCACTATAGGAAGATACTTTGAAGAAATCTGTAACCATTGACTTCCATAATAGGAAAAACAACCACTATAGGAAGATAATTTGAAGAAAGCTGTAACCATTGACTTCCATAATAGAAAAAAACACCACTATAGGAAGATACTTTGAAGAAGGCTGTAACCATTAACTTCCGTAATATGACAAACAAGCACTATAGGAAGATAATTTGAAGAAAGCTGTAACCATTGACTTCCATAATAGGCAAAACAACCCCTTTAGGAAGATACTTTGAAGAAAGCTGTAACCATCGACTTCCATAGTAGGAAAAACAACCTCTTTAGGAAGATAATTTGAAATAGCTGTAACCACTGACTTCCATAATAGGCAAAACATTCATTATAGGCAGATAATTTGAAGAAAGCTGTAACCATTGACTTCCATAATAGGAAAAACAACCACTATAGGAAGATCATTTGAAGAAAGCTGTAACCATTGACTTCCATAATAGGAAAAACAACCACTATAGAAGTCAATGGTTACAGGTTTTCAGCGTTTCTAAAAATATCTTCTTTTTTGTTCGGAAGAAAAAATAAACTCATAGAGGTTTGGAACAAATGAAGCGGCGTTCATTTGTTCCAATGTAAATGATGGCAGAATCTTCATTTTTGGGTGAACTATGCCTTTAATGCTCAGCAAGGCTGCGTTTGATTGATTTAAAAAGCAGATAAAGAGTAATGCTGTAAAATAATATTTCCATTGTATAATATATTTCCATTTAAATATATTTCAGAAAGAATTTATTCCTGCGATGTAAAAGCTGTATTGCAACATGTCACATAATCCAATAAAAATCAATCTAACATGCTGATTCTGTAGTACGGAAACTTTTCCTACCATTTACTAAAATATATAGAAACTATTGTATATATTTCGGATTATTTGTTATTGTTTTTATTTGTTATTATTTGTTAATCTGTGATACACTCTCATTTAAAAGTTTGGTCTAGTAACGAACACCACTGAATAAAAAGTGAAAACAAATGTTCTTAATCAGACCTTTATATTCATGAGGAAATCCTGACAATTATCATGGTTCACACAAATATTGTCGGCTTGACTGTTTTTAAACTTTGATTAATAATAAGAAATATTTCTAGAGCAGAAAATTGTCCTATAAAAATGTTATCTGAAAAATCATGTGACATTGAAGACTGGGGGAGAAAAATATCTAAACAAATCAGCTTTAGCATCATAAGAATAAGTCACATTTTGCAATATATTTCAATAGAAAAGTTATTTTTTAATTACTGCAATATTTACCACTAATAATGTTCACTATACTTTATTTTTAATCATATACACTCTTAGAAACAAAGGTACGAGAGCTGTCACTGGGGTGGTACCTTTTTAAAAAGAGACACACATTTGTACTTAAAGGGTCCATATTGGTACCTCAAAAACATATTAGTACCTAAAAAATTTTAAGAGTAACACTTTTGTACTTTTTAGGTACTAATATGTACCCCTGAGGTATTAATACAGACCCTTTAGGTACAAATGTGTACCTTTTGAAAAGGTACCACCCCGGTGACAGCTCTCGTACCTTTATTTCTGACAGTGTAGCCAGCAGCCTTGGTGAGCAGAAGATAAAATCCTTATCCACAAGCAGGAGAAAATCCATTAGTGACAGCGAGACATTTGATTGGCTGTGGGGATGAGCGTGCTCTCACCTCATTGGTTGAGTTCATTAAGTGCTTCCTAGTTAAAGTCATGTTAAGCGTGTTGTTATGACTCAAAATGGGAGTCTTGACAAACACAAAGTCGCTCCTGCTGGAGAGCGTTGAGTAGCAGGGCCTGTATGTCCTGGTGTGAGGCTCCTGAGGGCCTCCGACCACCTCCATATATCTGATGGGTCCATCAGTGTTAAGCTGGAGGTGAAGGTCTTTGTTTGCTCTCTGCTGGTAAGCATGTCTAGAACGTAATCCCGATCTGGAGTAGCAGCATGTAGATCCGCCCTTGTGCCTGATGCACCGTACCAAAAGTATCGCCATTGTCAACAGCGACACCAAAGTCACACAACCCAAAGAGATTATGAGGTATAATGTGACGTCAGTCATTCCAGTCGCTTTGCGAGGAGTAATGCGAAAGTCTGTCGATTTATCTGGAGTTTTCTCCTCTATGGTTACTGTAACCATAACACTAGTAGACAAAGCTGGATTGCCATTGTCTCGCACATTCACAACAAAGTTGTACGCTGGGTGGGTTTTACCACCTTGTTCATCATCCATGAGTTTCTGTGCAGTTCGCAGCTCGCCGGTGTGCAGTTCAATGTGAAACAGCGATGAATCGTCTCCAGGAGCAATGGAGTAGAAGAGCCACGCATTGTGGCCACTGTCCGGATCAACAGCGACTATTTTATTGACACGATGGCCAACTGGGACACCATGCGGGACGGTTAGCTGGAGCCCCGTCTCTTCAGAGTGCGCCGGGTACAGGATAACCGGTGGGTTATCATTCTGGTCGACCACAAAAACATGCACGGTGACATTGGATGCCTGCGGCGGCACTCCAGCATCGCGCACCTGCACCTCGATCCTGAACGCATTCATCTGCTCATAATCCAGAGAGCGCATGGTGAAGATGTTTCCGTTCTCTGGGTTGATGTAGACGTATGAGGAAATGGGGCTGCCGTGGATGGTGCTGGGTAGGATTGAGTAGGACAATCTGGCGTTGTCGCCGACGTCTGGATCTGTGGCCAAAACGCTCGCTATTGGAGTACCGGGAGCGTTATTTTCAGCTACATCCTCTGAGTAGGAGCTCTGCGAGAACACTGGAGCATTATCAATAAACATCTGACAGACGCACCGCAAAACGCTTCAAAGAGGACAGCGGAGGCGAGCCGGAGTCAGTCGCCGTGACAACAACAGTGTACTCATCAATGGCTTCTCTGTCTAGACGACCGTCGGTCACAAGCGTGTAGTGTTCTCCAAAAGCTGACTTTAGCTTAAACGGAAGTCCTTGGGATACTTTAAGTGTCACTTTCCCGTTATCCCCTGAATCTAAGTCTTTCGCACTGATCAGTGCTATGACAGTCCCGCTGTCAGCATCCTCCCGGATGGGGCTGGTCAGAGAGGTTAATGTCACCTCCGGAGTGTTATCGTTCACATCGATTATTTCCACTTTGATGTTGCATGAGCCCTCCATGGCGGGAGAGCCTCCATCCCTGGCCTGAACTGTGATGTCATACACATTTGCTTCCTCATAGTCCACATCCCCCACAACATGGATTTCCCCCGATTTAGAATCGACGCTGAACATCTTCAGTATTCTCTCTGGAGTGTACTTACTGAATAGGTAGGATATTTTCCCGTTTACTCCAGAGTCTACATCGGTGGCGTTTAGTTTTGTCACAAGTGTTCCTGGAGGAGAGTTCTCCAAAAGACTAACCCTTTTCACCGGCTCATCAAAGACAGGCGCATTGTCATTCACGTCCAGAATCTTAATAAGCAGAAGGGTGGTCCCGGATTTCTCCGGCTGTCCTCCGTCCACAGCTGTGAGCAGGAGTTGAAACGCGGCCTGCGTCTCGCGATCCAGAGCCTTTTCCAAAACCAACTCTGGAAATTTGCTGCCGTCGCTTTTGGTCTCCACGTGTAAAACAAAGTAGTCGCTCGCGGAGAGGCTGTACGTGCGCAGGGAGTTAATGCCCACATCGGGATCGCGCGCGCTCTCCAGACGGAACCGCGTTCCTGGAGCGGCCGCCTCGGATATCTCAAGTGATGAATTCACGTTTGGGAACTGTGGCGCGTTGTCGTTTACATCATCAATCTGAATAAGAACTCTGTGAATCTCTAAAGGGTTCTGAAGAAGGATTTGAAGGTGCAAAGAGCAAGTTGTGCTTAAAGCGCAAATGCGCTCCCTATCTATCGTCTCTCTGATAACCAAGACACCGTTAGAATTGACCTCGAAGTACTGCGCGTTAGATTCCGACACAACTTTTAGATTTCTTTCAGTAATCCTCGTCGCGCTGAGACCCAAATCCCTCGCTATACTCCCAACGACGGAACCCGGCTTCTGTTCCTCTGGTACCGAATAACGGAGCTCACCGCTCGACACAGAGAGATCCATGAGGCAGAGCGCGAGGCAGAGCACGGGCCACGAGCGGCTGCGCTCCATTATGCGCGGACAGGGGAGGGGAAAAGTTTCAACTTTTCCGTTTTATAGATCCCATATTCCAGTTGAAGCGGCGCTACGATGTCGCGCGTAACGCAATCCGATTCGCGCGGAGTGAAAGAAGAAGTTTAACATAACTCATGATGGCTGTAAACCTTTTGGGAAATTACACGAGAGGAAAAACAGTCCTCCATCCAGCTCTTCTCCAAAACTCCCTGAATTAGCTGCGCCTCCGCTGCGCAACAGGGCGGAGACTGAGTCACAAAGAGGTCCGTCCTATTGCGCGCACACACACACATAGTGAGAGAGAGAGAGAGAGAGAGAGAGAGAGAGAGAAAGAGAGAGAGAGAGACGCACATCTCCTCGAGCTTGGAGAAACATTCACAGCTCAGGTCGACCTGTTTCCAGCGCACATGCCAGGGATCCCATGTGGTTTAAAATATTTACGAGCCCCGATAAAGAACATTAGGGACTAAAAGGAACGCTGCCAATTTGCGAACACAGCCACGGACCACAGAAAACATCGAAGACATTTACTGACAACTCAGAAAATGTGTTATCTGACTCGCATCAGATGTTCTGTAATGATAAGCAACTCACAAGAAATTATACAAAGGCGATTTAAAATAGGCTATAGAATATAAACACAACTCTGTGTACTACAACGACACGCCACTAGACGGCGCAGTTTCAACAAGAGGAATTTTCTTTCCCCCTCTTTATTTAAAAGTAATTGATTAGTAAAAAAACATTTTATCCAAAGAATAATTTCCAGACTTAAACTAGTTTCTTTCTTCTGCTGATAACAAAGAAAGTTATTTAGAAGAATATGGCTAACAAACCCTTCAGGTCCCCATTGAGTTCCATTATTATTATTATTATTATTATTATTATTATTATTATTATTATTATTATGTTTCCCAGTGATGGGTTGCAACTGGAAGGGCATCCGCTGTGTAAAGCATATGCTGGATAAGTTGGCAGTTCATCCGCTGTGGCAAACCCTGATGAATAAAGGGACTAAGCCGAAGGAAAATTAATGAATAAATGAATTATTATTATTATTATTATTATTATTATTCATTTTCCTTTGGCTTAGTTCCTTATTTATCAGGGTCGCCACAGCGGAATGAACCGCCTATTATTATTATTATTATTATTATTATTATTAATAAATTTTCCTTTGGCTTAGTCCCTTATTTATCAGCCACAGAGGAATAAACCGCCTATTATTATTATTATTATTATTAATATTATTATTATTATTATTATCATTCATTTATTTTCCTTTGGTTTAGTTCCTCATTTATCAGGGTCGCCGCAGCGAAATGAACCGCCTATTATTATTATTATTTTTATAATTATCTGCCCATAATGAGTTCATAGAAATCATCATGTTTGTTTACTCAAATTTAACAGCTTATGCTCTTTTGTGTTTATCACAAGGATATTCACACAGATTTAGATCAGACTGAGGACGAATAAATAATAACACTTTCTAATTATTATTCAGGTCGTATCCCTTTACAACCTCATTATTGATGAATTGATTATCCATGTGTGATAAAAACTGATAAACAACAACAAAACTGGCAAACAAACAAATAAACAAATAAATAAATAAATGTTGAGTTTACTGATACTCAAACAATCCAAAAAATAAATATTTGTGCTTTTCTCACAGACACTCAAGGGTCTAGGGGTTGTCCAGTTCTCACAAATCAATAATACTGATCATTTTCATAAAGTCTGTCCTGCTGCTGGGATAAAGTAAGAGTAAATCTGTCAGTCTTTAACATTTAATAAGGGGGGAAACAGTCTAATGCTTTTTTTCTGTCTGAAGGCTAGATGGTATAAAAGTTGAAATGAGAAAGAACTGCACATACAAGATTGTATTAAGTCAAATAAAATCAGAAGTAAAACACATCACTTAAAAATACAAATAACACAATTTGTTATTCATTTAAAGATACAACAACTGTATAGAGTTTATATGTAATATTATATTACATGTATATAATAGATAGCCAGCCTATAGAAAAGTGTGGTTCTTTTTTTCTTAAAAAGTGGGCCTTTAAGTTATTCGCCTCAATTTCTTTTAAATTATGAGGCTTGAATACTGCATGTTAGTGACATTTTAAGCTCTAATCTTTGCTGCATTAGCTTGTCGGACGGTCATTATAATCACACTTTTTGATGCAACAAAAAATATTTCCTACAGTTTTGTCAAAGTGCTGACCATACTATTTTACCACAAAGCTTTTATTTAGAAATGTGCATTTAAATTGTAAATTATTTCAGATTTATAAATAATGTTATGAGATTCGTATTTGAAATAAAAACTATTTGAATAAAGGAATATGAAAAAAATACTTATTTTTAAAATACAAACTTATTATCATCCATAATAAAAAAAAAATTAGGAATCTGTTAAAACTTGCTTTAAATTAAAAACTGTAGCGGCAAAAGACAAACTGGCCATCTCATTTCCTCAGTCAGAATTTGTCCATTTGAATAATTAAAAACTAAATTTGTCAAAGTTGCAATCAGAATTATTCAACCCCCTGATTTATTAGCCCCCCTGTTTATTTTTCCCCCATTTTCTGTTTAACGGAGAGAAAAAAATTTTCAACACATTTCTAAACATAATAGTTTTAATAACTCATCTCTAATAACTGATTTATTTTATCTTTGCCATGATGACAGTAAATAATATTTGACTAGATATTTTTCAAGACACTTCTATACAGCTTAAAGTGACATTTAAAGGCTTAACTAGGGTAATTAGGTTAACTAGGCAGGTTAGGGTAATTAGGCAGGTTATTGTATAATGATGGTTTGTTCTGTAGACTATCGAAAAAAATATATAGCTTAAAGGGGCTAATAATTTTGACCTTAAAATGAATGGGTTTTAAAAAATTAAAAACTGCTTTTATTCTAGCCGAAATAAAACAAATAAGACTTTCCCCAAAAGAAAAAATAATATCAGACATACTGTGAAACATTATTTGGGAAATATTTAAAAAAGAAAAAAAATTCAAAGGGGGTTCAATAATTCTGATTGCAACTGTATGTTTATTTAACATTAGCAAATATTAAGTAATGCTAAACAGATGTATTGTTCACTGTTAATTCAGGTTAACTAATGCATTAAATAACACACCCTTAGTGTAAAGTGTTACCATAACTGGAATAAAAATAACTTGTAACACTTTAGTTCAGGTCATAATTCATACTATTAACTACTGGCAGATATTACCTGTTCATTAGTAGTTATAAAGTATGATCTAATTCTACATTCCTAATCCTACCCAAAGCCTAAACCCAATTACCACCTTTCTAATTATTAATAAATGGTTAATTAGTAGTTTATTAAGCTAGTAGTGTTAGTTAATGGTTTGTTAATACCGTGAATTAAACTAAAGTGTTACCGAATAATTAAATATTATTATCAGTAATATTTGGTGATATATATTGTGGGGTGATATTACTTAACATTTATATATTTATATAATATATAATATTAGATATTTCCCAGAGATGGGTTGCATCTGGAAGGGCATCTGCTGCGTAAAAACATGCTGGATAAGTTGGCAGTTCATTCCGTTGTGGCGACCCCGGATTAATAAGCCGAAAAGAAAATGAATGAATGAATGAATAATATTAGATATAAACTCTACAGTTTTAAGCTATAAACTATACAGTTTTTGTATCTTTAAATGAAAACAATTAATTTAACAACTTTAAATTAAACAATTTGTGTGATTTAAATGTTTAATTAATATGTTTTACTACATTGAGTTAATACTTTATTTTTACTTTACTTTATTATTATTACTTTACATTATTGATAGCTAATACTATCTTATACGTGCATTTCTCAATCATTTTAACTTCACATAACATCAAGCCTTTAGACAGAAGAAAAGCATTACCCCTTATTAAATTATTATATGAAAATCAATGATCTTCATACTGAATAATGTATTAAATAACACATTGTTTAGTTAATATTAACAAAGATTATGTAATGCTTAACAGATGTATTGCTCACTGTTAATTCACGTTATTTAATGCATTAACTAATGCACCTTTAGTGTAAAGGGTTACCACAATTATTACTATTATTATACTGCTATTAAATAATGTCCATTCATTTAAATATGATATTGTAAAATAAACTCAAACCATCTGATGTCAATAAATCTATCTTTTTATGTGCAGATGATAGATTTGTAGACCTCTTAGGCTTGTATTTTAAACCATAACCATGTGACCGACAGATGCGGGTGTGTATGTCTGTGTGTAAGTGTTATCTTTACTGCCGACCTGTGGTGAGTTTCCTGAACTGCAGATCAGCGCTTCTGGGTTCAGCAGAAGAAGGGAGGGGCGAGCGGAAACACGCCGTACACGCGCATGGACACTTAATCGCACAAAAGAAACAGAAACACTGCAGAAATTGTGTTAAATGCAAGAGGAAAGATTAAACGCTCGATGGAAACGTGCAAGTATATACATATATATAAACAAAGCATGTTTGGGAGCTGAGAGAATGTTCATGTTAGAGAAAGGAGAAGAAGGGCAATGAAGGAGTCCGTTTCAGCACTACAATGGCGGACAGCGACACTCCGCGAAAACACTGCTTCAGCATGCAGCCGACGACACACACACACACACACACACACACACACACACACACACACACACACACACACACACACACACACACACACACACACACACACACACACACACACACACACACACACACACACACACACACTTTGCATCTAATCAGCTCCCAATAAACCAGTAAAGCAACCTCTTCCAACAAACAACGAAACAGCAATGCAGTCTTATGGCATCCTAGACCACATGAAGCAGCTATTACATCCCACAGACCCAGTCAAACCACACTGACACTGAACATTTGGTTTCCAATGGATTTCTATTGTAGATTGGTCCTTATTAAAATAAGCAGCATTACAGCCTTTATAAACAGTACACTTTAACCAAGCGATCAGTAGTAAAAAAAAAAAAAATGAAAGTGTGGTACTTTTATACCAAGAATGTTAATATCCAAACATTTATTTTACCGTAATACTGTAAAAAGCCTTCCTTTTGAGTCAGTAAAAAAGCTAATTATATCAATTTATCATATATAATACACATCAACAAAAAAAGCTATATGTTTAATTAGCAAAAATGAAATATTGTGTGACTGAAAAAAGATAAATCACTGATAAAGTGCAAAAAAAGAGCTTTTCTATACTTTATTTATACTTTTATAATTAATTTTAATATTTAATTATACCTATTTTCAGGTGCACACAATGAAGGCATGTGAAACTAAATACGGCAGAGCTTAAACGTTTGAGTGTAGTGAAACAGACCATGTGACGTAGCCTTGAATAGTGTTTACTACCAAACATTTGCACACATCTCATTCCTTATTATTAATATATTCTAAGTTTTGGAATAATACTTTTACTTTAAGCATCCCTCCATCAGTTAATAAACAATTAAATATAAAGCTAAATGGCTTGTGAAGAGACTTATAAACCATGTATACTGAGGTTATACAAAACTCCTTAACCTCTCTAATTTGGTAGCAAATACATCCAACAGCCCCAGTCAAACTACACTGACACTGAACATTTAGTTTCTAATCTATTTCCATTGTAGATTGGTCCACATTAAAATATACATTACAGCATTTATAAACAGTACAGTTTAAGCAATCACTAGTTTTATACCAATAATGTTCATATCCAGACATTTAATTTATCATAAAATATGCTAAACATAATTCAAAACACAATTAAATCACCTGTGAATACTGAATACTTAAAAAAGCTTTCCCATTGAGTCATAAAAAAGCTAATTATATCAATTTATTGGATATTTATAATCACACACACACACATGCACGCACGCATGCACGCACGCACGCACGCACACACACACACTTTGCATCTAATCAGCTCCCAATAAACCAGTAAAGCAACCTCTTCCAACAAACAACGAAACAGCAATGCAGTCTTATGGCATCCTAGACCACATGAAGCAGCTATTACATCCCACAGACCCAGTCAAACCACACTGACACTGAACATTTAGTTTCTAATGGATTTCTATTGTAGATTGGTCCTTATTAAAATAAGCAGCATTACAGCCTTTATAAACAGTACACTTTAACCAAGCGATCAGTAGTAAAAAAAAAAAAAAAAAAATGAAAGTGTGGTACTTTTATACCAAGAATGTTAATATCCAAACATTTATTTTACCGTAATACTGTAAAAAGCCTTCCTTTTGAGTCAGTAAAAAAGCTAATTATATCAATTTATCATATATAATACACATCAACAAAAAAGGCTATATATTTAATTAGCAAAAATGAAATATTGTGTGACTGAAAAAAGATAAATCACTGATAAAGTGCAAAAAAAGAGCTTTTCTATACTTTATTTATACTTTTATAATTAATTTTAATATTTAATTATACTTATTTTCAGGTGCACACAATGAAGGCATGTGAAACTAAATACGGCAGAGCTTAAATGTTTGAGTGTAGTGAAACAGACCATGTGACGTAGCCTTGAATAGTGTTTACTACCAAACATTTGCACACATCTCATTCCTTATTATTAATATATTCCAAGTTTTGGAATAATACTTTTACTTTAAGCATCCCTCCATCAGTTAATAAACAATTAAATATAAAGCTAAATGGCTTGTGAAGAGACTTATAAACCATGTATACTGAGGTTATACAAAACTCCTTAACCTCTCTAATTTGGCAGCAAATACATCCAACAGCCCCAGTCAAACTACACTGACACTGAACATTTAGTTTCTAATCTATTTCCATTGTAGATTGGTCCACATTAAAATATACATTACAGCATTTATAAACAGTACAGTTTAAGCAATCAGTAGTTTTATACCAATAATGTTCATATCCAGACATTTAATTTATCATAAAATATGCTAAACATAATTCAAAACACAATTAAATCACCTGTGAATACTAAATACTAAAAAAAAGCCTTCCCATTGAGTCATAAAAAAGCTAATTATATCAATTTATTGGATATTTATAATCACACACACATACGCACGCACACACGCACACACACACATATATATATATATATATATATATATATATATATATATATATATATATAAAATACACAGCACCAACAAACAATAATATTTATTTAGCAAAAATTAAATATTGTGTGACCGATAAAGTTCATAGAGAGATTTCCTATACTTTAATTATACTTTTATAAATCATTTTAAAGTTGTATTATACTTTTTTTTAGTATGTGAAACTAAACATGGCAAAACTTAATCGTTTTGAGTGTAGTTATCATGTAAAGTGGTCTTGAATATAGTGTTTACTACCAGTCAAATGTTTGCACACATCTTCACATTCCTTATTATTAATATATTCTAAGTTTTGGAATAATACTTTTACCTTAAGCATTCAACCATCAGTTAATAAACAATTAAATTTAAAGCAAAATGGTTTGTGAAGAGACTTATAAACCATGTTTATATACTGTCCAACCTATACAATAACTAATTTGAACTATTATGTAGTAATAATGTGCCTTTTTGTAAAGCTCATTTGGAACGATACATTTTGTGAAAAGCACTGTGCAAACAGTGAATATGCATTCACTTTAAATTAGATGAATTAAATAAACACTATTTATAGTGGTCTACTAATCAATTTGCAAGCATTTAGGAAGTCTTTATTTAAATATTAAATTTGAAGATACCAAAAAAAAAAAAAAGAAATCTTGATTAGCAATGTAAATTGCTGATTTCAGCCAGAAATAACAGCATTGCAAAATATAATAAGTTGTCAAATGCAAAGTATTCCTTTAGAAGCATTAAATGTATTACAAATTTGACCCTCATTTGTGAATAAACCTTCACAAATATGAGTAATTACATGTTACAGATTGCATTTCTTACCTTGATTTGCAGACACAGGTGTGGATCAGACAAGTGAGCAGCAGACGAAGATTTCACAGCATCAGCAGCAAAACGGACATGAAAAAAAAGAAAGAGACAAAAGCAGATTTGATTAGATTGATGCAACAGCAAATGTGTTGTAGGACCCCCATACTTACCAAACCCTCCATGAGACGTTAACAGAAATAGATGATCGGTATTTTAATTAGTGAGACAGAAAGCAAAACGAAAGAGGAAAAAGTGAGAATGTGCACAGAAACACTTCTGATGAGCAGCAGAGTCGGATATTAATCATTCAAAATGCTTTTTCATAGACACAAACGCACACACTTACACCAAAGAAAAAAGAAACAGTAGATAGACAGAAAGATAGACAAAGACAGACAAAGAGAAGAGAATAGAGAATATGGAGAAATAGATATAAAGATAGATAGAAAAAGACAGACAGACAGACAGACAGATGATAGATAGATAGATAGATAGATAGATAGATAGATAGATAGATAGATAGATAGATAGATAGATAGATAGATAGATAGATAGATAGATAGATAGATAGATAGATAGATAGATAGATAGATAGATAGATAGATAGATAGATAAATGTATGCCTTCATTTATTTATTTTTAAAAATCTGTTTTATTTTTATACACACAATGTATATCATATAAGGTTGAAGAAAAGCGACTTGAAATGATGAAACAATAGCCTATTAAAAGAGACCAACTCTCACTGAAATAATCAAGCTCACTATGAATCACACACACACACACTTGGCCCCTTCCCCCAACACATTAACCCAGAATCCCTGGCCAACACACACACACCTCCATCCATAACAGGGGTGTCTGAGGCCTTCAGCAGCACCTCACTAATTCATATCAGCTCTGAACCTTTCACTGCCCCCCTGTGGACTCAGGAATAATGGTACAGCCCTGCCCATGAGTCAGCCTGTCACCGTGGCAACACCATCCCACCAAGGGATGGAAAATGGGCCAGAAGACTCAGCCATGAGAAAGAAAAATCATGAGACGAGAAAACAGAGCAGATTTAATGAATGAACCCAATAAAGAATATTCATCCTATTTATCCATCCGAATTATGCATGAACTGAACATTATTTACAGTATAAAAATACAGACATCACAATATTTACAGTATATTTATATTGTTATATACATCGCTATACCTGTGTTATTATACAAAAATGTAAGGGCTTCTTAATAAATCATATGCATATTTTTGAGGGTTTTTTTTTGTGCCCAATCACAGGACAAACAGATCGTACAAAAGAGGTGCAGAAGGAGAGGGGGAGGGGGAAATGAATGAGAGAGAGAGAAATAAACTGACTGAGGAGGTGATCATATATACAAAATACTAAATATACACACAATGCTTAGCATAAATGAGTTTTGAAAATGATCATTTTATCCATTTCTCATGAATGTAGACCGTTTTAAAGGATAAAAACAAGGTCCCAACATATTTCCTGTTTTACAGATTTAATTTCTATAGCTTCCGAGAATCCAAAAAGAGCCACATGATGATAAATATTGTTATGACAGCTGTTTTAACATTAAGTTATAACTGAATTGTCTCTTGTTACAGTTATGAAATAGTTTGATAACAAGCAGGAAATGTTCATGGGCCAATGATATCACACTTGAAAAGGTCCACAGCCAATCATTTTTTGTTGCATTTACACAAAACTCTTTTATTAAACAATTAAATCTATGAATAATAGTTTGAGGGCAACGCAGTGGCGCAGTAGGTAGTGCTGTTGCCTCACAGCAAGAACGTCGCTGGTTCGAACCTCGGCTGGGCTGGGTCAGTTGGCGTTTCTGTGTGGAGTTTGCATGTTCTCCCTGCGTTCGCGTGGGTTTCCTCCGGGTGCTCCGGTTTCCCCCACAGTCCAAAGACATGCGGTACAGGTGAATTGGGTAAGCTAAATTGTCCATAGTGTATGAGTGTGAATGTGTGTGTGGAAGTTCCCAGAGATGGGTTGCGGCTGGAAGGGCATCCGCTGCGTAAAATCGTGCTGGATAAGTTGGCGGTTCATTCCGCTGTGGCGACCCCGCAAGGGACAAAGCCGACAAGAAAATGAATGAATGAATAATAGTTTGGATCACCTAACATGTTTGGAAATATAAACAAACTGCATTTATTTCAAAGGAGTTATTGCAAAAACAACAACACATATTTAATTAAGAGTCCATTAAATAACTGTATATTAGACTTTGTTATTCCTATCTGAAAAGATTCATTAACTTCTTCCAGATTATAAACTACAGAAAGTTCAACGTGTTTTTAGTTAGTTTCTTTTGATTTTTTCCTGTTTATTAAAATCTTATTATATATTTTCTCCTAATATATTAATTTATGTGTACTTATTTATGGACTGATCGAAATAAAAAATAAAATAAAACAATAAAAATCACAATTGAATAGCTTGGATTTGTGCTAAATAAACGAGTAAATCAAAGAATTGAAGCTAGCATGAATGGCCACGCGGCCACGTGGCGTTAGTTTACTGCCTGTGGATGAGGTTGACTGCGTGTGTGTCTGTCCTACTGTCTCACTGGCCTCGTTAAACCTAGTTTAATCCTTTCAGAGGATCAACGTGCTGCCTGACGAGAACACACAGTCAGACACACAGGGTATAAACACTAAAAACTCACACAATCTCAAACTGAATCACATGAATAACCACATCAGAAGTCCTAGGCGCTTGAAAAGTACGTGAAAAAATTTAAAAGCCTTGGCTATTATTTAAAAACAGCACCGCATGGTCCCTTATCCAAAGACCTCCAACACATTAACTAGCACTTTTGGTTTGATTTTGGATTGAATGACATGACAGTATTTCAGGTCAGTGTTTCACATGTATACGAGAGCCTGTAAATCTCAAATGACCACAATGCTGTCTGAATCAATGATCAACCCGTGTTAATCAGCTCTTAGAGAAACACCTGCTCACAAAGCTAGGACAAGACACAAGGAGAGATCCACTACTGCATCAAAGCAAGAAGCACAGAAATAGAATGAAAATCTTACACTATTATCATATCATTTATGTAAAGATGCTGAAGAGACAATTCTCAGCGTGCACAGAAAAGTATCAGTACTCATTAAATGCTTATTTTCTGTGGTTATAGAAAAAATTAAAAAATATATACAGTTAAAGTCAAATTTATTAGCCCTCATGTAAAATTCTTTAATATTTCTCAAGCTTAACAGAGCAAGAACATTTTTACACAGTATTTCCTATAATATTGCATATACAAGTCTTTTTTTTTTGGTTGAATAAAAGCAGTTTTTAATGTTAACTAGTTAACATAACCCAGTTAAGTCTTCAAACTGCAATTTAGACTGAATACTCGTATCGTGAAATATAACTAATAAAATATTATACACTGTCAACATGGCAAAGACAAAAGAAATTAGTTATTAAAAAATATGTATAATAACGGGTTGACAAAACGATCTCTGGGTTAAACACTACATGGGGAATATTTGTAAAAAAAATCTCTATTACTCAATATTTAAAGGGTCACGAAACACCAAAACACATTTTTTGAGCTGTTGACAGTCATATCTGTGTCCCACGCTGCTATAAACACTATTAGGACACATATATTGCACTAAAAAGTGAAAATTGGTTGTTTTTGCGTTATTTTGAGCAAATTCGTTCTTCCGGTTTGAAACGAATTTTTGAAGCTACGTCACGGCCATGAGATACATAGGGGTAAATCCAGCCAGGAGAGTGGCTGTCTGTCTTTTCAAGAACATTCTGACGTATCTGAGTGTGCGGCATTAATTCATGAGAAGACGTGCTTCAAACCAATCAGCGCGCTCTATTGTGTATGACGCGAAACTTCATTAATATGCATGATACCCCCGGAGACTGTTTACACTGTACAGACGGCAGAGAGACGCCACGCTGTGTTGCTAAAACAAGTAAAAAAACAAGAATTTGGAGACATGGGTCGTCGGTGTGCAGCAACAAGGTTTTGTTGTCATTTTCCCTCTATGAGAGAGCTGCTGGACTCACGTGTGGATTACAGTGCACGCGACACGCGACAGAAACGCGTTTGTAAGGAACATTGTTTACCCGAGAGCTTTTCGCATCTGAAAATGGTGAAATCCGGATTTGCCTCTTGTCTCCTTTTAATAAAAAGACACAGCTCCAGTTTGATTTTCTGTCTACAGATTTGGTAAGTGTGTTTGCAGTGCAGTGCCCTTTGTTTTACCCAGATTGCAAAGTTAGTTCGTGGTCAGCAGAGCTCTTTCAGTTTTTAAAGACATACCTCAGTCAAAATGATTTAGTTACCAAGTTTACAGTGTTAATATCACTGCAATATTATAGTCCAATTTTATAGACTGAAAGATCCGCTGTAAATGCTGCTCTCCAAATGTAAACATGATCAAACTTTTCCCGTCGTGCAGGATTTTCGCCGCATTTTGTGACAGGATATAGTCTATATACACACGGCTTTCTGACGCTACCTACCGAGTCATCCAAGTTACCGAGAAATGCGAAGGATTTTTTTTTCTCCCATTCGCCGTGCGGTATCAAACATTGGATTAAAACTCCATTCTCCAGCAGTTCCTCGCTTTCAATATCTCGTTTGTCACAGGCAACATGCAGGGAATTTTCCTGAATAAAAAGTGAAAATGCCAAACTGCTGTTAAAGTCGACAAATTAATAATTTGGCAAGTAGTTCGATTACTGATGGCCATGTAAACACAGTCACTGTCTTTCTCCCCTGCGTCTGCGTGCCCAAACAGAAACTCCCATATTTGCATATCCTTCCCTCTTTCCCTCTTCTGACACTCCCACCTAAACGGAGCTGGACACGCCCACTTTTCCTGACTTTTTTCAAACTAGAGGTGTGAAAACACCCTGCTGAGACAGGGGGTTTCATGGCCCTTTAATAAAAATTTTGTGCAAAATAATAATAATTTTGTATAAATATCATAATAAGATAATGTATAATACAATGTATAAAATAAATCATAATGATGTATAAACTAATAATCATTTTGCTAATAACTTTGATTCGAATTGTATATTTTACCTATTAATTTTCAAAGAATAGCGAAGTTTAAACAAACAAGCCTGACATAAAATATTACAATTAAAGACACAGTACAACAAATCAGATCTTATAACCAACAATGCTTTGCATTAATTATTACCTCACTGAATTCAAGAAAAAACTAAGAAGCACAAACATAAACATTCATTTCTCTGTGGCTAAGTCCCTGATTTATCAGGGGTCGCCACAGCAAAATGAACCGCTTACTATTCTGGCATATGTTTTACGCAGCAGATGCTCTTCCAGCCTTTTCCAGTACTGGGAAACACTCACACACTCTCACATTCCCCACAATCATAGACTATGGCCAATTTAGTTCACCCAATTCACCTAGCGCATGTTTTTGGACTGTGGGGGAAACTGGAGCACGCAGAGAAAATGCCAACTGACCCAGCCTGGACTCGAACAAGTGACCTTTTTGCCATGAGGCAGCAGTGCTAACCACTGAGCCACCGTGCCACCCCAAACATAAACATATTAAACATAAAAAAGCCAGTGTGAAAGGTCAAGTACAATAGCAACCTCCCAATGAAAAAATGCTTTGAAGCGAGAAGCTCATTCAGTGATTTGCGACGAAACACCTCCTTAAGAGCATGTGAATTTATGACAAACCTCAAAGAAAAGTCACTAATAAGTCCAGGAACTGAAGAATAAAGAAACGAAGGCCAGATGTTTGACATGAGAAGGCAAACAGGGCAACAGTTTACACTGTTATGAATGCAAAAAATGTAGACGTCCACACAGAAGGTGCATCTGAGAGACTTCACTTTTCATTTAAGTCATAAAGACTGGGAAAGTTACACTAAAACCTTGTTGTTTTTAAGGTAGCAGCTTCCGGTAGTAGTTTCCATAAGCAAGCAGCACATCTGATGAACACATGTCCCTGCTATTTAATGTGCCGCAGAGAATAGACGTCCCACAACTAATAATGAGTTCATTAAAGAGCAGGCGGCCATGGAAAACAAAGTAACATATATAGGCTATAAAAGTTCAAGCTGACATAAAATGGCTCACAAAACCAAACGTTCTTGCATAATATATTATGCATTACTTAGAAAAAGCATCTGCTGAATTAATACATGTATTTTCAGGCTACTGTAACTTTCGATGGCAATAGCAGTGAAACAAAAACATTTCATACACTGTAAAAATATCGGTAAATTTGCAGTTTTGGGTATTTTGTGATTCATGTTTTTATTTTTCCTCATTTATTTCTGCTTTTATGGGACCTTGATATTTCTTGCAACAACTTTTAACCTTAAAAAGTTTTAAGAAGTGACTTTTATTAACATTTGCAATAGTTCGCAGTGATATATTGTCTGGGTTGGTGTTGTTCTGCTACAAAAACCTTGGAATAAACTACCAGCGCTTTTTCTGTTATTTTACATACTTATTTCTCTCTATATTACTTATTATACATTATATTGTGTCAATCTACTATTTTATGTTTAATACAAGTGTCTGTAATATTATAAATGTCTTGTTTTATTACTTTTACGTTTTAATTACTTTTTTATCTTTCCCCAATCCAGCCGATTTGAATGTTATCACTCGATTGAATGGATGTTATCAGTGGTTATCAGCTGATAGATATGAGCCTGTAGGGGGCCTTCTGCACCTACTGGTAGGATCCATCCACATGGTTAATCAGCTATAGATCACATACGGCTGCGGCTGGAAGTTATTAATAATTCCTATTGTATTTTATTAACGTCTACCCCAACCCTAAACCCAACCGTAATGTAAAAACAGATCTGGATCTGGAGTCTTCTCTATTAGTATAGCTGAATAACCATGTGGATGGATGATAACAGCCTTCTGAGCCTATCAGTAGACGCAGAAGGCCCCTTCTGGCCCATACCTATCATCTGATAACCACTGCCTATTCAATCGAGTGATAACATTCAAAGCGGGTGCCCAATCTCTGGAATCCATAAACTATAAATTAAACAACAAAACTGTTTAAACATTTCATTAATAAAAATTGTAATAAATAAAAGCATAATCTTACAAACAACAATCAGCATGTTGGAATATTATTGAAGTAAAGATAATGTAATAATCCCAAATATTTGACCAGTACTTTTAGCTCAAGTATAATGTTTTAAAATGCTAATTTGAGGCCAAAACAAAACTGAGGGGCAGCAATAATCTGTATTTAAGACATCTGGAAATTTACTCAACATGCTATAACATTGTGCAAAGCTGGGAAAGATGCATTTTGATACTAACTTTAGTTATTTCTGCACTGTAAACAATGTCCATAAAATAGTTTTCAGTATTTTTGTGATTCATGTTTTGATTTTCCCCCATTTTTAATTGCATTATAGGATCTTGATCTTTCTTCCAACAACTTTTAAGCTGTTTTAAGCTGGAAAAAGTGACTATGATGAACATTTTTAATAGCTTAAAGTGTTATATCGCTTGGGTTGGTGTTGTATATTACGCTACAAAACCTGGTAATAAACTGCCAATACATTTTCTGCTATCTCACAGATTTATTTCTCTATATATGATTCCTTATACATTATATCATTACTTCAAACTACTAAAATATATGCTTTTCAAATAAAATAATGCAATTCACAACCCATAACTAGGCCCACACGGAATCTGCGCGCGCAGAATTCCGCAGATTTTCCACAGATTTTCCGCAGATTTCCGCAGATTTTTAGCCCATCATTAATTCTGTTTATTTTTTTACAGTTAACTATTTACAGTTAATCTAATTGGATTTGCATTTTAAACATTAAATACAAGTTAAAAAGATATTATTTTTTATTTCACATATTAAGGTTTTAGTTATGATACTCCCAAAATAATTCCGCAGAAATCCGCAGATTTTTACCAAAAATCTCCGCAGAAATGGCAAAAAACGTCCGCAGATTCCGTCTGGCCCTGCCCATAACTAAGCAGAAAACACTTGTGAATCACAAAATGCAGAAGTAGGAGTGTAAAATAAGTGTTTTTTATTGATTGTTTAGCTAATTTATTGCTGTTGTTTTTTTATTTTGCATGCAAATATTTCTCTTGCAGTAAAAAAAAAAAATCATGTTAAGTGTTCTCTCTTTCAATATTCTGGACTGTCTGTCAGTCACAGCACTGCACAGATTTGTAGCTGCTCAAAATGGCTGCCAGCATCGCAGCATTGCAGTGGTCTTATGTACAGATACAGAGTGCACGCTTCTCTATCTCCATCCATGCTTCATCTTGTTTAGTATTGCATACTTGGATTTCACTTCAAATAAGCTAAACTGCATGCATGTCTGTATGCATTTAGTGCTGCTGAATGACCAGGAAAATAATGTGTGTGTGTGGCACAAAATGGGTCAGTGGATGAAAAAATAGTGTGCAGTGCCCTTGTTCTCAGCTCCCAGTTCTCTCCCTCCCTCCTCCTCTGCTTCACTGACATACATATCTGATATATCTGAAAATCTGATATATATATATATATGAGAATGCATTCAGCTGCATTGAAAACCATTGCTCGTCTGATGAAGCGAGGGTTCAGTTTGGATGTTGCAGAATGACGTAGTTATTTTGTTGCATTAGCCTGGATCGGCTCAACCCTCCCCCACTGCTGCAGTCTGTCTGTGAGATCAGAATGTATTTCCTGTTTTCTCCTCCTGACAACAGCTGACACTTTCTGAAGGAGTGACTGAGAGTGTTTTCTCTTCTGTGGTAGATGCATGTGCTGAACTGTCATTGTCTTATTCGATCCTATTATAATTGCCCTACATATATATACACTTATTTATATATATATATATATATATATATATACAGTTGCAATCAGAATTATTCGCCCCCTGTTTATTTTTCCCCCCAATTTCTTGAGAAGGTGAGAAGATCTTTAACACATTTCTAAACATAATAGTTTTAATAACTCATCTCTAATAACTGATTTATTTTATCTTTATCATGATGACAGTAAATAATATTTGACTAGATATTTTTCAAGACACTTCTATACAGCTTAAAGTGACATTTAAAGGCTTAACTAGGTTAATTAGGTTGACTAGGCAGGTTAGGGGAATTAGGTAAGTTATTGTATAATGATGGTTTGTTCTGTAGACTATCGAAAAAAAATATAGGCTAAAGGGGCAAATAATATTGACCTTAAAATGGCTTTTAAAAAGTTAAAAACTGCTTTTATTCTAGCCTAAATAAAACAAATAAGACTTTCTCCAGAAGAAAAAATATTATCAGACATACTGTGAAAATTTCCTTGCTCTGATAAACATCATTTGGGAAATATTTAAAAAAGAGAAAAAAATTCAAAGGGGGTTTAATAATTCTGATTGCACCTATATATATATATATATATATATATATATATATATATATATATATATATATATATATATATATATATATATATATATATATACACACACACACACACACACACACACACACACACACACACACAAAGTGCTTAACATAAATGGGTGCACACCATGTTATGTTATGTACACCCCACCCAAATGTTATCCATTTTTCAGTGAACATAGCTAATAATTTGTGCTGCATTTAAACAAAACTGTATTATTAAACAGTTTTATTAAATAATTATATAAATTAATAAGAGTTTGATCACCTAATATGTTTAGAAATATTAAGACAATGCATTTTAATACAAAAAAAGTCCAGAATTTTAACTACATTTTATGTTTCTCTCGAGTTTTAAAATTTTATTTAATGTTTTCCACAGCATATTCATTTTGGAGTATTAATGTTTGGACTTGGATTGTAAGTGGCTTTGTTAGATACATTTCAGTTTTGGCTTTGGTACTCTAAGCTTTTGGTAATCGGATGTATATGCACAAATATATTATTGTAAAGCAAAATATGGATTTTAAAAAGAGATCTGTAAGGGTTGCACTTATTTATGCTGAGCACTATATATACACACACACTGTGAAAAAAGATGTGTCAAAAATTTGTGACAACAAATGTTTTTTATGTTACTTATATAACTCATTTTAATAAGTAAATCAAGTGTCAACTCTTGTTTTTTTTTTTTACTTATACAAAGTTTAACTTGATACTTTTTTTCAGTTTGATGACTAAAAAAGTGCATTTAAAAACATTTAGGCAGCGCGTTTTTTTTTACAGTATACATTTTGGACAATGTTTCCTTTGCTTCCTATGGCTTATATGTCTGCTATAGAACAGGTGTTTTTAGTTTTGCTGGCGTTTGGATACTGTTACAGTACATATGCAACCAATATACATTTGTCTTCATCTTAATGTTGAAAACAACGAGAGTTACAACACTGCAACCAAACCGACACTGCTACAAAAGGGATTTACACTCTTAAGACAACCTAAAAATGTGAATGTCAATAAACTAATAGAAGTATTAAGCCTTTCTGAAGCACTTTTAAAAGTAAATTACCACAAATATATTTTTAAAAGGTAAAATATATAGGTAAAAGATAAAAAAAATCACAATTTTGAGTTTAAGATGTGAAGCTACAACATCCTCAAATTAAATAAAGCATCTCCACATGTATATTAAATGATCTACGAGTAATTTTAGCAAGACTTTAAAAGTTTCTCACCTCTGCACTAACATCTGATTCCACTGCATTCCTGTTCTGCTTTGGCACTGTTCTTGTGCCACTCAAGTCAACGTTCAAAACACTTTGACTAGAAGGCCGCAAAAACTTTACATCACTCTTTCTGGAGTCATTAGTGCCACACAACTCATAATTGTACACGTGCTGTAAAGTTCCCGTGGCTCCTACATCTGCGTAAAGAGGCGGATAATACGGAATAACCGGAAGATTCGCTCCAGACTTATAAAACATCCGCTCGCGTCTCCATCTGTAGCATTTGACTGACAGTATGGCGATGATAGACACGATAAAGAGAAACGACACTACAGCCAAGGCCAAGACGAGATAGAAAGTCAGGTTGTCGTTGTATTCCTTGTCGTGCGTAAAGTCAGTGAACTCCGAGAGCACCTCAGGGAAGCTGTCCGCCACCGCCACGTTAACATTGACTGTAGCTGATCGAGAGGGCTGCCCGTTGTCCTCCACTACAACAGTGAGTCTTTGTTTGACAGCATCTTTATCTGTCACTTGCCGGACAGTTCTTATTTCTCCATTCTGTGCGCCCACTTCAAACAGCGCCCTGTCTGTGGCTTTGTGCAGTTTATAGGAGAGCCAGGCATTCTGTCCAGAGTCCACATCAACAGCCACCACTTTAGTCACCAGATAACCCACATCTGCCGAACGAGGCACTATTTCAGCCACCACAGAAGCGCCTGACTGGACCGGATACAGAACCTGAGGCGCGTTGTCATTCTGGTCCTGAATCAGGATTTTGACGCTCACGTTGCTGCTGAGAGGAGGAGAGCCTCCGTCCTGCGCTTTCACTGTGATTGTAAACGATTTTAATTGTTCATAATCAAAGGATTTGGTTGCATAAACCGTCCCACTGTCAGAGTTAATAGAAACTAACGAAGAAACTGGAGTTCCGTTTGAATCATTATCTGAAATGAAGTAGGATACGCGTGCGTTTGCTCCCAAATCTGCGTCATGCGCTTTAACGCGGAACAAAGACAGAGATGGAGAATTATTCTCCGCCACATATGCATTATATGTATTCTGCTCAAACTGTGGAGCATGATCATTTACATCAGTTATCTTTACATGTAGTGTATTTTTACTAAACAAAGAGGGGCTGCCGCCGTCTTTGGCTGTGATGGTAATATTATACTCGGGTATCTCTTCTCTGTCTAGCTCGGAGTCTGTGACGATGCTGTAATAATTAGTCAAAGACGATTCGATTTTAAAGGGAAGATTCCTGTCAATAAAACAGGTAATTTTCCCGTTTTCTTCGGAATCGCTGTCTTGTATGTTTATCATGGCCACCACGGTTCCAAGAGGAGAATTTTCTGGTATACTGTTAGAAAAAGACATAAGCGTCACTTTTGGTGGGTTATCATTCACGTCTGTTACTTCCACAATCACCTCAGAGGAATCTGATAATCCTCCTTGATCTTTAGCTTGAATTTTGAACTCATATAAGGCAGAATCTTCAAAATCAAGCTCACCTATTAGTCTTATTTCCCCACTGGACGCATCAACAGAAAACAGGTCCCGAATTTTGGGTGTGGTGTGCTCGAAATAATATCCAATTTGCGCATTTGTTTCAGTATCCGCATCTGTTGCATTAACAGTAAGCAATAAGGACCCCTTGGCGATATTTTCGGGAACTGATATTTTGTATGTGCCCTTTTGAAAAATAGGAGCATTATCGTTTATATCTAAAACAATAACGTGTATTTTCACCGTGCCAGAGCGTTTGGGGTTGCCTCCATCTGAAGCAGTAACAGTCAAATACAAGTGCTCTTGTTTCTCTCTATCTAAAGGCGTTTGCAAAACGAGCTCGACGTTTTTACTGCTGCCGGATCGACTTTGTGTCTTTAGTGTAAAATGATCAGTAGGATAAACTGAATAACTCTGAATACTATTAACGCCAACATCAGGATCAACTGCGCTATCCACAGTAAAGCGCGTTCCGGTTGAAGAAAACTCACTGATTTCTAATGCAATTTCACCTCTTGTAAACGCAGGACTGTTATCATTTACATCCAGAATTTCTATGGTGATGCGATAGAGCTCGATGGGATTCTCTAAAATGACTTCAAAGCTCAGACTGCACGCGGATACAGCGCCAGCGCACAAAAGCTCCCGGTCGATCCTCTCCTTAATAATGATGTGCCCTTTCTGCCGGTCCAGCTCGACATATTCCCGGCCACCTGCTGTAAAGATCCGCGCTTTTCCCGCTGTCAGCCTTTTAAGCTCAAGACCAAGGTCTTTAACTATGTCTCCGACGAATGAACCGGGTGCCATCTCCTCTGGCACGGAGTAACGGACCTGCCCGTACGCGCCACAGAGAAAGTGCGCACAGAAGAGCAGAACGCACGGCGGCCATGCAGAAAGACAATCCTTTCTTCTCATGATGATGGCGGAGCTCCGATTTCTTTCACAGAATTATATCAAATATCCAGTTGATAGTGCAGAAGAGGCTTTCTAAAATATAATATAGAGGTGAAAGCAAAAGAATGAACCGAATAGGGTAGCCTAAATTGGCTGTTAAAGCGTCATCCAGATTTGCGATGCGTACAGCTTTGTAAATGCACAACCCTCACATACTGAAGTAGCACGGAAGGCGTGTGATGCATAAAATCAGCAGATCTACCTTATCAACCAACAGCGACGCTTAGAGTTCAGTTCCAGAACTGTAAAAAGTTCATCACATGCGCGTTATGAGAGCTCTCTGTGAAGACTGTGGTTATGATGGTGCAAGCTGCAACATACACCTTTAGAAAAAAAAAGTATACAAGCCTTCAATTTAAAGTACAAATGGCCGCCACTGCGGTGATACCGTGAATTGTACTTTTATCTAACTTCATAGACATTTTTTTGGACTTTAAACCAAAGTTACGGATTACATATTTGTACAAAATTATAATTATTCATTGTATCTTTCTTTCTGACTTTGTGGGAACATCAAAAACACACTTTTCTAACTGTTTCTGAAACAAAAAAAAATCTTGTTGAGAGTAAAAGGAAAGCAAATGAATGCGTAAAGCGCCACACTCTCCTAACGCAGCGTGCTTCTGAACGCGTTTTAACATTAATATAGAAGCGCATACTTTAAAATGCTGCACCGAATAAATAAATAAATAAATAAATGAATAAATAAATGAATAAATAAATGAATAAATAAATGAATAAATAAATAAAAGTCTCATTCCACAAATCTCACCTGGGTTTTTGAATCGCTGGATATATGTTTGTGCTCCTGAATGTGTTGCATTGTCTGTGTTCCACTGGTGTCCAGACTAATAATGCTCTGACTACAAGGTCGAACAAACTTCAAATCACTCCTTCTGGAGTCATTAGTGCCACACATCTCATAATTGTACACTTGCTTTAAAGTCCCCGTGCCTCCTACATCTGCGTAAAGAGGCGGATAATAGGGAATAACCGGAAGATTCGCTCCAGACTTATAAAACATCCGCTCGCGTCTCCATCTGTAGCATTTGACTGACAGTATGGCGATGATAGACACGATAAAGAGAAACGACACTACAGCCAAGGCCAAGACGAGATAGAAAGTCAGGTTGTCGTTGTATTCCTTGTCGTGCGTAAAGTCAGTGAACTCCGAGAGCACCTCAGGGAAGCTGTCCGCCACCGCCACGTTAACATTGACTGTAGCTGATCGAGAGGGCTGCCCGTTGTCCTCCACTACAACAGTGAGTCTTTGTTTGACAGCATCTTTATCTGTCACTTGCCGGACAGTTCTTATTTCTCCATTCTGTGCGCCCACTTCAAACAGCGCCCTGTCTGTGGCTTTGTGCAGTTTATAGGAGAGCCAGGCATTCTGTCCAGAGTCCACATCAACAGCCACCACTTTAGTCACCAGATAACCCACATCTGCCGAACGAGGCACTATTTCAGCCACCACAGAAGCGCCTGACTGGACCGGATACAGAACCTGAGGCGCGTTGTCATTCTGGTCCTGGATCAGGATTTTGACGCTCACGTTGCTGCTGAGAGGAGGAGAGCCTCCGTCCTGCGCTTTTACGCGGATGCTAAAATCTTTTGTTTGCTCGTAATCAAAAGAACGAACAGCAAGAATCTCTCCGCTCTCTGCATTGACTGAAATAAAGGTGGAGGCAGAGACGCCATTCACAACAACATCCTCTAGAAAATAGGAGATACGCGCGTTATTGCCAGAGTCTTTGTCGTGCGCTTTAACAGATAAAACAGAGACTCCTGGAGAATTATTCTCCATGATAAATGCGGTGTATGACTGACGCTCAAACACAGGGGCGTTGTCATTCACATCAGAGATTTTCAGAGTCAGTGTTTTATTAGTGGAGAAGGATGGAGAGCCCTCATCAGTAGCTGTTATTGTGATATTATATTCAGAGATCATCTCCCGATCTAACAGATCATCAGTGACTAAACTGTAAAAATTTGGAGTAGATGACTTTATTTTAAACGGTAAATTAGGAGGAATGGAGCATTTAACCATTCCGTTTTTCCCAGAATCAAAATCTTTGACATTAAACATTGCTACTGCAGTGTCTGGAGCTGAATTCTCCGGTACTGGGTTTGAAAAAGAAATTACGCTTATTGAGGGAGGATTATCGTTTATATCAGTAATTTCAATTTGCACTTTACTGGTATCCCGTAACCCTCCTTTGTCTGTTGCTTCAACGTATAGTTCATATTTTTTGGATTTCTCGTAATCTAAATGCCCATTAACTGTAATATCACCAGAGCTGGAGTCAATGTTAAAAAGGCCAGAAAAGCTTTCACTGCTTTGAGAGAAAGAATAAGTGACTTCTCCATTAGATCCAATGTCTCCATCAGTTGCACTAACTGTTAAAACAGAGAAGGCGTTAGAAAAATTCTCCGGAATAGAAGCTCTATAGACAGACTGACTGAAAGCCGGTGCATTGTCATTTGCATCTAAAACAATTACATTTATCTTGACAGTGCCCGTTTTTTGAGGGTTACCGCCATCAAACGCAGTTAAAATCAGTTTATGTTCCTCCACAGATTCTCTGTCCAAAGGTTTTTGCAAAATTATCTCCACGTATTTAGTATCATCGAGATGAGCGGGCATTTTGACTATGAAATGGTCTGATGGGATTAATTTATATGTCTGAAGAGTATTTAAACCTACATCTGGATCATTAGCGCTATCAATCGAGTACCGAGCACCAGACAATGAAGATTCACTCATTTGAAACGTAATCTCCTTTTTCTTGAAAACAGGAGCATGATCATTAATATCTAATATTTCCACATCAATTCTATGCAGCTCCATCGGGTTTTCTAGGATGATCTGAAAATGTAAGGAGCAGGGAGACACTTGGGCGCACAGCTCCTCTCTATCTATTCTCTCTTTCACTATCAGAGTCCCTTTATCCACATTCAGACCGATGTACTCACGACTGTCCTCCGTAAAGATCCGCGCTCGACCAGATTTCAGCCTCTTAACATCCAAACCGAGATCCTGAACGATATTTCCCACCAGCGAGCCCTTTGTCATCTCCTCTGGGATAGAATAGCGGACCTGCGCGCGCGCAACGGCCATGACAAAGACGCAGAGCACGAGAGCCTGCATTAGCCATGATGAAATCCGCGACGAAGACGCGCCTCTTAGCGCGGAAAAACAACAAAGAAACGACATGATCCAGATCTTCTGTTCCACTTAAGATGATAAAGAATGGATGATACAAAAAGGTGGAGAAACAGCAAACTTCACCCGAAAATACAGCGAATATCTCGATACTTCAGTGTAAGAGAGAAACCGTCTGAATGAGAATGATTTTTCTGCAGAATGTGATGTCAGAAAGTGGAGGAGGATCTAAAATAAGTGTTTAAAGCCTGAACACACTGACCAACAGCGGCACTTAGTGCATCACAGAAATAATGCATGTAAACATGCTGTAAAATATCAAAGCAAAATGTTAACAGGCTACATGCCATTAAATATACATTTCGATGTAACAGTAAATTGTGATGCAGTATGAATACAAAAAAAAAATATTTCCAACAAAACACCTGTAAAAACGATGACAGGTGAAAGGAAATTGTCAAATTCATGTCAAATTCAAAGCACAAAATAAAGAGTAGCTCGTAATGCACATAACGCTTCATGTGACTGACAGCACACATGAGGAAAAACACTTGTGCATATGATTAAAAAAACAAAAAACAAAACAAAACGAAAGTATTTGCTTTTCATTTAAAAACGCATGTAAGGGGGAGTCACCAAAATTCCAGAAATTTAACTCCATCTGTAAGTATAAGGCAAATAAATAAATAAACAAATAAATAAATAAATAAATGGACGCTAAAATGCCATGCTCACATCAATTATGCACTCAATCTCACCTGATCAAAAGAAACGTCATTATTCATTTTTCCTCTTTGCGCATGCGTGAGTGTCTGTGTCCCACTGTTGTCCAGACTAATGATGCTCTCACTGCAAGGTCTGCCGTATTTCACATCACTCTTTCTGGAGTCAGTGGTTCTGCAAACCTCATAATTGTACACGTGCTGTAAAGTTCCTGTGCCTCCTACATCTGCGTAAAGAGGCGGATAATACGGAATAACCGGGAGATTCGCGCCAGACTTATAAAACATCCGCTCGCGTCTCCATCTGTAGCATTTGACTGACAGTATGGCGATGATAGACACGATAAAGAGAAACGACACTACAGCCAAGGCCAAGACGAGATAGAAAGTCAGGTTGTCGTTGTATTCCTTGTCGTGCGTAAAGTCAGTGAACTCCGAGAGCACCTCAGGGAAGCTGTCCGCAACCGCCACGTTAACATTGACTGTAGCTGATCGAGAGGGCTGCCCGTTGTCCTCCACTACAACAGTGAGTCTTTGTTTGACAGCATCTTTATCTGTCACTTGCCGGACAGTTCTTATTTCTCCATTCTGTGCGCCCACTTCAAACAGCGCCCTGTCTGTGGCTTTCTGCAGTTTATAGGAGAGCCAGGCATTCTGTCCAGAGTCCACATCAACAGCCACCACTTTAGTCACCAGATAACCCACATCTGCCGAACGAGGCACTATTTCAGCCACCACAGAAGCGCCTGACTGGACCGGATACAGAACCTGAGGCGCGTTGTCATTCTGGTCCTGAATCAGGATTTTGACGCTCACGTTGCTGCTGAGAGGAGGAGAGCCTCCGTCCTGCGCTTTTACGCGGATGCTAAAATCTTTTGTTTGCTCGTAATCAAAAGAACGAACAGCAAGAATCTCTCCGCTCTCTGCATTGACTGAAATAAAGGTGGAGGCAGAGACGCCATTCACAACAACATCCTCTAGAAAATAGGAGATACGCGCGTTATTACCGGAGTCTTTGTCGTGCGCTTTAACAGATAAAACAGAGACTCCTGGAGAATTATTCTCCATGATAAATGCGGTGTATGACTGACGCTCAAACACAGGGGCGTTGTCATTCACATCAGAGATTTTCAGAGTCAGTGTTTTATTAGTGGAGAAGGATGGAGAGCCCTCATCAGTGGCCGTTATTGAGATATTATATTCAGAGATCATCTCCCGATCTAACAGATCATCAGTGACTAAACTGTAAAAATTTGGAGTAGATGACTTTATTTTAAACGGTAAGTTTGGGGGAATGGAGCACTTAACCATTCCGTTTTTCCCAGAATCTAAATCTTTGACATTAAACATTGCTACAGCAGTGTCTGGAGCTGAATTCTCCGGCACTGGGTTTGAAAATGAAATCACGCTTATTATAGGAGGATTATCGTTAATATCAGTAATTTCAATTTGCACTTTGCTGGTATCACTTAATCCTCCTTCGTCTGTTGCTTCAACGTACAATTCATATTTTTTGGTTTTCTCGAAATCTAATTGACCATTGACTGTAATATCACCAGTGCTGGAGTCAATATGGAAAATATTAGATAAACGTTCACTGCTCTTGGGAAAAGAATACGTAACTTCTCCATTAGAACCAATGTCTCCATCAGTTGCACTAACCTTTAATACAGATGATCCTTTAGAAAAATTCTCCGGAATCGAGGCTTTATAGACAGACTGACTGAATGCGGGTGCATTGTCATTTGCATCTAAAACAATGACATTAATCTTTATGGTGCCCGTTTTTGGGGGATTTCCGCCATCGACTGCAGTTAAGATCATTTTATGTTCTCCTGCCACTTCTCTGTCAAGAGATTTTTGCAAAATCAATTCTACATATTTTGTATCGTCGATATGAGCAGGCATTTTAACTGTGAAATGATCAGAGGGGGTTAGCTTATATGACTGAATAGAATTCAAACCTACGTCAGTATCAATAGCGCTATCAATTGAATATCGGGCACCAGACAAAGCAGATTCACTAATCTGAAAAGTAATCTCCTTGTTCATGAATGAAGGAGCATGATCATTAATATCTAATATTTCCACATCAATTCTATGCAGCTCCATGGGGTTTTCTAGGATGATCTGAAAATGTAAGGAGCAGGGAGACACTTGGGCGCACAGCTCCTCTCTATCTATTCTCTCTTTCACTATCAGAGTCCCTTTATCCACATTCAGACCAATGTACTCACGACTGTCCTCCGTAAAGATCCGCGCTCGACCAGATTTCAGCCTCTTAACATCCAAACCGAGATCCTGAACGATATTTCCCACCAGCGAGCCCTTTGTCATCTCCTCTGGGATAGAATAGCGGACCTGCGCGCGCGCAACGGCCATGACAAAGACGCAGAGCACGAGAGGCTGCATTAGCCATGATGAAATCCGCGACGAAGACGCGCCTCTTAGCGCGGAAAAACAACAAAGAAACGACATAATCCAGATCTTCTGGTCCACTTGAGACAATGATGGATAAATGATAAAGAAAGGTGGAGAAACAGCAACCTTCACCCGAAAATACAGGGCGGCGAATGTCTCGATACTTCAGCGTAAGAGAGAAACGGTCTGAATGAGAATGATTTTTCTGCAGAATGTGATGTCAGAAAGTGGAGGAGGATCTAAAATAAGTGTTTAAAGCCTGAACACACTGACCAACAGCGGCACTTAGTGCATCACAGAAATACTGCATATGAACATGCTGTAAAATACCAAAACGCAAAATATGAATGAGGCAACATCCAAAAAAACAAAAAAAACAAAAAAACAAACATTTTATGATAACGCTATATTATGACACATAAATAAAAATATTTCCAGCAGAACACCTTTCAAATATGATCACAGATGCAAGTAAAACGGTAAAATTAAGCAGAAAATATAAAATAGCCCTTAATGCATTTAACGCTTCATTGACTAATCTAAAGCGCGCAAACATTAGCAAAATAATAATCTCCCGACTGAGCACAATTTAGAGAAAAAAAGTATACATATATATGTGTGTATATATATATATATACACACATATATATGTATACTTTTTTATATATATATGTATATATATATATATATATATATATATATATATATATATATGCAAAGCGCAATAATATATGTGCTTAATCTGAATAAAAACTTAAATGAATCACGATGATAATATCGACACTAGAAAGCCATGTTTATAATTAATCACTCAATCTCACCTGATCAAAATCAATGTTCAGGTTTCCCCTTTGCGCATGCGTGAGCGTCTGTGTCCCACTGGTGTCCAGACTAATGATGCTCTCACTGCAAGGTCTGCCGTATTTCACATCACTCTTTCTGGAGTCAGTGGTTCTGCAAACCTCATAATTGTACACGTGCTGTAAAGTTCCTGTGCCTCCTACATCTGCGTAAAGAGGCGGATAATACGGAATAACCGGGAGATTCGCGCCAGACTTATAAAACATCCGCTCGCGTCTCCATCTGTAGCATTTGACTGACAGTATGGCGATGATAGACACGATAAAGAGAAACGACACTACAGCCAAGGCCAAGACGAGATAGAAAGTCAGGTTGTCGTTGTATTCCTTGTCGTGCGTAAAGTCAGTGAACTCCGAGAGCACCTCAGGGAAGCTGTCCGCCACCGCCACGTTAACATTGACTGTAGCTGATCGAGAGGGCTGCCCGTTGTCCTCCACTACAACAGTGAGTCTTTGTTTGACAGCATCTTTATCTGTCACTTGCCGGACAGTTCTTATTTCTCCATTCTGTGCGCCCACTTCAAACAGCGCCCTGTCTGTGGCTTTCTGCAGTTTATAGGAGAGCCAGGCATTCTGTCCAGAGTCCACATCAACAGCCACCACTTTAGTCACCAGATAACCCACATCTGCCGAACGAGGCACTATTTCAGCCACCACAGAAGCGCCTGACTGGACCGGATACAGAACCTGAGGCGCGTTGTCATTCTGGTCCTGGATCAGGATTTTGACGCTCACGTTGCTGCTGAGAGGAGGAGAGCCTCCGTCCTGCGCTTTTACGCGGATGCTAAAATCTTTTGTTTGCTCGTAATCAAAAGAACGAACAGCAAGAATCTCTCCGCTCTCTGCATTGACTGAAATAAAGGTGGAGGCAGAGACGCCATTCACAACAACATCCTCTAGAAAATAAGAGATACGCGCGTTATTGCCGGAGTCTTTATCGTGCGCTTTAACAGATAAAACAGAGACTCCTGGAGAATTATTCTCCATGATAAATGCGGTGTATGACTGACGCTCAAACACAGGGGCGTTGTCATTCACATCAGAGATTTTCAGAGTCAGTGTTTTATTAGTGGAGAAGGATGGCGAGCCCTCATCAGTAGCTGTTACTGTGATATTATATTCAGATATTTTTTCGCGATCTAGAGGCTGATCAGTAATCATACTGTAGAAATTTGAGGATGATTGTTTGATTCGGAATGGTAAACTAGGATTAATTGAACATCTCACCTGTGCATTTTTCCCCGAATCTAAATCTTTGACATTCAGCATCGCTATTACAGTTTCTGGGTCTGAGTTTTCTGGCAAAGGGTTTGAAAACGAAATTACATTAATTACAGGAGCATTATCATTAACGTCAGTAATTTCCACCATCACTTTAGCAGTATCTGTTAAGCCACCATGATCTGTCGCAACTACGTTCAGCTCGTATTTCTTGGACTTTTCAAAATCCAAAGACCCAACAATCGTAATATCACCGTTTGATAGATCAATACTGAAAATATCCATGATACTATCGCTGCTTTCCGAAAACGAATAGGACACTTGGTTATTTGTTCCTTGATCTGCGTCAGTTGCAGTAACCTGCAAGACTAAAGATCCTTTTGCTGCATTTTCAGCGACAAGGGCTGTATACACTGACTGACTGAAAACAGGCGCGTTGTCGTTTGCATCCAAGACAATGACGTTTATTTTCAATGTACCTGTTTTCTGTGGAGTACCACCATCAAACGCAGTTAAAATCAGATTATACTCCTCCTGCTTTTCTCTGTCTAATTGAGTTTGCAAGACCATTTCGACGTATTTAGTGCCGTCAGTGCGAGACAACGTTTTGAGCACAAAATGATCGTTTTGATTTAATTTATATGTCTGAAGTGAATTTAATCCTACATCTGGATCTTTAGCGCTATCTATTGAGAATCTGGCTCCAGGTATTGCTAATTCACTTATTTGAAAATGTATTTCTTTTTTCTTGAAAACAGGAGCATGATCATTAATATCTAATATTTCTACATCAATTCTATGCAGCTCCATGGGGTTTTCTAGGATGATCTGAAAATGTAAGGAGCAGGGAGACACTTGGGCGCACAGCTCCTCTCTATCTATCCTCTCTTTCACTATCAGAGTCCCTTTATCCACATTCAGACCGATGTACTCACGACTGTCCTCCGTAAAGATCCGCGCTCGACCAGATTTCAGCCTCTTAACATCCAAACCGAGATCCTGAACGATATTCCCCACCAGCGAGCCCTTTGTCATCTCCTCTGGGATAGAATAGCGGACCTGCGCGCGCGCAACGGCCATGACAAAGACGGAGAGCACGAGAGGCTGCATTAGCCATGATGAAATCCGCGACGAAGACGCGCCTCTTAGCGCGGAAAAACAACAAAGAAACGACATTATCCAGATCTTCTGTTCCACTTAAGATGATGAAGAATAGATGATACAGAAAGGTGGAGAAACAGCAAACTTCACCCGAAAATAGAGGGCAGCGAATGTCTCGATACTTCAGTGTAGAAGAGAAACCGTCTGAATGAGAATGATTTTTCTGCAGAATGTGATGTCAGAAAGTGGAGGAGGATCTAAAATAAGTGTTTAAAGCCTGAACACACTGACCAACAGCGGCACTTAGTGCATCACAGAAATACTGCATGTAAACATGCTGTAAAATACCAAAACGCAAAATATGAATGAGGTTAAATGCCAAAGTACATATATTTTTAGTAACGCTATATTGTGAGACAGAAATAAAAATATTTTCAGCAGAACACCTTTAAATATGATCAGAGATAAAAGTAAAACTGCCAAATTTAAAGCAGAAAATATAAAATAGCTTTTAATGCATTTAACGCTTCAATGACTAAACTAAAGCGCGCAAACATTAGCAAAATAAAAACGTCCCGACTGAGCACAATTTAGAGAAAAAAAAGCATACATATATATGTGTATGTTATATATATATATATATATATATATATATATATATATATATATATATATATATATATATATATATATATATATACACATATACACACACACATATCCACACACACACACACACACACACACACAAAGCGCAATAATATATGTGCTTAACCTGAAGAAAAACTAAAAAAAATCATGATGATAATATCGACACTAGAAAACCATGTTTATAAATATTCAATCAATCTCACCTGATCAAAATCATTGTTCAGGTTTCCCCTTTGCGCATGCGTGAGCGTCTGTGTCCCACTGGTGTCCAGACTAATGATGCTCTCACTGCAAGGTCTGCCGTATTTCACATCACTCTTTCTGGAGTCAGTGGTTCTGCAAACCTCATAATTGTACACGTGCTGTAAAGTTCCTGTGCCTCCTACATCTGCGTAAAGAGGCGGATAATAGGGAATAACCGGGAGATTCGCTCCAGACTTATAAAACATCCGCTCGCGTCTCCATCTGTAGCATTTGACTGACAGTATGGCGATGATAGACACGATAAAGAGAAACGACACTACAGCCAAGGCCAAGACGAGATAGAAAGTCAGGTTGTCGTTGTATTCCTTGTCGTGCGTAAAGTCAGTGAACTCCGAGAGCACCTCAGGGAAGCTGTCCGCCACCGCCACGTTAACATTGACTGTAGCTGATCGAGAGGGCTGCCCGTTGTCCTCCACTACAACAGTGAGTCTTTGTTTGACAGCATCTTTATCTGTCACTTGCCGGACAGTTCTTATTTCTCCATTCTGTGCGCCCACTTCAAACAGCGCCCTGTCTGTGGTTTTCTGCAGTTTATAGGAGAGCCAGGCATTCTGTCCAGAGTCCACATCAACAGCCACCACTTTAGTCACCAGATAACCCACATCTGCCGAACGAGGCACTATTTCAGCCACCACAGAAGCGCCTGACTGGACCGGATACAGAACCTGAGGCGCGTTGTCATTCTGGTCCTGAATCAGGATTTTGACGCTCACGTTGCTGCTGAGAGGAGGAGAGCCTCCGTCCTGCGCTTTTACGCGGATGCTAAAATCTTTTGTTTGCCCGTAATCGAAAGAACGAACAGCAAGAATGTCTCCGCTCTCTGCATTCACTGAAATAAAGGTGGAGGCAGAGACGCCATTCACAACAACATCCTCTAGAAAATAGGAGATACGCGCGTTATTGCCGGAGTCTTTGTCGTGCGCTTTAACAGATAAAACAGAGACTCCTGGAGAATTATTCTCCATGATAAATGCGGTGTATGACTGACGCTCAAACACAGGGGCGTTGTCATTCACATCAGAGATTTTCAGAGTCAGTGTTTTATTAGTGGAGAAGGATGGAGAGCCCTCATCAGTAGCTGTTACTGTGATATTATATTCTGATATTTGTTCACGATCTAATAACTGATCTGTTGTCACACTATAGAAGTTTGAGGCGGATGACTGTATTTTAAAAGGCAAATTTGCCGCAACAGAACATCTGACCTGCCCGTTTTTTCCCGAATCTAAATCTTTGACATTCAGCATCGCAATTACAGTCTCTGGTGCTGCGTCTTCAGGTATTGGGTTTGAAAATGAAATCACGCTGATTATTGGTGCATTATCATTAACGTCAATTAATTCAATAATTACTTTACTCGAATCTGTTAAGCCACCTTTGTCTGTTGCTTCAACATTTAACTGAAAATGTTTTGACTTCTCGAAATCCAGGTCTCCATTAACAGTAATGCTACCACTTTCAGAATTTATATTGAATAACTCTAAAGCCTTCCCTGATGTTTGTGAGAAAGAATACGTCAGTTCAGCATTTGTTCCTTTGTCTTTATCAGTTGCAGTCACGCTTACGATATCAGCGCCTTTAGGTGAATTCTCCAGCAGAGAAACTCTATACACAGGGAGACTAAAAACAGGAGCATTATCATTTGCGTCAATTACCAAAACACTTATTTTAATAGTGCCTGATTTCTGAGGACTGCCGCCATCAAACGCAGTTAATGTTAATTTATACTCCTCTTGGTTTTCTCTATCTAATGGCGTTTGTAGAATCATTTCAACATATTTCAAGCCATCATTTCCCGTCTGTTCTTTTAGAGAAAAATAATCAGTCGGATTGAGTGTGTATTTCTGGAGAGTATTTAAACCTACGTCAGAATCTTGTGCTTTATCTAAAGAAAATTTAGCTCCAGGAACAGCCAGCTCACTAATTTGAAAGTGTATTTCCTTTCTAACAAAAACAGGAGCATGATCATTAATATCTAATATTTCCACATCAATTCTATGCAGCTCCATGGGGTTTTCTAGGATGATCTGAAAATGTAAGGAGCAGGGAGACACTTGGGCGCACAGCTCCTCTCTATCTATCCTCTCTTTCACTATCAGAGTCCCTTTATCCACATTCAGACCGATGTACTCACGACTGTCCTCCGTAAAGATCCGCGCTCGACCAGATTTCAGCCTCTTTACATCCAAACCGAGAACCTGAACGATATTTCCCACCAGCGAGCCCTTTGTCATCTCCTCTGGGATAGAATAGCGGACCTGCGCGCGCGCAACGGCCATGACAAAGACGCAGAGCACGAGAGGCTGCATTAGCCATGATGAAATCCGCGACGAAGACGCGCCTCTTTGCGCGGAAAAACAACAAAGAAACGACATGATCCAGATCTTCTGTTCCACTTAAGATGATGAAGAATAGATGATACAGAAAGGAGAAAAGATAGCAATCGTCATCTGAAAACACAGGGCAGCGAGCGTCTCGACGTTTTAACGTTAAAGAGAAACCGTCTGAATGAAACAGCTATTCTGCAGATTGTGATGTTAGACAGAGAGGAGGATCTAAAAAAAAATAATCTGAAGCCTGAAATTACTGACCAACAGCGGCACTTAGTGCATCACGGGGAGATTACATGGGAATATTATGGAAAAATCCAATACAAATAGATTTAAGAATTACAACATGCGTACTTGCGCAAACATAAAATGGCAAATGAATATCAATAAAATGCCTAAAGAAATAAAAAAAAATACGATTAATTTAAAACAATCAAAAATAAAGCAGCAGACAAAATACCAGTTAATGTACATACCCTCTCAGGAATAATAGAGCAAACGCTGTCACATGGGCATACCTTCTCCAAATGTTCATGTTTGTTTACGATATGTTACATTCCATACTGGTACCATAAATGAACATCTTCACTCAATTTGCATTATATTCAACGAAATGAACAAAATAGTATTTTACAAAAAGCACGGTTTGTTTTGATTAACTCTGCGCGCTGAATTAAAATCTCATGCATGACGAACTGAACTGGAAATAATTTCATTTTCATTTCAACTAACTTGGTGTCTAATGCACTGTTATTGAATTGTTTTGGTTTTAATATGTAAAAGGGCTGTGAATATATATATATATATATATATATATATATATATATATATATATATATATATATATATATATATATATATATATATATATATACAGAGAGAGAGAGAGAGAGAGAGAGAGAGTGAGTCACCAAATCAGTCCAAACGTTTTAATTAAGCTGACATTTACAAAAATCATAATAAAATAAAATATAGTAAAATGCATATCAGTCTGTCTGATAAAGTCACAATAATAATAATAATAATAATAATAATAATAATAATAATGCACTTGAGGAAGACATGTTCATAACCATTCAGTCCAGCTCACCTGATCAAATGAATCGTCATTATTCAGTTTTCCCCTTTGCGCATGCGTGAGTGTCTGTGTTCCACTGGTGTCCAGACTAATGATGCTCTCACTGCAAGGTCTGCCGTATTTCACATCACTCTTTCTGGAGTCAGTGGTTCTGCAAACCTCATAATTGTACACGTGCTGTAAATTTCCTGTGCCTCCTACATCTGCGTAAAGAGGCGGATAATACGGAATAACCGGGAGATTCGCTCCAGACTTATAAAACATCCGCTCGCGTCTCCATCTGTAGCATTTGACTGACAGTATGGCGATGATAGACACGATAAAGAGAAACGACACTACAGCCAAGGCCAAGACGAGATAGAAAGTCAGGTTGTCGTTGTATTCCTTGTCGTGCGTAAAGTCAGTGAACTCCGAGAGCACCTCAGGGAAGCTGTCCGCCACCGCCACGTTAACATTGACTGTAGCTGATCGAGAGGGCTGCCCGTTGTCCTCCACTACAACAGTGAGTCTTTGTTTGACAGCATCTTTATCTGTCACTTGCCGGACAGTTCTTATTTCTCCATTCTGTGCGCCCACTTCAAACAGCGCCCTGTCTGTGGCTTTGTGCAGTTTATAGGAGAGCCAGGCATTCTGTCCAGAGTCCACATCAACAGCCACCACTTTAGTCACCAGATAACCCACATCTGCCGAACGAGGCACTATTTCAGCCACCACAGAAGCGCCTGACTGGACCGGATACAGAACCTGAGGCGCGTTGTCATTCTGGTCCTGAATCAGGATTTTGACGCTCACGTTGCTGCTGAGAGGAGGAGAGCCTCCGTCCTGCGCTTTTACGCGGATGCTAAAATCTTTTGTTTGCTCGTAATCAAAAGAACGAACAGCAATAATCTCTCCGCTCTCTGCATTCACTGAAATAAAGGTGGAGGCAGAGACGCCATTCACAACAACATCCTCTAGAAAATAGGAGACACGCGCGTTATTGCCGGAGTCTTTGTCGTGCGCTTTAACAGATAAAACAGAGACTCCTGGAGAATTATTCTCCATGATAAATGCGGTGTATGACTGACGCTCAAACACAGGGGCGTTGTCATTCACATCAGAGATTTTCAGAGTCAGTGTTTTATTAGTGGAGAAGGATGGAGAGCCCTCATCAGTAGCTGTTACTGTGATATTATATTCTGATATTTTTTCACGATCTAAAAGCTGATCAGTGATCAAACTGTAAAAATTCTGGGCAGATGACTTCACCTTGAAAGGCATGTTTGCAGCAATATAACACTTAACCTGTCCATTTTTCCCTGAGTCTAAATCTTTCACATTTAACATCGCTATAACAGTTTCTGGCGCTGCGTCTTCTGGTATTGGATTAGAAAATGAAATCAGGTTTATTACAGGGGGGTTGTCATTAACATCTGTAATGTCAATTATAACTTTACTGGAGTCAGTTAAACCACCTTTATCTGCAGCATCTATGTTTAACTCAAATTGCTTAGCTCTCTCATAATCCAAATGCCCTTTTACAGTAATTTCACCTGTATTTGCCCCAATACAGAATAAATCAAGATTTTTACCTGAACTGCGTGAAAAAGAATATGTTATCTCTCCGTTTACGCCTTGGTCATTATCAGTCGCGCTTACTTTGACCACAACAGCACCATAAGGTGCATTCTCAACTAATGAAACACGGTAAACAGGCTGACTAAAAACAGGAGCATTGTCGTTTGCGTCTATGACCGTAACACATATCCTAACAGTGCCAGTTCTCTGCGGATTGCCGCCATCAAAGGCTGTAAGGGTTAACTTGTGCTCATGTTGAGTCTCTCTGTCTAACGGCGCTTGAAGAACCATTTCGACGTATTTTGAGCCATCATTTCGTGACATAACCTTCAAATCAAAATTATCCTTTGGATTTAACGTGTATGACTTAAGCGCGTTCGTACCAGTGTCAGGATCCTGGGCGCTGTCAAGTGAAAATCGAGCCCCGGGAAACGCAGATTCACTAATTTGAAAATCAATTTCTTTTCTGTCAAAACAGGAGCATGATCGTTAATATCTAATATTTCCACATCAATTCTATGCAGCTCCATGGGGTTTTCTAGGATGATCTGAAAATGTAAGGAGCAGGGAGACACTTGGGCGCACAGCTCCTCTCTATCTATCCTCTCTTTCACTATCAGAGTCCCTTTATCCACATTCAGACCGATGTACTCACGACTGTCCTCCGTAAAGATCCGCGCTCGACCAGATTTCAGCCTCTTAACATCCAAACCGAGATCCTGAACGATATTTCCCACCAGCGAGCCCTTTGTCATCTCCTCTGGGATAGAATAGCGGACCTGCGCGCGTGCAACGGCCATGACAAAGACGCAGAGCACGAGAGGCTGCATTAGCCATGATGAAATCCGCGACGAAGACGCGCCTCTTAACGCGGAAAAACAACAAAGAACCGACATTATCCAGATCTTCTGTTCCACTTAAGAAGGAAATATGAAGAATAACTTAATCAAAAGCGTGGACAAAAACAAAGTTTCTCCGATAACAAAGAGCAGCGAATGTCTCTATGCTTCAGAGGAGAGACCGTCTGAAATGAAGAGATATTCTGCTGAATGTGATGTCAGAAAGAAAAGGAGGATCTAAAATACAGTTTAAAAGCTTGAACACACTGACCAACAGCGGCACTTAGTGCATCACAGACATATTACAAGAGGAAAAAAAATGTTTACGAGCAAGAGGATATAAAACATGAATTGCAACCAAACGGTATACAGAATACTTTCAACGAAATATAATTTATGGAAGCAAAGGGGTCAAACACTCAAAGCAGAAAATCTAAAATATGCCTTAACGCACATGACCCATACATATGGTCAAACATGCAACATAGAAAACAAAAAACTTTTACCTGACTGTACATCTTAGACAAATACGCATCTAATGTCTTATAATAAGGGAAAAGGTTATGATTATGATATGAAAAGCTTGAAAGAAATTAAGTCACAAACATTATATTGGTACAGAAACTTTCAACACAAAAAATATGAAATATTAATAATAATAATAATAATAATAATTATTATTATTATTATTATTACTATTATTATTATTACTATTATTATTATTATTATTATTAGTAGTAGTAGTAGTAGTAGTAGTAATAGTATTATTATTATTATTATTATTATTATTATAGAGTGTGCATAAAAAAAACTGAGAATGTTAGAAAAAAAAAAATAACTAACAAAATGGGAATCAAAAAGTCAATTTCATAACTATTTGTTTCCTGTCATCTTTAATGCTGGCAAACAAGAAGATGTGACTTTGAATGCTGTTTTATACAGCTGTTATCGTGCTCATTTGCTAAAACTGGGGAAGTCAGGAAGATAAAAATAAATATAAATAAGCATTAAAAAACAAATTGATCATTTAATAAATAATTATTTTCATAGATCGCAAAGAAAAAAAATTAGAAAACGCAAAATGATTTATAATGTGGTATATTAGTTATACAAAACAATTCTCACCTGATCCCCACAATCATCAATGTTCAATCTCTGCCTTTGCGCATGTGTGAGTGTTTGTGTTCCACTGGTGTCCAGACTAATGATGCTCTCACTGCAAGGTCTGCCGTATTTCACATCACTCTTTCTGGAGTCAGTGGTTCTGCAAACCTCATAATTGTACACGTGCTGTAAAGTTCCTGTGCCTCCTACATCTGCGTAAAGAGGCGGATAATACGGAATAACCGGAAGATTCGCGCCAGACTTATAAAACATCCGCTCGCGTCTCCATCTGTAGCATTTGACTGACAGTATGCCGATGATAGACACGATAAAGAGAAACGACACTACAGCCAAGGCCAAGACGAGATAGAAAGTCAGGTTGTCGTTGTATTCCTTGTCGTGCGTAAAGTCAGTGAACTCCGAGAGCACCTCAGGGAAGCTGTCCGCCACCGCCACGTTAACATTGACTGTAGCTGATCGAGAGGGCTGCCCGTTGTCCTCCACTACAACAGTGAGTCTTTGTTTGACAGCATCTTTATCGGTCACTTGCCGGACAGTTCTTATTTCTCCATTCTGTGCGCCCACTTCGAACAGCGCCCTGTCTGTGGCTTTCTGCAGTTTATAGGAGAGCCAGGCATTCTGTCCAGAGTCCACATCAACAGCCACCACTTTAGTCACCAGATAACCCACATCTGCCGAACGAGGCACTATTTCAGCCACCACAGAAGCGCCTGACTGGACCGGATACAGAACCTGAGGCGCGTTGTCATTCTGGTCCTGAATCAGGATTTTGACGCTCACGTTGCTGCTGAGAGGAGGAGAGCCTCCGTCCTGCGCTTTTACGCGGATGCTAAAATCTTTTGTTTGCTCGTAATCAAAAGAACGAACAGCAATAATCTCTCCGCTCTCTGCATTCACTGAAATAAAGGTGGAGGCAGAGACGCCATTCACAACAACATCCTCTAGAAAATAAGAGATACGCGCGTTATTGCCAGAGTCTTTGTCGTGCGCTTTAACAGATAAAACAGAGACTCCTGGAGAATTATTCTCCATGATAAATGCGGTGTATGACTGACGCTCAAACACAGGGGCGTTGTCATTCACATCAGAGATTTTCAGAGTCAGTGTTTTGTTAGTGGAGAAGGGTGGAGAGCCCTCATCAGTAGCTGTTACTGTGATATTATATTCTGATGTTTGTTCACGATCTAATAAATGGTCTGTTGTTACACTGTAGAAATTTGAGGCGGATGAGTGTATTTTAAAAGGCAAATTAGCACCTATAGTACACTTAACCTGTCCATTTCTCCCCGAATCTAAATCTTTGACATTCAGCATCGCTATAACAGTCTCTGGTGCTGCGTCCTCTGGTATTGTTTGTGAGAATGACATTACGCTTATGACAGGGGCGTTATCGTTTATGTCTGTAATTTCAATAAGTACTTTACAAGTATCTGTTAAACCACCCTTATCCGTTGCTTCAATGTCTAACTCATAGTTCTTTGATATCTCGAAATCTAAAACACTTTTAACTGTGATCTCCCCGTTTAAAGCTCCGATGCTGAAAATATTTGAAATACTGCGGCTGCTTTGAGACAAATAATATTCAATCTCCCTATTTGTCCCCTCATCTGCATCTGTTGCGGACACCGCAATGACAAGAGAGCCCAAAGGGGTGTTTTCGGGCAAACTAACACGATAAACAGATTGAGTAAACGACGGTGCGTTGTCGTTTGCATCAAGAACAACAATATTAATCTTAACAGCTCCAGATTTTGCGGGACTGCCTCCGTCATATGCAGTTAAAACCAATTTATGTTCACTTTGTTTTTCTCTATCTAAAGCCACCTGCAGCACCATTTCTACGTATTTAGTGCCATCAGAGCGAGACAAAGATTTTAGAGTGAAAAAATCGCTGGGATTGAGTTTATATGTCTGAAGTGTATTAAGACCTACATCTGGATCTTTAGCACTTTCCAGTGAATATCGAGCTCCGGGGATGGCTGACTCGCTTATTTGAAAATCAATTTCCTTTCGATCAAATATAGGAGAATTATCATTAATATCTAATATTTCCACATCGATTCTATGCAGCTCCATGGGGTTTTCTAGGATGATCTGAAAATGTAAGGAGCAGGGAGACACTTGGGCGCACAGCTCCTCTCTATCTATCCTCTCTTTCACTATCAGAGTCCCTTTATCCACATTCAGACCGATGTACTCACGACTGTCCTCCGTAAAGATCCGCGCTCGACCAGATTTCAGCCTCTTAACATCCAAACCGAGATCCTGAACGATATTTCCCACCAGCGAGCCCTTTGTCATCTCCTCTGGGATAGAATAGCGGACCTGCGCGCGCGCAACGGCCATGACAAAGACGCAGAGCACGAGAGGCTGCATTAGCCATGATGAAATCCGCGACGAAGATGCGCTTCTCTGCGCGGAAAAACAACAAAGAAACGACATGATCCAGATCGTATGTTCCACTGAAGAAGAAAATACCAAGAATAAGTTAATCAAAAGCGTGGACAAAAACAAAGTTCTTCCGATAACAAAGAGCGAGGAATGTCGCTATGCTTCAGAGGAGAGACCGTCTGAAATGAAGAGATATTCTGCTGAATGTGATGTCAGAAAGAAAAGGAGGATCTAAAATACAGTTTAAAAGCTTGAACACACTGACCAACAGCGGCACTTAGTGCATCACAGAAATATTACAAGAGGAACAATAAATGCTAACAAGCAAAAGTTATAAAAACATATTGCCAGCAAAACAGGTATACAGTAAACAGACCTTCAACAGAATTTAAATTACGGAGGAAAAAGTGTTAAACATGTACTCCAGAAAATATAGAACATGTCTTAATGAACGTGCTATGACCCAGGCAAGCAATAAAAACCTTTTACATGACTATGATTTTATATAAAAAATATATCATTTACAAATTTCGCATAAAAAAGCAAAAAGGCAAATTTTCACGTTCCATGTAAAAAAACATAAAACTACCACAACAACAACAACAACAACAACAACAACAACAACAACAACAACAACAACAATAATATTATTAATAATAATAATGCAATTATTATTATTATTATTATTATTATTATATTAGTATTAGTATTATTATTTATAAAGCAATACGCATAAATAAAATATAATATAGAGAAAAATAATTATAAATAAAAACTTAGATAAGTAATAACAAAATTGTTATTATTATTATTATTATTATTAATTTTATTATTATTATTATTATACAGGAAGCATAAATTAAACCTCAGAGATTGAAAAATAATTAAAAACACTCAGATAGGGCAAAAACTAAAATGGAATCCACAAAACGTCATATTCATAACATTTACCGAACTATAAATTAAAGCAGTCATAGATATTTAGTTTTCTTTTCTTCCTCTTTAAATTATAGCACCAATTTGTGCCTTTCATGCCATTCTATACACGCAAAAAATAACTTTTGCTTCTTGTTCAAACTACTTATTTAAAATGAGTTAAAACAGCACAATTTATGAGTTTTTTTTGGCGACAACTTAATTGTTTTATGTTCAATCTACCTAAATTTGTAAAAATGAGTAAGTTAACTTAATTGATTTGTGTTGGGACAACATGAAGGTATTTTGTGGAACCCAACATTTTTTTACAGTGTACAGTTCTTATAGCGCTCGTTCACAAAAACGGGAAGTCATGAAGAGAAAAATAAACACCAAATAAACAAAAAACAAATGTTAAAAATAGACAAATGGAACGATGAATCCTATATTAAATTTTTTTTTTTGGGATTGCAAGGACTAACCATTTTAGAAAACGGTCACAAACTTTAAAAGTAAAAAAAAAAAAAAAAAACAGTGCCAAACTTACGAAAAAAAAAAAAAAATGACATCTTATGTTAGTTATGCAAAACAATGCTCACCTGATCCCCACAATCACCAAAGTTCAGTCTCTCCCTTTGCGCATGCGTGAGTGTCTGTGTCCCACTGGTGTCCAGACTAATGATGCTCTCACTGCAAGGTCTGCCGTATTTCACATCACTCTTTCTGGAGTCAGTGGTTCTGCAAACCTCATAATTGTACACGTGCTGTAAAGTTCCTGTGCCTCCTACATCTGCGTAAAGAGGCGGATAATACGGAATAACCGGAAGATTCGCGCCAGACTTATAAAACATCCGCTCGCGTCTCCATCTGTAGCATTTGACTGACAGTATGGCGATGATAGACACGATAAAGAGAAACGACACTACAGCCAAGGCCAAGACGAGATAGAAAGTCAGGTTGTCGTTGTATTCCTTGTCGTGCGTAAAGTCAGTGAACTCCGAGAGCACCTCAGGGAAGCTGTCCGCCACCGCCACGTTAACATTGACTGTAGCTGATCGAGAGGGCTGTCCGTTGTCCTCCACTACAACAGTGAGTCTTTGTTTGACAGCATCTTTATCGGTCACTTGCCGGACAGTTCTTATTTCTCCATTCTGCGCGCCCACTTCAAACAGCGCCCTGTCTGTGGCTTTGTGCAGTTTATAGGAGAGCCAGGCATTCTGTCCAGAGTCCACATCCACAGCCACCACTTTAGTCACCAGATAACCCACATCTGCCGAACGAGGCACTATTTCAGCCACCACAGAAGCGCCTGACTGGACCGGATACAGAACCTGAGGCGCGTTGTCATTCTGGTCCTGAATCAGGATTTTGACGCTCACGTTGCTGCTGAGAGGAGGAGAGCCTCCGTCCTGCGCTTTTACGCGGATGCTAAAATCTTTTATTTGCTCGTAATCGAAAGATCGCACTGCATGTATGACTCCACTATCAGCACTAACGGACACTAACGAGGAGACGGGCACTCCGTTAACCGACGAGTCCTCCAGTATGTAGGACACACGGGCGTTCTGGTTAAAATCTGCGTCTTTGGCTCTGACTGTGAATATGGAAAGACCAGGTGTGTTGTTTTCTTGAACAGAGGCCTGATATGAGCTCTTCTCAAAGACAGGCGCGTTATCATTCACATCTGATATCTGTAAGGAGAGAGTGACGCTGCTGGAGAGAGAGGGCACGCCCTCATCAGCACACGTCACACTGATGTTATACTCAGACTCTCGCTCGCGGTCTAAATCGCCTTCAGTAACAATACTATAAAATCCATTAGATGTAGATTTTATTGTAAAGGGAATATCTTCACTTACACGACACTGAACTTGTCCGTTACTGTCAGAATCAGGGTCATTCACACTGATGATAGCAATCACAGTATTGTGTGGCGAGTTCTCCGGTAACGCATTAGATTTTGACATTACCGTAATGACAGGTGCGTTATCGTTTACATCAATCACGTCAACCATTATTTTACTGGAATCAGACAATCCCCCATTATCTACTGCTTCTATATCAATTTGATAGTGCTTAAATGATTCAAAATCAATTTTACCGACTAACGTGACCAGTCCATTGTTATTGATATTAAATATATCTGACATGCCATCACTGTTTGCAATTAAATAACTAACCTCTCCATGTGTCCCTTTATCTGAATCAGACGCTCTAACAGTAATGAGTGGGGTGCCACTCGGCGAATTCTCTGTAATAACAGCCCTATATATAGGCTTAGTAAAAACTGGAGCATTATCATTTACATCAAGCACTGTAATGTGAATCTGAACTGTACCTGATTTAGGTGGCTCTCCACCATCTACTGCGGTTAATATTAAAGACACGTTTTCCTGTTTTTCTCGATCCAAAGGCTTCTGAAGAATCATTTCAACCTTTTTACTCCCATCACTCTGACCATGAAGTTTTAAATTAAAATGATCTGTAGGCTGCAGAAAATAACTTTGAAGACCATTAGCGCCAATGTCTGCGTCTATCGCTTTCTCCAGCATGAATTTTGATCCTACAACAGCAGATTCACTAATCTCAAATCGTCTTTCCTCTCTTTTAAAAACAGGAGAATTATCATTTATATCTGTAATTTCAACAGTCACCCTAAACAGTTCCATGGGATTTTCGAGTATGATCTGTAAATGCAGCGCGCAAGGCGTTGTCTGTCCGCACAGCGCCTCTCGGTCTATTCTCTCTCTAATAAGGAGGACTCCTCTTTCTTTATTCAGCTCGATGTATTCAGCGCTGTCTCCTGTATAAATACGCGCTTTCCCCGATTTCAGCCTCTTTAAATCTAAACCCAAATCCTGCGCTATGTTCCCGACTAAAGAGCCTTTAGCCATTTCCTCAGGAATGGAGTAACTGACCTGCCCGAGAGCTGAACTGAGAGAGAGAAACCAAATAAACAGCAGTACTTGCCGCGCCATTGTTCTGTCCGACATTGTGCTCACGACCAAAAAATAAATAAATAAAGATAAGCCACGGTATATCCAAATCAGAGTCACAGTGTGTGCAGGTCCAAAAATAAAATACGTCCAATACTAATGAGGAATCTCTGAGCAAACGCCTAATCATACATCCATAGCTGACTGCTCATTGCTGCCACGATGTCCTCTGTGTTATGCCCCTGTGGGTTATGCACACGGCTCAGACTCTTTCTTCTTAATATGTACTGTGGGAGAGGGGCGGTATTGCTGGAATTACGTGCTCTCAGTCTCATCACCCTGACAAACAGCGGCACTTTGAGACCATTTTGGGTTACTGCAAAATACATTTATACTTAATGAATGATATATACAGTTACAATATGCAGAGAGCGAGAAAGTAAAATTGATGCAAAATGACCACATGGTTTTCTATTTGAATTAAATAAAAAATATGCATTTGCTAAATAAATAAATAAATAAATCTGCAACAAACTGATTCAGTAATTTCAAACTTTTTTTGAAAAGGAAATCAACCAGCAAGCCAAATTATTCAATCAGGCACAATTGCCAATTATCAATCAAACAAAGAGCGAAACAAAAATACAAAAAATAAATAAATAAATAAATAAATAGATAAATAAAAAATTAAAAAAAAAATATATATATATATATATATATATATATATATATATATATATATATATATATACACACACACACACACACACACACACACACACACACACACCTGAACCTCAGCAAACTCTTTATAAATAGCCTTTAACATATTAGTGCATATTCTGTGACAAAATTTGGAACGAAGACAAAATACACAATTTCAGCACCTTGGACAGTGAAAGGAAAGGGATGATTCAGAACGCGGTTTGCTTTTTGAATAGTTTAGTACTTTTGGAAATAATATTACTATTAATGATAATAATAATAATAATAATAATAATAATAATAATAATAATAACAATAATAATAATAATAACATTTATTTATAGATCAGTTTTATGAGCTATGCTTTTATAAAGATGATAAACTACCTAAAGATATCCAGTGTTATGATATACAGGTCTATACAGTGTTATGATACCTTTAAAGAAAAAAAAAATATATATATATATAATAAACTACACCGGTATGCGTCTCTGATAAAGCTTACCTTATCAGAATCATCAAAGTTCAGTCTCTCCCTTTGCGCATGCGTGAGTGTCTGTGTCCCACTGGTGTCCAGACTAATGATGCTCTCACTGCAAGGTCTGCCGTATTTCACATCACTCTTTCTGGAGTCAGTGGTTCTGCAAACCTCATAATTGTACACGTGCTGTAAGGTTCCTGTGCCTCCTACATCTGCGTAAAGAGGCGGATAATACGGAATAACCGGGAGATTCGCGCCAGACTTATAAAACATCCGCTCGCGTCTCCATCTGTAGCATTTGACTGACAGTATGGCGATGATAGACACGATAAAGAGAAACGACACTACAGCCAAGGCCAAGACGAGATAGAAAGTCAGGTTGTCGTTGTATTCCTTGTCGTGTGTAAAGTCAGTGAACTCCGAGAGCACCTCAGGGAAGCTGTCCGCCACCGCCACGTTAACATTGACTGTAGCTGATCGAGAGGGCTGCCCGTTGTCCTCCACTACAACAGTGAGTCTTTGTTTGACAGCATCTTTATCTGTCACTTGCCGGACAGTTCTTATTTCTCCATTCTGTGCGCCCACTTCAAACAGCGCCCTGTCTGTGGCTTTGTGCAGTTTATAGGAGAGCCAGGCATTCTGTCCAGAGTCCACATCAACAGCCACCACTTTAGTCACCAGATAACCCACATCTGCCGAACGAGGCACTATTTCAGCCACCACAGATGCGCCTGACTGGACCGGATACAAAACCTGAGGCGCGTTGTCATTCTGGTCCTGAATCAGGATTCTGACGCTCACGTTGCTGCTGAGAGGAGGAGAGCCTCCGTCCTGCGCTTTTACGCGGAACTGGAACTCTTTGATCTGCTCGTAATCGAAAGATCGCACTGCATGTATGACTCCACTATCAGCACTAACGGACACTAACGAGGAGACGGGCACTCCGTTAACCGACGAGTCCTCCAGCATGTAGGACACACGGGCGTTCTGGTTAAAATCTGCGTCTCTGGCTCTGACTGTGAATATGGAAAGACCAGGTGTGTTGTTTTCTTGAACAGAGGCCTGATATGAGCTCTTCTCAAAGACAGGCGCGTTATCATTCACATCTGATATCTGTAAGGAGAGAGTGACGCTGCTGGAGAGAGAGGGCACGCCCTCATCAGCACACGTCACACTGATGTTATACTCAGACTCGCGCTCGCGGTCTAAATCACCATCAGTGACCAAACTGAAGAAATTAGTATTTGTCGACTTCAATGTAAAAGGAAGGTTCTCATTAACTGAACAATAAATTTTACCATTTTCTCCCGCGTCTGGATCTTGCACATTTATCATAGTTACAACGGTGCCAGAATTAGAGTTTTCCAAAATACTGGTTAATTTAGACATAATATTTATTAGCGGTTTATTGTCATTCATATCAATCACTTCCACATCGACTTTACACGAATCAGTCAGACCCCCATCATCGCTCGCTTGTACATGAATTTGATAATGTCGAGCTTTCTCGTAATCTACATTGCCGATTACTCTCACTTCACCATTTGTTTCATTAATTTCAAACAACATCGGAAAATTGCCAAGGCTATTAGTAATTGCGTATGTTATTTTGCCATAAGAGCCTTCATCCAAATCAGATGCGCTCACTGTCGTTATAATTGTGCCTCTGACTGCATTCTCCGTGATACTAGCTTTATATATTTTATGCGTAAACACAGGTGCGTTGTCGTTAGCATCCAACACAGTAATATGTATCTGTGCAGTACCAGTCAACTGTGGATCTCCTCCATCTATCGCTGTCAGAACCAGAGACAAATGCTCCTGTTTTTCACGATCAAGGGGTTTCTGAAGAATCATTTCTACTAGTTTACTACCGTCTGCCTGACTTTGTAATTTTAATGAAAAATGATCTATTGGATTTAATGTATATGTCTGCAAACCGTTTATTCCGACGTCTAAATCTATTGCGCCCTCTAAAACAAACACTGCTCCAGTTACAGCTGACTCACTGATCCTAAATCGCATCTCAGTCTTTTTAAAAGAAGGGGAATGATCATTTACATCTGTAACTTCAACTGTAACAGTGTAAAATTCCATAGGAATTTCGAGAATAATCTGTAAATGCAGCGCGCAAGGCGTTGTCTGTCCGCACAGCGCCTCTCGGTCTATTCTCTCTTTGATAAGGAGGACTCCTCTTTCTTTATTCAGCTCGATGTATTCAGCGCTGTCTCCTGTATAAATACGCGCTTTCCCCGATTTCAGCCTCTTTAAATCTAAACCCAAATCCTGCACTATGTTCCCGACTAAAGAGCCTTTAGCCATTTCCTCAGGAATGGAGTAACTGACCTGCCCGAGAGCTGAACTGAGAGAGAGAAACCAAATAAACAGCAGTACTTGCCGCGCCATTGTTCTGTCCGACATTTTGCAGAAGACCAGAGAATGAAGATTAAAGCAGAAGGCAAATAAATCGATCCTAGAAACTGAAGGCAATCATGTGTATATCCAAAGTGAAAAGAGCTAGAAAAATATGAAAATCCAAGAGAACGATAATGAATAGAGTATCTCCGTGTTTTGTCTTCTCTGTCCTCCTCAGACTGTGCTCTCAGCTTCTGTCTCTCTCTAATAATATGGAGATGATGGGGGTGGAACTGCAGCAGAGCAGCTCTCTACACTGACATATTGACCAACAGCGGCACTACGAGTTCATTCTGAAGAACTACAGAAAAAATACTAAAACACGGAGTATAACTACAGTATAACACGTCTTTTTAAATGATCTCCCCTTAAATCAAAACTCAATTACAGCCGTTTTGAAAGTAATCAAAATGCAACCTTAAAATGACAAGCGGAGGCATGATTTTTAATTGAACGTGCAACAAATACAAAAACAAGCAAACCAAAAGCCTAATAAAACAAAAACAATTATATAGTACAAATATAGATGCACTCTTTATAACGTAATGGAAGAGAAAAAAATAGCAGACAATAAAAATACCTGAATACGGCCGATTTATAAACTTAAAGTCTAAGACAAAGTATTTGAAGGATGTTGAATTACTAAAAGACTTGAAATATAGGAGACAGAAACAAGACACGAAATGTAGGACATTTCAGCACCACGGTCAGTTACAGTGACTCGAGTTCAGACTTCAGTGAAGATATTCGCCTTTCAAAACTAAATGTGTTCAAACAGTACAGAGCATGGTCAAAGTAGAACAAACTTTTCTAATTATTTTAAATACTTTAAAATTATCTATTTTTGTTATGTAGACCTTTAATGGACGCGTCTGTAATTGTTTTACGCAAGTGTATTGAAAAGGACGTTGATCAATAGTCACTCATTTTAAAATGAGATAAAGCTGTATAACGAGTTACAACGTAAAAATGAGCACAAAAATATCTGTGACCTTTTCACAGGAACAGAAACAAATTAAATAAAATTACCACACGACACCACAATATAAAAAAGACAAATTATTACAACAATTAGTCTTTTTTCTTTTGTAAAACAGAACATATTTCATAAAGGCACGGATGGGTTGAGTGGTTTCAGTCCCTATAAAAAGTTTAAACACATATTGTTAATAAGAAAGCCTCACCTGATCATCAAAATCTCCACTGACCAGTTTTCCTCGTTGCGCATGCGTGAGTGTCTGTGTTCCACTGGTGTCCAGACTAATGATGCTCTCACTGCAAGGTCTGCCGTATTTCACATCACTCTTTCTGGAGTCAGTGGTTCTGCAAACCTCATAATTGTACACGTGCTGTAAAGTTCCTGTGCCTCCTACATCTGCGTAAAGAGGCGGATAATACGGAATAACCGGAAGATTCGCTCCAGACTTATAAAACATCCGCTCGCGTCTCCATCTGTAGCATTTGACTGACAGTATGGCGATGATAGACACGATAAAGAGAAACGACACTACAGCCAAGGCCAAGACGAGATAGAAAGTCAGGTTGTCGTTGTATTCCTTGTCGTGCGTAAAGTCAGTGAACTCCGAGAGCACCTCAGGGAAGCTGTCCGCCACCGCCACGTTAACATTGACTGTAGCTGATCGAGAGGGCTGCCCGTTGTCCTCCACTACAACAGTGAGTCTTTGTTTGACAGCATCTTTATCTGTCACTTGCCGGACAGTTCTTATTTCTCCATTCTGTGCGCCCACTTCAAACAGCGCCCTGTCTGTGGCTTTGTGCAGTTTATAGGAGAGCCAGGCATTCTGTCCAGAGTCCACATCAACAGCCACCACTTTAGTCACCAGATAACCCACATCTGCCGAACGAGGCACTATTTCAGCCACCACAGAAGCGCCTGACTGGACCGGATACAGAACCTGAGGCGCGTTGTCATTCTGGTCCTGAATCAGGATTTTGACGCTCACGTTGCTGCTGAGAGGAGGAGAGCCTCCGTCCTGCGCTTTTACGCGGAACTGGAACTCTTTGATCTGCTCGTAATCGAAAGATCGCACTGCATGTATGACTCCACTATCAGCACTAACGGACACTAACGAGGAGACGGGCACTCCGTTAACCGACGAGTCCTCCAGTATGTAGGACACACGGGCGTTCTGGTTAAAATCTGCGTCTCTGGCTCTGACTGTGAATATGGAAAGACCAGGTGTGTTGTTTTCTTGAACAGAGGCCTGATATGAGCTCTTGTCAAAGACAGGCGCGTTATCATTCACATCTGATATCTGTAAGGAGAGAGTGACGCTGCTGGAGAGAGAGGGCACGCCTTCATCAGCACACGTCACACTGATGTTATACTCAGACTCGCGCTCGCGGTCTAAATCACCATCAGTAACGAGGCTGTAAAAGCCATCTGACGAAGACTGAATGATAAAAGGAATGTTTTCATTTAATACACATTTTACAATGCCATTTTCATTCGTATCAGCGTCTTGTATGTTCATCATCGCAACAACCGTCCCTGGTGTGGCATTTTCCGAAATGTCACTTGATTTGGACATTAAACTGATAACCGGCTTGTTGTCGTTCACATCTGTGACGTCAATAATTACCTTACAAGAGTCAGTGTGTCCTCCCTGATCACTGGCTTGAATCGCTATCTGATGGTGTTTGTTTTTTTCGTAATCAACATTTCCAATTAGCCGGAGAACACCATCATATTGGCCGATTTCAAACAGGATTGCAGACGCTGTGGAGGATAAAGAATACGTGACGACGCCGTTAGAACCATGATCTGCGTCGGACGCGCTTATTGTGGTCAACACGGTGCCCTTTGCTGAGTTCTCGGCTATAGTAGCTTTGTATACTGACTGACTGCAAACAGGAGCATTATCATTGGCATCCAAGACTGTAATGTGTATCAGCATTGTGCCTGACATCTGAACCTCGCCCCCATCAACAGCTGTTAACAATAAAGAAATATGGTCTTGCTTTTCGCGATCCAGGGGTTTCTGTAGGACCATTTCGACAGATTTACTACCATCTGGTAAACTGTGAGTTTTCACAATAAAATTATCACTCGGCTTCAATGTATATCTTTGAAGACCATTCAAACCTACATCGGTGTCAACTGCAGTCTCCAAATCAAATTTAGCTTCGGCCAGAGCCATTTCGCTAATTTCAAATTTCATCTCATTACGGCTGAATAAAGGCGCGTTATCATTAATGTCTTGTATTTCAACTGTTACTCTGTATAGCTGCATTGGATTTTCAAGAATAATCTGAAAATGCAGCGCGCAAGGCGTTGTCTGTCCGCACAGCGCCTCTCGGTCTATTCTCTCTTTGATAAGGAGGACTCCTCTTTCTTTATTCAGCTCGATGTATTCAGCGCTGTCTCCTGTATAAATACGCGCTTTCCCCGATTTCAGCCTCTTTAAATCTAAACCCAAATCCTGCGCTATGTTCCCGACTAAAGAGCCTTTGGCCATTTCCTCAGGAATGGAGTAACTGACCTGCCCGAAAGCTGAACTGAGAGAGAGAAACCAAATAAACAGCAGTACTTGCCGCGCCATTGTTCTGTCCGACATTTTGCAGAAGACCAGAGAATGAAGATTAAAGCAGAAGAAAAATAAAACGATCCTAGAAACTGAAGGGAATCATGTGAATATCCAAAGTGAAAAGAGCAAGAAAAATATGTAAATCCAAGAGAATGATAATGAATAGAGTATCTCCGTGTTTTGTCTTCTCTGTCCTCCTCAGACTGTGCTCTCAGCTTCTGTCTCTCTCTAATAATATGGAGATGATGGGGGTGGAACTGCAGCAGAGCTGCTCTCTACACTGACATATTGACCAACAGCGGCACTAGGAGTTCATTCTGAAGAACTACAAACAATACTAAAAACACGGAGTATAACTATAGTATAACACGTCTTTTTAAATGATCTCCCCTTAAATCATAACTCAATTATAGCCGTTTTGAAAGTTAATCAAAATGCAACCTTAAAATGACAAACCGAGGCATGATTTTTAATTGAACGTGTAACAAATAAACAAACAAGCAAACCAAAAGCCTAATAAAATAAAAACAATTATATAGTACAAATATAGATGCACTCTTCTTAACGGAATGGAAGAGAAAAAAGTAACAGACAATAAAAATACCAGAATACGACCGATTTATAAAATTTTATAGTCCAAGACAAAGTATTTGAAGGATGTTGAATTATTAAAGATTTGAAATATAGGAGACAGAAACAAGACACGAAATGTAGGACATTTCAGCACCACGGTCAGTTACAGTGAGTCGAGTTCAGTCTTCAGTGAAGATATTCGGCTTTCAAAACTAAAATGTGTTCAAACAGTACAGAGCATGGTCAAAGTAGAACAAACTTTTCTAATTATTTAAAATACTTTAAAATTATGTATTTTTGTTATGTAGACCTTTAAAGGACGCGTCTGTAATTGTTTTACGCAAATGTATTGAAAAGGACGTTGATCAATAGTCACTCATTTTGAAATGAGATAAAGCTCTATAACGAGTTACAACGCAAAAAATGAGCAAAAAAAAAAAAAAAAAAAAAACTGTGACCTTATCACAGGAAACAGAAACAAATTAAAAAATTAACACACGACACCACAATCTAAAAAAGACAAATTATTACAACAATTAGTCTATTTTCTTTTGTAAAACAGAACATATTTCATAAAGGCACGGATAGGTTGAGTGGTTTCAGTCCCTATAAAAAAGTTTAAACACATATCGTTAATGGGAAAGCCTCACCTGATCATCAAACGCTCCACTGACCAGTTTTCCCCTTTGCGCATGCGTGAGTGTCTGTGTTCCACTGGTGTCCAGACTAATGATGCTCTCACTGCACGGTCTGCCGTATTTCACATCACTCTTTCTGGAGTCAGTGGTTCTGCAAACCTCATAATTGTACACGTGCTGTAAAGTTCCTGTGCCTCCTACATCTGCGTAAAGAGGCGGATAATACGGAATAACCGGGAGATTCGCTCCAGACTTATAAAACATCCGCTCGCGTCTCCATCTGTAGCATTTGACTGACAGTATGGCGATGATAGACACGATAAAGAGAAACGACACTACAGCCAAGGCCAAGACGAGATAGAAAGTCAGGTTGTCGTTGTATTCCTTGTCGTGCGTAAAGTCAGTGAACTCCGAGAGCACCTCAGGGAAGCTGTCCGCCACCGCCACGTTAACATTGACTGTAGCTGATCGAGAGGGCTGCCCGTTGTCCTCCACTACAACAGTGAGTCTTTGTTTGACAGCATCTTTATCTGTCACTTGCCGGACAGTTCTTATTTCTCCATTCTGTGCGCCCACTTCAAACAGCGCCCTGTCTGTGGCTTTGTGCAGTTTATAGGAGAGCCAGGCATTCTGTCCAGAGTCCACATCAACAGCCACCACTTTAGTCACCAGATAACCCACATCTGCCGAACGAGGCACTATTTCAGCCACCACAGAAGCGCCTGACTGGACCGGATACAGAACCTGAGGCGCGTTGTCATTCTGGTCCTGGATCAGGATTTTGACGCTCACGTTGCTGCTGAGAGGAGGAGAGCCTCCGTCCTGCGCTTTTACGCGGAACTGGAACTCTTTGATCTGCTCGTAATCGAAAGATCGCACTGCATGTATGACTCCACTATCAGCACTAACGGACACTAACGAGGAGACGGGCACTCCGTTAACCGACGAGTCCTCCAGTATGTAGGACACACGGGCGTTCTGGTTAAAATCTGCGTCTCTGGCTCTGACTGTGAATATGGAGAGACCAGGTGTGTTGTTTTCTTGAACAGAGGCCTGATATGAGCTCTTCTCAAAGACAGGCGCGTTATCATTCACATCTGATATCTGTAAGGAGAGAGTGACGCTGCTGGAGAGAGAGGGCACGCCCTCATCAGCACACGTCACACTGATGTTATACTCAGACTCTCGCTCGCGGTCTAAATCACCATCAGTAAGGAGGCTGTAAAAGCCATCTGACGAAGACTGAATGATAAAAGGAATATTTTCATTTAATACACATTTTACAATGCCATTTTCATTCGTATCAGCGTCTTGTATGTTCATCATCGCAACAACCGTCCCTGGTGTGGCATTTTCCGAAATGTCACTTGATTTGGACATTAAACTGATAACCGGCTTGTTGTCGTTCACATCTGTGACGTCAATAATTACCTTACAAGAGTCAGTGTGTCCTCCCTGATCACTGGCTTGAATCGCTATCTGATGGTGTTTGTTTTTTTCGTAATCAACATTTCCAATTAGCCGGAGAACACCATCATATTGGCCGATTTCAAACAGGATGGCAGACGCTGTGGAGGATAAAGAATACGTGACGACGCCGTTAGAACCATGATCTGCGTCGGACGCGCTTATTGTGGTCAACACGGTGCCCTTTGCTGAGTTCTCGGCTATAGTTGCTTTGTATACTGACTGACTGCAAACAGGAGCATTATCATTTGCATCCAAGACTGTAATGTGTATCAGCATTGTGCCTGACATCTGAACCTCGCCGCCATCAACAGCTGTCAACAATAAAGAAATATGATCTTGCTTTTCGCGATCCAGGGGTTTCTGTAGGACCATTTCGACAGATTTACTACCATCTGGTAAACTGTGAGTTTTCACAATAAAATTATCACTCGGCTTCAATGTATATCTTTGAAGACCATTCAAACCTACATCGGTGTCAACTGCAGTCTCCAAATCAAATTTAGCTCCAGTCTGAGCCAATTCGCTAATTTCAAATTTCATCTCATTACGGCTGAATAAAGGCGCGTTATCATTAATGTCTTGTATTTCAACTGTTACTCTGTACAGCTGCATTGGGTTTTCGAGTATGATCTGAAAATGCAGCGCGCAAGGCGTTGTCTGTCCGCACAGCGCCTCTCGGTCTATTCTCTCTTTGATAAGGAGGACTCCTCTTTCTTTATTCAGCTCGATGTATTCAGCGCTGTCTCCTGTATAAATACGCGCTTTCCCCGATTTCAGCCTCTTTAAATCTAAACCCAAATCCTGCGCTATGTTCCCGACTAAAGAGCCTTTGGCCATTTCCTCAGGAATGGAGTAACTGACCTGCCCGAGAGCTGAACTGAGAGAGAGAAACCAAATAAACAGCAGTACTTGCCGCGCCATTGTTCTGTCCGACATTTTGCAGAAGACCAGAGAATGAAGATTAAAGCAGAAGACAGATAAATAGATCCTAGAAACTGAAGTGAATCATGTGTATATCCAAAGTGAAAAGAAGAAAAATATGTAAATCCAAGAGAATGACACTGAATAGAGTATCTCCGTGTTTTGTCTTCTCTGTCCTCCTCAGACTGTGCTCTCAGCTTCTGTCTCTCTCTAATAATATGGAGGTGATGGGGGTGGAACTGCAGCAGAGCTGCTCTCTACACTGACATATTGACCAACAGCGGCACTACGAGTTCATTCAGAAGAACTACAGAAACTATAAAATAATAAACTTTTACCTCAGTATCATACACATCTCAGAAAGCAGTGTACTAACTGTGCAAAATTATAAATCTTAAATTTAAAAACACAACTATGTAAAATATAGAACAATTAGGAGTTTGTGCAAAAACTGAGTAAAAAAATCAAATACATTCATTTCATGATTTAAAGATTGATCAGGCAGCATGAGAACACTGATAAGATAAACAAGAAGTGACTAAAGTACGATGATCCACGTAACAATGATCTATTAACATGCAAATTTGTGTTTAGTTGGCTTTGGACAGGAGGACAGATCATTAAACTGATGAAAATATAAAAAAAATAACGTTTTTAATACACGAGAGGAATATGAGATTAATAACCGCATTTCAGGACCACGGTCAGCGAAGCAAGCACTGGCTATAATTGCTCACTGGATGGCAAAAAACAAAGGAAAGTGATGTTAACGTGGACATTTAAACATTTAATCCGTAGCCTATATTTGAATAGAATATACTGTGAGACTTCAGCTGAAAATGAAGTAAAAACGAAAAGAAAAAAAAAGAATATTCAAAAAGAGAATTAGCTGGAGGCTGAAAAAATATCAGACTTTTTTCCATTCAAGTATTTAGGATTTGTTTAATCCTCAAATAAAAAAGAACAGTTGTTTTCAAAAACACACTAAATATACACACATATATATATATATATATATATATATATATATATATATATATATATATATATATATATATATATATATATATATAGAGAGAGAGAGAGAGAGAGAGAGAGAGAGAGAGAGAGAGAGAGAATAAAAGTAAAAAGTGTCAACAATTCAAGCTAATTTTTCAATTCTAAAAACAAAACCCTGCAAAAGTTATGAAGTTTTTGTCTTTGCGGGGAAATATCAGACTTTTTTTCAATTCCAGTATTTAGAACTTGTTTAATCCACAAAAATAGAGAACAGTTATTTTCAGAAAATAGCAGAACTGCAGAAACTATCAAATGAATAAACCTTTACCTTCAGTATCATTCAAATCTCTGAAATAAAAAAGCGTAGGCCTACTAAATGTGCAAAATTATAAATCTTAAAAAAAAAAAAACACGACTATGTAAACGATACAACAACTTGTGACTTTGTGAGACTTTGTGTAAAAGCTGAATTAAAAAAAAAATAAATACATTTATTTCGTGATTACAAGATTGATCCGGCTGCATATAAACACTGATCGGATAAACAAGAAGTGCATAAAATACAAATGATCCACGTAACAATAACCCATTAAAATACAAAATTGTGTATAGTTGAATTTTAACAGGGAGACCGATTATTAAACGGATTAAAATCTAAAAATATATATACTTTTATTTTTTAAAGGCATGAGAAGAACTCGAGGTTAATGACCGCATTTTAGGACCACGGTCAGCGAAGCACACGCAAACACTGGCTATAATTGCTCACCGAATGACAAAAAACAAGTGAAAGTGATGTTAATGTGGACACTAAATCTTTAGACTATATTTCAGTAGAATATACTGTGAGACTTCAAATAAAAAAAGAAAGAAAAAACGGATAAAATTAAAAAGTAAAAAAAGCAAACTTTACTTAATGTTAATGAAAACACAACTGAAAATCAGTCTGAGGCAGAAAAATATCAGACTTATTTCCAGACTCGCTTAATCCAAACAATAGAGAACAATTATTTTCAGAAAACAGCTGCCGAATATAGCCTATACAGTACTAAAATTCCACCAAATCACTCTCTTTCCTTCGGCTTTCAGTCCCTGATTTATCAGGGGTTGCGACAGCAGAATGAACCACCCACATCAAACTAAGCAAATGAAAATGTCAATAAAAATAAGCAATTTTTTACAAGATATTTTTATAAAAAACATGTACTGACGCAGAGACAATTAGTGAACGTGTCAACAATTCAAGCTAAATTTACGTTCTTGTAAAAAATAAAAGCATTGCAAAAGCTATGAAACAATTCTCACCTGATCATCAAAATCTCCACTGACCAGTTTTCCCCTTTGCGCATGCGTGAGTGTTTGTGTTCCACTGGTGTCCAGACTAATGATGCTCTCACTGCACGGTCTACCGTATTTCACATCACTCTTTCTGGAGTCAGTGGTTCTGCAAACCTCATAATTGTACACGTGCTGTAAAGTTCCTGTGCCTCCTACATCTGCGTAAAGAGGCGGATAATAGGGAATAACCGGAAGATTCGCTCCAGACTTATAAAACATCCGCTCGCGTCTCCATCTGTAGCATTTGACTGACAGTATGGCGATGATAGACACGATAAAGAGAAACGACACTACAGCCAAGGCCAAGACGAGATAGAAAGTCAGGTTGTCGTTGTATTCCTTGTCGTGCGTAAAGTCAGTGAACTCCGAGAGCACCTCAGGGAAGCTGTCCGCCACCGCCACGTTAACATTGACTGTAGCTGATCGAGAGGGCTGCCCGTTGTCCTCCACTACAACAGTGAGTCTTTGTTTGACAGCATCTTTATCTGTCACTTGCCGGACAGTTCTTATTTCTCCATTCTGTGCGCCCACTTCAAACAGCGCCCTGTCTGTGGCTTTGTGCAGTTTATAGGAGAGCCAGGCATTCTGTCCAGAGTCCACATCAACAGCCACCACTTTAGTCACCAGATAACCCACATCTGCCGAACGAGGCACTATTTCAGCCACCACAGAAGCGCCTGACTGGACCGGATACAGAACCTGAGGCGCGTTGTCATTCTGGTCCTGAATCAGGATTTTGACGCTCACGTTGCTGCTGAGAGGAGGAGAGCCTCCGTCCTGCGCTTTTACGCGGAACTGGAACTCTTTGATCTGCTCGTAATCGAAAGATCGCACTGCATGTATGACTCCACTATCAGCACTAACGGACACTAACGAGGAGACGGGCACTCCGTTAACCGACGAGTCCTCCAGTATGTAGGACACACGGGCGTTCTGGTTAAAATCAGCGTCTCTGGCTCTGACTGTGAATATGGAAAGACCAGGTGTGTTGTTTTCTTGAACAGAGGCCTGATATGAGCTCTTCTCAAAGACAGGCGCGTTATCATTCACATCTGATATCTGTAAGGAGAGAGTGACGCTGCTGGAGAGAGAGGGCACGCCCTCATCAGCACACGTCACACTGATGTTATACTCAGACTCTCTCTCGCGATCTAAATCACCATCTGTGACTAAACTGAAGAAATTATTATTATTGGATTTTAGAGAAAATGGAATATTTTCATTAACAGAACACTGAACTTTTCCATTTTCTCCTGAATCAAGATCCTGAACATTAATCATCGTAACAACCGTCTCTGAAGCGGAATTTTCAGCTATCACGTTCGTTTTGGACATAATATTGATCACTGGCTTATTATCATTGACATCAATAACATCAACTATGATTTTACAAGAATCAGTAAATCCTCCATGATCACTCGCTTGTACACGTATCTCAAAATGTCGAGCTTGTTCATAATCAACTAAACCGATCAATCTTACTTTACCATCAGTCTCGCTTATTTCAAATATGTCTCGTACATTATCTAGAGTGTTTGATATTGTATATGTTATTTCACCATTTACCCCTTGATCAAGATCTGACGCGCTCACTGTCGTCACTATTGTGCCTTTTGGGGAATTTTCAGTTACAGCAGTTTTATAAACAGACTGTGAGAAAACGGGAGCGTTATCGTTTGCATCTAAAACTATAATATTTATCTGGATATTGCCAGACATCTGAGGATCTCCTCCGTCAATAGCCGTTAATGTTAAGGACAAATGTTCCTGCTTTTCACGATCAAGAGGCTTTTGTAAAATCATTTCGATATTTTGTCCTGCTCCTGACTGACTCTTGAATTTTAAGACAAAATTATCTGTTGGTTTTAATGAGTAGGTCTGAAGACCGTTAATACCGACATCAAGATCTCTGGCAGGTTCAATAGTAAATTTTGTATTTATGAAAGCAGTTTCACTAATTCTAAATACAATTTCACTCTTTTCAAAAAATGGTGCATTATCATTTATGTCAACAACCTCAATATTAACACTATAAAATTCCATTGGATTTTCGAGTATGATCTGAAAATGCAGCGCGCAAGGCGTTGTCTGTCCGCACAGCGCCTCTCGGTCTATTCTCTCTTTGATAAGGAGGACTCCTCTTTCTTTATTCAGCTCGATGTATTCAGCGCTGTCTCCTGTATAAATACGCGCTTTCCCCGATTTCAGCCTCTTTAAATCTAAACCCAAATCCTGCGCTATGTTTCCGACTAAAGAGCCTTTGGCCATTTCCTCAGGAATGGAGTAACTGACCTGCCCGAGAGATGAACCGAGAGAGAGAAACCAAATAAACAGCAGTACTTGCCGCGCCATTGTTCTGTCCGACATTTTGCAGAAGACCAGAGAATGAAGATTAAAGCAGATGGCAAATGAATTGATCCTAGAAGCTGAGGGGAATCATGTGAATATCCAAAGTGAAAAGAACAAGAAAAAATCTGTAAATCCAGAGAATGATAATGAATAGAGTATCTCCGTGTTTTGTCTTCTCTGTCCTCCTCAGACTGTGCTCTCAGCTTCTGTCTCTCTCTAATAATATGGAGATGATGGGGGTGGAACTGCAGCAGAGCTGCTCTCTACACTGACATATTGACCAACAGCGGCACTACGAGTTCATTATGAAGAACTACAGAAGCTACAAAATTAATAAACTTTTCCCTCTGTATCATACACATCTCAGAAATCAAAAAAGCGTCGGCCTACTAAATGTGCAAAATTATAAATCTAAAAAACACGACTATGTAAACGATAAAACAAATTGTGACTTTTTGAGACTTTGTGTAAAAGCTGAATTTAAAAAATCAAATACATTTATTTCGTGATTACAAGATTAATCATGCCGCATATGAACAGTGATTGGATAAAAAGAAGTGCCTAAAATACAATGATCCACGTAACAATAATCAATAATATATAAAATTGTGCATAGTTGGCTTTTATCAGGAGGACAGATCATTAAAGTGATGAAAATAAAAAAAGAATATCGCTATTTAAGACATGAGAAAAATATGAGGTAATCACCGCTTGACCGCATTTCAGGACCACGGTCAGCGAAGCAAACGCAAACACTGGCTATAACTGCTCACTGGATGAAAAAAAAAAAACAAGTAAAAGTGATGTTAATGTGGACACTAAATCATTATCCTATATTTCAGTAGAAGATACTGTGAGACTGCAACTAAAAAAAGAAAGAAAAAACGGATAATATTTAATAAATAGGACACAAGCAACGTTTACTTAATGTAAACGAAAACAAGACCAAAAATCAGTCAGAGGCAGAAAAATATCAGACTTATTTCCATTACAGGATTCAAGACTCGTTTAATCCAAACAATAGAGAACAATTATTTTCAGAAAACAGCTGCCGAATACAGTACAAAAAGGCCACCAAATCACTCTCTTTCCTTCGGCTTCCAGTCCCTGATTTATCAGGGGTCGCGACAGCAGAATGAACCAACCAAATAAACAAAACAAATTAAAATAAACCAATAAAAATGTTGCATTTTTCTACAAAATAATTTAACAAAAAACAAGTACTGATGCAGAGACAATTAGTGAACGTGTCAACAATTTAAACTAAATTAAATATTTTAAGAAAATGTAGTAAAATCATCGCAAAAGCTATGAAACATTTCTCACCTGATCATCACAATCTCCACTGACCAGTTTTCCCCTTTGCGCATGCGTGAGTGTCTGTGTCCCACTGGTGTCCAGACTAATGATGCTCTCACTGCAAGGTCTGCCGTATTTCACATCACTCTTTCTGGAGTCAGTGGTTCTGCAAACCTCATAATTGTACACGTGCTGTAAAGTTCCTGTGCCTCCTACATCTGCGTAAAGAGGCGGATAATATGGAATAACCGGAAGATTCGCGCCAGACTTATAAAACATCCGCTCGCGTCTCCATCTGTAGCATTTGACTGACAGTATGGCGATGATAGACACGATAAAGAGAAACGACACTACAGCCAAGGCCAAGACGAGATAGAAAGTCAGGTTGTCGTTATATTCCTTGTCGTGCGTAAAGTCAGTGAACTCCGAGAGCACCTCAGGGAAGCTGTCCGCCACCGCCACGTTAACATTGACTGTAGCTGATCGAGAGGGCTGCCCGTTGTCCTCCACTACAACAGTGAGTCTTTGTTTGACAGCATCTTTATCTGTCACTTGCCGGACAGTTCTTATTTCTCCATTCTGTGCGCCCACTTCAAACAGCGCCCTGTCTGTGGCTTTGTGCAGTTTATAGGAGAGCCAGGCATTCTGTCCAGAGTCCACATCAACAGCCACCACCTTAGTCACCAGATAACCCACATCTGCCGAACGAGGCACTATTTCAGCCACTACAGAAGCGCCTGACTGGACCGGATACAGAACCTGAGGCGCGTTGTCATTCTGGTCCTGAATCAGGATTTTGACGCTCACGTTGCTGCTGAGAGGAGGAGAGCCTCCGTCCTGCGCTTTTACAACGAAATTAATCTGTTTAATTTGCTCATAATCAAACGAACGAACTGCGTGTAACACGCCATTCTCAGCGTTTATAGACACGTAAGAGGAAATTGGCGCTCCGCTAATATGTGCATCCTCTAAATAATAAGACACACGGGAGTTTTGATTCCAGTCTAAATCTCTCGCTGTAACACTACATATGGACACCCCTGGAGTATTATTTTCAATAAGTTGTGCTGAATAGCTTTTTTGATCAAAAACTGGCGCATTATCGTTAATGTCAGAAACTTTAAGGCTGAGCGTTTTTGAGCTCGAGAGCGCAGGTGAACCTGAATCGGTTGCAGTCACTGTTATATTATACTGTGACTGAGTTTCACGATCCAGAAAGGCATCTGTGATCAAATTATAATAGTTAGAGAGGGATGATTTGATTTTGAATGGGATGTTTTCATTAATGAAGCACGAAACCTGACCATTTCTCCCAGAGTCAGAATCTTTAATATTAACCACTGCAATTGTTGTTCCTGGTGGCGCATCCTCTGATATGGGACTCGAGAGAGACATGAGGGTAATTACTGGCGCATTATCATTTACATCCACTACTTCGATTACGAGCTTACTTGTACTCGTCAGACCCCCTTGGTCTGTTGCTTTAACTCTGATTTCAAAACGTTTATCCTTTTCAAAGTCAATGCTCCCTAAAACAGACACCAAGCCGGTGTTTTCGTCGATGTTATAAATACCTATCGACTGTTCTTTCATATCGGAGAAGGAAAACGTGATGTGTCCGTTTGAACCACTGTCTGCATCGGTGGCATTAACAGTAGTAATGTAAGTGCCCTTCGGTGCATTTTCCATAACAGATGCCCTATAAATTGTCTGGTTAAACACAGGTGCGTTGTCATTCGCGTCTAAAACAGTCACATCTATATTAACAGAGCCAGACCTCTGCGGGTTTCCGCCATCTACAGCAATCAGATTCAGAGATAAATGAGGATGCTCCTCATGGTCTAGCTCTTTATCTAGAACCATTTCGACAAACATACTTCCGTCGGGATTAGAATGTTTTTTTAAGACAAAATAATTGTTTCTGGTAAGAATATAATTTTGCAACGAATTTAATTCTACATCAGCATCATGCGCACTCTCTAATGCAAAGCGTGAACCAGGATTCACAGATTCGCTAATTTCCAAATTAATTTTGTTTTTCTGGAATGCAGGTGAGTTATCGTTTACATCTATGATTTCAACAGTTACCTGATGCAGTTCAATTGGGTTCTCTAGAATGATCTCGAAGCTGAAGCTGCATGGCGTAATGTCGCCGCAAAGCTGCTCTCGGTCTATTCTCTCACTCACGACTAGAATCCCTTTGTCTGTTTTCAGCTCTGCGTACTGAGCGCTTTCTCCCGTCACGATGCGCGCTCGACCCGATCGAAGCCTTTTTAAATCCAGCCCCAGATCCTGTGCTACGTTACCAATTAGCGAGCCTTTACTCATTTCTTCAGGGATGGAGTATCGGATTTGAGAGATGCCGAAATGAAAGCAGCACGAGATGAAAAACAATACTTGCCACTGCTGTCGGGAGAAAAAAATCCATCTAGCACATCCATATCGATAAACATCCATAACAGCCATACTGGATAGAAAGCAAGTCCAACATCAATATTTCCTCAATGGGATGAATTAAGGTTCAAATGCTGCACTACAAAACGTTTTGCAGTCGTTTAGGAGAGAAAAAGACAGTGTGTCACTCCCTCACCAACCCGTTTGGAATGAAACAGAAGGAGCGTCACAGTGCGCATGATGGGGTGGGACTAGGGTTTACTGGGACAAAAAGCTTATTACAAACCAAGTGTTTCTTTGACCAACAGCGGCCCTTAGAGTTCAAAATAAACATTACGAGACTGCATATATTTTAAGAAAAATGCTACTGATAGAAATGCTATCCACTGAAGAGGTACTGAAATAAATACAGATTTGCGTAAAATGTCACATTTTTTCTAACATCAAATACGAGAAGACACAGCTTGAAATCAAAAGTTAATGAACAGCCACATCTGCTCTAAAGTTGATTTCAAACAAAGTTAATCGCACTGTATTAAATTAAATGACTAAATAAATTAATTCATTCTCACCTCTACCGGCGAATCTAATCCATCCAGCATGTTGTTCTCCATGGGCGCGCGCTGCATTGTTCCTGTAGAATTAGGATCCACTATCAACACGTTCTGACTTGCAGGTCTGACAAACTTATAGTCACTTTTTCTGGAATCGGTAGTTCTGTAAACCTCATAATTATACGCGTGCTGCAGCGTTCCTGTTCCAACAGTGTCCGCGTAACGCGGCGGATAATACGGAATAACCGGAAGACTAGACTTGTAAAACAGACGAGATTGTCGCCATCTGTAGATTTTAACAGAAATAATGATGACTAAACATGTTACGAAAAGAAACGAGACTGCTGCCAAGGCCAGAACCAAATAGAAAGTCAGATTATTGTTGTATTCCTTGTCGTGCGTAAAGTCAGTGAACTCCGAGAGCACCTCAGGGAAGCTGTCCGCCACAGCGACGTTAACATTGACTGTAGCTGATCGAGAGGGCTGCCCGTTGTCCTCCACTACAACAGTGAGTCTTTGTTTGACAGGATCTTTATCTGTCACTTGCCGGACAGTTCTTATTTCTCCATTCTGTGCGCCCACTTCAAACAGCGCCCTGTCTGTGGGTTTCTGCAGTTTATAGGAGAGCCAGGCATTCTGTCCAGAGTCCACATCAACAGCCACCACTTTAGTCACCAGATAACCCACATCTGCCGAACGAGGCACTATTTCAGCCACTACAGAAGCGCCTGACTGGACCGGATACAGAACCTGAGGCGCGTTGTCATTTTGGTCTTGGATGAAAATGTTCACTGTTACGTTGCTAGAAAGCGGCGGAGAGCCGCCATCCTGCGCTTTAATGGTTATCTTAATGTTTTTGATCTGCTCGTAATCAAACGAGCGCACTGCGTGTACCACCCCGCTCTCCGCGTTAACAGAAACATACGTGCCTACAGGAAACCCACCCAAATCGCTCTCTTCTAGAATGTAGGATATGCGAGCATTTTGATTTTCATCAGGGTCGTGAGCTCTAATTCTGAGAATAGAAACCCCCGGTGAATTATTCTCTGGCAAATATGAATTGTAAACTCTTTCCTTAAAAACAGGGGCATTATCATTAACATCCACTACTTTTAGAGGAAAGGTTTTTCTGCTTGTTAGAGCCGGCTTTCCGGAATCAGTGGCGATAACAGTGATGTTGTACTCGGACAATTTCTCACGATCCAAAATAGCATTTGTGACTAAAGAATAATAATTTCTTAAAGTCGATTTTATGACAAAATCTTCAGATCCTTCAATAAAACAACTGACCTTGCCGTTATCATCGGTGTCAGCGTCTTTAACGTTAATTATTGCGATTGTGGTGTCGGGTGGCGCGTCTTCAGATACTGTGCTCGAGAAAGACATTGCATTAATGACAGGTGCATTGTCGTTTACATCAATGACATCCAATGTAATTTTACTCGAATCTGTTAATCCACCCTGATCTCTAGCTTCAACTGTTAGTTCAAATTTAGTGTCCTTTTCGTGATCAATTTCTCCAACAACAGATATAATGCCGGTGTTGCTGTCAATATTAAACAATTGCGCAGCAGCTCCTTTTTGTTTATAGAAATTATATGTTATTCGCCCATTTGATCCACTATCTGCATCGGTGGCATTGACAGTAGTAATGTAAGTGCCCTTTGGTGCATTCTCCATTACAGATGCCCTATAAATTGTCTGGTTAAACACAGGAGCATTATCATTAACATCTAAAACAGTCACATCTATATTAACAGAGCCAGACCTCTGCGGGTTTCCGCCATCTACAGCAATCAGCTTCAGAGATAAATGAGGATGCTCCTCCCGGTCTAACGCTTTCTGTAAAACCATTTCTGCATATTTACTTCCGTCAGGATTTGAGTGCTGCTTTAAAATAAAATTATTATTTGTTGATAAAATGTAATTCTGCAGCGAGTTCACGCCTACATCGTGATCATCCGCGCTTTCCAACAAAAAGCGCGAACCCAGCGCTGCAGACTCGCTAATCTCGAATTTTAACTCTTTGTTCTGAAACGACGGCGCGTGATCATTTTCATCCAATATTTCAATGGTTACTGGGTGCAGCTCCATTGGGTTCTCTAGAATGATCTCGAAGCTGAAGCTGCATGGTGTGATGTCACCGCAAAGCTGCTCTCGGTCTATTCTCTCACTCACGACTAGAATCCCTTTGTCTGTTTTCAGCTCTGCGTACTGAGTGCTTTCTCCCGTCACGATGCGCGCTCGACCCGATCGAAGCCTTTTTAAATCCAGCCCCAAATCTTGTGCTACATTACCTATGAGTGACCCTTTCTTCATCTCCTCCGGAATGGAATACCGTATCTGTCCGTTTGCAGTATAAAAATAGCAAGAAATAAGCATCGACAGCAGCATTTTCACCTGCCAAGACCGATGACTGTTTCCCATCGAAAAGCCCCGTTGAATCAATCCAAACGTTAGCAAATCAGAAATCCAGTTAAGCTAGGTGATAATGTAATCCAAGATGCTCAGGAGGGACAAATAATGCAACAAAAATGAGCGCACACCTTCGTTTCTCGCTCACACAGCCCTGAATAAAAAAACGTTGAGGGAGGAGGTCACAATGATAGAAAATGGGGAGGGCGTAAAGATTACTGCATAACCAAGCAAACCAAGGAATCTTCCTCAAATCAACAGCGGCCCTTGCTGTTCAAACTGTGCATTAACAAGCCTAAGTAACAATATGCAGTAGTATTTTAAGTTTAGTTAGTTTCACAAACAGGTTGGGTGGTTACAGCTGCAAAACATATAATTATAAAGCAAAAAAAAAAAAAAACAACAACAAATAATAATAATAATAATAATAATAATAATATATATATATATATATATATATATATATATATATATATATATATTATATATATATAAATAAAAACACTTCTTAGATACTTGTGATAATTTCATACTGTACATTTTGAGAAAAAAATTATTGAAGTGAGGCCACACTTTTCAGCACCATGGACAGCGCAACAAAGTACAGGGTGTTTAAAGACGTACTTTACACTCAAACTACTCACTTAAAACAAGCTGAAACAACATAATTCTTGAGGTTTTGGGGGGTGAAAACTTAAACCTTCACTTAAATTTGCTAAAATGATTACGTTAATTTGTAACATTTTATTTTATTGGTCCATTTGAGTATTAGTAGACTGTCTGCTTAATATTTGCTGATTCTGCTCCTTCAATAGACATTTAACTGACTATAAGAAATTTTGCAAGTACATGTCAACTTGCACTAACCCTAACCCCAACCTAACAGTCTACATATAATCTAATGAGAATTAGTTGGCATGCAGATGCAATGTAACTTAAATTCATCAAACGGACCATCAAAATAAAGTGTGACCAAACATTTTCACCAATATATTATAACCACATCTGTTTTCAACATTAATAATAATAATTTTGATAAACAAACGGACCATCAAAATAAAGTGTGACCCGTTAATTTAATTCCTTCATTTTTCCCCCAACACAAATAGATAATGTGGAACCCAGCATTTTTTACAGTGTAGCCATAATCATAATATTCCGCACTTCTAATCCTGTAGAATCATATATTTTACATAGCATTATTTATTTCAAGAGCTATACAACCTACAAACTATTTTAAAAATGCCATACACTACTTCATAACATCACAAAAACAAGTCCAAGCACATTTGAGAATACATTATAAGTACTATTAAGTACAATAAGTGATAATTAAAAGCAAATACGTTGTAAGGCTCACCAGTGTGCTGCGCGCATCGGAACAGTCAGCCGCTGGCGTCTCCTTTAAAATTGTTCCTGTTCCACTAGCGTCAACACTCATCAGACTTTGACTGATAGGTCCGAAATACTTCATATCACTTTTTCTGGAGTCAGTGGTTCTGTAAATCTCATAATTATGCACGTGCTGCAGAGTTCCCGTGGCAACAGTGTCCGCGTAACGCGGCGGATAATACGGAATCACCGGAAGATTTGTTTGATAATACAGACGAGACTGTCTCCACCTGTAGATTTTAACCGAAATTATTACGACTAAACATGTTATGAAAAGAAAAGAGACTGCAGCCAAAGCCAAGACGAGATAAAAAGTCAGGTTGTCGTTGTATTCCTTGTCGTGCGTAAAGTCAGTGAACTCCGAGAGCACCTCAGGGAAGCTGTCCGCCACCGCCACGTTAACATTGACTGTAGCTGATCGAGAGGGCTGCCCGTTGTCCTCCACTACAACAGTGAGTCTTTGTTTGACAGCATCTTTATCTGTCACTTGCCGGACAGTTCTTATTTCTCCATTCTGTGCGCCCACTTCAAACAGCGCCCTGTCTGTGGCTTTCTGCAGTTTATAGGAGAGCCAGGCATTCTGTCCAGAGTCCACATCAACAGCCACCACTTTAGTCACCAGATAACCCACATCTGCCGAACGAGGCACTATTTCAGCCACCACAGATGCGCCTGACTGGACCGGATACAGAACCTGAGGCGCGTTGTCATTCTGGTCTTGCACGTTAATGACAACTGTAGCATTTGAAACGAGAGGTGGAGACCCGCCATCCTGCGCTCTCACCTGTATTTTAAACTCTTTCATCTGTTCATAATCAAACGAGCGCACTGCGTGGATAATTCCATTGTCCGCGTTAACAGAAAAGTATGATGAAACAGGTGAACCATTTACATCTGTGTCTATTAGATAATACGCAATACGCGCGTTTTGCCCTGCGTCAGGGTCGGCTGCTTGAAGAGTAAGTAAAGAAACTCCAGGAGAATTATTCTCTAATACATACGTTTTATACTCCCGCTGACTGAACACTGGTGCGTTGTCATTGATATCAGTGACATCCAGAGAAATAGTTGTTGTACTAAATAACGCCGGGCTGCCCTCATCTGTTGCAACTAACGTTAGGTTAAAACTAGAAACTTTCTCCCTGTCCAGTGGCGCATCGGTTACCAAAGTGTAGTACTTTCGCGGTGATGGTTTGATTGTAAAGGGAGAACTTTGTTCCAAACCTAAGCGCACCTGCCCGTTTTTACCGGAGTCTAAATCCTGGACGCTTATCAAAGCTACAACCGTGCCGGGGGGAGAATCCTCTTGTATTTTCCCCGAGAAAGACGTCATGCCTATAACCGGGCTGTTGTCATTAACATCAACAACATCTATTACTAATTTACTTGCACCAGTTAGGCCCCATGGGTCTTTAGCCTGCAAATTAAGTTCATATTGCTGAACATTTTCATAATCTAAATTGCCAGTGAGCGTTATATCACCAGTGGATGCACCGATTTGGAAAAGATGTGCTGTGTCTTCAGCTATATGAGTAAATGAATATGTGACATTGCTATTGTAACCTTGATCTGCATCAAATGCACTTACTTTAGTTATTATCGTCCCCTTTACTGCATTCTCAGCAACGCTTGTTTTATACATGGTGTCTGTAAAAATCGGTGAATTATCATTGGCATCAAGGAGATTAATAATTATTTTAACAGTTCCAGAGCGCGGCGGGTCTCCACCATCAACAGCCGTTAATATCAGCGAATGCTCGCCCTGTTTTTCTCTGTCCAGCACCGACTGCAGCACCATCTCTGCGTATTTACTGCCATCTGATCGACTGTGCTGCTTTAAAGCGAAATCATCAGCAGGTTTCAGACTGTAGCTCTGAAGAGAATTTAAACCAACATCAGGATCAGTGGCTGTGTCTAACAAAAAGGTGGTGCCTATAGGCGTGGACTCGCTGATCTCCAATATAATCTCTTTCTTAGAGAAAACGGGCGCGTGATCATTGATGTCTTGAATCTCGATGGTAATCGAAAAAAACTCGAGAGGATTTTCAAGCAAAATCTCAAGGCCGAAGCTACACGGAGATTTCTGCCCGCAGAGCTGCTCTCTGTCTATCCTCTCTTTCACCACCAAATGTCCTTTGTTGCGGTTCAGCTCGACATATTGTCTGCTGTCATCAATAACCAGACGCGCACGGCCGGACACCAACCTTTTTACGTCCAAACCGAGATCCTTCGCCACATCCCCGACAAACAATCCCGTCCGCATTTCTTCTGGGATGGAGTAACGAATCTGCGCGGTCACTGTGTGGAGCACGAATAAAGAGAAAAAAGAAAATCCTCCTCGCCATTTTATCCACCGCCTCACACTGACTCCTTTGTAATCCAACATCCTCCAAATGTATGAATCCAATCAAGATAAACAAACGCACCTTTGGTTTTCAAACATCCAAGCAACTTCCTTTGTATTCTTATAAACAATATTCCAGAGCAAGTCTTTATGTAGGTGCAAACGACAGCACGGCGTCTTTTTGTCTATCCAGTCTGACGCAATGCCTTTTACAGCAGCACTTTTGAGCCCTATCCTCTCTCTGGGCAACAGCACCTCTCACAGTCATCAAGAAGCACAGCAGAGGTTATGCAGTGTAAAGCATCAGAATACAATGAGCTGACTAAATCTGTGTTATGAGAATGCAATATGAGTTTTGTTCAAACATTTCTGTTGATTGCATTACATCATAGAAACTCAAACCTAAGCTACCACTATAGGCGTTTAAAAAATGTGTCCTAATTTTATTTTAGGCGCTTTGTAAATAAAAATAATAGTCTTGAGACTTGCATTTAAAAAAAATAAATAAATGTGATCATTAATAATAATAATAATAATAATAATGATATCTATATATATATATATATATATATATATATATATATATATATATATATATATATATATATATATATACACACACACACAGGGTTTCAAGTCAAATGTAAGACTTTTTAAGACCCTTTTAAGACCATTAAGAATTTAATTTTAGACAGGGTTAAACTATTTTTTATACAGGTTTTATATTTTTATCATGTATTTGTTTTTAGGTTTCTTTCTCTGATTAGAGAATTAAATTTGGTGATTTTGCTGTAAAATGTCTAATGGCTGTTGTGAACTGTATCTCTTTGCAATGCAAAACTTAAGGGTATCACTTTATTTTAATGGTCCCTTTAATGCATTTTGTCGAATTTAAGTTACATTGCATCTACATGCCAACTAATTCTCAATAGATTCTAAGTAGACTGTTGGGGTTAGGGTTTGTGTAAGTTGACATGTACTTGCAAAGTTTCTAATAGTCAGTTAAACGTCTGCTGAAGGAGAAGATATTAAGCAGACATTCTACTAACACTCAAATTAGAATTGGCATATAGTTGCAATGCAATATTTTGTCAAAAAATGTTCAATAGGACCATCAAAATAAAGTGTAAGAATAAAAAATAGTTGTTTTGAGATGTATTGTTGGTGATTGGATCGATGTTGGCCCAACTGAGTAGCTTTACAAATTTTTATTTCAAAATTAAGACCTGTTATTTAAAGGTGCAGTATGTAAGTTTGACACCCAGTGGTTGAACTAGGTATTGCACTCCTAGATCAAAATAAACGCACGCGTGGGATGCCAGATTGAGTACAGGAGCGAGTGATTTAAACCTGTGTTCTAAATAAAATCAACGACACGCGATAGAGGGAATATTTTCCATATTAAAAGGAGTTTTAGTTCTAACCAACACCTCGAATTGAGATATTAGAAACTATTTCATTTTCTCACAGCTCAACATGTGAAACCTATGACAGTGCACCTCAGGTAAGCCTCGTGTGTTTTATTCAGTGCTAAATGCTAACAATGTGAGTTTGAATGGATTCTAAACCTTACCGTTTCGTGAGTGAGTGCATATTCTGTGCTTCTGAATGGCTGTATTTACATTTCTGTCATGTTTCGTCTGGTGCAAACAGCTAAACTGCTGTTTGCGTGTTGTTAGGACACGAGATTACAATGTAACCTGCTCACCTAAAGTTTACGTTCGTAATGTTTATATCATTTGCTAAGTAATAACCTCATGTGGAACTGAATCTGTCTCATTTCGATGTCTGATACTGTCCATTTCGGTCACGGGCGCATGCTTTCAGAGTCTTTCTGAATGAATGAATGAAATACGCTGTTTTCCAACAAGGCAACCCGGAGTGCTGAATTATAATTGGCTAAACTGGTATTCTGCAGGCTAAACAAAGACAGCGTTCCGGCACGGAAAAACCATTTTCAAAGCAGAATATCTGACTTCAGCATTGTTTTTCAGTTAAACAAGTATGTTCACTTGGGATGTTTCTTAAATACCTGCAAACATATTATGGTATTTTTATGCTTTAGAAGAGTCACAAACTTACATACAGCACCTTTAAGACCTAAAACACAATATTTCAGTGAATCTAGGACTTTTTAAGTGATAAGTGTAACTTTAGGCAAAATGGTGCAACTATTAGGTTCAATTTGAGGAACCAATCTAAATGAGGAAAGAGGGATTCAATTTAATTTGAAGAAAATTATTTATTTATGCAGATTTCTCCATAGCGATTTGACTAATTAAATTATAATCATCATTTCCTAGGCTTAAGCAATTTTGTATTTTTAACATGATTTATTCAAGTAGGTTTTACTAACAAAATAGTCATTAAAACTACTTAAAAATAATGAGTGTACTATTGTTCTCACAATTTTTAAAGTAGATAGCACATTCGATTTTTAGTGTACTCATATAACCCTGTATATTATAGTAATAAATACATTAAATATATATCATAACGGAGAAAGTGTGTTGCAATAGAACCAGATGTAATTCAACTGTCTGAGATGATGACCTACTTTTAAAAGGATGAAAGTTGTGGACTACAACCTCTAAAAAAAAGACAATCATCTTCAATCAAAGACTAGTCAAACCTTCATATTTCAGAATATAACATTATTAGTTGAATAGTGTTTTACAGTAAGTTGCAATGAGTCACACAAGTGCTTTAAGTATAATAAACTAGCAATTATGATATTGTAAATTTGCAAACTGGGCAACACGGTCGCTGGTTCGAGCCCCGGCTGGGTCAGTTAGCAATTCTGTATAGAGTTTGCATGTTCTCCCAGTGTTGGTGTGGGTTTCCTCCTGGTGCTCCGGTTTCCCCCACAGTCCAAACACATGTGCTATAGGTGAATTGAATAAGCTATATTGTCCGTAGTGTGTGTGTGTGTGTGAATGAGTGTGTGTGTGGGTGTTTCTCAGTACTGGGTTGCAGCTGGAAGGGTATTCGCTGTGTAAAACATATGCTGGATTATTTGGCGGTTTATTCCACTGAGGTGACCCCTGATGTGTAAAGGGACTAAGCCGAAGGAAAATGAATGAATGAATGATAGCACACTGCATTTTATTTGTGTGTTCATATAACCCTGTATATTATAGTATTATCTCCTGTTTAATAAAATAATAATAATAATGGAGAAAGTGTCTTGCAATAGAAACAGTCAGACGTATTTCTACTCTCTGAGATAGTGACCTACTTTTTAAAGGATGAATGTTGGTGGATTGCAATCTCTAAAAAAAGACAATCAACTACAGTCAGCGCATAGTCAAAGCTTAATATTTCAGAATATAACATTATTATTTTAATAGTATTTTACAATGTGTTTAACAAGTTCATTAAGTATAATGAACTTGCATATTAAATGACTCAATACACTGATTCTAGTATATCAGACTGTATAAATTAACAATGTGTCATTAATTAATACAAACTATGAACAAAAATACATTTATAAATCAAATAAACGTTTGATATTCATAAATGCAACCCAATTCAATAAATTTTTTTTATAAAGCACATTAAAAAAAACAAAGCTGACCAAAGTGCTGTACATGCTGAGAAAAAAAGGGTAAAAATAAAATAAAAACAAGACTACACAAAATTAATAAGTAAAAGCATTACAAGAAGAATCAGTAATCAAGCAGTGTTAAAAGCATGAGAAAATAAATATGTCTTTAAAGCAGGCTTAAAATCAGATATAGTTTACACTGTAAAAACTGCAGGGTTCTACACAATTCATTCATGTTGTCACAACACAAGTCGATTAAGCTCACTTAAAACTTTTAACAAACTTATGTGGATTGAACATAAAAACATTAAGTTGTCCCAATGAAATCTCAAGAATTGTGTTGTTTCAGCTCATTTAAAAAAAAAAAATAGTTTGAACAAGTAAAAAATATATATATTTTTGTGTGTGCAGACCATAGTTTATATTTCTTAGTAGCATAGTTTATTATGAAGCGGCATTACAAAGTTTAGGACCAATGATGGCAAATGCATCATAACCTTGTTTATTTTATAGCGGGTTCTATAGGCACGGTGATGTTGGAATTTTCAATTAATTCCATGCAAGTTCAATAAAAAAGGTCAGGAGAGGTTTTTCTTCAATGGCAAAAATCGTAACAATTCATTAGATACAAATGAATAATTCGATTCACAGAATTCTGTTATCCTCAATGCAATGCAAAAGTTACATTCAGGAGGTGCGCAACAACTTTCATTTCCAGATTTCAACTTATATAGGCAACTGATATTAACTAGAGATGCTCTGATCAGCATTTTTGGCGCCGATCACTGATTACCGATCACCAAAATCATGATCTGCCGATTGCCGATCACAGAATGGCAGGGGAATGGCCATTCAGAAAAGTCAATGAGTCAATAAAGGTCGTTCGTAGAGGCAAGTGAATGCCATAATTCTGAACATGATGTCTTTCCACCTCGTACTATCCCTGCTGTATGGTTCACGTCGTTTAAATGCATCACTCACAGTCGGCTGGTTGAGGGATTCTCATACGCGGCATATTTAGCTGTGTGGCGTGTTCTAAGATGCCAAATCATGTTAGTGCTGTTAAAATGCCGTTGCTTGCTTGAGGGATTTCATTACAACATACATTGCAAACGGCTAACTTTACGTCTTTATTGGACACTTTGAAAAAGAGTTCCACTCTGCTGTTGTTTACCTGTGCGCCGTGCATGCGCGTGTGAAAAAGTCGCGTGAACGTCAAGTGATCGGCTTTTTTTGATCGGCGCTTTTGGAGTTAGCCGATCAAGCTATATTTAGCCAATATCGGCCGATCGTGATCGGTGGCCGATCAATCGGAGCATCACTAATATTAACAGGTGGAGTTTAGTGAAATTCGTCACTTGTCAATACTTCTCCAGTCCTCCATTGGCTGCAGTCATCCATACATACATACTCTTTTTCGACGAATTCTCTGCACAACAGTAAAAGCATAAGACTTTTCTCAACTGCACATATTCTGTGTTAAAAATACTGCTGACGGGAAGTTTCTAGCTGGCCAGCTCAAGTTACTTTTAAACAATCAGGCCTGTTTATCTCTATCAGCTCGATCTACTTCTGCAAAAATGCTAATTAGTATGCACAGCATCCCACACACAACAGTAGAAGTTCAGTTATAATATGACCCTTAAATGACCAATACAAATAATTGTTCAATGAAAAGAAAAAAGAGACAGAAATAATAAAAAATATATTCCTATTTTCCCAACAGTGAGTAAATTAAAATCACTGAATTTCAGTGTTCAAGAGCGGGTGTATGGACAGTAAGTGTGTAAGGTACTGAAGAGAGAGATTACTGAGGGCTTTGTATACAAAAAAAATACAATTTTATAATCAATTAATAATAATGTAAATGTATTAAATATCATTAACTAATATTAATGCTCATCATACCTTAGGCATTAGCTGATATCTAAACAGTTAAACTGTAAACTACTAACTGTATTATTAATTTAGTCTAAACTACCAAATCACTACAAGGTTTTCCAGATGTAATTGTGAAAATTACAATAAATGTTAAAAAAAAGTCAGACACAATTAAGGCATTTCACCCAGTTTTGTAGCCAAAAATGCACAAACAACAAATTAAATGTGACGCTTAATGCAATTTTGAGACAAGAGTGGTATGTTAGTACTATACATTGTTTTATGTATGTATGTATGTACACTAAAAAATGCAGGGTTGCACACACACAATTCATTCATGTTGTCCCAACACAAATCTATAAGGTTAATGTAACTATTTTAAGTAGATTGAACATAAAATAATTAAGTTTCCCTAAAAAAAAAATACCAGAATTGTTTTGTTTCAACTCATTTTATATATGTAATTTGAACAAGCAGCATAAATAATTTTTTGAGTGTATGTATGTATGTATGTATGTATGTATGTATGTATGTATGTATGTATGTATGTATGTATGTATGCATGTATGTATGTGTGTGTGTTATTTTATAGGTACGCTCAATTTTCTTATTAAATATATTGTTTGTTAAACCTGCACTTGGAAATCTACCTCACAATGGTTTTACAAAACTCTATCTTTCTTTCACAAAATGACTTATTTTACAATGTGAATGCTGTTTAAATACAAAAGCAGGGTTTGTGTGTTTGTCCAAGTGTATAGTTGTGCAGTTGATCTTAACACACTGATAATACTGCTGTGAGTGTGATGTAAATGCATAAAATATGAGCAGAACTGAGGCTGCAGCAGTCAAATGTACTGGTGTGGTGAGACTGCATTATTCAGACTGCGTCAGCCTGATATGGACTGATGCATTTTAATGCTGTAAAAGTGGGCCACGGTCCAGCCTTAGAGCATGGTGACACACTGCTGCAGCAGAGGGGAGGCAGGGATGTATTTAGGGCACATACATGCGCACATGCACACAGTAAGATGATGCATGGGCATGATGATGTTTCAGCAAACCACCACAAGATGGAGCACTGAACATACTGTATAGTAATGTTCAGATCCTGAACAAGACCAAATCAACTACAATGTACACATGAAAGAGGAGTACAGGAAAATAAAATGAGAGAGAAGAAAAGGACAAAGATAGAAATTGTGGTAACACTTTACTTTAAGGTGTCCCTGTTTCATATGTTCCATGATGTATTTCTATACACCTTTAGACATAAAGGTACAAAACTTGTCACCGGGGTGGTGCCTTTTCAAAATGTGCACTTTTGTATCATACCGGTCCACATTTGTACCTTTAAATGTAAATATTAATGCCTAAAACATACTAATGTGTACCTCATATTTCCTTAAAGGTACACTCTTAACCTAAGTAGTTGGCTTTACTAGAAAAATGCGTGTATAAACGTGCCTTAAACCACTTACATTTATATAAAAAGAGAATCTAAACAGCCCTAGTTGAATAACTATAAAACTTAGCTCTATGTAGTTATATGTTAATGCAATGAGGGCGGTTTAGTTTCATTAATATTCATATTCTTGTTTAATAATAATAATAAAAAATAAATAAATAAATAAATAAATAAATAAATAAATAAATAAATAAACGTTGAGACGGTCAAGGCAACGAGTTTACATGCAATGTTAGTCAATGTAAAGTCAACTATTTGGGTTAAGAGTGTATTAAAGTATAAAAGTTTACCCTAAATGTACAAATTTGTACCTATAAAGTACTAATGTGCACATGTAAGGTCTGCAGATTTTGTACCTTTATTTTCGAGAGTGTAATAATAACAGTAAATGAGGCATAATTACATGCAACTGACCCTAAACCTTACCCTCATCCTAAACCAAGCCATATACTAAATAAACGTAGTCTGTTATTAATATGCAGAACTTCAAGAGATAGTTCACCCAAAACAAAATAAAATCTGTCATCATTTACTCATCCTTCCCTTGTCACAAACCTGTTTCTTCTGTTGAACAGAAAATACAATATTTTGAAGAAAGCTGGAAACCTGTAACCATTGATTTCCATATATATTTGTCTTTCCTATTATGGAAGTCAATGGTTACAGGTTTCTAACATATTTTATATAAGATATATTGTGTTCAACAACAAAAAAAAAAAAAACATTTGAGGGAGAGTAAATAGTAAGCAAACTTTTACTTTTGGGTGAACTATCCCTTTAAATAGTTACACTGCAACAAGGACACCATAAGCTAAAGTTGAACTGAAACTGTATGTGGACAGACATTTGTTTTTAGAGCATACATAAAGAAATAGCACTATATCAAATAAATGTTTCTTACCTTAAAGAGGATTGATGAGGATGAAGAGCAGGTCATAGAGAGAAAAGAAGAGAAAAACAAAAATTAACAAAACTTTCTGGAATAGACAAAGGCAAGCAGTGGTAATTGCCCAATGATCGACAAGAAGGCATAATTACACATTAAAATGAGTGCAATTATATACCCAAAGTGCACTCAAAACAACCATAAAACATTCCCATCACTCCACTCCTGTATGATCTCCACTGTTTATCTGTGGCATCACATACTCAGCTTAAAATATAACCTCTTATAGTTCAGGCATTAAATAGTCTTGACTTTCCCTGGTTGCCTGACTCTGAATGTAGCCTTTAAACCATTCATTATTCATTTCTTTACGGCCTATTTTCATTTCCCAGCAGAAAAAATACATTAAAATTTCTTTAATATGTCTTTTTGATAATGTGTTTGTGACGTACAGGTAAATGCAAAATTATTCGCCCACTTGGTATAATATTTCCCAAGTGATATTTAACAAAACAAGGACATTTTCACAGTATTTCCTATAATATTTATATATATATATATAAAGTTGAAGAATTATTAGCCCCCCTTTGAGCCCAGTATTCATTCATTCATTTTCTTTTCGGCTTAGTCCCGAAAAGAAACATCCACACACACTCATTCACACTCATACACTACGGACAACTTAGTCTACCCAATTCACCTGTACCGCATGTCTTTGGACTGTGGTGGAAACCGGAGCACCCGGAGGAAACCTACGCAAACGCAGGGAGAACATGCAAACTTCACACAGAAACGCCAACTGTCCCAGCTGAGGCTCAAACCAGCGACCTTCTTGCTGTGAGGCGACAGCACTACCTACTGCGCCACTGCGTCGCCTGAGCCCAGTATGTCTGCTAATATATTCTTCTGGAGAAAGTTATTTCAGCTAGAATAAAAGCAGTTTTTAATTTTTTTTAAGAACTATTTTAAGGTCAATATTATTTGCACCTTTAAGCTATTTTTTTTTGACTGTCTACAGAACAAACCATCATTATACAATAACTTGCCTAATTACCCTAACCTGCCTAGTTACCCTAATTAACCAAGTTAAGCCTTTAAATGTCACTTTAAGCTGTATAGAAGCGTCTTGAAAAATATCTAGTCAAATATTATTTACTGACATCATGGCAAAGATCAGTTATTATAAATGAGTTATTAAAACTATTATGATTAGAAATGTGTTGAAAAAATCTGCTCTCTGTTAAACAGACATTGGGGAAAAAATAAACAGGGGGGTAATAATTCAGGGGGGGGGGGGTAATAATTCTGACTTCAACTATATATTTGAAGTTTAGTTTGGGTGCACTGTAAAAATAAAATCACCATTTGTTCAGCACACTGTACTTTTCCTGTCATATATACTAAGAATTGTGAATGACTATTGATCTACATAAAAATATATGTCATGTCAACAATAATCGCTAAAATCTAACGTCTACATGTTTAACAGAGTTTTCTGAACAAACATTTTTGTGTTGAACAGGAATGTTGAAATTTACATAATTTGCGCATGGGTGACGCGAAGATCGAAAACTAAGCTTGTTTATCTGTTGCTGGAGAAGTAGTAAGAGGGGTGACGCAGTGTCGCAGTGGGTAGCACAGTCGCCTCACAGCAAGAAGGTTGCTGGTTTGAGCCACGGCTGGGTTAGTTGGCATTTTAGTTTTTGTGTGGGTTTCCCCGACAGTCCAAAGACATGTGGTACAGGTGTCTGAGTGTGTATGGGTGTTTCCCAGTACTGGGTTGCGGCTGGAAGGGCATCCGCTATGTAAAACATATGGATAAGTTGGCGGTTCATTCCGCTGTGGTGACCCCAGATGAATAAAGGGAGTAAGCTGAAGGACAGAAGTAGTACGTTTGTGTTTGTTATTTGTAAGTAAAATGATTAAAAACAGGACGATATGCTAACTAGTACTAATTACTTATTTTGCAAATTTGAAAAATAAAACATCCACTAAACCACAGGTGTCAAATCCAGTTCCTGGAGGGCCACAGCTCTGGAGAGTTTAGCTTTAACCCTAATTAAAAACATCTGATCAAACTGATTGAGTCCTTCAGGCTTGTTTGAAACCTACACTGTAAAAAACAAAAATCCTGGTTGCCTTAATTATTTTAAGCTGAATAAAATTAACCCATTGAACTTATATTATGTTAAACTCACTTAAAACAGCTGGCATAACTTAAATTAACTTAAAACATGATTAACTTAGTTTAATAAGTTAAAATGACCTAAAAACATATGCTGTCTGGACTAATTGATCATATCATATTTTGTACAGTGTACAGGTAAGTGTGTTTAATTAGGGTTGGAACTAAACTGTGCAGGGCTGCAGCCCTCCAGGAACTGGATTTGACACCTGTGCACTAAACAGAAAAAAAAATGAATCGACTCAATAGCAGTAACTGTTGCTTCAGTTGATGTGACAAGGATATCTTTATTAGTGAAATGCAATAATCAACATGAATAAATGCATAAATAAATGGAATTATGTTAGCTGAACAAAATATTGTTACTAAGAAGAGCTAAAAAAACAGTTGTTGAGACAACTCAGAGTTTTTACTGGATCAAGTTGCCTTGTTTTTCTCAACAATTTATGTCTTACAGTGTCAAATAAAAGCCATTTCTTAACTTTTTAAAATAATTTTCAAGGTCAATATTGTAAGCCCCCTTAATTTTTGTTATTCAATTGTGTCCTTAACGAACCACTCTTGTCCAGTGATTGCCTAGTTAACCTAATTAACTTAGTTAAGTCTTTAAATTACACTTTAAGCTGAATACCAGTATCTTGCAAAATAACTAGAAAAATAATATTGACCATCATCATGGCAAAGGCTAAATAAATCAGTTATTGGAAATCATTCATTCTTTTTCGGCTTAGTCCCTTTATTAATCTGGGGTCGCCAAAGCGGAATGAACCGCCAACTTATCCAGCATATGTTTTTACGCAGCGGATGCCCTTCCAGCTGCAACCCATCACTGGGAAACATCCATACATACTCATTCGCACACATACACAACGGACAATTTAGCTTACCCAATTCACCTATACCGCATGTGTTTGGACTTGTGGGGGAAACCGAAGCACCCGGAGGAAACCCACGAGAACACGGGGAGAACATGCAAACTCCACACAGAAACGCCACTTGACCCAGCCGAGGCTTGAACCAGCGACCTTCTTGCTGTGAGGGGAACGTAGTACCCACTGCGCCACCGTGCAACTATTAGAAATGAGTTATGTTTAAAAATGTGTTCTCTCTTAGTTAAACAGCACTTGGGAAATACTTTAAAAATAATACAAAAATTCACAGGAGGACTAAAAATTTGGACTTCAACTGTACGTTCCATGCAGTATGAAATTCACCATTGCTTTCACCAGAGAACTGCAGCAGAATAACATGCAGTACTAGCACAATGACGCCAATATCTCCATCTTTATCAGAGCAGTATCTGGTGACCGACGCAATAGTAGACACATGTTTCAGCATCTATCATTTTTTCCCTCCAATTGAACCCTGCTTTGTGTGCGAATAACATGGCAGTCAGATTGGATTATAAAGCAAAAGGGGATTTCTCTGAGGTCTGAGTGTGTTTTGCTGTTCATTTTCTTTATCTCTCACATGCTGAACCCTTCTCACGTGTGCAGCGCCAAAGAGCAGAAGCAGGCCAGCCTAAAGCAATAATTTAAGCACACATGAATGAACATTTTAAATAGCACACAGTCGCTGACTGGAAAATGTAGATTGTTCTGATACAAGAGCTGCAGTTCATCACTGTTTTTTATTACTGTACAAAAAAGGTGGTGTGATATCAAAAGGTGCTATTTCATACTGCTAAACTAAACTGCTTTTTAAAGTGCTTTAGAGTTAAATAAAATATAAAAATGTATTCTATTTTGCCCACAAGCCTTTAACTGCATGCATATATTTCCCTGGAAGCATTTAATATATTTCTAGGCAAGGCAAGGCAAGTTTTTTATATAGCACATGTCATACACAGTGGCAATTCAAAGTGCTTTACATAAACAGGAATAAAAAAGACAAGTGTAAGTAAAAATAAAAACAGATAATAAAAAAACAGATAAAAATAGATAAAAATATGTTAAAACAGGTTGTAAAAAATGAAAAAGAAGAGAAAAAAATAGTGCGATTTGTCGGACGTGAGCACAGTGCTCATTCAGTAAAGGCACAGCTAAACAGATGTGTTTTCAGTCTGGATTTGAATGTGCCTAATGTTGGAGCACATCTGATCATTTCTGGGAGTTGATTCCAGCAGTGAGGGTCATAGTAGCTGAAGGCCGATTCTCCCTGCTTTGACTGAACTCTTGGAATTTCTAGTTTATATGATCCTAAAGATCTGAGTGTTCTTTTAGGTTTGTATTCAGTGAGCATATCTGTAATGTATTGAGGTCCTAGACCATTTAGTGATTTATAGACCAGTAATAATACTTTAAAATCTATTTTGAATGTAACTGGGAGCCAGTGTAAAGACCTGAGGACAGGTGTGATGTGCTCTGATTTCCTAATTCTGGTCAGAATCCTGGCCGCAGCGTTCTGGATGAGCTGCAACTGACTGACTGTCTTTTTGGGAAGGCCCATGAGGAGGCCGTTACAGTAATCCACCCTGCTGCTGATGAAAGCATGAACAAGTTTCTCTAAGTCTTCACTGGAAACAAAGCATCTGATTCTTGCAATGTTTTTGAGATGATAGTATGCTGATTTACTAACTGCTTTGACATGACTATTGAAACTCAGATCTGACTCCAGAGTCACACCAAGACTCTTGACCTTATTTTTTGTGGTTTGACCTTTAGAGCCAAGGTACGCATTCACCTTGAGAACCTCATCTCTGTTCCCAAACACAATGACTTCAGTTTTCTCTTTGTTTAACTGAAGAAAGTTTTGGCACCTCCAGCTGTTCATTTCATCAATGCATTGGCAGAGGGTGTCAATAGGGCTGTAGTCATTAGGCAGTAAGGCTAAGTAGATCTGAGTGTCATCAGCATAGCTGTGGTAGGAGATTTGGTTTTTTCTCATTATTTGGCTCAGAGGGAGCATATAAAGGTTAAACAGGAGAGGTGCCAGAATTGAGCCTTGTGGGACTCCACATGTCATGGGTGTCCACCTCGACCTATGGTCACCTATACTGACATAATAACCTCTCCCTTCAAGATAAGATCTGAACCATTGGAGGACTGTCCCAGACAGCCCAACCCAATTTTCCCACCTATCCAGAAGTATGCTGTGATCGACAGTGTCAAATGCAGCACTAAGATCGAGCAGTGCTGTCAAATGATTAATAGCGATTAACCAAAATAAAAGTTCATATTTACAACATATATTTGTGCGTACTGTGTATATAAATATATGTATGACTATGCAAGTAAATATTCTTATAAATAATTATACATGAATGGGCGTCACGATTTCCCAGTGATGGGTTGCAGCTGGAAGGGCATCCGATGCATAAAACATATGCTGGATAAGTTGGCGGTTCATTCCACTGTGGCGACCGCTAATAAAGAGACTAAGCCAGAAAAAAAAAAAAATTGAATAAACTAGTAACTATAACCAGCTACTTTTTTTTTTTTTTAAAGGAACGTGCCCATCACTGATTGACACAGGGTCAAACAAGGGTTAAATACTCATTTAAGGCTCTTTGTGCAAAAAGAAACACACATATTTCCTTTATACAGTCTGATGCAAAACATGCTGGGAATAAGCTATTTGCTTCTACACATAGATTTGAAGTTCACATTAATACACTAAACATTTAAGTTCATGCAACTTATTTCTATTAAGTTTCATTATATTGTTTTACACTATTGGCATATGATGAACACATTTAACATCACTGTTTGATTGTACAGTACATTATAGTAGATGCCACAAGAGCCCTAATGTCTGTTTTGTAGCACTACACTCTCAGAAATAAAGGTACACGAGCTGTCACTGGGGTGGTACCTTTACAAAAGGTACATATTTGTACCATAAAGGTCCATATTAATACCTCAAGGGTACATATTAGTACCTAAAAAGTACAGTGTTCCTTTTAAAATTTGTAGGTACTAATATATACTTTTGAGGTACCAATATGTACCCTTCAAGTACAAATGTGTTCCTTTTGAAAAGGTACCACCCCAGTGCCAGCTTGCGTACCTTTATTTCTGAGAGTGTACCATATATGGGGCATAACATTTGCTCACGTGTATACATCAGGCGGTCGCTGCCCGATTAAATGCATGTCAGAATATGTTACGCACTACAGATGAGTTCAGTGCACAGCCATAAATACCAAACATCTGGCTGCTCAGAAAACATTACTGTCAGTTTAGACGTTTAATCACGCAGGCCGGGTGAAAACCAATGCAGTTTACACGAGGTCTTACGGACAAGGAGCTAAATCATCCTTTATCCTAGATAAGCTCAAGTCACGAGCCTGGACAGTTTATGTTTCAGAGAGAGTCCTCTTTTTCAGACTTGTATTTTGTAAACATTATGACAATATCTTAGCAAATATGTCAGTATTGAAAGTCAATTTAAGAGAAACACTTGATAAATGTATTTCATGTCATGAATACTTTCTGGATTTAGTATGCAATGAATAGGTATATGGAAAAGTTCATGTATTTGGTCTTTGTGGTATCTGCTACACAGAAATAAAGGTACGCGAGCTGTCACTGGGGTGATACCTTTTCCAAAGGTACAAATTTGTACCTACAAGGTCCATATTAATACCTCAAGGGTACATATTAGTACCTAAAAAGTACAAAAAATGTTCCTCTTCAAATTTTTAGGTACTAAAATATACTTTTGAGGTACCAATATGGACCCTTTAAGTACAAATGTGTACCTTTTGAAAAGGTACCAACCCAGTGACAGCTTGAAAATCTTTATTTCTGAGAGTGTATACTGCTGCTGCTGCTTTGATACTATGGCCGAGCAATTACCGAGACCTGCTACTGCCAGTATATACACAGACATGCCGTCTAAGAATACAACACACTGCTGCTGCAAACATGATATATACAGTATGTAACCCCAGTAGCACATCTAAACACAAGAGGAGCTGGGGTGGAGGAGGGTCTCTGAAAATGCGCAGCAGCTTAATGGCGTAGAATGATGCTGAGCATTTAAACTGATGAGGATTGAGGATCACTGAGGTGACAGCAACCAATCTCCTGCACCATTAATGACGCAGTAGCAGATTAGGTTACCTATGAGCCTGCGCACGCAGGTTTCATGCCAGAAATTTCACAAATCTTAATTCTTGGTTGAGGATACGTCAAACTTTTGGTGTAGCAGCTTTTCATATTCATTCATTCATTCATTTTCTTTTCAGCTTAATCCCTTTATTAATCAGGGGTCGCCACAGCGGAATGAACCGCCAATTCATCCAGCACATGTTTTACACAGCGGATGCCCTACCAGCTGCAACTCATCACTGGGAAACACCCACACACTCTCATTCAGACACACACTACGAATTATTTAGCTTACCTAATTCCCCTATACCGCATGTCTTTGGACTTGTGGGGGAAACCGGAGCCCCCAACACGGGGAGAGCATGCAATCTCCACACAGAAATGCCAACTGACCCAGCCGAGGCTCGAACCAGCGACCTTCTTGCTGTGAGCTGACAGCGCTACCTACTGTGCCACCCCTAACTTTTCATATTACTATCTTTAAATTTTGAAATATTATTATATATTATAATAATTATAATTAATTAAGTATAAATTAAGCAGATGCATTGGAGCAAAGAAGCAAATTATCTCTAATATAGTTTGCAAATCTTATTTTAAAACAAAATTCAGTCATGGACAGATACGTAATAACTCATCAATGCATTAAATCAACATCAGACATTATTTTCCATAATGACAGTTTCACGGCTGAAATGTTGTTTAACAATATCTTAAGGCTGTTTGCAAGCCTTAATCGTATATTTGTTAGAGCAAAGAAATTGCAAGCACGTGTATATGACCAACTGTTACGATTAGAGATTAATACTGGACCGAGGCTTGCTAACCACCACAGGGTTTCAATTAGAGAACTTGTAGTCAGTAGATGATACATAGCTTTAATGATTGCTCAGATGGACACGTGTAAGGTTTCTGAGAACAACAAATAAAATAATTACAAACTAAATCACTGAAATGTTCTTATATCAAATAACAAATGAACTAAAATATATCTTAGTATACCGGCAACACGGTGGCTCAGTGGTTAGCACTGTCGCCTCACAGAAAGAAGGCCGCTGGTTTGAGTCCTGGCTGGGTCAGTTGGCATTTCTGTGTAGAGTTTGCATGTTCTCCCCATGTTGGCGTGGGTTTCCTTCAGATGCTCCAGTTTCCCCCACAGTCCAAACACATGCGCTATAGAGGAATTGAATAAACTAAATTGGCTGTAGTGTACGAGTGTGTGTGTGAAAGAGTCTGTATGGGTGTTTCAAAGTATTGAGTTGTGCATGGCTGGAAGGGCATTGTTGGAATAGTTGGCGGTTCATTCTGCTGTGGCGACCCCTGATGAATAAAGGAAAATGATTGAATGAATGAAGATCTCAGTATACAGACATATCCAATATATAAATATTCCTTTGCTCATACAAATTACAATGACTGGCATTTTACACTTCCAAGGATGCAAAGAGTCTCATTCTACAAAGCACAACTTGTGTGCAATAAATAGATCGCGGTAATGAACAGATCTGGAGTAATAAACAGATTTAAACTGTTAAACTGTGTGTGAGGTTGTTTAAACACAACATAACTGTAACATTGAACTTACTTTGTCACTCATACAATGTCTCAGTAATGACAAAATGTCTGGTAACAATTTTTGAGCAAACCAACTTTGAGCCTGCAGCTTGAAACATGTGACAGTCTGTTATTGAATTTTCTTGTATTTTTAGAGCCCACTGTAGGTGTGCACACTTTTTGCCTGTTTTAATTATTTAGTATATCATCAGCTTTGAACAAATTCATTGTGAAAAGGCACATTAAAATTGTATTTTACCCTGCCTGGACTGAAAAAGACACGTCCTGACACAGCACTGATGGTAACACGTTACAACATGGTTCCATTAGTCAATGTTAATCTATTTACTAACAAATAATGAACTATATAATTATTACAGTATTAATTGATTAAAACAGATTAATTGAGAATCAGCACCTCCAAGTCCGAGGCCATGGTGCTCCACCGGAAAAAGGTGGTTTAATTTAAGTCCTTACCCCAGGTGAAGGAGTTCAAGTATCTCGGGGTTTTGTTCATGAGTGAGGGAAGGATGGAACGTGAGATTGACAGGCGGATTGGTGCAGGGGCAGCAGTAATGCGGTCGATGTACCGGTCCGTCGTGGTAAAGAAGGAGCTAAGCCGAAAGGCAAGGCTTTCGATTTACCAGTCAATCTACGTTCCTACTCTCACTTATGGTCATGAGCTTTGGGTCATGACCGAAAGGACAAGATCTCGGATACAAGCGGCTGAAATGAGTTTCCTTCGAAGGGTGGCAGGGCGCACTCTTATAGATAGGGTGAGGAGCTCTGTCACTCGAGAGGAGCTCGGAGTAGAGCCGCTGCTCCTCCACATCGAGAGAAGTCAGTTGAGGTGGCTGGGGCATCTGTTTCGGATGCCTCCTGGACGCCTTCCTAGGGAGGTGTTCCAGGCATGTCCCACCGGGAGGAGGCCTCGAGGAAGACCCAAGACACGCTGGAGGGACTATGTCTCTCGGCTGGCCTGGGAACGCCTCGGGAACCCCCCGGAGGAGCTAGAGGAAGTGTCTGGAGAGAGGGAAGTCTGGGGTTCTCTCCTAAAACTGCTACCCCCGCGACCCAGCCCCGGAAAAGTGGCAGAAAATGAATGAATGAATAATTGATCTTAGTTAACGTTAGGTAATAAAACAAGTTTTTGTTAACTCACATTATTAATGTGAACAAGCTCAAATTTAGATTTATATAATGCATTAGTACATGTTATGATTAATAAATGCTGAACAAGTTTGTTTATACTTCATGTTAGCGAATTCACTAACATCAACTAATGGAGTTTTATGCTAAAGTATGACAGAACTGCTCTTCGGAAATGCATTTATTATTAACATCAAGGAGATGTTTGATTCCTGAAAAACACAAAACTAATTAGTAAAGTGAAGGGATCATGTGAAATTATTTATAAATGACATGTTTAATTGTATTTGCCCATTTTCTACTTTACATAAACACTCAGATTCTGCCACTTTTAATGCTTTTTTTTTATTACTATAACTCCTTTACATTCATTCATGTTGTTTTCGGCTTAGTCCCTTTATTAATCTGGGGTCGCCACAGCGGAATGAACCAGCAACTTATCCAGCATATGTTTTACGCAGCGGATGCCCTTCCAGCTGCAGCCTATCAATGGGAAACATCCATTCACACTCATTCACTACGGACAATTTAGTCTACCCAATTCACCTATACCACATGACTTTGGGCTAGTGGGGAAAACCGGAGCACCCGGAGGAAACCCACGCGAACATGGGGAGAACATGCAAACTCCACACAGAAATGCCACATGACCCAGCCAAGGCTCGAACCAGCAACCTTCTTGCTGTGAGGTCGATCGTGCTACTCACTGCGCTACCGTGACGCCTATTACCCCTTTTGTTAAATAATAAAACATCATAAATCAAATGTTAAAACATACAAAGTGTAAACACATTAAGAGGCTGGGATTCAATAAATAAATACACTGACAAAATAGATTGTTGTAGAATTTACTCCGAACCTAATCTGCTTTACTAAATTGCTAATAAATGTATCAAGAGATTGCAAAGAATCTGCAAGTTACACATTAAATTAATAACGAAATTTTGCAGTAGAAAGATTGTAGTAGTATTTTCAAAATATTACAGTAATAATAGCACATTTTCTTATAAATCATCCTTCAGTAATCTTTATTTACAACTTGGAACACAATAATATATGCATGGTTCAAGTCTTGAAAATGTCCAAAGGACAATTATTATATGAAATTTAGATTTTAAAATCACCATTAACAAATTGCACATACATTGCATAACATTAAATCTGCAGCTATATATATATATAAATATATATATATATATATATATATATATATAAAGCCAAACTAAAGTGCTAGTGTACAGAAAGAAAGACGAAACCATAATAAACATGGTTTATGAAAATAGAAGAGTGCTGTGAAACATAGATCCAACATCTGTCACTCATGTAATATTTCAGTCTGCGAGAGAGAGAGAATGCAAAAAAAATATCATAAAACATGTTTCAAATTAAAAACTAAATGAAAAAAAAATACAAATAAACAAATTAATATACAGCTAAAGTCAAAATTATTTGCACTCCTGTAAATTTAGTTCCTTTTCCAAATATTTCCCAAATGATGTTTAACAGAGCAAGGAATTTTTCACAGTATTTCCTATAATATTTTTTCTTCTGGAGAAAGTCTTTTTTGTTTTATTTCAACTAGAATAAAAGCATTTTTTATTTTTTTAAAATCCATTTTAAGGTCAAAATTATCAGCGATTTATAAGCAAATTGTTTTTTAGATCGTCTATGAAGCAAACCACTGATATACAATGACTTGCCTAATTAATCTAATTAACCCTAATTAACCTAGTTAAGTCTTTAAATGTCACTTAAGCTGAATACTAGTATCTTGAAAAATATCTAGTCAAATATTATTTACTGTCATCATGACAAAGAGAAAATAAATCAGTTATTAGAAATGAGTTAATAAAATTATTATGATTAGAAATGTGTTGAATGTGTTCTCTCCATTAAACAGAAATTGGGGAATATACAGGGGGCTAATAAATCAGGGGGGCTAATAATTCTGCCTTCAACTGTATATCTCAATAAGAAAAACCCAAAAGAAAAATTGGTAAAAAGCAAAGCTAATTCAAAAGCAATTGAGCACTGAATAGAAAGTAAGATCTGCCGTCATATCTCAGCACAAAGAAAGCACAGATCTTCATCAAACACACACTCAGTGATCAGTCTTGCCATAAAAAAAGCAAACTATGAAAAACACAACTTCCGAAGTACTTTTTTTTAGCACTAAAGCTCCTTCTGAATCATATGTTAAGCATTTATACACATAAGAAACACATACAACCAAAAAAAAATGAGCACATCAGATAAGGTGAACACTGTGAACACAATTCGTACAACAAAATTTACGCTACTTAAGATCTGACATGCAAAAAAAAAACAAAGGTTGACTTTAATCCATTGTTATGAAACATGTTAAACGCATTATAATGATGAACATTTGTCATTTGCTTGATTAAAGGCTTTTAGAGTCAGATCTGTTGATGAAGATTTTCTGTTCGACTATTAGGATCAGACCATCAGGAGGAGGGGGGGGGGGGGGGGGGGGGTTTAGATTTTATGTGGCACTAAGAGCTTGGCACGTGTGGCACTGCGGCCGTCCACATGCACTGACGTCCCAATCTTATTCTGCATGTCAAAATCAATGAAGTCAGATCCAAATCTAAAGTCTCCTCTCCACGAGCCTGTGGTTAAAAACGAGTTAAATCGGTCATCCTTCTGCAAGGTATTGAATCGGCTTACATCTGAATATCCAGGAGGACCGTACGTCGGAGGAAAAATGGGTAAGTTTGCAGTGGAACGGTACATGTATCTGCGTTTACATAGTTTCATATAGATCACCGAGATGATGAGCACAAGGAAAAGACTTGACACACCAGCCAAAGCCATTATTAAATATAAAATATGATCACTGTGTGTGTGTGACTCCTCAATGCCACGTCTAAAAAGCTCATCGATGATAGGCAATCCATTTTCAGTCATAATATTAACAGTTGCAGTAGCAGAGAACGATTCAGGCCCGTTATCGCTTACAGAAACTATTACAGTTTGTTTGCTTTCATCATCTTCAGCAAACGGTCTAAGCGTCCTAATTTCCCCACAATGCAGTCCAATTAGGAACAAATTAGGCTGTGTGGCTTTTACAATCCGATAGGACAGCCATGCATTGTGTCCAGCGTCTGCATCAACAGCAACCACTTTAGTGACCAAATAACCAGCAGGAGCAGCTCGGGGGACAATATCATCCGCAACGTATCCGTTAAACTGAACTGGATACAGCACAACCGGAGGATTGTCGTTCATATCTGTAATATAGATCCGGATTGTGCATGTGCTTGTAAATGAAGGCCGTCCTCCATCACGTGCCATGGCCTGAGCATAGAAGTGAGTGGATGCTTCGTAATCGAAAGGACGGATTGTAAATATCTCACCAGTTTCTGTGTTGATTGACAGATAAAAAGCAGAGTCCTCTGAGAGGGAATATAATATTCGTGCATTCTGCCCTTCATCTGCGTCGTCAGCTTTGATTTTGATCACTGGGGTTCCCCGAGGCTGATTCTCAGCAAACTGGACGCTATAGTTTGCGTGTCTAAAAATAGGAGGATTGTCATTTATGTCTGTGACTGTTATGGCTACGGTTTTACTGCTGAATAACGGAGGTGTTCCAGCATCTACTGCGGTTACGGTTATATTGTAGTGAGAACAGGTTTCTCTGTCTAACCTGCCATCAATTACGAGCATGAAGTAATTCTTGACTTCTGATACTAATTTGAATGGCACATTATCAGATAGTTTACATGTGACGCGACCGCCAATATCAAGATCATAAACGTGTAGCAAAGCTACCATAGTTCCCGGTGAAGCATCTTCTGGCACTGAAGATGAAGCTGATTTAACTGCGATAACAGGCGCATTGTCGTTTACATCTATAACATCTATGATTAATTTGCAATGAGATGATTGTCCGCCACCATCTTTAGCTTGTACATCCAGTTCATGAGAACTGGCCTCTTCATAATCCAAAGCGCCCATGATCCTAACCTCCCCCGTCACAGGGTCGACCTCCAAAATCCCTCTGGTCTTATCAGGAACGTGACTGAAAGAATAACTAACCGCCCCGTAAATCCCGCTGTCTAAATCTGTGGCGTTTAATTTGACCAGCACAGAACCTTGAGGTGAATTTTCCTCTACGCTGACTTTGTACACATTCTGACTGAATACAGGGATGTTATCATTGGCGTCTAAGACGTGAATGTGAATCGATGCCGTTCCAGAACGAGAAGGTCGGCCACCATCAACTCCGCTCAGCGTCAGAAAGTGATCAGCTTTGCTTTCTCGATCCAAAGGCTTTTTGAGGACCAGTTCAGGATATGCATTATTATCCATCTGAGTGTTCATCTCCAAAACAAAATATTCATTCTCGCTAAGTTGATAATGATGAACAGAATTAGCTCCGATATCGGGATCGCGAGCGCTTTCAAGTGGAAAACGTCTCCTGAGGACTGTTGATTCCAGTAGCTCCAGTTCAATCTGACCGTTGTCGAACGCCGGGCTGTTATCGTTGATGTCCTGGACGTCCAGTAGGAGGCTGTACACTTTGAGAGGGTTCTCCAAAAGCAGTTGGAACTGCAGGATGCAGTGAACAGACTGCGCACAAAGCTCCTCGCGGTCCATTCTTTCGCTCACTAAAAGCAAGCCTGTTTCAGCTCTCAGCTCGCAAAACTGTCGGCTTTCTTCAGCAACAACACGAGCGCTGCGTCTCATGAGCTCAGACACATCAATTCCCAAATCTCTCGCCACATTTCCAATGACAGAGCCTTTCCGCATCTCCTCAGGAACCGAATAACGCACTTCAGCAAGACAACCGCACACGCAAATCAAGCAGAAGCAAAACCGAGGCCAAAGATAGCATAACAAACACATCATGTTGCAAAATATTAAGAGTTACTTATAAAGAAAAAGGAGCAAAGATAGCTACAGCGCATTCTGAACAGATCCTCGCAGACTCTGCTCTCTGATGCCTGCTCGTGTCGGCTCAGATATTTATTTTCATCTCTCTCTCTCTCTTTCTCTGCACGCCTACAGCACTGCCCTCCCCATCCATCCCTCGTTCTGCCTCTCCCTCCTCCGCTTGCTGCGTAATGCTGATTAAACTGGGGAATCAGGGCACACAGTACAGAACAGATCACTGACTAAGCGGAGTATAACATACGAGCGTCACCCTCTGGTGAGTTACAGACCAGCAAAACACTTTCTTAACCAAATTAATTATAACAATAATAATACTCACAAATTATAGCAAATACAACATAAATAAATTTTTTTTTTAGAGGATAAAGTACATTTTTAAATGTTTTCACCCCTGTGCACTGTTCAAACCTCCAAATACTGTTCAAATACCCTTTTGTTACGTTGGGAATGAAAACATTTACTGAATAAACTGCTGTACAAACGCAACAGATAAATATTTTTTCAATTTTTATTTGCATAAATCTGTTAATCAATCTTAGTCCTGATCAAAACTACTAAATTGTTTAGAAAAATGACATGAATTAAACTCTTTAATTGCCAAGTTCACGTATGATGTCACTGATATGGTAAAAAAAATTACACAAATGACGTATTTTCAATATAAAAAAAAAGTAGTTGTGGACTAGATTTTATTTTTCCTTTTATCACAGTCTTGGACATGTGAACAATTAGTAACAACATTGGCTTTGATGCATTGTTAGATTTTAATTTTTTTCTCCCTAATTTACTGTTGGTGGCTGTTTTTGCCCCATTGACTGCCATTATTACCCCATTTGATGGTGCATAAATACAGTCTTTGTTTTTGTTTACTCCATGTAGTTCTGAGAGCTGAGATGTTTATTTTGATTTTCTCAGACATATCAAGGTAAGTGCGTAAAGGTCATTGAAAGGTCACACTCACAGACACACACACACACACACACTTTAATTTGCTGTTATACTCCATATAAAATCCAGAAACTAAGCTTTTTTGTAGCACAGGCCTACCTAAAGGTTAATGGCGCCCTTTGATGATGATCAACAGCAAAAATTGCCAATTTTACCTCTTCCAACAGGGAAAACCACCAACAATCATAAATGCATGATTATATGGTGTCATGGTTTTGTAATAAAAAAATGTGGTTATAACAGAAGTCAATGTGGCAAAAACAGCCACCAATAGTAAATTAGGAAATTAATCAAAAACAATGCATCAAAGGCAATATTGTTTCACATGTCCAAGACTTTCATAAAAGGTTACAAAAAAAATCCAATCCACAACTACTTTTAATTTTGAAAATAAGTCATTTTGTGGGGTTTTTGTTGTTGTTGTTTTTTTTTCTTCACCTAATCAGTGACATCATTTATGAATTTGGCAATTAAAAAGTTTAAATCTTGTCATTTTCTAAGCAATTTAGTAGTTTTGATCAAGACTAAGGTTGATTAACAGATTTATGCAAAAAAAAAAAAAAAAAAAAAATATATATATATATATATATATATATATATATATATATATATATATATATATATATATATAATTATCTGATGCATTTTTACAGGAGTTAAATTCAGTGGATGTTTTCATCTCTAACATAACAAAAAGGTAGTAAATTTGCCAGGAGTGTATTGCTTTGTTTTGTTTTTTTTAATTGAAACATTTCCTCAAAATATGTCAGAATAATACTTGCCACTAAAAATCATTCTGCTAGCTCAACACAGAAAAAGCTATGACCAAATTAAGACACAAAATCCCCCCATGAGTGGATGAAAACATCCCCAAAATCACATAAGGGATAAAAGAGGATTTAAAAATACCTTTTTAAAAAAATAAAAAAAGAAGGACTGACTAAACAGAACGCAAGGCATTGTTTACACCTTTCCTTTTTATATTCCTTCACTCCAGAGTTTAATAGGAATATGCATACAACAAACTCCTATTATTAACTTTACTTAAAGGGATAGTTTCACCCAAAAATCATCATTTACTCACACTTGTTTCAAATCTTTATGAGTTTATTTCTTCTGTTGAACACAATATAATTTATGTTGGAAAAATGTTGAAAACTAACCATTGACTTTCATTGTATCTGTTTGCCCAACTATGTAAATGAATGGCTATAAGTTTTTAACATTCTTCAAAATATCTTATTTTCTGTTCGACTGAAAACTTAGTGAGTAAATATTCATTTTTGGGTGAACTATCCTTTTTCAACTTCTAATAAAGGACAGCTGTTAGGTTTGTACACCATCTCATGAACAAGACACATTTTCATTCAGCTTAGTCCCTTTATTCATCACGAATTGCCACAGCAAAATGAACCACCAGCTTATCCATGTTTTTTTTTTTTTTTTTACGCAGCGGATGCCCTTCCAGCTGCAACCCAGTACTGGGAAACACCATACACTCTCATACACTACGACCAATTTAGTTTACTCAATTCTCCTTTAGCGCATGTGTTTGGACTGTGGGGGAAACTGGAGCACCCGGAGGAAACCCACGCCAACACGGGGAGAACATGCAAACTCCACACAGAAACGCCAACTGACCCAGCCGGGATTTGAACTAGCGACTTTCTTGCTGTGAGGCCACAGTGCTAACCACTGAGTTGCCCCTTGAACAAGAGAATTCAATTTTTATAGGTTTTCACATCACACCATAAGAACTAAGAAGTCAATATTCTTGGTTGTCACGAAAAAAATACTGCTTCAAAGTAAATCTACATTGCAATGCCACTAAAAAAATACAAATATTGAACAGTGTATTCAATGATGAAGATCCATGGTGATGATAATGCTGCTCATATAAAACAATATGCAGACAATTTCATACCTTATTTTCAGAGGTACTTTCCTCTGCATCTAGTCCCTCCAGATCATACAAAGCTGTTTTTCTCAGAGTCAGGTCAGCAGTCAGCGTCCCATCATTATAAGATCTGACGAACTTGAAGTCACTAGTGCGCGAGCCCGTGGTCAGGTATGCGTCATAATTGTAGGCGCTGCGGAGAGTTCCCGCGCCCTCCACCTCTGCGTAATTTGGAGGCAGATACGCGCTGGGAATGGCTACAGCTCCATCAAACAACAGTCTGGGCTTTCTCCTGTGACAAAACCTCACGGCCAGGATGATGATGATGAAGGTCAGGAAGAAAGTGGAGACGGACACCAGCGCGATGATCAAATAAAACGTCAGTTTGGAGCTGCTCTCGTCATGAGACATGTCTTTCAGTTCTGGCACTTCAGCCAAGTTATCTGATACAAGTAAATACAGTGCGCACGTGGCTGAGAGAGAGGGCTGTCCGTTATCTCTGACTGACACTATAAGGTTCTGCTTCATGCTGTCAGATTCAGAAATGTCCCGCTGCGTCCTGATCTCTCCGCTGTGGACACCGATAGTGAAAAGTCCCGGATCAGTCGCTTTAATGATGTGATACGAGAGCCACGCGTTCTGGCCAGAATCCGCGTCCACGGCGATCACTTTGGAGACTAGAGAGCGCGCCTGGGCAACTTTGGGGACCATCTCGGTCATGAAGGAGTTTCCTTCCGGAGAGGGGTATAATATCTGAGGAGAGTTGTCATTCTCATCCGATATGAAGACACTCACGGTCACGTTACTGCTCAGAGGAGGAGACCCGTTGTCTCTGGCTAACACGAGCACTTTGAAACTTTTCATCTGCTCGTAATCAAACGACCTCACGGCATGAATGACCCCGGTGTCTCCGTTAATGGATAAAAAGGAGGACACCGGCGCTCCATTGACATCAGAGGACAACAGAGAATAAACTACAGTGCCATTCTGTCTCCAGTCCGGGTCTGTAGCTGATACTGAACAAATAGAGGAGCCTGCTTTGTTATTTTCTTGCACATGAGCTCTGTAATTCTGCTGCTGAAATACAGGTGGATTATCATTGACGTCAGCTACAGTCAAGTGAATATTCTTAGTGGAAGATAAAGGCGGAGAGCCCTCATCAGTAGCAGTAATTGTAATATTATATTCAGAGAGCAGCTCGCGGTCTAATTCACCTGTGGTCACCAGAGAATAGTAATTTTTGATTGAAGGCACGAGTTTAAATGGGACGTTTTGCTGAATGGGGCAGCGCACCTGTCCGTTATTCTCAGAGTCTCTGTCCTGCACATTAATGATGCCAACCTCTGTACCGGGTAACGCGCTCTCAGGAATGGGGATATTCAGTGATTTTACTATTATTATAGGCGAATTATCATTAATGTCACTTACACTGATTAAAACGTTTGAGTAAGATGTTAGACCTGACCCATCTTTAGCTATAATTCGCAGACTAAATGTGGCTTCTTCTTCAAAATCTACTGGGCCTTTTATGCTAATGACCCCTGTCTTTCGATCAAGATTAAACAAATGCTTGTAATCTTCCATAATATGACCAAACTCATACGTCACTTCTCCATTTTGTCCCTCGTCAGCATCAGAAGCGCTCACTGTCACCACTACAGTATCTACAGGAGAATTTTCAGGCAGACTGACTTTATATACGGCCTGACTAAAGACTGGAGCATTATCATTAGCATCCAGCACAGTGACGTGTATGGCTACAGTACCTGATCTCGGTGGAGTCCCGCCGTCTACCGCAGTCAGAATTAAAGTCACCTCTTTCTCTTTCTCGCGATCTAACTCCTTATTTAATATTAATTCAGCATATTTTTCTTCAAAAGAATTTGCTTGCATGGATAAAACAAAATATTCATTATTTTGAAGAGAATAGCTTTGAATAGAATTCTGCCCAATATCAGCGTCGTTTGCTTCTTCAAGTAAAAAGCGTTTGCCCTTAACGGCGGACTCCCTGATCTCCAAATTGATCACATCCTTACCGAAATAAGGACTGTTATCGTTAATATCTTGAACCCGAAGACCGATCCGATGCAATTCTAAAGGATTTTCCAGCACGAGCTCTTGATTCAAAACGCACGACGATTTCTTCCCACAAAGCCCCTCTCTGTCGATTCTCTCCGCTACGGTCAGCTCTCCAGTGTTCAGATTAATCTCACAATATCGTTTTCTGTTACCTTCAGTATCAATGCGAGCTTTTCGAGATGACAGTCTGTTCACATCGATTCCAAGATCCTTCGCTACATTCCCAATCACAGATCCGCGTTTCATCTCCTCCGGTAAAGAGTAGCTCACGTCTCCATAAGCGGTGTGCGCCATAAACAAGGCGGAGAAGACAAGACCGAGCACAGTCACCACCAGCAATCCTTTGTGAATCATTTTTGGTACCGGACGAAATGCAGGCTACCCGATACACAACAACTCAAAGTAAAACAGACGAATAGTAGCCTAATCAGCACGAACACAAGCCCATATGCAGCTGTTCCAAAAAAGAGGAAAGATCATCTCTCAGACAATGCATTCAGCGAATGACAACGCAAGCGCAAAAGGGTGGAGAAAACCAAAATAAATTGAAATTACAGGTCAACAGCGACACCTTGAGGATCAATTGAAATGTTAAATCACAGAGAAGTTTACAATAAACTTTGTAAAACACGCCATTAAATAAATAAATAAAAAAACATTCCTTTATCTAGAAATAGAGAAAAACCCTAAAATTTGGCTAAGCTAAAGTACCTTAAAGCATACTAAATACACAGAATGGGAATTCTGTAACATGAACCTCATATTATAGTTACAAAAAGAAGGACAACAAATCCGCGATGAAACCAAACAACTTTTTTTTCTTTTCACCAGAGTGGAAACGCTTCAGTTCATGCCGCAGCACATCAGTACCACGGACAGCGACCAAAGAGGTTAATGCGCCTCTTAATGGACAACAAACGATGGGTCAAATTAAGGCTTTGCTGTGAGGCTCGTTATAAATGTGATAATATAACAAACATCAGCACACACTTGCGCAATAAATAAATAGTTCCAAAAAAGAAATGCAAGTTCAATAGTTAACACTAATGGCATTAGGGATGCATTACAAAGCAAACGCAGATGGCTGCAACAACATGATAGCAGGGCATTTTCATGAAATGTGGAGGATAGTATTTGAAATATGGGATTAAAAATTCTTAGTGAGCTAGGAAAATGGTAAAAAGCGAAGATTCTGTAAATTCCATTAATAAGATGTCATTAAAGTTATTAAATCTGACAATAACGCCACCAAAGACAGCATAAAGGGATCGTTTACACATTCCACCCCACCCCCAAAATAGTATTATTATTATTATTATTATTATTATTATTATTAATAATAATAATAATAATAATAATAATATAATATAATAATAATAATAATAATAATAATAATAATGATAATAATAATAATAATGTATTCAGCATTTACTCATCCTTCACTTGTTTCACACCTGTTTGACTTGCATTTTACTGTTGAACACTGTCAAAAAAATATTTATTTATTTGGTAGCTATAGCAGAAAAAAAAAGAAAATGCTGAGAAAGTCCATGGCTACCAGTTTTTAGCATTCTTCAAAATATCTTCTTTAGTATTCAACAGCCAAAAGAAACTCAAACATGTTGGATAACAGGTGAAGGGTAAGTAAATGCTGATATATAGATGATATATATTCTGTGAACTACACCTTTAACAAGTATGCAAAGTTATTGCCACCATACAATTACTCCCCAGTGCATGTTGTGAACACCATACTCTAAAAATGTACACTGAAAACAAAAATTGAAAACACACAGAAAAAACAACCATAGGGAGAATGGCATTATAAGCTTTGTTAGGTGACAATAAACACTTGAGCGATCTAAAATATACCAGTCAAAAAGAAGTAATGTTTACTTGCATTAGTAAACTTTGCCTCTACATGATTTAACTGCATAAACTCATTTCCAACTTTACACTTCACCAAAATAATATTAATAATAATAATAATAATAATAACGATAATAAAAACAAAGTGAACTATTTCAGCTTCATTTTCATAACCACAAAACTCTTTTTTTTGAGTCAAACCAGGATTGAACAAATAAATTGGCCAAACAATAATAACATACCTGAGAAATATTCTCTATTCCATCGATAATATCATTAAGATCATCTGAAGACTGAGTCTTTCTCAGAGTCAGGTCAGCAGTCAGCGTGCCATCATTATAAGATCTGACGAACTTGAAGTCACTAGTGCGCGAGCCCGTGGTCAGGTATGCGTCATAATTGTAGGCGCTGCGGAGAGTTCCCGCGCCCTCCACCTCTGCGTAATTTGGAGGCAGATACGCGCTGGGAATGGCTACAGCTCCATCAAACAACAGCCTGGGCTTTCTCCTGCGACAAAACCTCACGGCCAGGATGATGATGATGAAGGTCAGGAAGAAAGTGGAAACGGACACCAGCGCGATGATCAAATAAAACGTCAGTTTGGAGCTGCTCTCGTCATGAGACATGTCTTTCAGTTCTGGCACTTCAGCCAAGTTATCTGATACAAGTAAATACAGTGCGCACGTGGCTGAGAGAGAGGGCTGTCCGTTATCTCTGACTGACACTATAAGGTTCTGCTTCATGCTGTCAGATTCAGAAATGTCCCGCTGCGTCCTGATCTCTCCGCTGTGGACACCGATAGTGAAAAGTCCTGGATCAGTCGCTTTAATGATGTGGTACGAGAGCCACGCGTTCTGGCCAGAATCCGCGTCCACGGCGATCACCTTGGAGACCAGGGAGCGCGCCTGCGCAGCTTTGGGGACCATCTCGGTCATGAAGGAGTTTCCTTCCGGAGAGGGGTATAATATCTGAGGAGAGTTGTCATTCTCATCCGATATGAAGACACTCACGGTCACGTTACTGCTCAGAGGAGGAGACCCGTTGTCTCTGGCTAACACGAGCACTTTGAAACTTTTCATCTGCTCGTAATCAAACGACCTCACGGCATGAATGACCCCGGTGTCTCCGTTAACGGATAAAAAGGAGGACACCGGTGCGCCATTGACATCAGAGGACAACAGAGAATAAACTACAGTGCCATTCTGTCTCCAGTCCGGGTCCGTAGCTGATACTGAACAAATAGAGGAGCCTGCTTTGTTATTTTCTTGCACATGAGCTCTGTAATTCTGCTGCTGAAATACAGGTGGATTATCATTGACGTCAGCTACAGTCAATTGAATATTCTTAGTGGAAGATAAAGGCGGAGAGCCCTCATCAGTAGCAGCAATTGTAATATTATATTCAGAGAGCAGCTCGCGGTCTAATTCACCTGTGGTCACCAGAGAATAGTAATTTTTGATTGAAGGCACGAGTTTAAATGGGACGTTTTGCTGAATGGAGCAGCGCACCTGTCCGTTATTCTCAGAGTCTCTGTCCTGCACATTAATGATGCCAACCTCTGTACCGGGTAACGCGCTCTCAGGAATGGGGATATTAAGAGACTTAACGATTATATTTGGCGAATTATCATTGATGTCAGATACATCAATAACAACAGTAGAATATGAAACCAGCCCTAGCCCATCTGTGGCTTGAATTGGGAGCTCAAAGGAGGCCTCGTCTTCATAGTCAAGTGACCCTATTAAAGTTATTCTTCCATTGTATTGGTGAAGAGAAAAAATAGTAATGTCATTTTCTGAAATATGCCCAAATTCATAAGTAACTTCTCCATTTTGTCCCTCGTCAGCATCAGTAGCGCTCACTGTCACCACTACAGTATCTACAGGAGAATTTTCAGGCAGACTGACTTTATAGACGGCCTGACTAAAGACTGGAGCATTATCATTAGCATCCAGCACAGTGACGTGTATGGCTACAGTACCTGATCTCGGTGGAGTCCCGCCGTCTACCGCAGTCAGAATTAAAGTCACCTCTTTCTGCTGCTCACGATCTAATTGCCTCTGTAGTACCAATTCTCCGTAAAATTTCCCGGTTGTTTTTGCAGTAACAGCCAATTCAAAATATTCATTTACTGCTAAACCATAATTTTGTACTGAATTAGTTCCTATGTCCGCATCATGCGCCTCCTCCAACACAAATCGCGCACCTTTAGCAGCCGATTCTCTAATCTCCAGTTTTATTACATCCTTTTTGAAGAGAGGAGAATTATCATTTATGTCTTTGACATTAATATTAACACGACGAGATTCAAGAGGATTTTCCAACACGAGTTCCTGTTTTATAACACATGAAGCTTTCTTCCCACAAAGCCCTTCTCTGTCGATTCTCTCCGCTACGGTCAGCTCTCCAGTATTCAGATTAATGTCACAGAATCGTTTTCTGTTGCCTTCAGTATCAATACGAGCCTTACGAGACGACAATCTGTTCACATCCAGTCCGAGATCCTTTGCTATATTCCCAATCACGGATCCGCGTTTCATCTCCTCCGGTAAAGAATAGCTCACGTCTCCATAAGCGGTGTGCGACAAAAGAGAGACAATGAGAAAAGCTTGCACACGGAAAGAATCCAAAGATAACCACTTGCCCATCATTGCAGCTTTGGAGTGATGAGCACGTTTCCTTATATGCATCCGTCTCAAATATAAACAATAATACTCCGAATTTTCAGCACATCCTTGATAAGCGAATGCTCTGCTCCGTGTATGGCGTCTGTCGAAAACAGCAGTACAAAGGGAAATGGCAAGATTCGAGGGTGGAGAAAACCTAACAATTTACTTCGTAGGTGCACAGCGACACCATGAGTATTTCTAATGTGAACATTTTATTGTAAAATATATACTCAGCAACTCTATGACTTAACTAAAATAATGCAACTTTTTTTGCGCCACCAATAAAAAACTATTCTCCCCCAAAAAACACATTTTCGTTCAACTTTTCAGAGGGAAAACCAATAGCACCCAAAGATCTATTACTTTCAAAGCTCTTTTGAGACAAAAAGTACCAGCTCAACATACTGTAAAAATAGCAGGGTTCCACACAATTCATTCATGTCGTCCCAACACAAATCGATTAAGTTAACGTAACACTTTTAACAAATTTATGTGGGTTGAACATAAACAAATTAAGCTGTCCCAATGAAATCTCAAGAATTGTGTTGATTCGGCTTATTTTAAATAAGTAGTTTGAACAAGCAAAAAAAAAAAAAAAAAGAAATCAATATATATATATATATATAATAAAATAAAATAAAATAAAATAAAATAAAACAAAACAATAAATAAATAATAGAAAAATCTGTAAAATACTAATATATAAAAATAATTATTAAAAATAAGTACAATAATATTAATAACAAAAATAGAAATGAATAAATAAACTTATTAGTTTAATTTAAAAAAAAAATAAATAAGAGTAAGGAAATAAGCAAACAGACAAACGAGAGAGAGAGAGAGATACTGAAACTAAACGTCATATTTCAGCAGGAAACATTCGGCTTAAATATACAAAACGGCAAGGAGCCACCAACATTTTTTCTCACACTTGCCCCATCACACTGGCTACTGGTAAAATAATGAGACAGTAATCCATTGAGTCTAACCTGAAAACGTTCATCTTAATGCAGACATAATGACCATATAAACTACCTATTGGCAAACTGATGAGCCCAGACTGTAAGCGCAATACAACATTAACCCTTTTCTGCAAAAGAAAACATTACAATGGGCTCTGAAAAAAAGGTATTTGCTTGTTATCCAAAGTCCTTTATTCGGGACATTCATAAAACATGTACATTTAATATAAGCAAAAATAATCTATATTTTATTTCTCTTAAATGTGCCAAAATATTGCCACGTGGCCTACATTATTATAAGTTAAACCAACATCTAAGCAGAAGTTCAAATTGTTTATTTTTTGTTATCACCTGAGGTATAATAAACATTTAAGTGGTAAGTCGGTTGCATTACTTTAAAATCTCGTCTTAAAACTCATTTTGAATAATTAATTTTATGGATGGATTTATATCCTTATGTTAAATAGAGATCTTCTGATTGTTGCCGTTTTACAATTGCCATTAATTTATAAGATGTCAACATTTAAAAAGAGCATTCTTATTATTATGCAAATAAATATTGTATAGGAATTTGCATATAATATGTAATTAAAAAATGCCAATTTCCACAGCTAAGTAGGTAATTTAAAAGATTAAAAGGAACTGATATCACACGAACATGGGTAATATAGTTAAGCATACTTTTACATTTCCTATTTAATTTAATTAAAGGTAAAGTATATTTGTAATAAAAATATAAACAGCAAAACATTTTACTAATTAACTAATTTTGCGAATATGCATTAAACTACTACAGCAACAATAATATAGTTATAATAATAACAATAATTATAATCATTATTATTAATGCTGTAATTATAAAAACAGAATGAAGCATATAATCATAAGCAAAAGATAATAAATAATCATAAGAAGCCAACGAAAAGTATAAAAGTTTATAAGGTATAAATAAATGGTACCATATTTTTGGTATGAGTATTTGTGCAGTATTGTCTTTAGGGAAGTGTGAACTTGGGAACTAGGGAATCTTTTTTCTATAACTTTTCCAAAAAGTACAAAACTTTTTTTAATGCTTTTAAAATAAAATAAAAACAGCAATATTCGTTAAGTGAAATACGCAACCATTAATTAAAATGTACCTCTAAACTTTCGACTCCATTGCCAAGGGTAACCATTATGTTCTCAAAGGACTGAGTCTTTCTCAGAGTCAGGTCAGCAGTCAGCGTGCCATCATTATAAGATCTGACGAACTTGAAGTCGCTAGTGCGCGAGCCCGTGGTCAGGTATGCGTCATAATTGTAGGCGCTGCGGAGAGTTCCCGCGCCCTCCACCTCTGCGTAATTTGGAGGCAGATACGCGCTGGGAATGGCTACAGCTCCATCAAACAACAGTCTGGGCTTTCTCCTGCGACAAAACCTCACGGCCAGGATGATGATGATGAAGGTCAGGAAGAAAGTGGAAACGGACACCAGCGCGATGATCAAATAAAACGTCAGTTTGGAGCTGCTCTCGTCATGAGACATGTCTTTCAGTTCTGGAACTTCAGCCAAGTTATCTGATACAAGTAAATACAGTGCGCACGTGGCTGAGAGAGAGGGCTGTCCGTTATCTCTGACTGACACTATAAGGTTCTGCTTCATGCTGTCAGATTCAGAAATGTCCCGCTGCGTCCTGATCTCTCCGCTGTGGACACCGATAGTGAAAAGTCCCGGATCAGTCGCTTTAATGATGTGATACGAGAGCCACGCGTTCTGGCCAGAATCCGCGTCCACGGCGATCACCTTGGAGACTAGAGAGCGCGCCTGCGCAACTTTGGGGACCATCTCGGTCATGAAGGAGTTTCCTTCCGGAGAGGGGTATAATATCTGAGGAGAGTTGTCATTCTCATCCGATATGAAGATACTCACGGTCACGTTACTGCTCAGAGGAGGAGACCCGTTGTCTCTGGCTAACACGAGCACTTTGAAACTTTTCATCTGCTCGTAATCAAACGACCTCACGGCATGAATGACCCCGGTGTCTCCGTTAATAGATAAAAAGGAGGACACCGGTGCGCCATTGACATCAGAGGACAACAGAGAATAAACTACAGTGCCATTCTGTCTCCAGTCCGGGTCTGTAGCTGATACTGAACAAATAGTGGAGCCTGCTTTGTTATTTTCTTGCACATGAGCTCTGTAATTCTGCTGCTGAAATACAGGTGGATTATCATTGACGTCAGCTACAGTCAAGTGAATATTCTTAGTGAAAGATAAAGGCGGAGAGCCCTCATCAGTAGCAGTAATTGTAATATTATATTCAGAGAGCAGCTCGCGGTCTAATTCACCTGTGGTCACCAGAGAATAGTAATTTTTGATTGAAGGCACGAGTTTAAATGGGACGTTTTGCTGAATGGAGCAGCGCACCTGTCCGTTATTCTCAGAGTCTCTGTCCTGCACATTAATGATGCCAACCTCTGTACCGGGTAACGCGCTCTCAGGAATGGGGATATTCAGAGATTTATTAATGATAACTGGTGCGTTGTCATTACTATCTGTAACATCTATAATCACCATTGAGTAAGATGTTAAACCAGCAGCATCTTTTGCTAAAACACGCAACTCGTACGCAGATTTCTCTTCATAATCTATTGCACCGGTAACAGTTATTTCTCCAGTATTGCGATTTAGCGAGAATAATATTTTATCCTCTTCTGAAACATGACCAAATACATACGTGACCTTTCCATTCTGTCCCTCGTCAGCATCAGTAGCGCTCACTGTCACCACTACAGTATCTACAGGAGAATTTTCAGGCAGACTGACTTTATAGACGGCCTGACTAAAGACTGGAGCATTATCATTAGCATCCAGCACAGTGACGTGTATGGCTACAGTACCTGATCTCGGTGGAGTCCCGCCGTCTACCGCAGTCAGAATTAAAGTCACCTCTTTCTGCTGCTCACGATCTAACTCTTTATTTAAAACCAATTCACAATACGTCCCGGCTAAATCGTTTGATTTAACATCTAAAATAAAATTATCGTTGCTTTCCAAATTGTAGAACTGAACTGAATTCTTTCCTATATCCGGATCATGAGCTTCCTCCAGTAAAAACCGTTCCCCTTTGTCCGCCGACTCCCTGATCTCCATCTTAATAACCTCCTCATCAAAATGCGGTGCGTTATCATTTATATCCTCAATATGTAGATTAATTCGATGCAATTCCAGTGGATTTTCAAGCATAAGTTCTTGTTTAATAACACATGAAGCTTTCTTCCCACAAAGCCCCTCTCTGTCGATTCTCTCCGCTACGGTCAGCTCTCCAGTATTCAATTTAATATCACAGTATCGTTTTATGCTACCTTCAGTATCAACGCGAGCCTTACGAGACGACAGTCTGTTCACATCCAGCCCGAGATCCTTCGCTATATTTCCAATCACAGATCCGCGTTTCATCTCCTCCGGGAAAGAATAGCTCACGTCTCCATAAGCGGCGCGCGCCATCATGACACAAAAGCAGAGCGAAAACACTAATCCCGTGTTTCTTTTCATCTTGATCTTGTCTTAATGTGAAAATTGTAAAGGATAAAGTCCAAAACTGTGCCTGAATGATTGGGAAAATATCCTTGTGCGGTTAACAAACGAAACAACGTCGCCTTTTCTTCTCTTGTCTGCAACAAACAGCCGGTTATACATGAAAAAGGTGGGTGGGAGGATTTTTTTTGTCTGTTCTACAAAGGTATACAGCGACACCATGAGGCTATAAGTAAGTATAGTTCTGTTAAATTATAAGCATTCTACAAAACACAGTTTATAAAGTGTATGAAGAAGTGTTTATAATTTTTGAGAGCGCCATTAATTCAAGTGACAGTTCACCAAAAATGAAATCCCTGTTATCATTTACTCAGCCTTCACTTGTTCCAAACCTGTTTGACTTCCTTTATGCTGTTGAACATAAAAGAAAATATCTTGAAGATAGCTGCAAACCTGTAACCATTGACTTCCACAGTATTTGTTTTTCCTATATGGAAGTCAGTGGTTACAAGTGTCCAGCTTTCTTCAAACTATTTAGTTTGGTTTTCAACAGAATAATTAATCTCATAAAGGGTTTGGAACCAGTTGAGGTTGAATAAATAATGATCACATTTTTATTTTTGGGTGAACTATACCTATAAGGCGAATAAGAGCTACATGACTTTTGCTTCAGCACCACGGACAGCTATATTGAATAGAACTCAGCTACTACAGAGAGAATAATGTAGGAGAAACAAGGATTTCAGCACAGTTTCCACCACAGCAAATGCCACTTGAAGTTTCAATAAACTAACTGCACATTTTTATGCAAATAAAATGAGTCGACTGTCTAAACAAAGCAACTTATTAGGAAAGAAATCTCTGAGATGCCAGTAACCTATTATTCATTCATTCATTCATTTTCTTTTTGGCTTAGTGCCTTTATTAATCCGGGGTCGCCACAGCAGAATGAACTGCCAACTTATCCAGCACATGTTTTATGCAGCGGATGCCCTTTCAGCTGCAACCCATCTCTGGGAAACATTCATACACACTCATTCACACTTACACTACGGACAATTTAGCTTACCCAATTCACCTATACCGCATGTCTTTGGACTGTGGGGGAAACCGGAGCACCCGGAGGAAACCCACGCGAACGCAGGGAGAACTTACAAACTCCACACAGAAACGCCAACTGACCCGGCTGTGGCTCGAACCAGCAACCTTAAAGCTGTGAGGCGACAGCACTACCTACTGCGTCCCTCCTATTATTATAACTGAGTATAATAAATACCAAGCAATGTATTATTATAACATTTTATGACATTTGATTGGAGTGAATCAAATCTGGTCTAAATGCTTCATTTCAGAGCCAAATGCACACTTGGTAATTATACCATTTGCTTTAACATAAAAAAATATAAATAAATATTATTTGAAATCCTAGATAAACGCAGCCTAGAGTGTGAAAAGTTTTTAAGCACATTCAAAGCTGCCAAGACGAATCCAAATCACTCTAGAACCCTAACATTTCAGCCATGATTACGAACTGTTTCACACATGGACATGCTCTAGGTTTAAAATGAATGTATTTGCACATTTTAGAAATGAGACTCCTGGTTTCTAGTGATCAGCATGTCACAATCAAGTACATCCTGAAAGGACAACAAAACTACCAGGACCAGCCTCCAATCAGATACCATTTGACACCCCTTTGACCTCCCACTATGGACCAGCTAATAAACCATAACAAAAGAATACTGCTTATAGCTTAAAGATCAATGAGCTGTGCAAACATATCCTTCACTGAAATAAAATAAAATATAGTTTTGAAATTGGATTAAAGTTATTTGTGTCAGATAAATTGATATAAGCTTTCTTTAGAGAGTCTGAATGATGGCATGTTCACAGCTACTCAGAACAATATCGGTGCACAGGCTACGTTAATACTGTATATACCAGAGTCCTCCACCTCTTTGGATGAACCGTTAATCACAAATGGAGAGCATTAGATATGCAATTATGTCTTGTGGTAGAGATACAGGTATAAAACAAGCCCTCTGATTCAGAAGAGCAAAAACAACAACAACACACTAACATGACAAAATTTGAGAGCATGCCAACAATCAATGAAGATTATTTCTCTTAAGTCCACAGAAGAGAACAATCATTACAGGACAAAAGTTAACAATTATCCAAACAAACTGAGGTAGATTTAGCTTTGAAATATAAGTAAAAAACAAACAAAGCTGAGGCCAAACTCTGGATTTATATTGTTAGCAGCAAATAAATAATAATTCAAGCACAAACTTGAATATCTGAATTGATCATTCAATATGCAAGCACAACCATCATTATAAAATAAGATAATATCAACAGCAAAGTAAAGTAGAAATAGACACAGAGAGGTAGAAAAACTTTACATAACTATGTCAGTCAGAGGAGACAAAACAGATCAAGTGACTAAAAAACAACAACAAAAAAAGCCAACAATAATTTTAACTGTTATAAAGAAATCACTTTGTGTCAGCAATCTTTCCATTGCAATTTATTGCATCTCCACAAAAAAGGACAAAGAGGGAGGGGCCAGATTATTGCACTGTAATATTAGAAGAAATTACATTTCTGTAAAGTAATATATAAAACATAAAACTTATTTGCTCTCCACAATGTTAAAAAAATTATCTTAAAGATTCATATGAAACTCATCTTAAGTAATGTACTCTCAGCAATCCTGCACTCTAGCATAAAAAGATGCGTTACTGCTCAACCATGGCTAAACATTGACTTTATGTTGAATGATTCACTTTTACTGTTATTCTAAACTGTTTTATATCTGCGTCTTTCTTTGATGTAAAGCGCTTTGAGAATTAAGTTTTAAAGGCACTATATAAGAATACATCATTATTATTTATTATTAAGAGTTACACAGAGTGACTCTCCAGGTACCACAACAGATAAAGGAGACTCCATGGATGACTTAAAACATCTAAAGCAGCTATAAAAGCCAACGCCATAGGAATAAGGCACATGAGATTTAACTGCAACAGATTGATCATCAGCCTGAGCACTGTGTTCATTCAATAATTTTCATTCGGCTTAGTTTCTGATTTATCAGAGGTCACCACTGTGGAATGAACCAACAACAATTTCAGCATGTTTTACACAGCGGATGCCCTTCCAGCTGCAAACCAATACTGGGAAACACCCATACACTCTCACATTCACAGAAACACACACACACACACACACACACTCAAATACTACGGCCAATTTTGTTGACCCAATTTACTTGTAGCGCATGTCTTTGAAGTGTGGGGGAAACCGGAGCACCCAAACGAATCCCATGTCAACACGGGGAGAACATGCAAACTCCACACAGAAATGCCAACTGGTCCAGCTGGGACTTGAACCAGCAACCTTCTTGCTGTGAGGCGACAGCACTGAGCCACCGTGCAACACTGTATTTTTTAAAGAAAAAATAATCCAAATCTTTTCATGTTATTAGAGAACACAACATGAGCAACTTGCACTGCCAACAGAAAGACAAAAACGATGCCATCAAATCAAGAGTATGACCATGTACAAGTGAACCTGCAATGAATCAATGAATGAATCAATGAATGAAAGCAAAACTTTCAAATGAAGAGCACACGTTATTCATTAGACATTATAAAAATATATATAATCAGAGATTATTTTTTTTATTATTTATTATTTTTATGTAATTGAGAAAAACTAATAAGACAGGGGTGTTATGCTCAGTTATGGCAGAAATGCCTTGACAGGTTAAATCTCTTTGCAATACCACAAACAAAGCACACAAATACTCATTAAACATCTCAAAACTACTATAAAATCCCATAACGGATTATTACAGCAAGCTGCAATAATTAGGACAACTTCATCCTTCAAGATTGATATTATTAATACTATAAATTAAACTAACCTTGAACTTACTTGATGTAAAAAACAGCATTATGGACTTCCTAGAGCCACCTAATGCTGTTAAACCTGCTTTACATGAATTAAATGTACATTGTTATTTCTATTTGGTTTTAACTGATATACATTAGGAAGTAATTTGTCATTTGAAAAAATACAGGTGCCTTAATTTGATATTCTATCTTAGAAGAGCTCACCATAATGAAATAAACCTCAATCATAGACTATACCTTAGTAGAAATGCGTTAAACATGTTATTTTTTTTATTTACAGCAGACTGGACAACACAACAACACTCACTTTCAAGAGCTAAAAAAGCTGTGATAGTGGTTTCAGCGTTCAGTAGAAAATAGAAGATTCAAGTTGTACAAAATAAAGGACTTTGTTTCAAAGAGATCTTGAAAAGTAAACAGTATTTGAGCACTGCTGATCAAGAAGATGACTTTTAAAATGTGTTTCTCTAGAGCTACTGAGAAAATGTAAAGTAAAAACTATTCACCTAATCATTTGACATTTAAGCTTAAAGAAACAACACTCTCTAGTGCTGTCAAACTAGCCGAGCAAATCATCAAAATAAAAATATTACAAGAGAGAGAATATTGACAACTTGTATATCTTAACATTTATGTGAAAACGCCTACCTCGGAAAAAGAAATGACCTCTTCGTCAAGTCCTTCCAGATCATCCACAGAGGACTGAGTCTTTCTCAGAGTCAGGTCAGCAGTCAGCGTGCCATCATTATAAGATCTGACGAACTTGAAGTCGCTAGTGCGCGAGCCCGTGGTCAGGTATGCGTCATAATTGTAGGCGCTGCGGAGAGTTCCCGCGCCCTCCACCTCTGCGTAATTTGGAGGGAGATACGCGCTGGGAATGGCTACAGCTCCATCAAACAACAGTCTGGGCTTTCTCCTGCGACAAAACCTCACGGCCAGGATGATGATGATGAAGGTCAGGAAGAAAGTGGAAACGGACACCAGCGCGATGATCAAATAAAACGTCAGTTTGGAGCTGCTCTCGTCATGAGACATGTCTTTCAGTTCTGGCACTTCAGCCAAGTTATCTGATACAAGTAAATACAGTGCGCACGTGGCTGAGAGAGAGGGCTGTCCGTTATCTCTGACTGACACAATAAGGTTCTGCTTCATGCTGTCAGATTCAGAAATGTCCCGCTGCGTCCTGATCTCTCCGCTGTGGACACCGATAGTGAAAAGTCCCGGATCAGTCGCTTTAATGATGTGATACGAGAGCCACGCGTTCTGGCCAGAATCCGCGTCCACGGCGATTACCTTGGAGACCAGGGAGCGCGCCTGCGCAGCTTTGGGGACCATCTCGGTCATGAAGGAGTTTCCTTCCGGAGAGGGGTATAATATCTGAGGAGAGTTGTCATTCTCATCCGATATGAAGACACTCACGGTCACGTTACTGCTCAGAGGAGGAGACCCGTTGTCTCTGGCTAACACGAGCACTTTGAAACTTTTCATCTGCTCGTAATCAAACGACCTCACGGCATGAATGACCCCGGTGTCTCCGTTAATGGATAAAAAGGAGGACACCGGTGCGCCATTGACATCAGAGGACAACAGAGAATAAACTACAGTGCCATTCTGTCTCCAGTCCGGGTCTGTAGCTGATACTGAACAAATAGAGGAGCCTGCTTTGTTATTTTCTTGCACATGAGCTCTGTAATTCTGCTGCTGAAATACAGGTGGATTATCATTGACGTCAGCTACAGTCAAGTGAATATTCTTAGTGGAAGATAAAGGCGGAGAGCCCTCATCAGTAGCAGTAATTGTAATATTATATTCAGAGAGCAGCTCGCGGTCTAATTGACCTGTGGTCACCAGAGAATAGTAATTTTTGATTGAAGGCACGAGTTTAAATGGGACGTTTTGCTGAATGGAGCAGCGCACCTGTCCGTTATTCTCAGAGTCTCTGTCCTGAACATTAATGATGCCAACCTCTGTACCGGGTAACGCGCTCTCAGGAATGGATATTTTAACAGATTTAGTCATTATCTTAGGGGCATTATCATTGACATCAGTAACATCTATTAATACAGTACAATGACTCGCGAGCCCTTGACCATCTGTGGCTTGAACTAAAAGTTCAATTGAATTTTCGTTCTCATAATCAATGAACCCTGTTAGTTTAATCTCTCCAGACAAAGAATCGAGAGAAAATGTGTCCAAAAGATTTTCAGATAAATGACTAAACTCATACGTCACTTCTCCATTTTGTCCCTCGTCAGCATCAGTAGCACTCACTGTCACCACTACAGTATCTACAGGAGAATTTTCAGGCAGACTGACTTTATAGACGGCCTGACTAAAGACTGGAGCATTATCATTAGCATCCAGCACAGTGACGTGTATGGCTACAGTACCTGATCTCGGTGGAGTCCCGCCGTCTACCGCAGTCAGAATTAAAGTCACCTCTTTCTGCTGCTCACGATCCAATTCCTTGTTTAAAACAAGCTCGCCATATTTTCTTCCATTTGCACGCGTTAGTACATTAAGAAGAAAGTGTTCATTATCTTGCATTAAATATGACTGCACTGAATTCATGCTAATATCCGCATCATGAGCTTCATCTAATAAATAACGAGATCCTTTAACTGCTGACTCTCTTATTTCGAATTTAATCACACTTTTTTTGAATTGTGGTGAATTATCATTAATATCCTCAATATTGAGAATGAAACGATGCAATTCTAAAGGATTTTCCAGCACGAGCTCCTGTTTAATAACACATGAAGCTTTCTTTCCGCAAATCTCCTCTCTGTCGATTCTCTCTGCTACGGTCAGCTCTCCACTGTTGACATTTATTTCACAGAATCGTTTGCTGTTACCTTCATTATCAATTCGCGCTTCCCGACTTGATAATTTGTCCACAGCTAGCCCGAGATCCTTCGCTATATTTCCAATCACAGATCCGCGTTTCATCTCCTCCGGGAAAGAATAGCTCACGTCTCCATAAGCGGTGCGCGCCATCAGCGCAAAGAACAAAAGACCAAACATCTCAGCAGCAACACAGAAGGTTTGATATATTGTAATAAACACAGATGTGAGCAGAGTAACCGCGTTATCCACATTAAAAGAAAACGTAATCCATTGAATCAAGCTCACAGTCGATACAAAAGGCGACTGTCTGCAGCGAACCGAGATGTCTGTTCTGAATATGACATCATAAACAGGGCGGAGAGGCTCACAAATACTAATATCATCAGTTTCACTAGTGAACAGCGACACTAGGAGTTCAATTATGAGACTGCACTAACTCTTATATCTGATCTTAAATAGCAACTAATCAAAACAAAGCAACTAAAACCTACAGTAAACTTAAAATTATTTCACAATATAAATTGCTTTGCTCAAGAGAAAAAGATAGGATGCTATGGCAAGCTTAATTTTCTATATTATATATTCTTAAAAGTAAAAAAAACATAAGTGCATACCTAAACAGTAAGAACATGTAAACTACTGGCACTGCATGTAAAGCTCCAAAGACAAGAAACAGAATTGTCCTTCAAACAACATTTACTATTCAAGCAAACTGAAGTTTAATAAATGTTACAAAAATTATATTAACCGCTGTATAAATGTATTTCACACAATAAACAACCGGAGCTGTAGTGATTTATGTAAAACATAAAAATGCTGGTGAATTATTGACAGGCACGGAACAGTCATATGCCCATCTTGTTCAATTTAAAATTACATTATTTTCTCTCTACCCTGCTTACCAAAATTACACAAACAACATTAAAACTTGTAAACCAACCTTTTGTATTCATGCAATATCACCAAAAGGTCATGAACGTTTAAACGAAACTGTTAAGGACTTTTAAATCGACTGAATTTATACAGTTGTAAAAAGTCAGGTCAGCATCAGCCAGCCCGCATTATAAGGTCTAAATCTGAAATGAGATCCGCGATGATTAACTGCATTAAACAACCATTAGGGCTTATTTCTAGATGATGATGGATTATTTGAACACACCTTACAAATAGTATATTTTGCCAACCTACCGGAGCAACAACCTAACTTACAGCAGGAAATGCTAGTGCAGCACCATGGAGAGCGACAGCAAAAACCTAACGCGTCATTTACTATTTCAGTCAAACAAAAATATTACTGGTATACTTAAGATAAAATTCAGGAAATGCAATTTAATAATATTAATACCTTAACTTCACAAAGCACAAAAGACAGGCAAAACTACAACTAGATCAGCATTTTATGCCATAATCAATTTAAATCGAAAGAAAGCATGTGGGCAAATTACAATCGATAGATAATCCAATGAACGCGTAATCAACCAAAAGCCAACATATTGTTGAATCACAAGATCACAACTAAAAACTTCACGCTTTACACTTATTATTAAAAATGCAAGTGGGAAAAAAACAAAGGTAAACCTTAAATCCTCATTTCATATCTCATATCTGTAATTTAAAAGGGAACAAAATAAATACAAAAATAAAAATAAACAAACAAAAACCCACAAAAATGATTTTTTTAATAGTTTCCTTTCAGATTTTAGAGGACCAAAAATGATTGGCTTGTTTAAATTAAATCATTAGACCTTTTTTTAATACCAGATTTTGTTGTCAATGTCTGTGATCAAAATAGAATTAATTAATGTTTTATTTAGAGATCATTAAAAACTGTAGAGTAGGCTTTGTTGGTCCTACCTGAAAAGATTCAATTACTTCAGCATCCAGTCCTTCCAGATCATCCACAGAGGACTGAGTCTTTCTCAGAGTCAGGTCAGCAGTCAGCGTGCCATCATTATAAGATCTGACGAACTTGAAGTCACTAGTGCGCGAGCCCGTGGTCAGGTATGCGTCATAATTGTAGGCGCTGCGGAGAGTTCCCGCGCCCTCCACCTCTGCGTAATTTGGAGGCAAATACGCGCTAGGAATGGCTACAGCTCCATCAAACAACAGTCTGGGCTTTCTCCTGCGACAAAACCTCACGGCCAGGATGATGATGATGAAGGTCAGGAAGAAAGTGGAAACGGACACCAGCGCGATGATCAAATAAAACGTCAGTTTGGAGCTGCTCTCGTCATGAGACATGTCTTTCAGTTCTGGCACTTCAGCCAAGTTATCTGATACAAGTAAATACAGTGCGCACGTGGCTGAGAGAGAGGGCTGTCCGTTATCTCTGACTGACACTATAAGGTTCTGCTTCATGCTGTCAGATTCAGAAATGTCCCGCTGCGTCCTGATCTCTCCGCTGTGGACACCGATAGTGAAAAGTCCCGGATCAGTCGCTTTAATGATGTGATACGAGAGCCACGCGTTCTGGCCAGAATCCGCGTCCACGGCGATCACCTTGGAGACTAGAGAGCGCGCCTGCGCAGCTTTGGGGACCATCTCGGTCATGAAGGAGTTTCCTTCCGGAGAGGGGTATAATATCTGAGGAGAGTTGTCATTCTCATCCGATATGAAGACACTCACGGTCACGTTACTGCTCAGAGGAGGAGACCCGTTGTCTCTGGCTAACACGAGCACTTTGAAACTTTTCATCTGCTCGTAATCAAACGACCTCACGGCATGAATGACCCCGGTGTCTCCGTTAATGGACAAAAAGGAGGACACCGGTGCGCCATTGACATCAGAGGACAACAGAGAATAAACTACAGTGCCATTCTGTCTCCAGTCCGGGTCCGTAGCTGATACTGAACAAATAGAGGAGCCTGCTTTGTTATTTTCTTGCACATGAGCTCTGTAATTCTGCTGCTGAAATACAGGTGGATTATCATTGACGTCAGCTACAGTCAAGTAAATATTCTTAGTGGAAGATAAAGGCGGAGAGCCCTCATCAGTAGCAGTAATTGTAATATTATATTCAGAGAGCAGCTCGCGGTCTAATTCACCTGTGGTCACCAGAGAATAGTAATTTTTGATTGAAGGCACGAGTTTAAATGGGACGTTTTGCTGAATGGAGCAGCGCACCTGTCCGTTATTCTCAGAGTCTCTGTCCTGCACATTAATGATGCCAACCTCTGTACCGGGTAAAGCGTTCTCGGGAATGGATATTTTAACAGATTTAGTCATGATCTTAGGGGCATTATCATTGACATCTGTAACATCTATTAATACAGTACAATGACTCGCGAGCCCTTGACCATCTTTGGCTTGAACTGGGAGTTCAACTGAATTTTCGTCCTCATAATCAATGAGTCCTGTTAGTTTAATCTCTCCAGACAAAGAATCGAGAGAAAATGTATCTAAAAGGCGTTCGGATAAATGACCAAATGCATACGTCACTTCTCCATTTTGTCCCTCGTCAGCATCAGTAGCGCTCACTGTCACCACTACAGTATCTACAGGAGAATTTTCAGGCAGACTGACTTTATAGACGGCCTGACTAAAGACTGGAGCATTATCATTAGCATCCAGCACAGTGACGTGTATGGCTACAGTACCTGATCTCGGTGGAGTCCCGCCGTCTACCGCAGTCAGAATTAAAGTCACCTCTTTCTGCTGCTCACGATCCAACTCCTTGTTTAAAACAAGCTCACCATATTTTCGCCCATTTGCACGCGTTAGTACATTAAGAAGAAAGTGTTCATTATCTTGCATTTTATATGACTGCACTGAATTCATACCAATATCCGCATCATGAGCTTCATCTAATAAATATCGAGATCCTTTGTCTGCTGACTCTCTAATTTCGAATTTAATAACATTTTCTTTGAATTGCGGTGAATTATCATTTATATCCTCAATATTGAGAATGAAACGATGCAATTCTAAAGGATTTTCCAGCACGAGCTCCTGTTTTATAACACATGAAGCTTTCTTTCCGCAAATCTCCTCTCTGTCGATTCTCTCCGCTACGGTCAGCTCTCCACTGTTGATATTTATTTCACAGAATCGTTTGCTGTTACCTTCATTATCAATTCGCGCTTCCCGACTTGATAATTTGTCCACAGCGAGCCCGAGATCCCTCGCTATATTTCCAGTCACAGATCCGCGTTTCATCTCCTCCGGGAAAGAATAGCTCACGTCTCCATAAGCGGTGTGCGCCATCAGCACGAAGAACAAAAGGCCAAACATCTCAGCAGCAACACAGATGGTTTGATATATTGTAGTAAACACAGATTTGACCAGAGTAACCGCGTTATCCACATTAAAATAAAACGTAATCCATTGAATCAAGCTCACAGTCGATACAAAAGGCGACTGTCTGCAGCGAACGGAAATGTCTGTTCTGAATATGACATCATAAACAGGGCGGAGAGGCTCAAAAATACTAATATCATCAGTTTCACTAGTGAACAGCGACACTAGGAGTTCAATTATGAGACTGCACTAACTCTTATATATCTGAGTTTAAACAGCAACTAAACAAAACAAGTGACCATAAACGCTTATGACGAACACAGTTAATTTCACAATATCAAATGCTTGGCACAACAGAAAAGTGTTAGGATGTGAAGACAAGCTTAATTGTCTTCATTAAAACATAAGTGCATACAGAGTACTAGGAAAAAAAAACAATTTGCACTGCCTGCAAAGCACCATGGACAGCAAACATAAATATGCCCTTGCTACAAAATGTACTACTCAAGAAAATAGAAGTTAAATAAAATGTTTCAATATACTTTAACTACTTTATGAACTCATTTCACATATTAAAGAACTAGTATGGAAATGATCTGTATAGAAAACAAAAACACTGGTGATTTATTGACAGTCATAAAATAGTCATATATCCATTATGTGCCATATAAAGCTACTTTATTTTCCGATTATTATGTTAGCCACATGACACAATATCAGAATAGATCATTTATTTTTGCATATGTTTACAACAGAATACTGAACAGTGGAGGTAGTGGTTTCATATGAAGACCAAACTAAAGTTGGACTAGAGCTTTGTTTTTCATCATGCTAAATGGCTCAGAGTGCTGAAGGATGACAGACATTGACATGAATGATCTCTTCCTTTTTCCACACAAAGAGCTTAAATGCTTGGCCAAAAACAATCTCAAATGATGAGCAACTGCTTGTTAATTTCAAACCACACAGCACTGAAACCATCATTGTGAAAATAAAACGGAACTTGCCAATAAGAGAACCCAAAAACACTACCCATATGGAGACCAGAGAATAAGTCAAGAGAGTCAGACCCAAGAACGAATACTAAAAAACACAATCACATTTGAGTTACAATCAGAAGATGGCCCAGAAAAGACAACAGTGGAAGAATTTTTGTTGCTGCTCTCTATGCCAAGTGACATAGTGGGTAGAAAGTTCACAAAGCAATATTGGCAAGGGAGTTCTTACATTTTGAAAGAAACTGTTAAAAATGCTTTACATTTAACGAACTTAAACAACATCACAGCTAATAAGATTACCTAAAGTATATTTCTTGAAATCAGCTTTATGAGAAAAACAACAACAACAACATGATGTGTGTAGCGACAGATATAATCGGTCACCCTTTACTATAAGGTGCTATTCTTGCTATTAATAAACTATTAACTATGACTTCTGCCTCCATAAACTCCTAATTTGCTGCTTGTTAACAGTTATTACAATAATAGTTAGGTTTAGGTACTGGCAGGATTGGGGATGTAGAATTCGGTTATGTAGAATATGTACTTTACAAGTACAAACAAACAGCCAACATCTTAATAAAAGGTAAGCAATAAGCCACCACTTACTGCTGAGAATTGGCCTTTAAAACTAAATCGCTATATATTTTTATTCTGCATCAAGTCATTCAGGAAGAATCATTTTAAGTCAGGTCAAAATCAGCAGGCCCTAATATTAAAATCTAAACTTGAAATTTTAACCACAATAAACACTTGTAACAGATTAATACTTGATGATGATGATGACAAGGATGATGATTTATTGGTTTTCACCCTACAAACAGCATGCTTTACAAGATCAACAACTCAACCTACAAAAAAGTCAGTGCAGCACCATGGAGAGCAACAGTCAACACCTAACATAAGCCAGTTGCCTTTTGACTAAAATTATTAGTACTAAAATGAAAATTGGATTGAATGAAACGGGGATTTAATTGTTTTGATAAGTTAATTTCACTGAACATATAATGGAAAAGCAAAACTACCTTTAAAATCAACATTTAATCACAGATTTATTTGAAATCCAAGGAAACCCTAAAGGCACAAACACATAAAAATGTAATAACTGATCTTAACAACTAATCAACCAAAATGAAACGAATTGCTGAACCTGAAGACCACCGCCAAAACCTTCACTCTTTATGAAGGATATTACTAATATTAGCAAGTGAAGAAAACAACATGGGCAAAACAAAGACTCAGAAAATCATGTCTCATCGCTGAAACTTATGTAGTAACAAAAAAAAAAAAAAACATGTTTAAAAGAAAAACAAACATCTTCTTAAAGCTCTTTTTTTTTTAGAATTTTAGTCTACCTAAATAAATTATGCTTGTTTTTAATAAATAACTTCAGTTTGTTGCCAATGTAAGCAGTCATATCAGAACAACGATAGATTATTAGTTTAGAGACCATTAAAAAGCTGTAAATTAGACTTTCTTAGTCCTACCTGAAAGGATTCAATTACTTCAGCATCGAGACCTTCAAGATCATCCACAGAAGACTGAGTCTTTCTCAGAGTCAGGTCAGCAGTCAGCGTGCCATCATTATAAGATCTGACGAATTTGAAGTCACTAGTGCGCGAGCCCGTGGTCAGGTATGCGTCATAATTGTAGGCGCTGCGGAGAGTTCCCGCGCCCTCCACCTCTGCGTAATTTGGAGGGAGATACGCGCTGGGAATGGCTACAGCTCCATCAAACAACAGTCTGGGCTTTCTCCTGCGACAGAACCTCACGGCCAGGATGATGATGATGAAGGTCAGGAAGAAAGTGGAAACGGACACCAGCGCGATGATCAAATAAAACGTCAGTTTGGAGCTGCTCTCGTCATGAGACATGTCTTTCAGTTCTGGCACTTCAGCCAAGTTATCTGATACAAGTAAATACAGTGCGCACGTGGCTGAGAGAGAGGGCTGTCCGTTATCTCTGACTGACACTATAAGGTTCTGCTTCATGCTGTCAGATTCAGAAATGTCCCGCTGCGTCCTGATCTCTCCGCTGTGGACACCGATAGTGAAAAGTCCCGGATCAGTCGCTTTAATGATGTGATAGGAGAGCCACGCGTTCTGGCCAGAATCCGCGTCCACGGCGATCACCTTGGAGACAAGGGAGCGCGCCTGCGCAGCTTTGGGGACCATCTCGGTCATGAAGGAGTTTCCTTCCGGAGAGGGGTATAATATCTGAGGAGAGTTGTCATTCTCATCCGATATGAAGACACTCACGGTCACGTTACTGCTCAGAGGAGGAGACCCGTTGTCTCTGGCTAACACGAGCACTTTGAAACTTTTCATCTGCTCGTAATCAAACGACCTCACGGCATGAATGACCCCGGTGTCTCCGTTAATGGATAAAAAGGAGGACACCGGTGCGCCATTGACATCAGAGGACAACAGAGAATAAACTACAGTGCCATTCTGTCTCCAGTCCGGGTCTGTAGCTGATACTGAACAAATAGAGGAGCCTGCTTTGTTATTTTCTTGCACATGAGCTCTGTAATTCTGCTGCTGAAATACAGGTGGATTATCATTGACGTCAGCTACAGTCAAGTGAATATTCTTAGTGGAAGATAAAGGCGGAGAGCCCTCATCAGTAGCAGTAATTGTAATATTATATTCAGAGAGCAGCTCGCGGTCTAATTCACCTGTGGTCACCAGAGAATAGTAATTTTTGATTGAAGGCACGAGTTTAAATGGGACGTTTTGCTGAATGGAGCAGCGCACCTGTCCGTTTTTCTCAGAGTCTCTGTCCTGCACATTAATGATGCCAACCTCTGTACCGGGTAACGCATTTTCGGGAATAGGGATATTCAGAGATTTAATGATAATAATTGGGGCATTGTCATTTACGTCAGTAATTTCGATTACGACTTTTGTGTCTGATGAAAGACCATACTCGTCCTTAGCCTCAACAATAATTTCATATCTTGATTCATCTTCAAAATCGATTCGCCCTTTCACTGCCATTTGTCCAGTGTGATGATCCAATGAAAACGCTTCCTTTGCAGAATCAGATAAATGCCCAAACTCATACGTCACTTCTCCATTCTGTCCCTCGTCAGCATCAGTAGCGCTCACTGTCACCACTCCAGTATCTACAGGAGAATTTTCAGGCAGACTGACTTTATAGACGGCCTGACTAAAGACTGGAGCATTATCATTAGCATCCAGCACAGTGACGTGTATGGCTACAGTACCTGACCTCGGTGGAGTCCCGCCGTCTACCGCAGTCAGAATTAATCTCACATCATTTTGCTGCTCGCGATCTAATTCTTTATCCAACACCAGCTCAACATACCTGCTGCCATCTGTCCTAGAATTCACGGCTAAAATAAAATTCGGATTTTTCTCTAATGAATATTGCTGCACTGAATTGTGGCCGACATCCGCATCGCGAGCCTCAATGACACGATAACGAGCACCTTTAACGGCACTTTCACGTATTTCATACTTGATTTCTTCTTTATGAAATATTGGTGAATTGTCGTTAATGTCTTGGATTTGTAATTGTACACGATGCGATTCCAAAGGATTTTCTAATATTAGTTCAAATGTAAGTGTGCAAGAAAGCCGCTCCTTACAAAGCCCCTCTCTGTCTATCCTGTCCGCCACTATCAATTCTCCTGTTCTCAGATTAATGTCGCAGTATTGTTTCCTATTACCTTCAGTATCAATCCGAGCCTTACGAGATGACAATCTGTTCACATCAAGTCCGAGATCCTTCGCTATATTCCCAATCACAGATCCGCGTTTCATCTCCTCCGGGAAAGAATAGCTCACGTCTCCATAAGCGGTGTGCGCCATCAGCACGAAGAACAAAAGACCAAACATTATAGAACAAATCTTTGACAATCTTGAGAAATCCATCAGAAATTAATCCAAGTGATGCAGTAATAGCATGTGAATGAAATCCAGATTAAGGAAAGCTGTCGGTGTCGACGATTTTTAAGGAAACGACTAGCCTAGTTCGCAGCCCTGTGCATGACATCAAAAGCAGGGTGGAGAAATGTGTCATGAAGACACTGATTGTTTTGCAGGTAAACAGCGACGCCATGAGTTAACAGAACAAAACTGCACGAGATTAATTTATATCAAAGGAGTATGTGTAAAATGCACTTACAAATGTAAAGTGTTTAGAAACAAAAAGATAGCTACATCCTCTGCTGAATGAGAGATATAGATAGCCATTGTATTTAAAGCATTCGGATAGATAGATAGATAGATAGATAGATAGATAGATAGATAGATAGATAGATAGATAGATAGATAGATAGATAGATAGATAGATAGATAGATAGATAGATAGATAGATAGATAGATCTAAGAGTGATAATAAAGAACAGTGCAGCACCATGGACAGCAACAAGCTAAATCGGCAGTATGTCACTTCCAGAGCAAATAAACAGTTTCACATTGCTGACAATTCAGTTTAAGTGTCTCCACACGCCAATTTCATATAACAGACACAACAGTAAACTAATAAAAATATTAACATTTTATTGAGCAATCCACCATACCCAGCCACAATCATTTTCTCAGAGTCAGATGAGTCCTAATAATATCTGAAGAAGAAATCAAACAATAGTTTGGGTTTTATTTATGATATAGATAATGATGATGGATTTACAAGTTAACAGCTCCACTGAAGTTTATAAAGTAACTGCATTACTGTGCATGGATGGTAAAGGGTCTACAAGGAACCATTAATTAACCTTAATTTTAGGAGTGGAGATTTGGTGTCAAAACACACAACGATGTGGCGTTAACTACTGTTTTTAACATCACAAACCATTATGTACTGTGTATGAAACAACAGCCAGTTAAAAATTTTAGGATAAGGCATGGAAACAATGCCTACAATAATTCTTTAAAGAATATGTGTATATATATATATATATATATATATATAAAGACGGCTTAATAGAAATAGTAAACTTCATAAATCCAGCATTAATAACCTACAAAATGCAAGTGAAAACAATAAAACCCGGTGTCATTTCCCATCTGTCTGAAAGCCATAAATATTACTGAACTGAATATACTCGCATTGGAGTTTAGTTCATTTCACAAGTTCATTTCACAAAATCTAAACAAATTATGAAGGCAAAACTACTTTTTTATTACCAAGTTCAATTTAACTACAGATTTTCATTGGCCACAAAAAATAAATTGAAAATGAAAATGAGCTAAACTAATTTTTTATGAAAAAAAAACACACACAGATTTTCTATACTCTCTAAAAAAACTATTTTAGTATTTATATATTTTGTGTGTTTAAAAGTGTGGAAAACAGTGCGAAAAACGTATTATGTAGACTAAAAATTGAAGCAACGTTCAGCATAATTTCCCATTGAAAGCGTTTACAGCTTGTCACGAAATGTTTTTAATCTAAATAATTGTTACTATGTAAATTACATTCTGATGTATAATACAACCTTTTTTATGTGCAGATAATGCTAGCGATATGAATTTTACTCTCTATGCAAGTTTCGTTGCGCGATAAATGAACGATTAATAACGACGATTTGCCGCGTTAACTTTAGTGTTCGCACTGTACAAAAGCTGTTTATGTAAACTGTGAAGATAACATTGTTCTGAAATAAGACGGTCAGGTTAATATTTATTAGTCTAAAGATTGTACCATTTCTAAAAGTACGGGTTTTCAACTATTCATGAGATTTAAGTGTTTATAACACTCCCATTCTGTAAACTGAATTTTCACAGCATATTTCTAATTACAGAAACCACACATTTAAATGTGTACACAACCGATAAGAGAACATTTCAAACGCTGCAACCTTTTCGACAAAATGTAAATTAGTTTCAATTCGTTAGGCTGGCTTAAACCTTCTATCAAAATAGCATGAAAGGACCACTAGGTTATTTTCCCTTTTTTGCATTCAGTTATGTCAGAACTACTCAGTACAATATAAAACCAATTTAATAATGCCAAAAACACTTGGAAGGTGACCACAATGAGGAAAAAAAGACGGAAAACGTAACGATTTAGAAAACAATGCCTCGCAACTGAAAATTAAAGTCTCTATCTTTCGTACCTAAAATACACTTTAAATGTTCAAGTCATCGTGTTTTAATTGAAGAACAGAGCTTTTCAATGTAGTCAAATCAAGACACAAACAGCTTCTATTTGCTTTATGTAACCAGAACATTAAACTTGCTTATCTTTCCTACCTGAAAGGATTCAATCATTTCCGCGTCAAGTCCTTCCAGATCATCCACAGAAGACTGAGTCTTTCTCAGAGTCAGGTCAGCAGTCAGCGTGCCATCATTATAAGATCTGACAAACTTGAAGTCACTAGTGCGCGAGCCCGTGGTCAGGTATGCGTCATAATTGTAGGCGCTGCGGAGAGTTCCCGCGCCCTCCACCTCTGCGTAATTTGGAGGGAGATACGCGCTGGGAATGGCTACAGCTCCATCAAACAATAGTCTGGGCTTTCTCCTGCGACAAAACCTCACGGCCAGGATGATGATGATGAAGGTCAGGAAGAAAGTGGAAACGGACACCAGCGCGATGATCAAATAAAACGTCAGTTTGGAGCTGCTCTCGTCATGAGACATGTCTTTCAGTTCTGGCACTTCAGCCAAGTTATCTGATACAAGTAAATACAGTGCGCACGTGGCTGAGAGAGAGGGCTGTCCGTTATCTCTGACTGACACTATAAGGTTCTGCTTCATGCTGTCAGATTCAGAAATGTCCCGCTGCGTCCTGATCTCTCCGCTGTGGACAACCGATAGTGAAAAGTCCCGGATCAGTCGCTTTAATGATGTGATACGAGAGCCACGCGTTCTGGCCAGAATCCGCGTCCACGGCGATCACCTTGGAGACCAAGGAGCGCGCCTGCGCAGCTTTGGGGACCATCTCGGTCATGAAGGAGTTTCCTTCCGGAGAGGGGTATAATATCTGAGGAGAGTTGTCATTCTCGTCCGATATGAAGACACTCACGGTCACGTTACTGCTCAGAAGAGGAGACCCGTTGTCTCTGGCTAACACGAGTACTTTGAAACCTTTCATCTGCTCGTAATCAAACGACCTCACGGCATGAATGACCCCGGTGTCTCCGTTAATGAATAAAAAGGAGGACACCGGTGCGCCATTGACATCAGAGGACAACAGAGAATAAACTACAGTGCCATTCTGTCTCCAGTCCGGGTCTGAAGCTGATACTGAACAAATAGAGGAGCCTGCTTTGTTATTTTCTTGCACATGAGCTCTGTAATTCTGCTGCTGAAATACAGGTGGATTATCATTGACGTCAGCTACAGTCAAGTGAATATTCTTAGTGGAAGATAAAGGCGGAGAGCCCTCATCAGTAGCAGTAATTGTAATATTATATTCAGAGAGCAGCTCGCGGTCTAATTCACCTGTGGTCACCAGAGAATAGTAATTTTTGATTGAAGGCACGAGTTTAAATGGGACGTTTTGCTGAATGGAGCAGCGCACCTGTCCGTTATTCTCAGAGTCTCTGTCCTGCACATTAATGATGCCAACCTCTGTACCGGGTAACGCGCTCTCGGGAATAGGGATATTTAAAGATTTAATGATAATAATTGGGGCATTGTCATTTACGTCAGTAATTTCGATTACGACTTTTGTGTCTGATGAAAGACCATACTCGTCCTTAGCCTCAACAATAATTTCATATCTTGATTCATCTTCAAAATCGATTCGCCCTTTCACTGCAATTTGTCCAGTGTGATGATCCAATGAAAACGCTTCCTTTGCAGAATCAGATAAATGTCCAAACTCATACGTCACTTCTCCATTTTGTCCCTCGTCAGCATCAGTAGCGCTCACTGTCACCACTACAGTGTCTACAGGAGAATTTTCAGGCAGACTGACTTTATAGACGGCCTGACTAAAGACTGGAGCATTATCATTAGCATCCAGCACAGTGACGTGTATGGCTACAGTACCTGATCTCGGTGGAGTCCCGCCGTCTACCGCAGTCAGAATTAAAGTCACCTCTTTCTGCTGCTCACGATCTAATTCTTTATCCAACACCAGCTCAACATACCTGCTCCCATCTGTCTTAGAATTCACGGCTAAAATAAAATTCTGATTTCTCTCTAATGAATATTTCTGCACTGAATTGTGGCCGACGTCTGCATCGCGAGCCTCAATGACACGAAAACGAGCACCTTTATCTGCATTTTCACTTATTTCAAATTTGACCACATCTTTAGGAAATATAGGTGAATTGTCGTTAATGTCTTGGATTTGTAATTGTACACGATGCGATTCCAAAGGATTTTCTAATATTAGTTCAAATGTAAGTGTGCAAGAAAGCCGCTCCTTACAAAGCCCCTCTCTGTCTATCCTGTCCGCCACTATCAATTCTCCTGTTCTCAGATTAATGTCGCAGTATTGTTTCCTATTACCTTCAGTATCAATCCGAGCCTTACGAGATGACAATCTGTTCACATCAAGTCCGAGATCATTCGCTATATTTCCAATCACAGATCCGCGTTTCATCTCCTCCGGGAAAGAATAGCTCACGTCTCCATAAGCGGTGTGCGCCATCAGCACGAAGAACAAAAGACCAAACATTATAGAAAAAATCCTTGACAATCTTGAGAAATCCATCAGAAATTAATCCAAGTGATGCAGTAATAGCATGTGAAAGAAATCCAGATTTAGGAAAGCTCTCGTTGTCGACGATTTTTAAGGAAAAGACTAGCCTAGTTCGCAGCCCTGTGCATGACATCAAAAGCAGGGTGGAGAAATGTGTGATGAAGACACTGATTGTTTTGCAGGTAAACAGCGACGCCATGAGTTAACAGAACACAACTGCATGAGATTCATTTATATCAAAGGAGTATGTGTAAAATGCACTTACAAATGTAAAGTGTTTAGAAACAAAAACATAGCTACATCCTCTGCTGAATGAGAGATATAGATAGCCATTGTATTTAAAGCATTCGGATAGATAGATAGATAGATAGATAGATAGATAGATAGATAGATAGATAGATAGATAGATAGATAGATAGATAGATAGATAGATAGATAGATAGATAGATAGATAGAGTGATAATAAAGAACAGTGCAGCACCATGGACAGCAACAAGCTAAATCGGCAGTATGTCACTTCCAGAGCAAATAAACAGTTTCACATTGCTGACAATTGAGTTTAAGTGTCTCCACACGCCAATTTCATATAACAGACACAACAGTAAACTAATAAAAATATCAACATTTTATTGAGCAATCCACCATACCCTGCCACAATCATTTTCTCAGAGTCAAACGAGTCCTGATAATATCTGAAGAAGAAATCAAACAATAGTTTGGGTTTTATTTCAGATATAGATAATGATGATGGATTTACAAGTTAACAGCTCCACTGAAGTTTATAAAGTAACTGCATTACTGTGCATGGATGGTAAAGGGTCTACATGGAACCATTAATTAACCTTAATTTTAGGAGTGGAGATTTGGTGTCAAAACACACAACGATGTGGGGTTAACTACTGTCTTTAACATCACAAACCATTATGTACTGTGTATGAAACAACAGCCAGTTAAAATTTTCAGGATATGGCATGGAAACAATGCCTACAATAATTCTTAAAAATATTAAAATAAAAAAGCAATGGCTAAATAGAATTAGTAAACTTTAGAAATCCAGCATCAACAACGTAGCCAACAAAACGCAAGTGAAAACAATAAAACCCGTTGTCATTTCCCATCTGTCTGAAAGCCATAAATAATACTGAACTGAATACTCGCATTGGAGTTTAGTTCATTTCACAAGTTAACACAATCTAAACAAGTTATGAAGGCAAAACTACTTTTTTTATTACCTTGTTCATATTAACTACAGATATTCATTGGCCACAAAAAAAATAAAAATAAAATGAAAATGAGCTAAACTAATTTTTTATAAAAAAAAAAAAAACTAACAAAATAAAAACACAGATTTTCTATAGTCTCTAAATAAAATATTTTAGTATTTATATATTTTGTATGTTGAGAAGTGTGGAAAACAGTACAAAAAAGTATTATCTAGACTAAAGCAACGTTCAGCATAAGTTTCAATTAAAAGCGTTTACAGCTTGTCATGAAATGTCTTTAATCTAAATAAATCTTACTATAAATTACATTCTGATGTTTAATACAAAATTTTATGTGCAGATAATGCTAGCGATATAAATTTTACTCTCTATAGCGCGTAAAATGAACAAATAACAACAACGATTTGCCGCGTTAACTTTAGTGTTCGCACTGTACAAAAGCTGTTTATGTAAACTGTGAAGATAACATTGTTCTGAAATGTAGATATAAGACGGTCAGGTTTATATTTATTAGTCTAATGAGTGTAACATTTCTAAAAGTACGGGTTTTCAATTATTTATGTGATATAAGTGTTTATAACACTGCCATTCTGTAAACTGTATATTCACAGCATATTTCTAATTACAGAAACCACACATTTAAATGTGTACACAACCGATAAGAGAACATTTCAAACGCTGCAACCTTTTCGACAAAATGTAAATTCCTTTCAATTCGTTAGGCTGGCTTAAACCTTCTATCAAAATAGCATGAAAGGACCACTAGGTTTATGTCAATTATGTCAGAACTACTCAGTACAGTATAAAACCAATTTAATATTGCCAAGAACTTGGAAGGTGACCACAATGAGGAAAAAAAGACGGAAAAAGTAACGATTTAGAAAGCAATGCCTCGCAACTGAAAATTAAAGTCTCTACATTTCTTACCTAAAATACACTTTAAATGTTCAAGTCATCGTGTTTTAATTGAACAACAGAGCTTTCAATGTAGTCAAATCAAGACACAAATAGCTTCTATTTAATTTATGTAACCAGAAAATTAAACTTGCTTATCTTTCCTACCTGAAAGGATTCAATCATTTCCGCGTCAAGTCCTTCCAGATCATCCACAGAAGACTGAGTCTTTCTCAGAGTCAGGTCAGCAGTCAGCGTGCCATCATTATAAGATCTGACGAACTTGAAGTCACTAGTGCGCGAGCCCGTGGTCAGGTATGCGTCATAATTGTAGGCGCTGCGGAGAGTTCCCGCGCCCTCCACCTCTGCGTAATTTGGAGGCAGATACGCGCTGGGAATGGCTACAGCTCCATCAAACAACAGTCTGGGCTTTCTCCTGCGACAGAACCTCACGGCCAGGATGATGATGATGAAGGTCAGGAAGAAAGTGGAGACGGACACCAGCGCGATGATCAAATAAAACGTCAGTTTGGAGCTGCTCTCGTCATGAGACATGTCTTTCAGTTCTGGCACTTCAGCCAAGTTATCTGATACAAGTAAATACAGTGCGCACGTGGCTGAGAGAGAGGGCTGTCCGTTATCTCTGACTGACACTATAAGGTTCTGCTTCATGCTGTCAGATTCAGAAATGTCCCGCTGCGTCCTGATCTCTCCGCTGTGGACACCGATAGTGAAAAGTCCCGGATCAGTCGCTTTAATGATGTGATACGAGAGCCACGCGTTCTGGCCAGAATCCGCGTCCACGGCGATCACCTTGGAGACCAGGGAGCGCGCCTGCGCAGCTTTGGGGACCATCTCGGTCATGAAGGAGTTTCCTTCCGGAGAGGGGTATAATATCTGAGGAGAGTTGTCATTCTCATCCGATATGAAGACACTCACGGTCACGTTACTGCTCAGAGGAGGAGACCCGTTGTCTCTGGCTAACACGAGCACTTTGAAACTTTTCATCTGCTCGTAATCAAACGACCTCACGGCATGAATGACCCCGGTGTCTCCGTTAATGGATAAAAAGGAGGACACCGGTGCGCCATTGACATCAGAGGACAACAGAGAATAAACTACAGTGCCATTCTGTCTCCAGTCCGGGTCTGTAGCTGATACTGAACAAATAGAGGAGCCTGCTTTGTTATTTTCTTGCACATGAGCTCTGTAATTCTGCTGCTGAAATACAGGTGGATTATCATTGACGTCAGCTACAGTCAAGTGAATATTCTTAGTGGAAGATAAAGGCGGAGAGCCCTCATCAGTAGCAGTAATTGTAATATTATATTCAGAGAGCAGCTCGCGGTCTAATTCACCTGTGGTCACCAGAGAATAGTAATTTTTGATTGAAGGCACGAGTTTAAATGGGACGTTTTGCTGAATGGAGCAGCGCACCTGTCCGTTATTCTCAGAGTCTCTGTCCTGCACATTAATGATGCCAACCTCTGTACCGGGTAACGCGCTCTCGGGAATCGATAATTTAACAGATTTAGTCATTATCGTAGGGGCATTATCATTGACATCAGTAACAGAAATTAATACGGTGGATCTGCCTGCTAACCCTTGACCATCTTTCGCTTGAATGGGAAGTTCAATTAAAGTCTCCTCCTCATAATCTACAACACCTGTCAGCTTAAGCTCACCAGACACTGCATCGAGTAAAAATATTTCCAAAAGATTTTCTGATAAATGTCCAAACTCATACGTCACTTCTCCATTTTGTCCCTCGTCAGCATCAGTAGCGCTCACTGTCACCACTACAGTATCTACAGGAGAATTTTCAGGCAGACTGACTTTATAGACGGCCTGACTAAAGACTGGAGCATTATCATTAGCATCCAGCACAGTGACGTGTATGGCTACAGTACCTGATCTCGGTGGAGTCCCGCCGTCTACCGCAGTCAGAATTAAAGTCACCTCTTTCTGCTGCTCACGATCCAGCTCTTTATTCAGCACAAGCTCGCTATATTTTCTTCCGTTTGCACCCGTAAGAATACTTAAAATAAAATGATCATTGTTTTGAAGTGTATATGACTGCACTGAATTCATACCAATATCCGCATCATGAGCCTCATCTAATAAATAACGAGATCCTTTGAAGGGCGACTCCGTTATTTCGAATTTGATTACAGATAGTTTAAATTGTGGTGAATTATCATTTATATCCTCAATATTGAGAATGAAACGATGCAATTCTAAAGGATTTTCCAGCACGAGCTCTTGTTTAATAACGCATGAAGCTTTCTTTCCGCAAATCTCCTCTCTGTCGATTCTCCCCGCTACGGTCAGCTCTCCAGTGTTCAGATTAATGTCACAGAATCGTTTTCTGCTACCTTCATTATCAATTCGAGCATCACGACCAGAAAGACTTTTAACATCCAGTCCGAGATCCTTCGCTATATTCCCAATCACAGATCCGCGTTTCATCTCCTCCGGGAAAGAATAGCTCACGTCTCCATAAGCGGTGTGCGCCATCAGCACGAAGAACAAAAGACCAAACATCTCAGCAGCAACACAGAATACTCCAGATGCTTTAGATGTAAAGCAGAAATTAAATCCACGAATTAAAAAAAAGAAATCTGCAAAACTAAATTCAAAAACATGGAGAGAAGAATCTGACAATGAATCACCGTCGACGATGGTTGATAACGAGACAAGCTCAAAGCCCTGTGTGTTCAGAATAAGGGTGGAGAAATGGCCAGATATAGTTTTGCAGGTGAACAGCGACACTGTGAGTTAAAATAGGAAATTGCACGACATACAAATACCAAAATTATTGTTTTAATATGCACAAAACCGGTCACAATCTTGATATATATGAACAAGAACAAGCTTACCACAGAATGAGTTAAAAACTGTGAGCATACATGCTGTCACAAACTAATGCAATAAATAAAAAAATAATTAAGAGCAAAGTTATGCTACAGTATTTACTTAAGAGTAGGATATATGACCACAGTATTCATGGGATAAAATGTGGCTACATTACTTGTGAAGCAAAACCCTAAAGACCAGGAGTAAATGTCCTTGCAGCACCATGGACAGCAACGAAACAAACTAGCAAGCAGGAATAAAAGGACAATCTGACTAACGTTTTGACAAGTTTAAAGGCTTTCATAAGCTTGTTTACAGCAATAAATGGAACACAAAACATGACAACTTGTCAATAAATCACTAGGAATAAAGTGAATTAAGACACAAACAAGCTGCAGAATATACCCAGATCAGGAGGTGCAGCCACAACATTTATGATTTAAAAATAAAACAAGCTTGATGAAATAGACAACAGAATGTCATTCCCTTCCCCTAAAAGATTCAGCAAACAATTAAACTCTGTAATATTATCATCTTAGGTAGTGATGGAAAGGATTGAATAACTCATAAACAGTGCCTGTCTTACTGTAAATACAATGCTTAGCATAATTGAGTACACCCCCTTTTGAAAATGAATATTTTTATCCATTTCTCAGTGAATATAGGCAATGTATTTTTGGTGCATTTAAACTAAACATATTTATTAAACAGATATATTTATTAAAATAATGTTTTAGTTATTACCATATTTAGAAATTGAAAGATAAAACAATTAAATTCGAGCAAAATATTGCAAAAATATTGCTGTTTTCTGATCTAATCAGTAGGCATCAAACCTCTCACAGAGTCACACGGGCAATTGCTAATGGTGACTGTCTAGTGCCAAAGTGTAAGACCTCCTTTGGTCAATCTGTTTTCTCTGTAAAGGGAGCCAAACTGTGGAATGATTTACCCGTTAGCCTAAAATCAGAAAGTAATATCAGTATTTTTAGTAGCGTTCTTAAAAAGTGGTTAAAAACAAAACAGCAGTGTTTGCACAAGTAGATCATGTCGCCTTTGCTTTTGACTTCATTCATTTCATGTAAAGAATTATAATGTTGTGTATATGTATTATTTTATTTCCATTTTATCAATTTTGTCAAGCCTCCTGTGGACAGGTGTTGAAAATGAGCAAGTTTGCTAAAACACTTAAACAAATGCATTTGGTTGCCCAGTGTAATTGTGATGTCCATGTCAAATAAATAAATAAATAAATAAAATAAATTACAACCTACAAAAGTTTAAAATGTTTAAAAACTTTTTGCATCTCTTGATTTTTCCTCTTTTTTTATTTGTATTTAAATTTTTCTATATCATAAATTTGGGTGTACTAGTTTTTGGACCATTATCACACAATATTTTATAAGATAAAATCCAGATTTGGCTTAAGTACTGACTAATTTAATGTATATGCACTAATATAATATTGTATAGCATCCAATTAAAAATATGAATTTAAAAGAGAGATTTGTGAGGGGTGTACTTATATATGCTAAGCACTGTACATAAATATGTAAATGAATAATAATAATAATAATAATAATAATAATAAAATAAAGGTCTAAAATATAAAATGAAATTGAATATCCTCATTGTCATTGGAATATTTGGGAGGTCCAACAATATACAAGATACACAAATTACACTGTAGACTCTTCATATAAACTATAACATAACGCAAGAAACCATTTATGCATATGGCACCCAAATGTGTGTATATTGCGCAGTAATTTCAAATGTAAATACACTGTAAAACTCAACAGTCAACTTTATCCATTGAAATGAGTGTAGTTAACTCAAAATTGACTGAAAGTTAATTCTACTAATTTGAAAAGAGTTCTGAACTCAGTGTTGAAGGTAATTAGTTAATTAAATACTTCATTACTTCAACTTAAATGGAGTTAGTTCACAGTACTTGAGTTACCTTATTGGGCTTTACAGTGTATATTCAAATATAAATTGACAGTTGAAGTCAGAATTATTAGCCCCCCTGTTTATTTTTTCGCCAATTTTTTTGTTTAAAGGAAAGAAGATTTTTTTCAACACATTTCTAATCATAATAGTTTTAATAACTCATTTCTAATAACTGATTTATTTTCTCTTTGTCATGATGACAGTTAATAATATTTGACTAGATATTTTTCAAGACACTTCTAAACAGCTTAAAGTGACATTTAAAGGCTTAACTAGGTTAATTAGGGTAACTAGGCAGGTTAGGGTAATTAGGCAAGTTATTGTATAACGATGGTTTGTTCTGTGGACTATCGAGAAAAAAAAAATAGCTTAAAAGGGCTAATAATATTGACCTTAAAAATGGTGTTTTAAAAAAATAATAACAACTTTTCTTCTAGCCGAAATAAAACAAATAAGACTTTCTCCAGAAGAAAAAATATTATCAGACATACTGTGAAAATTTCCTTGCTCTGTTTGTTAAACATCATTTGGGAAATATTAAAAAAATTAAAAATAAATTCAATGGGGGGCTAATAAAACTGACTTCAACTGTATATTGCACAAGTGGCATATCTATAGCACTACCAATATTGCCCTTAATGCACATACAACGACAGAAATTGCACAAGATTTACACATATCGTTCATATTGCCTACAAAATTACAGATATTGCCCATATTGCACATAAAACGACAGAAATTGCACAAAATGTATGCATTTTGCTCATATCGCACATGAAATGACTGATATTTTACAAGATTTATGTATATTGTCCATATACATACATACTGTCCACATACAATGACAGATATTGGAAGAGATTTATGCTTATTTCAAATCATAATTCTACCAGAATGTTTCACTTTGTTTTTAATGCTTTATTGCAGTGTTCTGTTTGTTCTGTGTTTGATTGTTTGACGGTAAAAGCTCAAACATAGTGTGACCAGGGTGGGTCGTAGCTTTAAGGATGCTACTGGCATTACAGAAGCAGTGAGAATTGTATTATTAAACCATCAGCAAAATTGAAACAACTTATTTGAGGCCTCAATAAACTATTAATAATGTGAAATGGCTCATTTTAAAGCCAATGCATGATCACTTCATCACTAGAATCACAGATATACAATATGCACAGCACTTGAGCAGAAATGTGGATTGATGGAAAGGTCAATATATGATGTTGGAGGAGGAAAATATTTCCTGACACTCGCCTTTATAAGATCAAAAAGTAGCTCAACAATCTGCTGACTGTGCATGTTAGGGGAGATGTTTTAGATTACTTTTATGTTCATCAAACCACTCCATTACTACTCTTTTGTATTGGTGTATTATTATACTGATACAAGACACCACTTTAGGAGTATGATTTCTGATGGCATGTGGTTCTTCATAATGGTGCATTGACTGATGCACCTGTGGCACCTTTTCCTAACAAATACCATGACATTGCAGTCAATGTCAACAAAACTGGCAAGTGTGAATAAAAGGACAATCTGACTAACATTTTAACACAAGTTTAAAGCCTTTCATAAGCTTTTTTTCAGCAATAAATGGAACACAAAACATGACAACTTGTCAATAAATTACTAGATATAAAAAAGTGAATTAAGAACACAAACAAGCTGTAGAATATACGCAAAGACACCACTTTAAGAGTATGATCTCTGTAGGCATGTGGTCCTTCATAATGGTGTATATTCTGATGCACCTGTAGTGTTTAGTTTATTTGGGGATTTCAGTGTTTCTCAACTGGTGGGTCGCGACCCAAAAGTGGGTCGCGGGAACATTTTCAGTGGGTCGCGGAGTGTGTGGTCAAAAAAACAACAAAAGTTTCATTTTTTAACTTATTTCGCTTATACCGGACTTTTATTTGAAATGCGCGCGCGACAACCGTACCGACTACTTCCCGATAAACATTATGATGATCCGTGGATGAGCAATCCCTTTGGAATCGACGTGGAAAGCGTCACGTTGCCGAGCAACGAAGAGAATCAGCTGGTGGAGCCGTCATGTGATAAGACGCTGAAAAAGAAATTCAGTGAAGTAAAGCCTCTCCCAGTTTTGGTGCCGCAAAGTGCTTTCTGAGTATTCGTCCCTTGCCATTCGTGCGATCAAATCCATCCTACCATTCAGCACTACGTATTTGTGTGAAAGTGGCTTCTCTTCCTTGGTGCAGCTTAAGTCAAAGCAAAGGAACAGGTTGGACATAGAGCACGATCTTCGGGTCTACCATCACCCCAGACTTTAAAACTCTTATCAGGAGTAAAGCACATACTCAGTTATCTCATTAGCTTCCCAAATTACTGTTAAGTGAAACAGATGTTTGTAATTGCTGTCATATTAGATGTAAAAATGGTTATGATTGATTTAATAATTTTACTGTAATTTGCTGATTTGTTCTGTTCAACAGGATCAGTGTTAATGTTTTATTAACAGTTCAGTTTAGTTCATGGTAACTGAACATTTTCTTACCCTTACTTTGTAATATTTCTATAATTTGATAAATTTTGTTAAATGACAGCAATAAAATATTGTTTATTTGTAAATATTGGTGACTTGTGATTTATCTGTCACTATTTGTGTATGTTAACAAATAAATACAAATTAATTATAATTCCTAAAATTATATTATAGTTCCTAAAAGTTTGGGTCGCGGCTTGATGACCATGTAAAAATGTGGGTCCCATGGCCAAACCAGTTGAGAACCACTGCTCTACACTGTAACTCTGCGTAGTGGGAAAGATAGTGGATGTAGACTAATCATGAGAATATATAACAGCTTCCACAATGTCCACAGTCTCATTACAAGATTCATGCTGCTACTGACACCAAACCATTAAGTTGCCAAATGTTTGGCTATATCAGAGCTCCCAAGAATCAAGTTAGAGAAAACAGGATATAGTCAAGGTATGCATTAATTGTGGACTGAGTTTGTGTTACAATCCAGGTCAGAAATTGAACATCCCTTTCAAAACGTTACCACTTGTGTTGGCAATTACTCTTGTTGGGTGTGTTTTATGCTTTTTGTCCACCTTGGTTACAGATACAGCAAGACTCGCATTAACATCTTGTCCTATGAATTGAGAATAGCTGTGATATTGATAGCAATTGACTAGGAAGGCTAACTTTCTGCACAATGTAAGCAGTGTTGTGCATTTCAAATTTGCATTTACCATTTACTTCACCTGAAATTAGACAACTGAAAGAAAAAAAAAACCTGCTATCGGTTTTTAAACATTTACAACAAGCATTGCAGGTACACCAACCAAACCACACCAACCAGAACTTCCTGTTTAAAGCTGCCAGATCCAAAATAACACAGATTTAAGACCAAGATGAACTAAATCCAGAATGTGTCCAGTCCAGGAACTAGTAAGGGGATATTTATTTTTGTTGTGTTAAACAGTCTATTATTAATTCACTCATTTTCCTTTCGGCTTAGTCCCTTTATTAATCAGGGGTCGCCTGATTTATCCGACTTATCCAGCATATGTTTTACGCAGCGGATGCAACCCATCACTGGGAAACACTGAACGCAATTGCACTCACACACGTACACGACGGACAATTTAGCTTATTCAATTCCCCTATAGCGCATGTGTTAGCACTTGTAAAGGAAACCCACACGAACAAGGGGAGAACATGCAAACTCCACACAGAAATGCCAACTGACCCAGCCGGGGCTCAAACCAGCAACCTTCTTGCTGTGAGGCGATGGTGTTACCCACTGCACCACCATGATGCCAACAGTCTATTATATACAGTTAAAAAAAACATAAATATTCATGCAAATACAAAATTATTAGCCCTCTTGTGAATTTTTAGCTTTTTTATTTTAATATTTCTTAAGTGATGTTTAACAAAGAAATAAAACAAAACTTCCACAGTGTTTTCTATTATATTGTTTTCTTCTGGAGAAAGTCTCATTAGATTTTAGTTTTATTGGAATAATAATAATAATAATAATAATAATAATAATAATAATAATAATAATAATAATAATAAAGCATTTTATTTAAAGGCGCCTTTCTTGACACTCAAGGTCACCGTACAGGACAGCTTGAACAATCAGTTTGAATAAAAACTAAATTAAAGTCAATAAAATACAATACAATTTTTTTTAAAAATGCAGTCGGGTTAAAGAGAATAAGCTGTTTTAATCAGATGTGTTTTGAGTTTGGATTTAAATTGTGAAAGAGAGTCTAAATTACGGAGATCAGGTGAATCAGTGAATTCCAAAGCTGAGGAGCAGAGCGGCTGAAGGATCTGCTCCCCACGGTGACAAGGCAGACAGAGGGAACAGTGAGGTGAATGGAAGAAGAAGACCTGAGTGTTGAGAAGGTGTGGCGATATGAACAAGATTAGCAAGGTATGGAGGAGCAAGATTGTGGATGGCTTTAAAAGTGAGAAGGAGTATTTTATAATTAATTCTGAAAAAGATGGGAAGCCAGTGAAGATGTTGAATGGGTGTGATGTGACAGATAGAGGGGTTTTTTTGTGAGAATACGGGCTACAGTGTTCTGTACCAGTTGTAATTTATGAAGAGTTTTATTAGGGAGGCCAAACAGAAGGGAATTACAATAGTCTAAACGGGATGTGGCTAAACTATGAACAAGAATGGCAGCTGAATGAGGTGTGAGGTAAGGACGTAAATGATTTATATTTCGAAGGTGGAAATAGGCGGACCGGGTAACATTATTAATCTTTGTTTATAATTGTATAAATGGCTAGTTAAGCCTTTAAATTGCACTTTTAGCTGAATACTATCTGGCAAAATAACTAGTTTAGTTTATTTGTTTACAGGGTCAATGCACATTAATAAACATTACTGTAAAATGTGCCAGAATTAGGCAAGAATGGCTGTTTTTCATCTGTAGACCCCTTACAGAATGTTAAAAAGTCACACCTAAAACAGAAGCACAGCATAATAACACAGAATACACTAAAAATAAGTGTCAAGAATACAGTGCTAATGCTGACAATGCTGATTTGTCAATTACCAATTTTTACATTAAATTGAAATTAACAAAACGTGAGAGATCTTCTAATTGTTGGTGTGATGGAGATCCATTCCCTAGCAGCTTTCACTGAAAATACAGACTGACTGATGTAACTTATTTGAGAGGAATAATACAGTCGTCTCTTTCACCACCTCTAGTAGTTCGGTGAGCAGTCGATCTAACTTTCACAAACTGATTTAGGGGTGAAGTCGGGTTATGTAGGGTCTTAAATATTAAACAAATATGTACATATTTATTTAACATTTCTCAACTAAGCAGGTTGTATTTCTTTAAAGGTTCATGAAACACCAAAACACATTTTTTGAGCTGTTGATGTGTCCCACGCTGCTATAAACACTATTAGGACACATATATTGCACTAAAAAGTGAAAATTGGTTGTTTTTGCGTTATTTTGAGCAAATTTGTTCTTCCGGTTTGAAACAAATTTTTGAAGCTGCGTCACGGTGATTAGATACTTGCGTGTAAATCCAGCGTGGAGAGTGGCTGTCTGTACCTGCAAGTACATGGTGATGTCTCTGAGTGTGCGGCATTAATTCATGAGAAAGACTTGGTTCAAACCAATCAGCGCGCTCTATTGTGTATGACGTGCAACTTCATTAATATGCATGATAGCTTCAAAGACGTTACAGTGTTCAGACGACAAAGAGATGCCATGTTGTGTTGCCAAAACAAGTGAAAGAACGAGAATTTAGAGACACGGGTCGTCAGTGTTGCGTTTATTATTGTGCTGCAACGAAGGTTTTGTTTTCATTTTCCCGCTTTCCTGGACTAATATGTGGATTACAGTGACACGCGACAGAATGCGTTTGTAAGGAACATTTTTACCCTAGAGCTTTTCGCATCTGGAAATAGTGAAATCCGGATTTGCCGCTCATCTCCTTTTAAAAAAGACACGGCTCCAGTTTGTATTGATTGTCCTGTGTCTACAGATTTGGTAAGTGTGTGTGTGAGCAGTGCCCTTTGTTTGTTCATTCAGATGGCAAAGTTACTTCGTATCGTCAGCAGTGCTCTTTCAGTTTTTAAAAACATACTATATTCAAAATGATTTAGTTACTAAGTTTACAGTACACTAATATCACTGCAATATTATAGTACAATATTATGGGCTGAAAGATCCGCTGTAAATGCTGCTCTCCGAGTGTAAACATGTAAACACCACAATCAAACTTTTACTGTCGTGTAGGATTTTCACCGCATTTCGTGACAGGATAGTCTAGACACACATGGCTTTCTGACGCTACCTACCAAGTGCATCTAAATAACCGAGAAATGCGGAGAACTTTTTTCTCTCATTCGCCGCGCGGTATCAAGAACTCTATTAAAACTCCACTCTTGCAGCAGTTCCTCGCTCTTATTATCTTGTTTGTCACTGGGGGCATGCAGGAAATGTTCCTGAATAAAAAGTGAAAGTGCCAAACTGCAGTTAAAGTCGACAAACTAATAATTTGGCAAATAATTTGAATACTGATGTCCATGTAAACACAGTCAATGTCTTTCTCCCCTGCATCTGTGTGTTTGTTTTGCCTTGCCTCTGAAAATCAGCGCGTGCCCAAACAGAAACTCCCATATTTGCAAATCCTTCCCTCTTTCTCTCCCCCGACACTCCCACCTAAACAGAGCTGGAGACGCCCACTTTCCTGACTTTTTCCAAACTAGAGGTGTGAAAACACCCTGCTGAGACAGGGGGGTTTAGTGGCCCTTTAATATTGAACAATGGTGAAATTGAGCTGATTTCTTACCAAGGGTTTTTAAGGATTGTTTGTATAATGATTCAAGTGGCTTCAGAGTAGTAATGCTAGCTTGGGACCAAATGGTTAAACAATAAGTGATATGAGAAATGATCATGGAGTGATAATAGATTAGAGCAACCTCAAATGATATCTGATCACGAGTAAATCTAAAATTTTCTGAACTGAATCTGACCCGGTTACAAACCTTTTTAACCTGTGACTTAAATGATAGTTTTGAATCTAATCAATACACCAAGGTACTTGTACTCGGATTCAACTTGTAATCTTTCCCCTGATACAGATACATCTGGGGCCTCATCTATCAACGCTGCGTACGCACAAAAACTTTGCGTACACCAGGTTTCACGCTTACATTTGGATTTGCTAACGATGAAATTAACGTGAGAATGTGCGTTGGTCTATGCCAACTTCATGTCTGGCGTACGTGTATTTCTTGTGTGTGTTTGTTTTATTTCCATTGGTGACTCTTTGAGGCAGTTATGTTAAATTGCACACTACAAAGTATCGCACCAACACATGTGAAAAACTTTGCTATTCATTTATAATTGATAAAATGGGTGAATTGACACTATTTTTTTTACCAATTATGTGATTTAGAACATATAAAAGCATTTGCAAATGTATACAACCCTTAGTCTAGGGCAATGGCAGTGTTGGCCTTATTAGAGGACATTGTCAATGGTCAAATCCGAAGGCTCCAAGGTGGCAGGGTGCGTGACGGGTGGCTTCTTGGTGAGTGATGTATTTAAAGATATTATTCAAGCTAAGTTTTTATTTTTATTTCAGGAGACCGCGGTTATCCATTAAAGACGTGGCTGTTAACAACCCACAAACTGACCAAGAGCGCAGATACAATGATGCCCATTCTCGCACTAGTCAGTTGTAGAGCGGGCGATTGGGTAGCTGAAATGCCGGTGGCGCTGCCTTGACAAGAGCGGAGGGGTGCTGCTATACCGCCCTAACAAAGTGTTCCTCTAATACATCTGTGTCTCCCACAGACACGGATACTACTCCAGACAGTAAAGTGTCGCCCACAATTGAGGCAACTCTCTCCTCAAAGGGTGTTGGTTCAGCATTACCTGATTCCCCGCCTGTTCAGTCCACACTTTGACGGTGCGCCGCTGTTCTCCTCTTAACCTGCACATTTACATCGGACCATTTCTTTTTTAATTCACTCACAGTGCGATGTTCAGACCCCACTGCGTTAACTGCGTCAGCTAAACCCTCCCACTCTATTTTTTTTCTTTTGTTATTAATTACGGAGGACAAACTTGCAAATAACACAGTTTTTCTCCGGTCTACCTCCGATAGGAGCACCTCCAATTCACATTCTGTGAAGTTTCTCTTCTTGCTTGCTTTTTTGTTTGGTTTTGCCAAAGTGGAGTCATTACCATATTCATACGGGGGAGGAGGCAGGGGGGAGTTTTGCGCTTGTGCGCTCAGTTTCACGTTAATTCAGATGTACAAAGAGAATATGCGTGGGATTCCGTGTACGCAGTGTTTCATACATCTGATTTTTTTACTGCATACGCACAGTTACAGCTTTGTCCGTACGCAATGTTTTAGTATGAATTCAACGCAAGTCTTCGTACATGAGGCCCCTGGTACTTCACTTAACCTATTATTCCTATGTTCAACTGTAAACAGCACTGTTCTAACCAGGCTGAAAGATTTACCAGCAAATCCGTGAGTTTGTTTGCAGCTTGGAACACACCACTACTATGAATACATATAACAGTGTCATCCACATACATTTGTATGTTATTATTAGGACAAATGGATGGAAGATCATTAATATATTAAGTAAAATGTAAAGGGCCCAAAATAGATCCTTGTGGAACACCTGTGGATATACCTAAAGGGGAAGATTTGTAATTCTGTATATTAACACATTGTGTGTGACCAGACAGGCTTGATTTTATCCAAGTTTATGGGGAGAAGTTAAAACCTACTAATTTGGACATGAGAGTTCTATGACTTACAGTATTAAAGGTCTTCCTGAAGTCAGTAAGTTGGTAAAGTTAGTAAAATATGATGTTTTGTCTACATGGCAAAGTAAAAATAAAAAGTAATTCAAAAATAATTAGAATTACATTTAAAAATGCTGAAAACAAAGCTCTGCAATAAACATCACTTGCAAAATAGTTTAAAAAAATCACAGGAGGGATAATAATTGTCTTCATCTATATAATGAAATGTAGTGTGGTTTATTTATAAACTAATTTCGAGAGGATCACGTGCTAATGATCAACACATCTGGCACCTCATTAGCTCCGTAATTTGCCCTGTTAGATGATTACGGACACATTATAAATAACCAGAATTTTTCACTCCAGTTATCTTCGTCTTGACGTTCCCCCCTTTCCCCCTTTTTCCTATAAGTCGACACAACAACCCAGTGGCTAGCACTGTTGCCTCACAGCAAGAATGCCGCCGGTTCAACCTCCTATTGGGCTGGTTGGCGGTTCTGTGCGGAGTTTGCATGTCTCCCTGTGTTCATGTGGGTTTCCCCCGGGTTCCCCAGTTTCCTCCCACTGTCCAAAAACATACACCATAGCCAATCGGCTAAACCAAATTATCACCTAAGACAACCTTAGTTTACACTTCCTACACTGCGACAAGCAGGGGAGTTCTCGAGACCTTGCTGAGCTCGAACTCCCCTCTCGCCCTTCTAATGGGAGGGAGCCCCGGGTTCGAGGATATTACGAGCTCAGGGCTCTCTCCCGGGACAGCATGCCGGTTACGCTTTATTGATCATCAGCTAAGTGTGAACTCCTGAATTTGTATTTTTTGAAATATTTAAAATTGGACAAAAAGTATTGCATATGCAACATATTTACAACAAACATACATATATATAACACACATAGCCAGTAAAAGCATCCCTTTAATATCCAGACAAAGAAATTTGGTTTTAAAAGGGAAAAACTGATATAAGACTAACTTCAAGCATATGAAGATAGAATAAACACAATACAGGCATGGGATATTGCAAGTTCGAAAATGCATTATGCAATAAAACTAAAGCAAATGTACACTGACAACATCAACACCAAATGCTGAAACAAACACATTCATTCAAAGCAGAATTCAAATGTAATTTCGCAGCCAGCAAGTCTGTAAACAAACTCTGAACAGAGTAACACAAGAGCGAAACTGAAAAATAAAGTTATTTGGTAATGACGAAAACGGAATAAATTAAGCTAATTCTTTGTCGGTAATCAATTTTAAATACAAAACTACTTTCAATAAGGAAGAACATGCTATGAATTAATTGAAATAAACGCATAATAAACGTATTCCTACCTGAAAAGAATCGATCATTTCTGCATCGAGTCCTTCCAGATCATCCACAGAGGACTGAGTCTTTCTCAGAGTCAGGTCAGCAGTCAGCGTGCCATCATTATAAGATCTGACGAACTTGAAGTCACTAGTGCGCGAGCCCGTGGTCAGGTATGCGTCATAATTGTAGACGCTGCGGAGAGTTCCCGCGCCCTCCACCTCTGCGTAATTTGGAGGCAGATACGCGCTGGGAATGGCTACAGCTCCATCAAACAACAGTCTGGGCTTTCTCCTGCGACAAAACCTCACGGCCAGGATGATGATGATGAAGGTCAGGAAGAAAGTGGAAACGGACACCAGCGCGATGATCAAATAAAACGTCAGTTTGGAGCTGCTCTCGTCATGAGACATGTCTTTCAGTTCTGGCACTTCAGCCAAGTTATCTGATACAAGTAAATACAGTGCGCACGTGGCTGAGAGAGAGGGCTGTCCGTTATCTCTGACTGACACTATAAGGTTCTGCTTCATGCTGTCAGATTCAGAAATGTCCCGCTGCGTCCTGATCTCTCCGCTGTGGACCCCGATAGTGAAAAGTCCCGGATCAGTCGCTTTAATGATGTGATACGAGAGCCACGCGTTCTGGCCAGAATCCGCGTCCACGGCGATCACCTTGGAGACCAGGGAGCGCGCCTGCGCAGCTTTGGTCACCATCTCGGTCATGAAGGAGTTTCCTTCCGGAGAGGGGTATAATATCTGAGGAGAGTTGTCATTCTCATCCGATATGAAGACACTCACGGTCACGTTACTGCTCAGAGGAGGAGACCCGTTGTCTCTGGCTAACACGAGCACTTTGAAACTTTTCATCTGCTCGTAATCAAACGACCTCACGGCATGAATGACCCCGGTGTCTCCGTTAATGGATAAAAAGGAGGACACCGGTGCGCCATTGACATCAGAGGACAACAGAGAATAAACTACAGTGCCATTCTGTCTCCAGTCCGGGTCCGTAGCTGATACTGAACAAATAGAGGAGCCTGCTTTGTTATTTTCTTGCACATGAGCTCTGTAATTCTGCTGCTGAAATACAGGTGGATTATCATTGACGTCAGCTACAGTCAAGTGAATATTCTTAGTGGAAGATAAAGGCGGAGAGCCCTCATCAGTAGCAGTAATTGTAATATTATATTCAGAGAGCAGCTCGCGGTCTAATTCACCTGTGGTCACCAGAGAATAGTAATTTTTGATTGAAGGCACGAGTTTAAATGGGACGTTTTGCTGAATGGAGCAGCGCACCTGTCCGTTATTCTCAGAGTCTCTGTCCTGCACATTAATGATGCCAACCTCTGTACCGGGTAACGCGCTCTCAGGAACTGGACTACGCAAAGATTTTAGACGTACATCAGGAGCATTGTCATTAACATCTGCAATATTTATTACAACTTTAGCATCACTAGATAAACCAAATACATCTTTGCCTTCTACGCGTAATTCAAAAACTGATTCGTCCTCAAAATCAAGTGCACCAGCAACGCGAATATCACCGGAATCTGAATCTAACGAGAACATCTTTTTAGCTTTGTCAGAGATACGACTGAATGCATACGTCACTTTTCCATTTTGTCCCTCGTCAGCATCAGTAGCACTCACTGTCACCACTACAGTATCTACAGGAGAATTTTCAAGCAGACTGACTTTATAGACGGCCTGACTAAAGACTGGAGCATTATCATTAGCATCCAGTACAGTGACGTGTATGGCTACAGTACCTGATCTCGGTGGAGTCCCGCCGTCTACCGCAGTCAGAATCAAAGTCACCTCTTTCTGCTGCTCACGATCCAGCTCTTTGTCTAACAGTAATTCTAAATTCTTTTCCCCGTGCAAATCTGAATTTATAGCCAACTGAAAATTGTCATTCTTCTGTAGACTGTATCTCTGCACTGCATTCTGTCCTATATCAGCATCATGCGCCGCATTTAGCCGATAACGAGAACCTTTATCAGCAGACTCCCTAATTTCAAATGTAATCAAATCATTTGAGAAAACAGGCGAGTTGTCGTTAATATCCTGAATTTGCAGTGAAACACGGTGCAGCTCTAAAGGATCCTCCAGCATTAACTCAAATTTTAAAACACATGAAGCTCTGTCGCCACAAATCTCCTCTCTGTCGATTCTCTCCGCTACAATCAGTTCTCCAGTATTTAGATTAATGTCACAATATCGTTTTCTGTTACCTTCAGTATCAATGCGAGCCTTACGAAAAGACAGTCTTTTCACATCCAGTCCGAGATCCTTCGCTATATTTCCAATCACAGATCCGCGTTTCATCTCCTCCGGGAAAGAATAGCTCACGTCTCCATAAGCGGTGTGCGCCATCAGCACGAAGAACAAAAGACCAAACATCTCAGCAGCCACACGGAACGGTTGAAATTACCAATAAATTAAATCCAGCAGAATATCAGTAGACGTGTAAAAACATAATAAAGAACAAATTTATATCCAGAGAAGTAGATAGAAAGCAGTGACCGTCGACGTTTTTCAATAACCAGACAAGCTCGAAGCCCAGTGTATGACATCACACAAAGGGTGGAGAGATAATCCAAGCTATGCAAGTCCTAAGAACATGCTTTTGCAGGTGAACAGCGACACTGTGAGTTAAAATCAGAACGTGCACAACATCTGTTTCTGAAAATACAAAATTCTTGATCAAGGAATTTAGTATATTATAGCAAAACAAGAACCACCAGCAGTATTCATTTAAAAGTGGTGGATAAATGAGATGTAGTATTTTACAACCACTGCATATAGATTAATGTATTATGAAACCCCAAAGTAAACAGTACAAGTCAGTACAGTAAAATGACAACAATATGAAAAAAACTGATCTCACGAGGCAGGGGCGCCTGCAGGATTTTATTCCAAGGTACGCACAAATTCAGCACCGCCCCGCCCCCTTCCCCCCAATCATCTCAAGAAACACTGATGTGTTTATTACCAAAGGCTACATTATTTAAGGGCATTCGTTACGACATAATTTGTTTTTTTTTAATATTAATATTTCTTTGAAACCTAAATGTAATAAAAGCACATCAGCACCAAGGAAAATCAGACGCTCAAGACGCAATCTTTAAAATTATGACCTATGATTAAATCCTTACTTTCCACTGACCGAAAATCATCCAACCACACAGTTAGAAGATGGGCTCAAACAAAAATATAATTTGTATATTTTTCCTGGAAAATATATACTTTTAAAACGAATTTAGAATAGTTTGTCTCTTAGTTTAAATATTTTTGTTGGTCAGTTATCTACTAGACAAGATAGAAGAACGAATAACATTTGAGGTGAAGTGCTTCAAGTTCAAAACCAGTCCGCTATATGCTTCAGTGCCAAAACATGAACTGGATTGTCAGGGTGCGCCTGTAAATAGCCTTTAAAACGCGCACGCGGCGGCGGAGGCGCACTCTAAACTCACTGGACTAGTGGATCACTCAGAAAACTAAAAAAAAGACAAGTGCGTGACATGAAGGCGAGCAGCCTAGTTCAAGTCATGTTTTGGTTAACTAACTCTTTAAATACAATTTTCTTGAGCTCTAAAGGAAAAAAAACGCTAAAGATATCTGCCGTTAAATTAATTTTAGCAAAGACGCAACCGCCTGTCATTTTCACATTAGTTTTTCAGTTCGGGATTAAAAGCCTAATAAAAACATTTAGTTGGACAGTGGACACTGCACAGTCCGCGCTATAATAAATATCACAATTTATTATATTCATTATTATTAATATTATTAAAAGCTATAACATTTACAAAACGCAGAACCCTTTTAATGGTTTTCTTTCATTTTCAAATCGTTAAACCACACATTAACAGTTGTGAAAAGAAGCATCCCATTATGCAGCAGAAGTAAGGACTTTTGAGTTTAAAGATGATCAGCCTGCGAAGTCAAGTTTACAGAGATATAAATGAAACAGGTCGGCTACATAGTGTGAGTGAGTGAGTGAGTGGATTTGCCGCGGATCAACCTCTCACACTCTGTTTTGCTACACTAGCCTATGCCTTAAAATGTAACTAAGTAGCACATTTAGCTACTATTTTTTTTAAATGACATTAGATTGTAACATTTAACTTTTTCTTAACACTGATATTGGTTGGGTAATGAAGCGTGATGACTCTGTTATGCTGGTTTGTCTGTTATATGAATAGTGAGTTAGCTTTGATGTGTGGGCATAGTTTGACGTCTTTACCTAAAACTTTAAACATTTATATTATGTTAATTAAAACGCAAAGAAATAAGGAGAATAAAATATAATTTAATCCACTCATTTGGAGCTGAAGCCATGATCCGTCTGCGTTAATAAACCGTATCATTGATAAATCAGTAATAGTGAAACTGCGTATTATTATTACTATAAAAAGTATATTACTGCATTAAGTCAGTAGTAATGCAAAGTAATAAATAAGTGAATAAATAGCCTAAATGAAAGGCGCCGAGCCTGCTCTCATGATAGGTACGCACAGTGCGTACAGCCGTACGCCTGCAGGCGCCACTGTCACGAGGAAACGGAAGTATTTTTCGTTTCGTCAGTTTAGTGGCTAATTCGTGCGGGTTCAGTCGTAAGAAAATGTACGATTTTAAAAAGGAGGCGTGGCACCTAACCCCACCCCCAACCCCAATCGTCATTGGGTGATGAGCAAATCGTACTAATTTGTACGAATTAGATTGTAGGAATTTGTACGAATTAGCCACTAAATCAAAAAGTTACGAATTGCCGTGAGATAGCGTTGCAAAAAACGGCACAGTGCTATTTTCATTCAGATTAGAAATTAGGCTTCTGACAACAATCTATAAGTAAAAACAGAGCAATTGGAAATAGGCATTTTTTTTTTGTTGCTAAAGTTACTATGTAGTAAACTTGAGTTTAGAAAACTGAAGTAATGTTTTTGCTAAAATTCACCCAGAGTCATAAAGAGAGAGGGACAGAGTTGTGACAACTCCACTAACTCCAAAGGATCGTTTCACACAGAACAGTTTTTTTATGAGGGGGAAAAGGCAAAATGGAGAAAAATAGTTTTGTGTTGCTCGCTCATTTGCCATATTCCCCCGAACTATAAAGATATTTGGTCACACTTTATTTTGATGGTACATTTGTTAAATTTAAGTTACATTGCATCTACATCCAACTAATATTTCTCAATAGATTATAAGACTGTTAGGTTGGAGTTAGGGTTATAGTGTAAGATGACATGTACTTGGAAAGTTTCTTATAGTCAGTTAAATGTCTGTTGAAGGAGCAGTATCAACAGATATTAGGCAGACAGTTTACTAATACACAAATGGACCATCAAAATAAAATATGTTACCAAATATTTATATCCAAATAGGAGCCAGTCGCTTCACAAATAATAAAATAAATCTAAGCATGCCGGACAAGATGTGTAAATCACGCCAATTAACAAGCAACTGTTTAGACGATCAAAAAATGTTTAAGACACCACTTAAATTATTTTACTTGGATAGAAAAACTGATTTTTTTGTGCAAACATTTTTAAGAGGCACGTGATGTGCCAAGAGAGCAATTAATGAAACAAATAAGGCACTAAAATCCACTTAGGTATTTTTAAAGAAACGCTTAGACTTACCTGAAAGGAATTATTAATTTCAGCGTCAAGTCCTTCCAGATCATCCACAGAGGACTGAGTCTTTCTCAGAGTCAGGTCAGCAGTCAGCGTGCCATCATTATAAGATCTGACGAACTTGAAGTCACTAGTGCGCGAGCCCGTGGTCAGGTATGCGTCATAATTGTAGGCGCTGCGGAGAGTTCCCGCGCCCTCCACCTCTGCGTAGTTTGGAGGCAGATACGCGCTGGGAATGGCTACAGCTCCATCAAACAACAGTCTGGGCTTTCTCCTGCGACAAAACCTCACGGCCAGGATGATGATGATGAAGGTCAGGAAGAAAGTGGAGACGGACACCAGCGCGATGATCAAATAAAACGTCAGTTTGGAGCTGCTCTCGTCATGAGACATGTCTTTCAGTTCTGGCACTTCAGCCAAGTTATCTGATACAAGTAAATACAGTGCGCACGTGGCTGAGAGAGAGGGCTGTCCGTTATCTCTGACTGACACGATAAGGTTCTGCTTCATGCTGTCAGATTCAGAAATGTCCCGCTGCGTCCTGATCTCTCCGCTGTGGACACCGATAGTGAAAAGTCCTGGATCAGTCGCTTTAATGATGTGATACGAGAGCCACGCGTTCTGGCCAGAATCCGCGTCCACGGCGATCACCTTGGAGACAAGGGAGCGCGCCTGCGCAGCTTTGGTGACCATCTCCGTCATGAAGGAGTTTCCTTCCGGAGAGGGGTATAATATCTGAGGAGAGTTGTCATTCTCATCCGATATGAAGACACTCACGGTCACGTTACTGCTCAGAGGAGGAGACCCGTTGTCTCTGGCTAACACAAGCACTTTGAAACTTTTCATCTGCTCGTAATCAAACGACCTCACGGCATGAATGACCCCGGTGTCTCCGTTAATGGATAAAAAGGAGGACACCGGTGCGCCATTGACATCAGAGGACAACAGAGAATAAACTACAGTGCCATTCTGTCTCCAGTCCGGGTCTGTAGCTGATACTGAACAAATAGAGGAGCCTGCTTTGTTATTTTCTTGCACATGAGCTCTGTAATTCTGCTGCTGAATACAGGTGGATTATCATTGACGTCAGCTACAGTCAAGTGAATATTCTTAGTGGAAGATAAAGGCGGAGAGCCCTCATCAGTAGCAGTAATTGTAATATTATATTCAGAGAGCAGCTCGCGGTCTAATTCACCTGTGGTCACCAGAGAATAGTAATTTTTGATTGAAGGCACGAGTTTAAATGGGACGTTTTGCTGAATGGAGCAGCGCACCTGTCCGTTATTCTCAGAGTCTCTGTCCTGCACATTAATGATGCCAACCTCTGTACCGGGTAACGCATTCTCGGGAATGGGGATATTCAATGACTTAATTACAATAATTGGGGCATTGTCGTTAACGTCAGTAATTTCCACAATTAATTTAGTGTCTGAGGTAAGACCAGAGCCATCCTTTCCCTCAATGAGCATTTCATACCTTAAAACCACCTCAAAATCAATGGGGCCTTTTACTCTAACGTCCCCATTGTTTTGATCTAGAGAAAATAATGTGCTCGCAGTTTTTGAAATTCGGCTGAACTCATAGGTCACTTCTCCATTTTGTCCCTCGTCAGCATCAGTAGCGCTCACTGTCACCACTACAGTATCTACAGGAGAATTTTCAGGCAGACTGACTTTATAGACGGCCTGACTAAAGACTGGAGCATTATCATTAGCATCCAGCACAGTGACGTGTATGGCTACAGTACCTGATCTCGGTGGAGTCCCGCCGTCTACCGCAGTCAGAATTAAAGTCACCTCTTTCTGCTGCTCACGATCCAGCTCTTTGTTTAACACTAGTTCAACGTTTTTACCACCATCCACCTTTGTATTAACAGATAAAATAAAATGATCATTCCTTTCAATCGAATAGGTTTGTACTCCATTCTGTCCTATATCTGCATCATGAGCCTCATTAACGCGGAACCGAGCGCCTTTATCTGCATTCTCACTAATCTCAAGCTTTATTGTCTCTTTGGGAAATGTAGGCGTGTTATCATTAACATCTTGTATTTGTATTTTAACACGATGTATCTCCAATGGATGTTCAAGCACTAATTCGAAATTAAGTTCACATGAAAGCCCTTCATTACAAATTTCCTCTCTGTCGATTCTCTCCGCTACGGTCAGCTCTCCAGTATTCAGATTAATGTCGCAGTATTGTTTTCTGTTACCTTCAGTATCAATGCGAGCTTTACGAGAGAACAGCCTGTTCACATCGATCCCGAGATCCTTCGCTATATTTCCAATCACAGATCCGCGTTTCATCTCCTCCGGGAAAGAATAGCTCACGTCTCCATAAGCGGCGTGCGCCATCAGCGCGAAGAACAAAAGGACAAACATCTCAGCGGCAATGCAGATCCTTTGATATTATTCATATACGTTTCAGGAGTTAAACCCAGAAAAAAGCAAATGAACAAACAATGAATCCAATAAACAAATCAATGCAAACAAAATGCCTGATATACAGCCCGGTCACCGTCGACGAGTTTCTATTTAGGCGAGCTTGAATCTCTAAATGACGCAAAAAATCAGGGTGGAGAAATACATAAAACAAATCTAGATTTGCAGGTAAACAGCGACACTTTGAGCTGAAATAGGAAACTGCAGGACATTCGTTCTTCTGACAGGATTAGAACAAACAGACCAGATGCAGTTCGCTTTTGTAACACATATACGCTTAATTTCTTATGCAACTAAAAGGCAAAACTAATGTCAGTAGCAACATCTTACAAAAAGAATTATAAACACACCACAGCATATATGCTACTCAAAATAAAATAAAATAAAAAAAGAGTAAAATCCACAAAAGCACAGCACTACAATGGGTGGGAGCTAAATATCCAAACACAAAGTAAATGCAAATGCAGCACCATGGACAGCGAATGGATGAACCTGCTCCATGCTATTTACAGGATTGTATTCAAAATGACTTGCAAATAAAGAGTAAAGGTACTACGTCAAACTATTTTTGACAGTCCATATTTGATAGTTAGGCAAAGCAAAAATAAATGTGTGTGCGCGGGCACTGGCCATTATATTCCCAACAAATCAAATACAAAATAAAAAAGATCTTTAGAAAATATAACTCCGAGCAGCACTCCTCATATGCGAATTACATTGCCTTTAAAACAGCTTATAAATATCACAATTAAGAGAAACGCAAAACTGTGAAATATCAACACCATCACAAACTCATCCAAGAACAGCAGGATTGACAAAAGACAAAGAAATATAAATAAAAATTGTAAAAGTGGCTTGACGAAATTATTTGGTAAAAAGCATGAGATGTCTGCACCTACTAATAGATAATTTAAAATATATATCTACAGCTTTTTAATGCAAAAGACCAGTTAGTTACTACACAATAACAATAAACCAACCGTCAATGAGTAAATTACTGTTTACACAATAAAAAAAAAAATATGTCATCAACCTTAATGGTCAGTTCAACCTGTATTAAACTAAAAGGACAATATAGAATGTAGATATACACCCTTATGTTATTGTATGTAGAATCACGTTTGACTTAAAAAAAAATGTTAAAACATGTAAAACTTTTTAAAATAAGTTAAATAATATTGTAAAAAATAAATGTTGACTGATGTTCATAATTTGTACAATGTACATGCAAAGTAAATAAAGTGTGTAAAGTAACAATTAGGTTACTTTTATAACTTTATATCACGCCTTATAAAGGCAAGTGCGATCGAATCCACTATAACACGTTTGAAAGAGTCCAAAAGAGCACTAAATTAAATTCATAAAAATAAAAAAAATCCATGTAGCTTTCTTATAAAGTTTGAAGTTTAGACTTACCTGAAAGGAATCATTCATTTCAGCGTCAAGTCCTTCTAAATCATCCACAGAGGACTGAGTCTTTCTCAGAGTCAGGTCAGCAGTCAGCGTGCCATCATTATAAGATCTGACGAACTTGAAGTCACTAGTGCGCGAGCCCGTGGTCAGGTATGCGTCATAATTGTAGGCGCTGCGGAGAGTTCCCGCGCCCTCCACCTCTGCGTAATTTGGAGGGAGATACGCGCTGGGAATGGCTACAGCTCCATCAAACAACAGTCTGGGCTTTCTCCTGCGACAAAACCTCACGGCCAGGATGATGATGATGAAGGTCAGAAAGAAAGTGGAAACGGACACCAGCGCGATGATCAAATAAAACGTCAGTTTGGAGCTGCTCTCGTCATGAGACATGTCTTTCAGTTCTGGCACTTCAGCCAAGTTATCTGATACAAGTAAATACAGTGCGCACGTGGCTGAGAGAGAGGGCTGTCCGTTATCTCTGACTGACACTATAAGGTTCTGCTTCATGCTGTCAGATTCAGAAATGTCCCGCTGCGTCCTGATCTCTCCGCTGTGGACACCGATAGTGAAAAGTCCCGGATCAGTCGCTTTAATGATGTGATACGAGAGCCACGCGTTCTGGCCAGAATCCGCGTCACGGCGATCACCTTTGAGACCAGGGAGCGCGCCTGCGCAGCTTTGGGGACCATCTCGGTCATGAAGGAGTTCCTTCCGGAGAGGGGTATAATATCTGAGGAGAGTTGTCATTCTCATCCGATATGAAGACACTCACGGTCACGTTACTGCTCAGAGGAGGAGACCCGTTGTCTCTGGCTAACACGAGCACTTTGAAACTTTTCATCTGCTCGTAATCAAACGACCTCACGGCATGAATGACCCCGGTGTCTCCGTTAATGGATAAAAAGGAGGACACCGGTTGCGCCATTGACATCAGAGGACAACAGAGAATAAACTACAGTGCCATTCTGTCTCCAGTCCGGGTCTGTAGCTGATACTGAACAAATAGAGGAGCCTGCTTTGTTATTTTCTTGCACATGAGCTCTGTAATTCTGCTGCTGAAATACAGGTGGATTATCATTGACGTCAGCTACAGTCAAGTGAATATTCTTAGTGGAAGATAAAGGCGGAGAGCCCTCATCAGTAGCAGTAATTGTAATATTATATTCAGAGAGCAGCTCGCGGTCTAATTCACCTGTGGTCACCAGAGAATAGTAATTTTTGATTGAAGGCACGAGTTTAAATGGGACGTTTTGCTGAATGGAGCAGCGCACCTGTCCGTTATTCTCAGAGTCTCTGTCCTGCACATTAATGATGCCAACCTCTGTACCGGGTAACGCGCTCTCAGGAATGGGGCTGTTCAGAGATTTAAGTATTACTACTGGGGCATTATCATTGATGTCAACAATATCTATAATTACGGTGGAATAACTTGATAACCCCTGACCATCTTTAGCTTGAATGGGAATTTCTATCGTTCTCTCCTTTTCATAATCAACGGACCCTGTTAGTTTAATCACACCAGACACTGAATCGATAACAAACAATTGCATGACTTTTTGGGAAAAATGACTAAACTCATAGGTCACTTCTCCATTTTGTCCCTCGTCAGCATCAGTAGCGCTCACTGTCACCACTACAGTATCTACAGGAGAATTTTCAGGCAGACTGACTTTATAGACGGCCTGACTAAAGACTGGAGCATTATCATTAGCATCCAGCACAGTGACGTGTATGGCTACAGTACCTGATCTCGGTGGAGTCCCGCCGTCTACCGCAGTGAGAATTAAAGTCACCTCTTTCTGCTGCTCACGATCCAGCTCTTTATTTAGCACGAGTTCGCCGTGTTTTCTTCCATTTGGACGCGTCAATACATTAAGAAGAAAGTGTTCATTGTTTTGAAGTGTATATGACTGCACAGAATTCATACCAATATCCGCATCATGAGCCTCATCTAATAAATAACGAGAACCTTTGTCTGCTGACTCTCCTATTTCGAATTTATTAACGGTTTTTTTTGAATTGTGGTGAATTATCATTTATGTCTTCAATATTGAGAATAAAATTATGTAATTCTAAAGGATTTTCCAGCACAAGCTCCTGTTTAATAACACATGAAGCTTTATTTTCGCAAATCTCCTCTCTGTCAATTCTCTCCGCTACGGTCAGCTCTCCCGAATTCAGATTAATATCACAGTATTGTATTCTGTTACTATCAGTATCAACGCGAGCCTTACGTGATGACAGTCTTTTCACATCAAGTCCGAGATCCTTCGCTATATTCCCAATCACAGATCCGCGTTTCATCTCCTCCGGAAAAGAATAGCTCACGTCTCCATAAGCGGTGTGCGCCATCAGCACGAAGAACAAAAGACCAAACATCTCAGCACCTTCACTAAACCCTTGCAATGCGTACGAGATGAATCAGAAATTACATCCAGCAAAACATACCGTGCAATATAAGCAAATGTACAATTAAAAGGTAAAAAATACCGACTTAGTCCCGTCGCCGTCGACAATATTCCACAGCTAGGCTATATAGAGGTTCAAAGCTCTTTCAATGACATCACAAACAGGGTGGAGAACTTTGTATAAAAATCAAAATGGTTTAGTAGGTGAACAGCGACACTATGAGATTAAATGAGAAACTGCACGCATCCTTATACTGTATGTGACAAGTTTAAGTGTTGAAGTACTACACACACACACACACACCCAGACAAACACATGAAACAGTGCTGCATATTCAGTAGTTATTTTATTATTTCATCAAACAAGCAAAAATAAAAGCCTGTAGCAACATTGTCCACAGTGTAAGATAAACACAACTACTGCATGTAAATCACTCGAAAGAAAAACGCGAATGCCACAAAAAGAAAAAAAGCTACAATATGTTGGAGCAAACACCCTAAACACCAAGTTTAAATGCCAGAACAGAACCATGGACAGCAACCTGTAAAGCCTGACCCGTCTCTATTGTTTGTTTGTTTGTATGCTTGCTTTTGCTGATGGCTTCATACAAAATGAGTCATTAACAAAAAATATATAAAATAAAAAGTAAACAAAACAAACAAACAAATAAATGAATGAATGAATGAATGAATGAATGAATGAATGAATGAATGAATAAATAAATTAATAAAAACACTGTCAAGGATCCGAGATGCACGACAATATACTATATTCTTTAACTTCATTGTGAAGCAAGATATCTCCATTTGAATCCAAGAAAAGACTGTTATTCCTAATCAGATTAAAAGGACGTATAAACGATTCCCCTCAGCCAATTAATACTATAATAAAACATATTAAATTGCATTAACTGCACATGAAGCAGACTTTTTAAAAGTTATGAAATGCATAAACATTATCACAAACTGAATTAAAATGGCACACACCAATGATACACACAAAACGATGCATTTTAAAGTTAAAGTGAGCTTAATTTTAGCATTTGTCCACAGAGTAACTATGCACAAATATAGGTAAATAATAATAATAATAATAATAATAATAATAATAATAATAATAATAATAATAATCATAATCGCTAACAAATATTAATACCATTTGACATACTAATGCGTATGCATGGCAGGGAAATTGTATAAATGTAAAATTTTGTTCTAGAACATAAGTTAAACCTGGAAAAAATGTTTCTAAAAGGAAGCACAGCATTTGAAAGAGCAACCTGATGTCTCAAAATAAGAATAGAGAACAAAAACAGCACTCAAAAACGAAGTACTCAAATTCACCAAATAATTTAAGCAGAAAAATCGTAATCTTACCAGAATAGAATCATTTACTTCAGCATCGAGTCCTTCCAGATCATCCACAGAGGACTGAGTCTTTCTCAGAGTCAGGTCAGCAGTCAGCGTGCCATCATTATAAGATCTGACGAACTTGAAGTCACTAGTGCGCGAGCCCGTGGTCAGGTATGCGTCATAATTGTAGGCGCTGCGGAGAGTTCCCGCGCCCTCCACCTCTGCGTAATTTGGAGGGAGATACGCGCTGGGAATGGCTACAGCTCCATCAAACAACAGTCTGGGCTTTCTCCTGCGACAAAACCTCACGGCCAGGATGATGATGATGAAGGTCAGGAAGAAAGTGGAAACGGACACCAGCGCGATGATCAAATAAAACGTCAGTTTGGAGCTGCTCTCGTCATGAGACATGTCTTTCAGTTCTGGCACTTCAGCCAAGTTATCTGATACAAGTAAATACAGTGCGCACGTGGCTGAGAGAGAGGGCTGTCCGTTATCTCTGACTGACACTATAAGGTTCTGCTTCATGCTGTCAGATTCAGAAATGTCCCGCTGCGTCCTGATCTCTCCGCTGTGGACACCGATAGTGAAAAGTCCCGGATCAGTCGCTTTAATGATGTGATACGAGAGCCACGCGTTCTGGCCAGAATCCGCGTCCACTGCGATCACCTTTGAGACCAGGGAGCGCGCCTGCGCAGCTTTGGGGACCATTTCGGTCATGAAGGAGTTTCCTTCCGGAGAGGGGTATAATATCTGAGGAGAGTTGTCATTCTCATCCGATATGAAGACACTCACGGTCACGTTACTGCTCAGAGGAGGAGACCCGTTGTCTCTGGCTAACACGAGCACTTTGAAACTTTTCATCTGCTCGTAATCAAACGACCTCACGGCATGAATGACCCCGGTGTCTCCGTTAATGGATAAAAAGGAGGACACCGGTGCGCCATTGACATCAGAGGACAACAGAGAATAAACTACAGTGCCATTCTGTCTCCAGTCCGGGTCTGTAGCTGATACTGAACAAATAGAGGAGCCTGCTTTGTTATTTTCTTGCACATGAGCTCTGTAATTCTGCTGCTGAAATACAGGTGGATTATCATTGACGTCAGCTACAGTCAAGTGAATATTCTTAGTGGAAGATAAAGGCGGAGAGCCCTCATCAGTAGCAGTAATTGTAATATTATATTCAGAGAGCAGCTCGCGGTCTAATTCACCTGTGGTCACCAGAGAATAGTAATTTTTGATTGAAGGCACGAGTTTAAATGGGACGTTTTGCTGAATGGAGCAGCGCACCTGTCCGTTATTCTCAGAGTCTCTGTCCTGCACATTAATGATGCCAACCTCTGTACCGGGTAACGCGCTTTCAGGAATGGGACTGCGCAAAGATTTCAAACGTATTTCAGGAGCATTGTCATTAACATCTGCAAGATTTATTACAACTTTAGCATCACTTGACAAACCAAATCCATCTTTACCTTCGACTCGTAATTCATAGACTGCTTCATCCTCAAAATCAAGTGCACCTGAAATGCGAATATCACCTGTATTTGTATCCACTGAAAACAACTTTCTAGCTTTGTCAGAGATACGACTGAACTCATACGTCACTTCTCCATTTTGTCCCTCGTCAGCATCAGTAGCGCTCACGGTCACCACTACAGTATCTACAGGAGAATTTTCAGGCAGACTGACTTTATAGACGGCCTGACTAAGACTGGAGCATTATCATTAGCATCCAGCACAGTGACGTGTATGGCTACAGTACCTGATCTCGGTGGAGTCCCGCCGTCTACCGCAGTCAGAATTAAAGTCACCTCTTTCTGCTGCTCACGATCCAGCTCTCTGTCTAACAGCAATTCTAAATTCTTTTCCCCGTGGACATCTGCATTTATAGCCAACTGAAAATTATCATTCTTCTGTAGACTGTATCTCTGCACTGCATTCTGTCCTATATCAGCATCATGCGCTGCATTCAGACGATAACGAGCACCTTTATCAGCAGACTCCCTAATTTCAAATGTAATCAAATCCTTTGAGAAAACAGGGGAGTTGTCGTTAATATCCTGAATTTGCAGTGAAACACGGTGCAGCTCTAAAGGATCCTCCAGCATGAACTCAAATTTTAAAACACATGAAGCCCTGTCGCCACACATCTCCTCTCTGTCGATTCTCTCCGTTACGGTCAGCTCTCCAGTGTTCAGATTAATTTCACAATATCGTTTTCTGTTACCTTCAGTATCAATGCGAGCCTTACGAAAAGAAAGCCTGTTCGCATCGAGTCCGAGGTCCTTCGCTATATTTCCAATCACAGATCCGCGTTTCATCTCCTCCGGGAAAGAATAGCTCACGTCTCCATAAGCGGTGTGCGCCATCAGCACGAAGAACAAAAGACCAAACATCTCAGCAGCAACACAAAACTGTTGAAACGCCCAAGGCATTATTATACGCAGCGACTCATAAGCAAACGTGTAATAATAATAATAATAAACAAAATAAATGCAAATTTCTAAATTAGAAATACATTGAAGGCAGCCAAACGTCGACGACTTTCAGAGAGAAGAGCTCAAAGCCCAGTGTATGACATCACAAGCAGGGTGGAGAAAGGCATACAGAAGACATGCATGATTTTAAAGGTGAACAGCGACACTTTGAGTTGAAATAAGAAACTGCCTTACAATTCTGTTTCTCATAGATTTACACTTAATCTTAACTTGGGAAACAAGAAAGTCCAGACGTGTATTTGAATAGTGCGGATAATTAAAACGCTACATATATGGTATTACAGCAGTGCTGTAAAGACTGAATTATAGAAGTAAAATCACAGAAATTAAAGGAAACATTAAAGTGCAGCACCATGGACAGCAACATGAAAATTTATATACCATATGTTCCTATTAAAAGGATGCTCAAAACTCCTGAAATTGCTATTTGGCTCATTTTAAAAGCCAAACTTCACATAAAGGATCATCAGAAAAACGCAAAACTGCCTAAATCAAGAATTTATCATATACTGGTTTACAAAAAAATCTGAATCAATGGGAGACCAACAGAGTTCAGACAAGATAAAATGTTTTAAAAACTATTTGTAAACTGAATGTGTCCAATATACGAATTTTAAAGGTCCCAGACAATCTAAAAATAACTACTAGAAACACCAAATATATGTTACGCAATCATATATGAGCTGAACAAATACACCATTTTGTAAACTGAGTCTTATTTATGTTGGTGCGCCTAAACCGCTTCAATGAGTATCATAGCCTCATTATATTAAAGAGCTTGCCGTCAGCGATGACAAAGAGTTAAATTATAAATGTGCTTTTATACCGTGAAGTCAGGGTACAGAAAATAATTTGTTAATACTGTTAAAGAACATTTCATGCACCTAAAGTCCTTCAAGATCACAAAAACACAATTTTCAGCATCTATAAGGGACAATAGTAGCACTAAAAGATTTTAATTATGACAACTTAACGAGATCAGTTATTGAATTCCAGAGGAAAACAAGCTTAATATTTTAAATCATCTCTTTGTCAAAAACACAATAAACATCCATAACGTGAAGAAACCTTACCAATATTGAACAAAGGAAAGCAAATAGCTAAACGCCCTTCTTGCTAACGTATACGTAAGAAGCGATTAGAACAATAACCATGTTTTTTTAAATCATTATAAAAAATAGTTTCACATAAAACGCAACGCGAAAAACAAGCAGTTCATGTACCAAAACTAAGTGAATATGAGGACAGAGAATCTCACCAACAATGCATAGGACATTGGAAATCACGAGTTTACACGAGCTACTTCAATGATCTCAAATGATCGATAACATTTAGGAAATAAAATCATTTAGAATCAGGAACAATGCGACAACAAGTAAGCAATGTGCATGTTCAGCTGTTATTTCTCACAGACTGACATCGATGTACAATTACTTAAGTTTCGGGTAATGATGAAAACGTCCACAAATGGAACAAAATGTGAAAGTCCAAAAGTTAGAAACTGCGTCCATATGACACTTGAACTTTTACATAAAACAAGGAAATTAATGGTGTCAACAAAAAAACAATTGGTTTGTTTGATTTTAAAATAAAACAATTTTAAATAAAAACTGTCAAGGAAAAACTTTTTGTAGTCCTACCTGAAATGATTCATTAATTTCAGCATCAAGTCCTTCCAGATCATCCACAGAGGACTGAGTCTTTCTCAGAGTCAGGTCAGCAGTCAGCGTGCCATCATTATAAGATCTGACGAACTTGAAGTCACTAGTGCGCGAGCCCGTGGTCAGGTATGCGTCATAATTGTAGGCGCTGCGGAGAGTTCCCGCGCCCTCCACCTCCGCGTAATTTGGAGGCAGATACGCGCTGGGAATGGCTACAGCTCCATCAAACAACAGTCTGGGCTTTCTCCTGCGACAAAACCTCACGGCCAGGACGATGATGATGAAGGTCAGGAAGAAAGTGGAAACGGACACCAGCGCGATGATCAAATAAAACGTCAGTTTGGAGCTGCTCTCGTCATGAGACATGTCTTTCAGTTCTGGCACTTCAGCCAAGTTATCTGATACAAGTAAATACAGTGCGCACGTGGCTGAGAGAGAGGGCTGTCCGTTATCTCTGACTGACACTATAAGGTTCTGCTTCATGCTGTCAGATTCAGAAATGTCCCGCTGCGTCCTGATCTCTCCGCTGTGGACACCGATAGTGAAAAGTCCCGGATCAGTCGCTTTAATGATGTGATACGAGAGCCACGCGTTCTGGCCAGAATCCGCGTCCACGGCGATCACTTTGGAGACTAGGGAGCGCGCCTGGGCAACTTTGGGGACCATCTCGGTCATGAAGGAGTTTCCTTCCGGAGAGGGGTATAATATCTGAGGAGAGTTGTCATTCTCATCCGATATGAAGACACTCACGGTCACGTTACTGCTCAGAGGAGGAGACCCGTTGTCTCTGGCTAACACGAGCACTTTGAAACTTTCATCTGCTCGTAATCAAACGACCTCACGGCATGAATGACCCCGGTGTCTCCGTTAATGGATAAAAAGGAGGACACCGGTGCGCCATTGACATCAGAGGACAACAGAGAATAAACTACAGTGCCATTCTGTCTCCAGTCCGGGTCTGTAGCTGATACTGAACAAATAGAGGAGCCTGCTTTGTTATTTTCTTGCACATGAGCTCTGTAATTCTGCTGCTGAAATACAGGTGGATTATCATTGACGTCAGCTACAGTCAAGTGAATATTCTTAGTGGAAGATAAAGGCGGAGAGCCCTCATCAGTAGCAGTAATTGTAATATTATATTCAGAGAGCAGCTCGCGGTCTAATTCACCTGTGGTCACCAGAGAATAGTAATTTTTGATTGAAGGCACGAGTTTAAATGGGACGTTTTGCTGAATGGAGCAGCGCACCTGTCCGTTATTCTCAGAGTCTCTGTCCTGCACATTAATGATGCCAACCTCTGTACCGGGTAACGCGCTCTCGGAAACTGGACTATTAAGAGAATTAAGCGATATCACAGGTGCGTTATCATTAATGTCAATGACATCTATCAATACAGTACAATGATTGGCGAGCCCTTGACCATCTCTGGCTTGAACAGGTAGTTCAATTAAACTCTCCTCCTCATAATCAATCAGTCTTGTAAGTTTAATTTCTCCAGACAACGAATTGAGAGAAAATATATCCAATAACTCTTCAGATAAATGACCAAACTCATAGGTCACTTCTCCATTTTGTCCCTCGTCAGCATCAGTAGCGCTCACTGTCACCACTACAGTATCTACAGGAGAATTTTCAGGCAGACTGACTTTATAGACGGCCTGACTAAAGACTGGAGCATTATCATTAGCATCCAGCACAGTGACGTGTATGGCTACAGTACCTGATCTCGGTGGAGTCCCGCCGTCTACCGCAGTCAGAATTAAAGTCACCTCTTTCTGCTGCTCACGATCCAGCTCTTTATTCAGCACAAGCTCGCCATATTTTCTTCCATTTGGACGCGTTAATACACTAAGAAGAAAGTGTTCATTTTCTTGTAAAGCATATGACTGCACTGAATTCATAGCAATATCCGCATCATGAGCCTCATCTAACAAATAACGAGAGCCTTTAATCGCTGACTCCTGAATTTCGAATTTCATTACACTTTGTTTGAATTGTGGTGAATTATCATTTATGTCCTCAATATTTAGACTAAACCGATTAAGTTCTAATGGATTTTCCAGCACAAAATCCTGGTTTATAACGCATGAAGCTTTCCTTCCACAAAGCCCTTCTCTGTCGATTCTCTCCGCTACGGTCAGCTCTCCAGTATTCAGATTAATGTCACAGAATCGTTTTCTGTTACCTTCAGTATCAATGCGAGCCTTACGAAATGAAAGCCTGTTCGCATCGAGTCCGAGGTCCTTCGCTATATTCCCAATCACAGATCCGCGTTTCATCTCCTCCGGGAAAGAATAGCTCACGTCTCCATAAGCGGTGTGCGCCATCAGCACGAAGAACAAAAGACCAAACATCTCAGCAGCAACACAAAACTGTTGAAACGCCCAAGGCATTATTATACGCAGCAACTCATAAGCAAACGTGTAATAATAATAATAATAAACAAAATAAATGCAAATTTCTAGAATTAGAAATACACTGAAGGCAGCCAAACGTCGACGACTTTCAGAGAGCAGAGCTCAAAGCCCAGTGTATGACATCACAAGCAGGGTGGAGAAAGGCATACAGAAGACATGCATGGTTTCAAAGGTGAACAGCGACACTTTGAGTTGAAATAAGAAACTGCTTTACAATTCTGTTTCTCATAGATATACACTTAATCTTAACTTGGGAAACAAAAAAGTCCAGACGTGTATTTAAATAGTGCGGATAATTAAAACGATACATATATGGTATTACAGCAGTGCTGTAAAGACTGAATTATAGACGTAAAATCACTGAAATTAATTGGAATATGCCAGCGCAGCACCATGGACAGCAACATGAAAACTGATCCGCTATATGTTCCCATTACAAAAATGTTCAAAACTCCTGAAATTGCTATTTGGCTCATTTTAAAAGTCAAAATACACATAAAGGATCATCAGAAAAACGCAAAACTGTCTAAAACAAAATTTTTATTATATACTGGTTTACAAACATCCGAATCAATGGAAGACAAACAGAGACAACAAGATAACATGCTTGAAAAACGATTTGTAAACTAAATGCGTCCAAATTCCAAATTTTAAAGGTCACAAACAATCTATAAATAACTAATAGAAACACCAAATATATGTCACAGAATCATATATGAGCAGTACAAATACACAATCTTTAAACTGAGCCTCAAAAATGTTCGTGCGCCTAAACCGCTTCAATGAGCTTCATAGCCTCATTATATTAAAGAGCTTGCCGTCAGCGATGACAAAGAGTTAAATTATAAATGTACTTTTATACCGGGAACTCAGGGTACAGAAAATAATTTGTTAATACTGTTAAAGAAGATTTCATGCACCTAAAGTCCTTCAAGATAAAAAAAAAAACTATTTTCAGCATCTATGAGGAACAACAGTAATGCTAAAAGACTTTAACTATGACAACTTAACGAGATCAGTTAATAAACTCCAAAAGAATACAAGCTTAATATTTAAGATCATATGTTCGTTAAAAACACAATATACATCCAATGTGAAGAAACCCCACCGATATTGAATGATGGAAAGCAAATAGGTAAATGTCCTTCTTGCTAAACGTATATGTAAGAAGCGATTAGAACAATAACCATGTTTTTTTAAATGATAATAAAAAAAAATATTTCACATAAAATGCAACGCGAAAAACAAGCAGTTCACGTAAAAAAATGTGAATATGAGGATAGAGAATCTCACCAACAATGCATTGGGCACTGGAAATCACGAGTTTGCACGAGCTACTTCAATGATCTTAACTGATCGATAACATTTAGGAAATAAAATCATTTAGAATCAGGAACAATGCGACTACAAGTAAGCAATGTGCATGTTCAGCTGTAATTTTTCACAGATTGACATCGATGTGCAATAACTTAAGCTTCGGGTAATGATGAAAACGTCCACAAATGGAACAAAATGTGAAAGTCCAAAAGTTAGAAATTGCGTCCATATGACACTTGAACTTTTACATAAAAACACGGAGATTAATGGTGTCAACAAAAAAAAAAAAACAATTTGATTGTTTGATTTTAAAATAAAATATTTTTAAATAAAAACTATTAAGGAAAAACTTTTTGTAGTCCTACCTGAAATGATTCATTAATTTCAGCATCGAGTCCTTCCAGATCATCCACAGAAGACTGAGTCTTTCTCAGTGTCAGGTCAGCAGTCAGCGTGCCATCATTATAAGATCTGACGAACTTGAAGTCACTAGTGCGCGAGCCCGTGGTCAGGTATGCGTCATAATTGTAGGCGCTGCGGAGAGTTCCCGCGCCCTCCACCTCTGCGTAATTTGGAGGCAGATACGCGCTGGGAATGGCTACAGCTCCATCAAACAACAGTCTGGGCTTTCTCCTGCGACAAAACCTCACGGCCAGGATGATGATGATGAAGGTCAGGAAGAAAGTGGAAACGGACACCAGCGCGATGATCAAATAAAACGTCAGTTTGGAGCTGCTCTCGTCATGAGACATGTCTTTCAGTTCTGGCACTTCAGCCAAGTTATCTGATACAAGTAAATACAGTGCGCACGTGGCTGAGAGAGAGGGCTGTCCGTTATCTCTGACTGACACTATAAGGTTCTGCTTCATGCTGTCAGATTCAGAAATGTCCCGCTGCGTCCTGATCTCTCCGCTGTGGACACCGATAGTGAAAAGTCCCGGATCAGTCGCTTTAATGATGTGATACGAGAGCCACGCGTTCTGGCCAGAATCCGCGTCCACGGCGATCACCTTGGAGACTAGAGAGCGCGCCTGCGCAGCTTTGGGGACCATTTCGGTCATGAAGGAGTTTCCTTCCGGAGAAGGGTATAATATCTGAGGAGAGTTGTCATTCTCATCCGATATGAAGACACTCACGGTCACGTTACTGCTCAGAGGAGGAGACCCGTTGTCTCTGGCTAACACGAGCACTTTGAAACTTTTCATCTGCTCGTAATCAAACGACCTCACGGCATGAATGACCCCGGTGTCTCCGTTAATGGATAAAAAGGAGGACACCGGTGCGCCATTGACATCAGAGGACAACAGAGAATAAACTACAGTGCCATTCTGTCTCCAGTCCGGGTCTGTAGCTGATACTGAACAAATAGAGGAGCCTGCTTTGTTATTTTCTTGCACATGAGCTCTGTAATTCTGCTGCTGAAATACAGGTGGATTATCATTGACGTCAGCTACAGTCAAGTGAATATTCTTAGTGGAAGATAAAGGCGGAGAGCCCTCATCAGTAGCAGTAATTGTAATATTATATTCAGAGAGCAGCTCGCGGTCTAATTCACCTGTGGTCACCAGAGAATAGTAATTTTTGATTGAAGGCACGAGTTTAAATGGGACGTTTTGCTGAATGGAGCAGCGCACCTGTCCGTTATTCTCAGAGTCTCTGTCCTGCACATTAATGATGCCAACCTCTGTACCGGGTAACGCGCTCTCGGGAACAGGACTATTAAGAGACTGAAGTATTATTATAGGGGCGTTATCATTGATATCAATAACATCTATTAATACAGTACAATGATTGGCGAGACCTTGACCATCTTTGGCTTGAACTGGTAATTCAATTGAACTCTCCTCCTCGTAATTAATCAGTCCTGTAAGCCTAATTTCTCCAGACAACGCATTGATAGAAAATATATCTAGTAACTCTTCGGATAAATGACCAAATGCATACGTCACTTCTCCATTCTGTCCCTCGTCAGCATCAGTAGCGCTCACTGTCACCACTACAGTATCTACAGGAGAATTTTCAGGAAGACTTACTTTATAGATGGCCTGACTAAAGACAGGAGCATTATCATTAGCATCCAGCACAGTGACGTGTATGGCTACAGTACCTGATCTCGGTGGAGTCCCGCCGTCTACCGCTGTCAGAATTAAAGTCACCTCTTTCTGCTGCTCACGGTCCAGCTCTTTATTCAGCACGAGCTCGCCATATTTTCTTCCATTTGGACGCGTCAATACACTAAGAAGAAAGTTTTCATTATTCTGTAAAGCATATGACTGCACTGAATTCATACCAATATCCGCATCATGAGCTTCGTCTAATAAATAACGAGATCCTTTGTCTGCTAATTCGTGTATTTCAAGTTTAATAACACTTTCTTTAAATTGTGGTGAATTATCATTTATGTCTTCAATATTAAAAATAAAGCGATGTAATTCTAAAGGATTTTCCAGCACGAGCTCCTGTTTAAGAACACATGATGATTTTTTCCCACAAAGCCCTTCTCTGTCGATTCTCTCCGCTACGGTCAGCTCTCCAGTGTTCAGATTAATGTCACAGCATCGTTTTCTGTTACCTTCAGTATCAATGCGAGCTTTTCGAGAAGACATTGTTTTCACATCAATTCCGAGATCCTTCGCTATATTCCCAATCACAGATCCGCGTTTCATCTCCTCCGGGAAAGAATAGCTCACGTCTCCATAAGCGGTGTGCGCCATCAGCACGAAGAACAAAAGACCAAACATCTCAGCAGCTTCACTAAACCCTAGTAATGTTTGGGGAATTGATGAAAATATATCCGGAATAAAAAAAAGAGTGTAAAAGAAAGCAAATAGACAATTATATGTCAAAAACGAAGCAGAAATAAATCCAGTCACCGTCGACGATTTTCTAGAAGAGGTGAGCGCGCAGCAGTCTTTGACATCACAGACAGGGCGGATAAATATGCAGGAAAATCACACATGGTTTTACAGGTGAACAGCGACACTGCGAGTTAAAATAAGAAACTGCATAGAATTTGTTTCTCTGATATGATTATAGAAAAGCTTACAAAATCTGATTCTGTACGGTTGTTCAGCAAATCACACATACTGATTGTGTTATGTAGCTTATAAACAAAAGCCAGTAACAGCACCGCAGATTAAAAATAGGGAACCACAGTATGCATATTACTCAAATAAAAAAAAAAGCTGTGGAATGCTAGAGCACCAAAAATATAGAGCTAAATATCCTAATACCAAAATAAACAACACTGCAGAACCACGGACAGCAACCGGGAAAAACTGCATCGCTCAATTTACATTGATGTTTTTAGCAAATGACTTTATACACAACGACTTATGAACCAGCAATAAAAGCAGTTCTTCAATGATCTAATAGTTTTTATACATATTTTAAGACATCATCATGAAGCAAAAGAGGCATATGTTATGTGTGCGTGACATTTTTAAACAAAAAAAAAAAAAAAAAACTATACCATTTCCAATCAGACCAAAATATCTTGAAAAACAAATCACACAGGCGAATGTCTGACATCCGACTTTTTCCCTTTATAAACTCCACTTAACACAGGAGCATTAAGAGACATGTAAACCCCCAACTGAATTATGAAATTAATTAAAAAAACTGCAGAATCCACAAAGAAAAAAGATTTTTAAAATTGTTCTAATTAACTTGACAAAGAGATAGTTCAGCCAAACATTAAATTCTGCCATCATTTACTCATCACTCACTTGTCCAAAACCTATTAGAGTTTCTTTCTTGAACACAACGAAGACATTTTCATAAAATGCTGGTAATTGGCAGCCTCTGACTTCCATAATGGAGATAAAAATACTAGAGAAGTTGATGTGTGCCAGCAAACTAATTTTATATAAAATAAAATGTATTCACACTACCACACGTGAACTTAAATCCCAATTGATCGCCAAAAAATTATGAATAAAATCATGCCACGAGACATTCAAGTGCTGGTAGCCTACATGCACAAATTTTAGCAAAATATTAATATCCTAAATAAAACATGAAAACATAATAAACTATTTGAAAGAGCCATGTGATGTATAAAGAGAAAACAAACATAGCAGTTAACTGGAAACAAAAAATAAATAAATCATCAGTCCTACCGGAAAAGGATCATTAATTTCAGCATCGAGTCCTTCCAGATCATCCACAGAAGACTGAGTCTTTCTCAGAGTCAGGTCAGCAGTCAGCGTGCCATCATTATAAGATCTGACGAACTTGAAGTCACTAGTGCGCGAGCCCGTGGTCAGGTATGCGTCATAATTGTAGGCGCTGCGGAGAGTTCCCGCGCCCTCCACCTCTGCGTAATTTGGAGGCAGATACGCGCTGGGAATGGCTACAGCTCCATCAAACAACAGTCTGGGCTTTCTCCTGCGACAAAACCTCACGGCCAGGATGATGATGATGAAGGTCAGGAAGAAAGTGGAAACGGACACCAGCGCGATGATCAAATAAAACGTCAGTTTGGAGCTGCTCTCGTCATGAGACATGTCTTTCAGTTCTGGCACTTCAGCCAAGTTATCTGATACAAGTAAGTACAGTGCGCACGTGGCTGAGAGAGAGGGCTGTCCGTTATCTCTGACTGACACTATAAGGTTCTGCTTCATGCTGTCAGATTCAGAAATGTCCCGCTGCGTCCTGATCTCTCCGCTGTGGACCCCGATAGTGAAAAGTCCCGGATCAGTCGCTTTAATGATGTGATACGAGAGCCACGCGTTCTGGCCAGAATCCGCGTCCACGGCGATCACTTTGGAGACTAGAGAGCGCGCCTGCGCAGCTTTGGGGACCATCTCGGTCATGAAGGAGTTTCCTTCCGGAGAGGGGTATAATATCTGAGGAGAGTTGTCATTCTCATCCGATATGAAGACACTCACGGTCACGTTACTGCTCAGAGGAGGAGACCCGTTGTCTCTGGCTAACACGAGCACTTTGAAACTTTTCATCTGCTCGTAATCAAACGACCCTCACGGCATGAATGACCCCGGTGTCTCCGTTAATGGATAAAAAGGAGGACACCGGTGCGCCATTGACATCAGAGGACAACAGAGAATAAACTACAGTGCCATTCTGTCTCCAGTCCGGGTCTGTAGCTGATACTGAACAAATAGAGGAGCCTGCTTTGTTATTTTCTTGCACATGAGCTCTGTAATTCTGCTGCTGAAATACAGGTGGATTATCATTGACGTCAGCTACAGTCAAGTGAATATTCTTAGTGGAAGATAAAGGCGGAGAGCCCTCATCAGTAGCAGTAATTGTAATATTATATTCAGAGAGCAGCTCGCGGTCTAATTCACCTGTGGTCACCAGAGAATAGTAATTTTTGATTGAAGGCACGAGTTTAAATGGGACGTTTTGCTGAATGGAGCAGCGCACCTGTCCGTTATTCTCAGAGTCTCTGTCCTGCACATTAATGATGCCAACCTCTGTACCGGGTAACGCATTCTCAGGAACAGGACTGTTCAGAGATTTAAGAATTACTATAGGGGCGTTATCATTGATGTCAACAACATCTATAAATACGGTTGAATAACTCGATAAGCCCTGACCATCTTTAGCTTGAATTGGAAGTTCGATTGTTCTCTCCTTTTCATAATCAACGGGCCCTGTTAGTTTAATCACACCAGACACTGAATCGATAACAAATAATTGCATGACTTTTTGAGACAAATGACCAAATGCATACGTCACTTCTCCATTCTGTCCCTCGTCAGCATCAGTAGCGCTCACTGTCACCACTACAGTATCTACAGGAGAAATTTCAGGCAGACTGACTTTATAGACGGCCTGACTGAAGACTGGAGCATTATCATTAGCATCCAGCACAGTGACGTGTATGGCTACAGTACCTGATCTCGGTGGAGTCCCGCCGTCTACCGCAGTCAAAATTAAAGTCACCTCTTTCTGCTGCTCACGATCCAGCTCTTTATTCAGCACGAGTTCACAATATTTTCTTCCATTTGGACGCGTTAATACATTAAGAAGAAAATGCTCATTATTCTGAAGTGTATATGACTGCACAGAATTCATACCAATATCCGCATCGTGCGCTTCTTCTAAAAGATAACGAGATCCTTTGTCTGCCGATTCCCGAATTTCGAATTTAATTACACTTTCTTTGAAAAGCGGTGAATTATCATTTATGTCTTCAATATTGAGAATGAAATTGTGTAATTCTAAAGGATTTTCCAGCACAAGCTCCTGTTTTATAAGACATGTAGCTTTATTTTCACAAATCTCCTCTCTGTCGATTCTCTCCGCTACGGTCAGCTCTCCAGTATTCAGATTAATGTCACAGTATTGTATTCTGTTACTGTCAGTATCAATGCGAGCCTTACGTGATGACAGTCTGTTCACATGCAGTCCAAGATCCTTCGCTATATTTCCAATCACAGATCCGCGTTTCATCTCCTCCGGGAAAGAATAGCTCACGTCTCCATAAGCGGAGTGCGCCATCAGCACGAAGAACAAAAGAACAAACATCTCAGCAGCTTAGTCTACCGTTTGCAATCCTTCAGAAATGCAATCTTATAAAAAACACTTAGTGTATCAAATAAACACTTGTGCAAGTAAATATAAAACAATTCTACTCATAGGCTGATATATTGTTCCACCACCGTCGATGACATTCTAGAATTGCGAGCTTCAAGCTCTGTAAATGACATCACAAGCAGGGTGGAGAGATGTGAACGTTTAAGACATTTGTGGTTATGCAGGCAAACAGCGACCCATTGAGTTGAAGAAACTGCATTACATTAATAATTCTAAAAGGGAGAAACTCATAGAATAACGCACAAAAGGTGCTGATATTTGTCAAATATATACTTATTTTATAATGCAAATAAGCAAAACATAACCTAGCAGAGACACCGTCGTTAGAGACAGATAAAAAGTAATTTAATGCATTCAAAAGAAGGATAGAAAGCAACAATATAGGAGCAAATTCTCCAAACACCAAGAGTAAAATCTGGTGCAGGACCGTGGACAGCAACGGCAAAAATCTGACCCTTTCCATTTACATTCTGATCGCTTACGCATATCTACAAACCGATTCACTAATAGGAATAAAACTACACTGCATAAAAATGCTCAATACTGTGAAACTATATATTAGGAAGAAAGATGCAGAGAAGTCGTGTGTGAGCGTGAGCACTTGCTTACTCCATTTGCAATAAAAAAAAAACACTGCCAATTACTAGTCATATTAAGTATGACGTTTAAAAGGTTTCACTCACGAAAAGTTACTAAAACCTTATAAATTAATACAAACATCAGGCTACATTTTAAGAAAAACGAAACACGAACACAGACTTAATACACAGGGAATAATTTTGCATAAATTGTTAAAATGACATGACATGAGCTGACAAAGTTGACGGGGAAAAATCGAAATGATCGCTAATATACAACATTTTCAGCTCTAAATTGTAATGAGCACGCACTGGCTAGAGAAATACTGAAAATAATAAATAAATAAATAAATAAATAAATAAATAAATAACGAAACAAGTGAAAATAAACAATATGTAAATTGAAGCCACGTCAAAAACAACTGCATGCCCATGACGAAAAAACAGCACTTAATATAATTATTTCATAACTTCTGAAAATAATCCCTGTCCTAATAGAGCATCTGAAAGAGCCCTGTGATCTGTCAAGAGGATAACGAGAGAGCAGGCAAACGAAAATTTAATTAAGTAATTCTACCAAATAGTTTTTTAGAAATATGGTCCTACCTGAAAAGAATCATTGATTTCGGCATCGAGTCCTTCCAGATCATTCACAGAAGACTGAGTCTTTCTCAGAGTCAGGTCAGCAGTCAGCGTGCCATCATTATAAGATCTGACGAACTTGAAGTCACTAGTGCGCGAGCCCGTGGTCAGATATGCATCATAATTGTAGGCGCTGCGGAGAGTTCCCGCGCCCTCCACCTCTGCGTAATTTGGAGGGAGATACGCGCTGGGAATGGCTACAGCTCCATCAAACAACAGTCTGGGCTTTCTCCTGCGACAAAACCTCACGGCCAGGATGATGATGATGAAGGTCAGGAAGAAAGTGGAAACGGACACCAGCGCGATGATCAAATAAAACGTCAGTTTGGAGCTGCTCTCGTCACGAGACATGTCTTTCAGTTCTGGCACTTCAGCCAAGTTATCTGATACAAGTAAATACAGTGCGCACGTGGCTGAGAGAGAGGGCTGTCCGTTATCTCTGACTGACACTATAAGGTTCTGCTTCATGCTGTCAGATTCAGAAATGTCCCGCTGCGTCCTGATCTCTCCGCTGTGGACACCGATAGTGAAAAGTCCCGGATCAGTCGCTTTAATGACGTGATACGAGAGCCACGCGTTCTGGCCAGAATCCGCGTCCACGGCGATCACTTTGGAGACCAAGGAGCGCGCCTGCGCAGCTTTGGGGACCATCTCGGTCATGAAGGAGTTTCCTTCCGGAGAGGGGTATAATATCTGAGGAGAGTTGTCATTCTCATCCGATATGAAGACACTCACGGTCACGTTACTGCTCAGAGGAGGAGACCCGTTGTCTCTGGCTAACACGAGCACTTTGAAACTTTTCATCTGCTCGTAATCAAACGACCTCACGGCATGAATGACCCCGGTGTCTCCGTTAATGGATAAAAAGGAGGACACCGGTGCGCCATTGACATCAGAGGACAACAGAGAATAAACTACAGTGCCATTCTGCCTCCAGTCCGGGTCTGTAGCTGATACTGAACAAATAGAGGAGCCTGCTTTGTTATTTTCTTGCACATGGGCTCTGTAATTCTGCTGCTGAAATACAGGTGGATTATCATTGACGTCAGCTACAGTCAAGTGAATATTCTTAGTGGAAGATAAAGGCGGAGAGCCCTCATCAGTAGCAGTAATTGTAATATTATATTCAGAGAGCAGCTCGCGGTCTAATTCACCTGTGGTCACCAGAGAATAGTAATTTTTGATTGAAGGCACGAGTTTAAATGGGACGTTTTGCCGAATGGAGCAGCGCACCTGTCCGTTATTCTCAGAGTCTCTGTCCTGCACATTAATGATGCCAACTTCGGTACTGGGTAACGCGCTCTCAGGAATAGGGATATTCAGAGAATGTATTACTATTACAGGGGCGTTATCATTTACATCAATTACATCTATCAATACAGTGCATCTATTTGCTAACCCTTGACCATCTTTAGCTTGAATTGGCAGCTGAATTGAACTCTCCTCTTCATAATCAAACAAGCGTTTTAGTTTAAGTTTACCAGACACTACATCAATTAAAAACATTTCCTGATAACTTTCAGATAAATGACCAAACTCATACGTCACTTCTCCATTTTGTCCCTCGTCAGCATCAGTAGCGCTCACTGTCACCACTACAGTATCTACAGGAGAATTTTCAGGCAGACTGACTTTATAGACGGCCTGACTAAAGACTGGAGCATTATCATTAGCATCCAGCACAGTGACGTGTATGGCTACAGTACCTGATCTCGGTGGAGTCCCGCCGTCTACCGCAGTCAGAACTAAAGTCATCTCTTTCTGCTGCTCACGATCCAATTCCTTGTTTAAAACAAGCTCACCATATTTACCACTACTGTCACTATTTTTTACACTTAGGACAAAATTGTCATTAGTCTGAAGTATATACGTCTGCACTGAATTCATACCAATATCCGCATCATGAGCCTCATCTAATAAATAACAAGATCCTTTGACTGATAGTTCGTGAATTTCTAATTTAATAACACTTTCTTTGAACTGTGGTGAATTATCATTTATGTCTTCAATATTAAAAATAAAGCGATGCAATTCTAAAGGATTTTCCAGCACGAGCTCCTGTTTAAGAACGCATGACGATTTTTTTCCACAAAGCCCCTCTCTGTCGATTCTCTCCGTTACGGTCAGCTCTCCAGTGTTTAGATTAATATCACAGTATCGTTTTCTGTTACCTTCTGTATCAATGCGAGCCTTACGAAATGATAGTCTGTTCACATCGACACCAAGATCCTTCGCTATATTTCCAATCACAGATCCGCGTTTCATCTCCTCCGGGAAAGAATAGCTCACGTCTCCATAAGCGGTGTGCGCCATTAGCACGAAGAACAAAAGACCAAACATCTCAGCAGCTTCACCAAACCCTTGTAATGCTTGGGAAATCAATGAGTAAATATATCCAGAATAGAAAAACTGTGTAAAAAAAAGCAAATGGACAATTATATGTCAAAAATGAAGCAGAAATAAATCCAGTCACCGTCGACGATTTTCTAGAAGCGGTGAGCGCGCAGCAGTCTTTGACATCACAGACCGGGCGGATAATTATGCAGGAAAATCACACAGGGTTGTACTGGTGAACAGCGACAATGCGAGTTTAAATGAGAAACTGCATAGAATGTGTTTCTCTGATATGATTAGAAAAGCTTACAAAAGATCTGATGTTGTATGCTTATTTAGACAGTATTACATAATGTTTTTTTTAAATGTAGCTTGTAAGCAAAACAATAGCCAAAAGCAACACAGTTTATTAAAATGAAGACCCATAGTATGCAAATTAATCATATTAATAAAAGCAAACGCTGTGGAACACTAGAGCACTAAAATATTGAGCTAAATATCCAGACAACAGAAGTAAATGCCACTGCAGCACCATGGACAGCAACCGAAAAAAAATAGCGCATCACTCAATTTACGTTCATTGTTTAAGCGAATTCCTTTATACACAACGACTTACAAACCAGCTATAAAAGCACTTCTTCGATGATCTAATATTTTTAGACATAGTTCAAGACATCATCATGAAGCAAAATGGGCATATGTTGTGTGTGGGTGACATTTCCAAACAAAAACGCCATACCATTTCCCATCAGACTAAAATATATCACTCAGGCGAATGTCTGACATCCGACTTTTTCTTCCTTTAAAAACTCCACATAATGCAGGAGCATTAGGAGAAACGTAAACCATCAACTGAATCAAAGACAGGATTAAAAACTGCAGAATCCAAACAGAAAAAAAAGATACAAAAAAATTGTTGAAATGAATTTGGCAAAGGGTTAGTTCAGCCAAACATTAAAATTCTGCCATGAATAACTCATCCCTCACTTGTCCAAAACCTATTTGATTTTCTTTCATCTGTATACAAGGAAGGCATTTTCATAAAATGCTGGTAGTTGGCTGTCATTAGCTGTGTGTCATTTAAGAGGTTGCATCCTCCCAAGAATGCAGACTTCAAAGGTGAGATCTTCGAAGTCCACACAAGCCGAAGCGAGCGTTTTCAAATTAGACAATCTCGCCTACAGAGGACGAATCTCGTCTCCTAACAACAGTAACAGCTGCTGTTAATAAGCTGTAATAATATTTGTAATGACTTTTTGCCCAAAGTGATTTTAAAGATGATTTTAAGCGATCTGAAGGTAAAGCAAGGTTCACAAAAGCTGGAAACGTATTTATTTTGATCCATTGATGTGCACGTAAAAATGTAAACTGTCTATAAAATCACTTTTTAGTAAGACATGTCATACTCTTTTTAGTTTTTAACAAGTGTTTAGATATCCAAGTAAAAATAAACCGGATTCATACATTTAATCCAGAATATTCTTTTAAAAACGTCCTGCCGTTTTCAGCGCGCAATGAATTTTGGCATGTTCGAGGCCGCAAATGATCCACCGGTTGGGTCATTCATTGTGAAGGAAACGAAGGACACATTTTAATGCTGCATTTGAAGGAGCCTTTGTTTTTTTTTTGTTTTTTTAAATGAGACAGTCTTCATTGCGCCACGATGACGCAGCGCCCTTCGAATGTATCCTTCGGAGGATGCAGCCTCTGAATTGAGACACAGCCATTGACCTCCATAATTGAAATAGAAAAAAATATATAACATAAATGCTGATGGGTGCAAGCAAACAGTATCTTATATAAACGAAATTATTTTTTGTTCAACAGATTAAAGAAAAGTGTAAAGCTTTAAAAACACATTTGGGGAAAAAAATAATTAAATCCCAAGTGATCGCAAAAAAAAAAAAATGAATAAAAAACAATGCCACGTGACATACAAGGGCTGACAGCCTACATGGGCAAAATTTAGCAATATATTATTATTTTAAATAAAACATGAGAACATATAATAAATCATTTGAAAGAGCCATGTGTTGAAAGAAGAGAAAACAAACATAGCAGTTAACTGGAAATAAATAAAATAAATCATCAGTCCTACCTGAAAGGAATCATTGATTTCTGCATCAAGTCCTTCCAGATCATCCACAGAAGACTGAGTCTTTCTCAGAGTCAGGTCGGCAGTCAGCGTGCCATCATTATAAGATCTGACAAACTTGAAGTCACTAGTGCGCGAGCCCGTGGTCAGGTATGCGTCATAATTGTAGGCGCTGCGGAGAGTTCCCGCGCCCTCCACCTCTGCGTAATTTGGAGGCAGATACGCGCTGGGAATGGCTACAGCTCCATCAAACAACAGTCTGGGCTTTCTCCTGCGACAAAACCTCACGGCCAGGATGATGATGATGAAGGTCAGGAAGAAAGTGGAAACGGACACCAGCGCGATGATCAAATAAAACGTCAGTTTGGAGCTGCTCTCGTCATGAGACATGTCTTTCAGTTCTGGCACTTCAGCCAAGTTATCTGATACAAGTAAATACAGTGCGCACGTGGCTGAGAGAGAGGGCTGTCCGTTATCTCTGACTGACACTATAAGGTTCTGCTTCATGCTGTCAGATTCAGAAATGTCCCGCTGCGTCCTGATCTCTCCGCTGTGGACACCGATAGTGAAAAGTCCCGGATCAGTCGCTTTAATGATGTGATACGAGAGCCACGCGTTCTGGCCAGAATCCGCGTCCACTGCGATCACCTTGGAGACTAGAGAGCGCGCCTGCGCAGCTTTGGGGACCATCTCGGTCATGAAGGAGTTTCCTTCTGGAGAGGGGTATAATATCTGAGGAGAGTTGTCATTCTCATCCGATATGAAGACACTCACGGTCACGTTACTGCTCAGAGGAGGAGACCCGTTGTCTCTGGCTAACACGAGCACTTTGAAACTTTTCATCTGCTCGTAATCAAACGACCTCACCGCATGAATGACCCCGGTGTCTCCGTTAATGGACAAAAAGGAGGACACCGGTGCGCCATTGACATCAGAGGACAACAGAGAATAAACTACAGTGCCATTCTGTCTCCAGTCCGGGTCTGTAGCTGATACTGAACAAATAGAGGAGCCTGCTTTGTTATTTTCTTGCACATGAGCTCTGTAATTCTGCTGCTGAAATACAGGTGGATTATCATTGACGTCAGCTACAGTCAAGTGAATATTCTTAGTGGAAGATAAAGGCGGAGAGCCCTCATCAGTAGCAGTAATTGTAATATTATATTCAGCGAGCAGCTCGCGGTCTAATTCACCTGTGGTCACCAGAGAATAGTAATTTTTGATTGAAGGCACGAGTTTAAATGGGACGTTTTGCTGAATGGAGCAGCGCACCTGTCCGTTATTCTCAGAGTCTCTGTCCTGCACATTAATGATGCCAACCTCTGTACCGGGTAACGCGCTCTCAGGAATGGGGACATTCAGTGACTTAATTACAATAATTGGGGCATTGTCGTTAACGTCAGTAATTTCAACGATTACTTTAGTGTCCGAGGAAAGACCAGATCCATCATTTCCCTCAATAAGCATTTCATACCTTACAGCCACCTCAAAATCAATGGGACCTTTAACTCGTATAACTCCGTTGTTTTGATCTAGAGAAAATAAGGAATTTGCAGTTTTTGAAATTCGGCTGAATTCATACGTCACTTCTCCATTTTGTCCCTCGTCAGCATCAGTAGCGCTCACTGTCACCACTACAGTATCTACAGGAGAATTTTCAGGCAGACTGACTTTATAGACGGCCTGACTAAAGACTGGAGCATTATCATTAGCATCCAGCACAGTGACGTGTATGGCTACAGCACCTGATCTCGGTGGAGTCCCGCCGTCTACCGCAGTCAGAATTAATGTCAGTTCTTTCTGCTGCTCGCGATCCAGCTCTTTGTCTAACACCAACTCAATATTTTTGCCACCACCCGGCTTTGTATTAACAGATAAAAGAAAATGATCATTGCGTTCAATCAAATAGCTTTGTACTCCATTCTGTCCTATATCTGCATCATGAGCCTCTTTAACGCGGAACCGCGCGCCTTTTACAGCATGCTCACCAATCTCAAGCTTTAATGTATCTTTAGGAAATGTAGGCGTGTTATCATTAACATCTTGTATTTGTATTGTAACACGATGTATCACTAATGGATGTTCAAGGACTAAATCGAAATTAAGTTCACATGAAAGCCCTTCATTACAAATCTCCTCTCTGTCGATTCTCTCCGCTACGGTCAGCTCTCCGGTGTTCAGATTAATGTCACAAAATCGATTTTTGTTACCTTCGGTATCAATGCGAGCCTTACGTGACGAGAGTCTGTTCACATCAAGTCCGAGATCCTTCGCTATATTTCCAATCACAGATCCGCGTTTCATCTCCTCCGGGAAAGAATAGCTCACGTCTCCATTAGCGGTGTGCGCCATCAGCACAAAGAACAAAAGGCCAAACATCTCAGTAGCAAAGCGGAGCCTTTGAAATTTCCAAGACATTTAGTAAAAATGAATCCCAGAGAAACCCAATTACAGAGAACAAATATACAATTAAATGTATAAAATAAAAGTCTAACTGCCTGAAATACGGCCTCGCCACCGTCGACGATTTTCTGTAACTGAGGAACTGGCAGCTCTTTAGCATAAGCAGGGTGGAGACATTTGCACAGACCACAGTAAATGTTTTGCAGTTAAACAGCGACACTATGAGTTGAAAAAAGAAACTGCATGACATTAAATCTTCTGACAGCATTAAGTGTTAAAAGAACATCACAAAGGACTGGTGCAGAGTTTTTATTTAGCAAACGGGCTACTTATTTTGTTATGCAACTGATGCGTCAAACAAATGTTATCAGCACAACTATATGTGGAACGAAAGATAAAAAAAGCATGTATATATTACTCTATAACATACAATAAAGTCCACATAAAGGCCATGAGGACAGACAGCTACAATACAGAAGCAACACACTAAAGTCAAAGCAAGTGCAGCACCATGGACAGCAACAGCGAAAACCTGAACCTGATACTCCGCGAATATTTCACTCAATTAAAAGAACAAATATCTGTTAAAAACATGCTTTTCAGTCAAGTATTCTTGTTTTATCCTACACTGAATTATCCTCTAATGCAAAGCCAAACTAATTTAATAAAGCCATTGATTAGATAGACATGCAGAGCTTTAGTTAAAAGAGGAAATATACAATGAAATGAACAAGATAAAAAAAAACATCTGTTAAGTGCATACAAGAATTCACAGGGAACAGGGTGAAATAAATATGCCCCAATAAAGTGACACCCTGCATTTCTTTCTTTCTTTCTTTCTTTCTTTCTTTCTTTCTTTCTTTCTTTCTTTCTTTCTTTCTTTCTTCTTTTTAAGCATCAGTAATACTAATATTATAATTATGAGTTCACTATTTGCTCTCTAATAAGATCATTGAACATGATTTATAATTAATTAAGCATGAACATTTGTCACGTTTCATTAAAAACAACAACAATGCAATCATACATCATTTAAATATAATTGGGACAAAATTAACTCTCAATCAAAATCTCTTTACTGTATTTTATTTGCACTTAACCTTGCGAATTCTGCCAATATAATAGACAGCTAATGCATATCCAGCTTTGGTAATTAATGTGGCCAATTTTTTATTTGGAAAAATAACATTTATTTCAGATTTATTCAAACAGAACACGACAAATAAACGTAAACATGACTAATGAACTGACACTGTTTCAATTCACTATAATCTTCCATGTGAAGCTGCTTTGACACAATCTACATTGTATAAGCGCTATACAAATAAAGATGAATTGAATTGAATTAATATTTTATATAAACGACAAGAGGAATAAAGACAGCACGCTAAAGAGCAACTCATTTTTCGAAAACACACTGCAGCTAGAATACGAAGCAAGTTAGAGAGAACACTTTAGGTGTGCACAAATAAACTTCTCAAAATTTCCAATCAAGAAAACGCCACATCACTTTCATTCAGATAACAAAAAAAGTTTCAAATATTCATCAACTGACTTCATAAACTGCACATAAAATACATAAAAATAAACGAAACTACTAAAATGGCCACTCTATCACACATCTAGTTTACAACACAGACTTAATAACAGCAGAATCCGCACAGACGATAAACACACAAAACGAAAATGGATAATGTGTTTAACTAACTAGCCTGACTGAAAGATTCGGGGGGGAAAATAGATAATAATAAATGCAATAATTATCCTTGAAACCTTTTAAAATGTTGCAAACAGACAAACAAATTAAAACTGATAAAAATACTAATAAGCCCAAACCAGTATTGATTTGTGAATGCCACAAATATTACGATTGCATGAAAGAATGTGCACGGACAACTCAATTTTATAATTTTGCTAATACAAATGATCCCTAAAATAAATTAATGCAGCCTATGCGGTAAATCTTTTCGAAAAAGTCAGGTGATGTGCCAAAAAACGAAAACTGAGAGAAGTGTCAAAAACAGCAGTCAACTAAAATAATAAAATTAGCAAATAAATATAATAAAAATCCCTTAAATGTATAATCCTTTGTCCTACCTGAAAGGGATCACTGATTTCTGCATCAAGTCCTTCCAGATCATCCACAGAAGACTGAGTCTTTCTCAGAGTCAGGTCAGCAGTCAGCGTGCCATCATTATAAGATCTGACGAACTTGAAGTCACTAGTGCGCGAGCCCGTGGTGAGGTATGCGTCATAATTGTAGGCGCTGCGGAGAGTTCCCGCGCCCTCCACCTCTGCGTAATTTGGAGGCAGATACGCGCTGGGAATGGCTACAGCTCCATCAAACAACAGTCTGGGCTTTCTCCTGCGACAAAACCTCACGGCCAGGATGATTATGATGAAGGTCAGGAAGAAAGTGGAAACGGACACCAGCGCGATGATCAAATAAAACGTCAGTTTGGAGCTGCTCTCGTCATGAGACATGTCTTTCAGTTCTGGCACTTCAGCCAAGTTATCTGATACAAGTAAATACAGTGCGCACGTGGCTGAGAGAGAGGGCTGTCCGTTATCTCTGACTGACACTATAAGGTTCTGCTTCATGCTGTCAGATTCAGAAATGTCCCGCTGCGTCCTGATCTCTCCGCTGTTGACACCGATAGTGAAAAGTCCCGGATCAGTCGCTTTAATGATGTGATACGAGAGCCACGCGTTCTGGCCAGAATCCGCGTCTACTGCGATCACCTTGGAGACAAGAGAGCGCGCCTGCGCAGCTTTGGGGACCATCTCGGTCATGAAGGAGTTTCCTTCCGGAGAGGGGTATAATATCTGAGGAGAGTTGTCATTCTCATCCGATATGAAGACACTCACGGTCACGTTACTGCTCAGAGGAGGAGACCCGTTGTCTCTGGCTAACACGAGCACTTTGAAACTTTTCATCTGCTCGTAATCAAACGACCTCACGGCATGAATGACCCCGGTGTCTCCGTTAATGGATAAAAAGGAGGACACCGGTGCGCCATTGACATCAGAGGACAACAGAGAATAAACTACAGTGCCATTCTGTCTCCAGTCCGGGTCTGTAGCTGATACTGAACAAATAGAGGAGCCTGCTTTGTTATTTTCTTGCACATGAGCTCTGTAATTCTGCTGCTGAAATACAGGTGGATTATCATTGACGTCAGCTACAGTCAAGTGAATATTCTTAGTGGAAAATAAAGGCGGAGAGCCCTCATCAGTAGCAGTAATTGTAATATTATATTCAGAGAGCAGCTCGCGGTCTAATTCACCTGTGGTCACCAGAGAATAGTAATTTTTGATTGAAGGCACGAGTTTAAATGGGACGTTTTGCTGAATGGAGCAGCGCACCTGTCCGTTATTCTCAGAGTCTCTGTCCTGAACATTAATGATGCCAACCTCTGTACCGGGTAACGCGCTTTCAGGAATGGGGATATTTAGAGAATTTATTAATATTACAGGGGTGTTATCATTTACATCAATAACATCTATCAATACAGTGCATCTATTCGCTAAGCCTTGACCATCTTTTGCTTGAACTGGCAGCTGAATTGAACTCTCCTCTTCATAATCAAACAAGCGTTTTAGTTTAATTTCACCAGACACTGCATCAATGAAAAACATTTCCTGATAACTTTCAGATAAATGACCAAATGCATACGTCACTTCTCCATTTTGTCCCTCGTCAGCATCAGTAGCGCTCACTGTCACCACTACAGTATCTACAGGAGAATTTTCAGGCAGACTGACTTTATAGACGGCCTGACTAAAGACTGGAGCATTATCATTAGCATCCAGCACAGTGACGTGTATGGCTACAGTACCTGATCTCGGTGGAGTCCCGCCGTCTACCGCAGTCAGAATTAAAGTCACCTCTTTCTGCTGCTCACGATCTAGCTCTTTATCCAGCACGAGTTCGCCATATTTACCACCACTGTCACCATTATGAACACTGAGAACAAAATGGTCATTATTCTGAAGAGCATATGTCTGCACTGAATTCATCCCAATATCCGCATCATGAGCTTCGTCTAATAAATAACGAGATCCTTTGTCTGCTAATTCGTGTATTTCAAGTTTGATAACACTTTCTTTAAATTGTGGTGAATTATCATTTATGTCTTCAATATTAAAAATAAAGCGATGCAACTCTAAAGGATTTTCCAGCACGAGCTCCTGTTTAAGAACGCATGACGATTTCTTTCCACAAAGCCCTTCTCTGTCGATTCTCTCCGCTACGGTCAGCTCTCCAGTGTTCAGATTAATGTCACAGGATCGTTTTCTGTTGCCTTCAGCATCAATACGAGCTTTTCGAGATGACAGCCTTTTCACATCAATTCCGAGATCCTTCGCTATATTTCCAATCACAGATCCGCGTTTCATCTCCTCCGGGAAAGAATAGCTCACGTCTCCATAAGCGGTGTGCGCCATCAGCACGAAGAACAAAAGAACGAACATCTCATCGATCATTTGCAATGACTTAGGAATCTATCAGGTTGAATTATAATAAAGCCAAACACTTAGCATGTAAAAGAAAAGAGATGTACAAACGAATATAAAAACAATTCTATTAAATTACTGATATATTGCTCCACCGCCGTCGATGACGTTCTAGAACTGGAGCTTCAAGCTCTGTATATGACATCACAAGCAGGGTGGAGAGATGTGCACTTGTGGTTTTGCAGGCGAACAGTGACACTTTGAGTTGAAATAAGAAACTGCAGGGCTTTCACAGCTCTGAGAATAGAAAATCTTACTATAACACACTAAGATCTCTTGCTGTAGCCAATATGTATGAAATATACAGCCTACGTCTCTTATAATGTAAAACGATGCCCAACGAGGCATAGAGAACAGTATTACGTATTTAGAAGCAGAAGAAAAAACTCATATAAGGATAGAGAGTACAACAGGAGCAAAATATCCAAACATCAATAGCTAAGCTGGTGCAGCACCATGGAAAGCAACCGGTAAAACGTGAGCTAATCCGTTTAAATTTAGTTAGCAGACGCTATTTATATACACAATTATTTGCAACAAAAACAAAACTACACTGCTTCAATGATTCAAGGCATTCAGACTAGTCTAAACTAGACTAGGAAGAAAGGTGCACAAAAGGTTTTATGTACGCATTTGTGTGTATATGTGGCCATTCCACTTCCAATAAAAAATAAAGATTACGAAAAACTTCATTTAACAAGAAAATTATAGAAGCATAAATCAATACAAGCAACAAACTAAATTAAGCCAAATGTACTGCGCAAAACATATCCACACTAACACCACCTCATTACAAAAGGAGAAAAAAAAATTTAATTAGTACAATTCTGAATTATCGCTAAATAGATTGGAAGCTTTAAATTCAAAAGACAAAGTATTGGCAATGGAGAAGTTGTGACAATAAAACTAAATTAATAAAAAAAGATACGAAATGAGGATGGAAAAAAAACAATGCCTGAACTAACGCCACCTAAATACCAATTGCTCAAGCATGACAAAAAAAAAAGCTAATAATCTTCAAGACTTCAAACCAATCCTGAAAAAATAAAAAAGAATAATTGACTAATAAAACATTTGAACGGGCCCTGTGATCAGTCAACATATCTAAGAGAGAGCGGATAATATATATATATATATATCCCTAATTGTTTTTTTTTTTTTAAAGATACCCTTACTTCGAAATAAACATAAAATAACAACCACTTAAATAGTTTTGTAAAAGAAATCCTTTGTCCTACCTGAAAGGGATCATTAACTTCGGCATCAAGTCCTTCCAGATCATCCACAGAAGACTGAGTCTTTCTCAGAGTCAGGTCAGCAGTCAGCGTGCCATCATTATAAGATCTGACGAACTTGAAGTCACTAGTGCGCGAGCCCGTGGTCAGGTATGCGTCATAATTGTAGGCGCTGCGGAGAGTTCCCGCGCCCTCCACCTCTGCGTAATTTGGAGGCAGATACGCGCTGGGAATGGCTACAGCTCCATCAAACAACAGTCTGGGCTTTCTCCTGCGACAAAACCTCACGGCCAGGATGATGATGATGAAGGTCAGGAAGAAAGTGGAAACGGACACCAGCGCGATGATCAAATAAAACGTCAGTTTGGAGCTGCTCTCGTCATGAGACATGTCTTTCAGTTCTGGCACTTCAGCCAAGTTATCTGATACAAGTAAATACAGTGCGCACGTGGCTGAGAGAGAGGGCTGTCCGTTATCTCTGACTGACACAATAAGGTTCTGCTTCATGCTGTCAGATTCAGAAATGTCCCGCTGCGTCCTGATCTCTCCGCTGTGGACACCGATAGTGAAAAGTCCCGGATCAGTCGCTTTAATGATGTGATACGAGAGCCACGCGTTCTGGCCAGAATCCGCGTCCACTGCGATTACCTTGGAGACCAGGGAGCGCGCCTGTGCAGCTTTGGGGACCATCTCGGTCATGAAGGAGTTTCCTTCCGGAGAGGGGTATAATATCTGAGGAGAGTTGTCATTCTCATCCGATATGAAGACACTCACGGTCACGTTACTGCTCAGAGGAGGAGACCCGTTGTCTCTGGCTAACACGAGCACTTTGAAACTTTTCTTCTGCTCGTAATCAAACGACCTCACGGCATGAATGACCCCGGTGTCTCCGTTAATGGATAAAAAGGAGGACACCGGTGCGCCATTGACATCAGAGGACAACAGAGAATAAACTACAGTGCCATTCTGTCTCCAGTCCGGGTCTGTAGCTGATACTGAACAAATAGAGGAGCCTGCTTTGTTATTTTCTTGCACATGAGCTCTGTAATTCTGCTGCTGAAATACAGGTGGATTATCATTGACGTCAGCTACAGTCAAGTGAATATTCTTAGTGGAAGATAAAGGCGGAGAGCCCTCATCAGTAGCAGTAATTGTAATATTATATTCAGAGAGCAGCTCGCGGTCTAATTCACCTGTGGTCACCAGAGAATAGTAATTTTTGATTGAAGGCACGAGTTTAAATGGGACGTTTTGCTGAATGGAGCAGCGCACCTGTCCGTTATTCTCAGAGTCTCTGTCCTGCACATTAATGATGCCAACCTCTGTACCGGGTAACGCGCTCTCAGGAACGGGACTGTTCAGAGATTTAAGAATTACTATAGGGGCGTTATCATTAATGTCAACAATATCTATGAATACATTGGAATAACTGGCCAATCCCTGACCATCTTTGGCTTGAACGGGAAGCTCAATTATACTCTCATCCTCATAATCAATCCGTCCGATTAGTTTGATAACACCAGACACTGAATCAAGAACAAATAAGTGCATTATCTTTTGAGATACATGACCAAATCCATAAGTTACAACTCCATTTTGTCCCTCGTCAGCATCAGTAGCGCTCACTGTCACCACTACAGTATCTACAGGAGAATTTTCAGGCAGACTGACTTTATAGACGGCCTGACTAAAGACTGGAGCATTATCATTAGCATCCAGCACAGTGACGTGTATGGCTACAGTACCTGATCTCGGTGGAGTCCCGCCGTCTACCGCAGTCAGAATTAAAGTCACCTCTTTCTGCTGCTCACGATCCAGCTCTTTATTCAGCACGAGTTCGCCATATTTTCTGCCATGTTCTTTAGTAATAACATTTAGTATAAAGTGTTCATTGTTCTGAAGTGTATATGACTGCACCGAATTCATACCAATATCCGCATCAAAAGCCTCTTCTAATAAATACCGAGAACCTTTGACTGCTGATTCCCGTATTTCGAATTTAATAACATTTTCTTTGAATTGTGGAGAATAATCATTAATGTCCTGAATATTAAGAATGAAATGATGGAGCTCTAAAGGATTTTCCAATTCGAGCTGCTGTTTTACAACGCACAAAGCTTTCTTTCCGCAAATCTCCTCTCTGTCGATTCTCTCCGCTACGGTCAGCTCTCCAGTGCTGATATTAATATCACAGTATCTTTTTCTTTTACCTTCAGTATCAATGCGAGCTTTACGAGAGAACAGTCTGTTCACATCCAGTCCGAGATCCTTCGCTATATTTCCAATCACAGATCCGCGTTTCATCTCCTCCGGGAAAGAATAGCTCACGTCTCCATAAGCGGTGTGCGCCATCAGCACGAAGAACAAAAGACCAAACATCTCAGCAGCAAAGCAGAGCCTTTCAAATGCCCAAAACATTTAGCAAAAAAAACAATCCCAAGGAAAACTCGCTATTAACATGAAAAACAAATGTACAATAAAATGTATAAAAGAACAGCCTAACAGTCTAAAATATGGCCTCACCACCGTCGACGATTTTCTGTAACTGAGGAACTGGCAGCTCTTTAGCATAAGCAGGGTGGAGACATTTGCACAGACCACAGTAAAGGTTTTGTAGTTAAACAGCGACACTGTGAGTTGAAAAAAGAAACGGCACTACTTTAAAGCTTCTGACAGCATTAAGTGTTAAAAGAACATTACAATTGTATTGGTGCTGAGTATTTATTTAGCAAATGTTCTACTTATTTTGTAATGTAACCAAGCGCCAAATAGCAGCATAACTGTATGTAAAGCGGAAGATAAAGACAACAACTATATACAATATATTACTCTACACAAGAAAGTCAAATCCGCATGAAGGCCAAAAGGAAAGAGAGATACAACCGAGCAGAAAAAATACCAAAGGTCCCCGCAAGTGCAGCACCACGGACAGCAACAATGAAAACCTGAACGTAATCCTCAGCGTCTTTTTACTAAAAAAGACAAATATGGTAAAAACTTACTTGAGTAATAGTAAAAAAAAAAAAAAAAAAGGCACAACGTCTATATTTGAGGATAAAAAAAAATTTATATGTGAAGCTGCTTTGACACAATCTACATTGTATAAGCGCTATACAAATAAAGGTGAATTGAATTTAATTTAAATGAAGAAAAGAGTGAAAGTACACAAAGAATAAAAATAATAATACACACACACACACACACACACACACACACACACATACATATATATATATATATATATATATATATATATATATATATAAATAAATTAAACGCGACAATTGTCTTTAAAACCTTTTAAAACGTCGCAAACACAAACAAAAAAATAAAACTGATAACAGCTATTTCAAAAAGCCTAAAGATGGTCACAAGCTTTGTGAAACCCACCGCAATATTACGGTTGTATAACATAATGTGCATTGGGCACTTAATACCATACTTTCGTTACTTCAAATGAGCCCTAAAATATGTAATGTAGCTTATACGATAAAGCGTTTGGAAAAGTTGTGTGATGTGTCTATAAACAGAGCACAATATCAAAAAGAGAAGTGAACTAACATACAACAAAATAAGCAAATAAATAAAATAACAACCACTTAAATACTTTTTGTTAAAGAAACCCTTTGTCCTACCTGAAAGGGATCATTAACTTCTGCATCGAGTCCTTCCAGATCATCCACAGAGGACTGAGTCTTTCTCAGAGTCAGGTCAGCAGTCAGCGTGCCATCATTATAAGATCTGACGAATTTGAAGTCACTAGTGCGCGAGCCCGTGGTCAGGTATGCGTCATAATTGTAGGCGCTGCGGAGAGTTCCCGCGCCCTCCACCTCTGCGTAATTTGGAGGCAGATACGCGCTGGGAATGGCTACAGCTCCATCAAACAACAGTCTGGGCTTTCTCCTGCGACAAAACCTCACGGCCAGGATGATGATGATGAAGGTCAGGAAGAAAGTGGAAACGGACACCAGCGCGATGATCAAATAAAACGTCAGTTTGGAGCTGCTCTCGTCATGAGACATGTCTTTCAGTTCTGGCACTTCAGCCAAGTTATCTGATACAAGTAAATACAGTGCGCACGTGGCTGAGAGAGAGGGCTGTCCGTTATCTCTGACTGACACTATAAGGTTCTGCTTCATGCTGTCAGATTCAGAAATGTCCCGCTGCGTCCTGATCTCTCCGCTGTGGACACCGATAGTGAAAAGTCCCGGATCAGTCGCTTTAATGATGTGATACGAGAGCCACGCGTTCTGGCCAGAATCCGCGTCCACTGCGATTACCTTGGAGACCAGGGAGCGCGCCTGGGCAGCTTTGGGGACCATCTCGGTCATGAAGGAATTGCCTTCCGGAGAGGGGTACAATATCTGAGGAGAGTTGTCATTCTCATCCGATATAAAGACACTCACGGTCACGTTACTGCTCAGAGGAGGAGACCCGTTGTCTCTGGCTAACACGAGCACGTTAAAACTTTTCATCTGCTCGTAATCAAACGACCTCACGGCATGAATGACCCCGGTGTCTCCGTTAATGGACAAAAAGGAGGACACCGGTGCGCCATTGACATCAGAGGACAACAGAGAATAAACTACAGTGCCATTCTGTCTCCAGTCCGGGTCTGTAGCTGATACTGAACAAATAGAGGAGCCTGCTTTGTTATTTTCTTGCACATGAGCTCTGTAATTCTGCTGCTGAAATACAGGTGGATTATCATTGACGTCAGCTACAGTCAAGTGAATATTCTTAGTGGAAGATAAAGGCGGAGAGCCCTCATCAGTAGCAGTAATTGTAATATTATATTCAGAGAGCAGCTCGCGGTCTAATTCACCTGTGGTCACCAGAGAATAGTAATTTTTGATTGAAGGCACGAGTTTAAATGGGACGTTTTGCTGAATGGAGCAGCGCACCTGTCCGTTATTCTCAGAGTCTCTGTCCTGCACATTAATGATGCCAACCTCTGTACCGGGTAAAGCGCTCTCAGGAACTGGACTACTCAGTGATTTAATTACTGTAACAGGAGCATTATCATTGATATCAGAAATTTCTATGATTACTTTGGTGTCTGAAGAAAGGCCAGAACCATCTTTTCCTTCAATTAGCATTTCATATTTTATTTCCTCTTCAAAATCAATGTAACCTTTAACTTTTATCTCTCCACTATTCTCATTTAAATAAAATAATTCTTTCGCCATTCCAGAAATACGACTAAACTCATAGGTCACTTCTCCATTTTGTCCCTCGTCAGCATCAGTAGCGCTCACTGTCACCACTACAGTATCTACAGGAGAATTTTCAGGCAGACTGACTTTATAGACGGCCTGACTAAAGACTGGAGCATTATCATTAGCATCCAGCACAGTGACGTGTATGGCTACAGTACCTGATCTCGGTGGAGTCCCGCCGTCTACCGCAGTCAGAATTAAAGTCAGTTCTTTTTGTTTCTCACGGTCCAGCTCTTTGTCTAACACCAACTCGATATTTTTTCCACCATCTGCTTTTGTACTCACAGATAAAATGAAATGCTCATTCCTTTCAATCGAATATCTTTGTACTCCATTCTGTCCTATGTCCGCATCATGAGCCTCATTCACGCGGAACCGAGCGCCTTTCACAGCATTCTCGCTAATCTCAAGCTTTATTGCCTCTTTCGGAAATGTAGGCGTGTTATCATTAATATCTTGTATTTGTATTGTTACACGATGAATCGCCAATGGATGTTCAAGGACTAATTCGAAATTTAGAGCACATGACATTTTTTCATTACATAGTCCTTCTCTGTCGACTCTCTCTGCTACGGTCAGCTCTCCAGTGTTCAGATTAATGTCACAGAATCGCTTTCTATTACCTTCAGTGTCGATACGAGCTTTACGAGATGACAGTCTGTTCACATCAAGTCCGAGATCCTTCGCTATATTTCCAATCACAGATCCGCGTTTCATCTCCTCCGGGAAAGAGTAGCTCACGTCTCCATAAGCGGTGTGCGCCATCAGCGCGAAGAACAAAAGACCAAACATCTCAACAGCAACACAAATACCTCTAAATTCCAAATGGTGATACAGACAAATTAATCCTTATGAATTCAACAAAAATACGAAAACGTGACTGTAACCTATATAAAATGAAATAAAGACCCGAGAGTGATCGTCGACGATTTTTCTTATGGATGTGAGCTGGAAGCCCTGACCATGACATCAAAAACAGGGTGGAGTGAAGCTCAATGCCAAACAAAATGATTGTATTAGTGAACAGCGACACTCTGCGTTAAACTGGAAAATTGCATATTATTCACAAATTAAACAGCATGGCTTAAAGCAGTGTTTCTGATGGGACGCGGAGGGGTTTTGTGATGATTTACGCTTCTGTCAGACGCTCAAATACATGCCTGAGGAAAAAACGAGCTCTTCTAATGCAGTGTCTGTGCTCTGATATTAATATGAAAGATGTAATGACCTCATTTTCGCTACTTGTTACGTAAAAAAAAACGTTCCCTACCTGCCAGCTTTTATATACTGTGCTGCGCGCTTCAAAAGCAGGAATAAATGTGGTGGCGCACAGTATGTCTTATATTTATAATGTATTATAAAAGAGCCATTTAAGTATACAATACTCAACATTTGAAGTGAATCCAAAAACTTTCTAAAAATCACCCTCTGACAGGAATGAGTGTTGTTTAATAGTTTTAGGCAAGATAGCATATCAAGGTGTTTCTTATGCAGATGGAAACGCATTTAGAATTTCTCAAGTTGTGAAAAATCACTTTAAATGAAACAACAACAACAAAAACAACCTGCCTCAATGTGCATTCCAGCTGGAAATATTTCTGAGATATGTAATGAACTAGTTAAATATGTCTACTTCAGCTGAAAACCCATCCACAAAGCGCTCACTGTACAGCACCACGGACAGCGACATACACTGCTCTGCCTCATAAATGGAGATACAATAAATATCATGAGAAAATAAATTGCATGAGAAAATGCACTGCTCTGAGAATTAACAACCCTAAGAAATTCATTCCTTATCAAATCACCTCATGGATGCGATTAAGACAACAAAATGTCAATATTAGCAATATTATGTAATATGAAAACATAAACAATACAAACACTGAACACTGAAAACAGGAAAACACATTTAGTGACATTAGAATTTGCAACATTAAAAAAAACCTCTCTATATCTCTCTAATATACGAATTACACATACCCCTGGCAAAATCTCACTTAAAGTTATTTTTATTCAGTTAGCAAGATTTTTGTTTCTTTGTTTGATCGGAAAAAACACAGGCTTTCCCCAAAAGATAATAGATGTACAAGAGACATCATTGTGGGGAAAAAAATAAAAAATAAATAAATAAATATATATATATATATAAATATATATATATATATAAATATATATATATATATATATATATATATATATATATATATATATATATATATATATATATATATATATAGATAGATATGCAAAATAGCGCTGACATCAAGGTGTTTCTTATACAGATGCAAACACACATTTAGAAGTTCTCAGGTTGTAAAAAATAACTTTAAATGACAAAAAATAAAAAATAAAATAAAAATAACTACCTGCTTCAAAGTGCACTTTAGCTGCCAAAAAATGTTTCTGAGCTACACAATGAACTGTAATTAAATATACTACATCAGCTGAAAACCCATTCACAAAGCACTCACTGTACAGCACCACGGACAGCGACATACACGTCTCTGACAACAACCCTATTAAAGTAATTCCTTATTAATCACCTTATGGGTGTAAGACAACAAAATATCAATGCAATATGATGTAATATGAAAATATATATAGAAAAAAAAAAATTATTGTAACACTGAAATTTAGTGACATTAAATTTTGCAACATTAAAAAATTTCTCTCTCGATAGACCAAGATATACAGGAAATGACACTGGCTTCTCTCAAAAGATAACAAAATATGTACAAGAGGCATCATTGTGGAAAATAAAAACATTTCTCAGCTTTTATTTACATTTGAACAACCATAATCATTCATACCCTTCTCAATAATAAATAAAAAAGCCTTTATTGACTATTACAGCAATTAAATACCTCCTGTAATTGCTGACCAGCTTTTTACATGTCTTCACTGGTATTTTTGCCAGTGAGCGCCTACTCATCGAATATATATATATATATATATATATATATATATATATATATATATATATATATATATATATATATATATACTGGAAAAAATAATTCATTGGATTTACTAAATTTTTTAAGGTAAGTGGTTGTGGTTGTAAGCAATTTATATGGGTTGAATTTAAACAAACAAATTAAATGTAGCAATGTTTTTTTAATTCAGCTTATATAAATTGAACCATTGAAATTAACCATTTTTCAGTGTACATGCATACATACCATACATATAAATGTATACTGAACTATGTGTCATTATGCACAAGACTTAAGCCTACCTTATCCAAACATTGACGTAACTTCTTTCCATTTTCCTTGATGTTTGATCGCGCGTCCCTCACGAGGGTTCCCAAAACGGTGCGGAAAGTCTAAAATAAAAGATTGAAATGCATATATATTTACATGATACCGTTTAAACATAAAACATAGCCTATACTTCATTTATCCTTGCTGTTGGACTGCTGAACAGACGAGCGAGAGGAGAAGAGCAGCGGCGTGCAGTGAGTGAATGGGGAATTACAGTTTCCTCTCCAGCCTCTCATCTCAGATATTGCACCGCATTAAACCCTTCTCACAAGACGGCGATGAAGCGTTTCAATGGTCGTCAGACTCTCAAATCCTCTAAAATGTTTAACACTTACATAAAAAAATAATAATAATAAAAATAATAATAAAAATAATACTAATAATACAAATAATAATGATGATGATGATAATAAGCTATACTTCATATTACTATGTTTGCATTAAAAGCCAAGGAAAAATGTATTGCTTATGCGAGGTGTTTCTAATGGAGCGTCTGCTGATCGGCACTTTAAATTTGACATTAGATCTCTCTTACACAGTTTTTCTTCCTATTTTAAATTAAATTAAACTTTAATTTATTTTTTAAGTCGTAAACATACTATTGTGGAGTTTTTATTTCGTTATGTAAGCAAATTGGCATACAAAACGAAAGAAAGAAGGAAAGAAAGCATTCATAGGCTACTCTCTCATTTAATGCTCTCAGTTTACCCAACTATGACGACTTCAGCTGCGGAGTGCGTAAAGCAAAACAGTCAGTATTTATTATCGTGTGTGTGATGTAAAGTAAAGATCTTGCTATATTTTTAGAAAATTGCAGTTTGGAGATAGACCAAACAGTTACACTTAACTAAATAACTAAATAGACAAACAAATAAATACATGTATTTATGAATAAACTTTACACATTTTCAGTGGTCAAAAACTTAACTTGGGTCATTTTGTGCCTTTGATTCATTTTTACTTTAAAAAGAAATGTCTGTAGGATGAATAATGTAAAAAATAATAATAATAATAACTAGAGATGTATCTCGTTTCATTATATCAATACAATTGCATATTGAAGTGAGACACATCTCTAGTTTTAACACGATTTCTCTATTAAAAATTCAGGTATATGGAAACTGACGCACATTTGGTTTTTGACCACTAAAAATGTGTAGATAACAATGTGAAAATGTGTTCATGGAGACTTATTGAGGTCCCAAAATTTACAAAAAAATAAACAGTTTTAAGGTTTTAAAAATATAGACATCCAAAAAACAAAACAAAAAAAAAACATCGTTTTACAACCACACTTTAAAAATGATATGATCAATTAGTCATGACAGCATATGTTTTTAGCTCATTGCTGTTAGCTCATTATGTTCTAACTTAAATTTATAAGTTACACAAATAGAGGTAAAGTTGGTTTTATATTGGGATATTCAGACTTTCTCCTTAATATTATAATTTCAGAAAAGTATTTTTTGCAAACATGGTAACATGGTAAACAACACAGATAGAGTTAAAGTTAGTTTTATATTCGCACATTCGTTCATTTAGAAGTCTCTATATTGTTTACCATGTTACTTTAATTATTCGATCGAAATTAGCATGCAAGTGTGACTTCAAAACAACATAACCACTATCTAATTGACTGTTAACAATGTTGTACTTTGATAATCATTGGCTGCTAATATGATTTCCACATTTAGAATTTGCAAAGAATTCTTTTCTGAAGTTATATTATTAAGGAGAAAGTCTGAATATCCGAATATAAAACCAACTTTACCTCTATCGAATTTAGCATGCAAGTATGACTTCAAAACAATATTAACACTGTTTATTTGACTGTGAACAATGTTGTACTTTGATAGTCATTTGCTGCTTATATGATTTCCCTATTTAGAATTTGCAAATAACACTTTTCTGAAATTATATTATTAAGGAGAATGTCTGAATATCCGAATATAAAACCAACTTTACCTCTATTTGAGAGTACCCTATAGCTTTGTGGAAAACCACAGAAAACAAACGTTCCCATTTTTGAAGTGTCCCCATTTAAATATATTGCTGCAAGGATTGCTAAATACAACACATTTTACTAAAAGAGCTACAAATCTCTGTCAAAAATAAGATAAAAAAAAAAACAGTCCAGCGTTTACTGTGTTTACGACAACTTTTTACAGACATTTTAGTAGGCTAATTTAAAAACAACAACAAATCCCACATCAAGGAGAACTCGCAAAGCCACGCGCGACATCATCAACAACTTTATAACATTCGTGCCCTATTTAAATATCTATTAGTGTTTAGATATGTTCACATAAAATATCAAAGCATGTACCCGCCTAACAACTCCTTCCTTCTCCTTCCTCGCCAGGCTTGATTCAAACATGCGTGGATTTCCGGTTCACTGGAAGAAGTGTTAGCTAGGGAAACAAACTCAGAGTATTGACAAGCTGTAAAACGCACACTCAGACACACGGCAAGGCTTTATTTTTTAATTATACACTAAACAAAACTAAAATAAAACTGGTTAAAACAATTGATTAAAATAATAACATAATTTTTAAAAGGTGACGCCTAATGCTGTCACGTGACTGCCACCAGACGTCATTACAAATGTGAGGACCATGTAAAGTAGAATTATAGGCTCTTTGCCATCATGTTGTGATGCATTTCTTTAGTGAAGCAAGACAGGCATGTTGCATTGGAGTTGACTCCGGCCAACATCCAATTGATGTTGCTAAAGGATTGTAAATATTCGTTCAAAGAGTAAACCATTTGGGTTGGGTCAATAATCCTCATGTTAGGACTGATGATTCAATGTAGGCCTATTTTACTCTTTGCACAGTCTAAATGTATTTGTTAAAGTATGCTCTGCTGTGGACTGAACGTATTATCTTAAATGTCAATTTTGTGCTCTGTTCTGTATCAACACCTCAAAATCCTTTTCTTTTTGTATTAAATTGGCTTCATAAAACCCATTTAAAAAAGGTTGGAAAACGCAAAGAAAGTTAAATTATATAGTCTCTTAATTTAAAATAAACAATTTGTCAAAACACATAGGTCAGACCTATACTTTTAAAACAATACAGCTTCACAAATAACTCCACCCAATAATATTTTTTAATGATTTAAATTTATATATATATATATATATATATATATATATATATATATATATATATATTTTTTTTTTTTTAATTTATTTATTTATTTATTTTTTATTTTACAATCGCTGATTATTTCTTCATCCTGAAGTTATAAACCTCAAACACACACAAACACACACTGACTGCGAAATGCTTACAGGCGGTGGCGCTGTTGAGTCACATAATAAAGTAATTCAGTTTCCCAATGTTCACTGTGTTCACTCTTAACAGATACAAATGTTGAGATGGGAAAAAAGGCACTATTTATTGACTATGAATCTACCTTGTGAAACACGTTGAAGGCTATCGAGTTATTATCAATGGATGTGAATCAAGTTTTTTTTAAAACCTTATGATATGACTTGGTATGATTTGGTGCACTTTTTAATTTGGTCAGTCTAAACCATGTTTAAAAGTTTATGTGTGACTCATCTTTCTCTGTTTAATTTCATTCTTATTTATTAAGACATCAAATTAAACTATTTCATCAAAGTTTTTAACATTTAAACAGCAACCCTATATATTCATTCATTCATCGCCAAAGCGGAATGAATCGCCAACTTATCCAGCATATGCAAACTCCACACAGAAATGCCAACTGACCCAGCTGGGACTCGAACCAGCGATCTTATTGACCTCACAACAAGAAAGTTGCTGATTCGAACCTCTGGGTTTCCTCCGGGTGCTCCGGTTTCCCCCACAGTCCAAACACATGAGCTATAGTTGAGTTGAATTAACTAAATTGTCCGTAGTGTATGTGTGTGAATGAGTGTGTATGGATGTTTCCCAGTTCTGTGTTGCAGCTGAAATGGCATCCGCTGTGTAAAAAATATGCTGGAATAGTTGGCAGTTCATTCCGCTGTGGCGATGAATAAAGGGACTAAGTCGAATGAAAATGAATGAATGAATAATGAAACGGGCAGCACGGTGGCGCAGTGGGTAGCACAATAACCTCACAGCAAGAAGGTCGCAGGTTTAAGCCTTGGCTGGGTCAGTTGGGGTTTCTGTATGGAGTTTGCATGTTCTCCCTGCGTTCGCGTGGGTTTCCTCCGGGTGCTCCGGTTTCCCCCACAGTCCAAAGACATGCGGTACAGATGAATTGGGTAAGCTAAAAAATTGTCCTTAGTGTATGAGTGTGAATGAGTGTGTATGGATGTTTCCCAGAGATGGGTTGCAGCTGGAGGGGCACCCGCTGCATAAAACATATGCTGGATAAGTTGGCGGTTCATTCCGCTGTGGCGACCCCGGATTAATAAAGGGACTAAGCCGAAAAGAAAATGAATAAATTAATGAATGCATGAGTACACACATTTTGTAAAATACAAATACGATTATTCGTTTGACAGCACTATTATATTTATAAGAGCTTTACATTTCAAATCCTGTCATTTTTTAAAAATTTAAGTGAATTAAATCTATTTAAATCATACGGTTACTGCTCAGAAATGATACATGACTGTACTCGGATTGATTGCATGATTGTATGACTGTAAATTCTGAAACAACCCTATACACATATTAACTGTAAGCTGTTTCATTTTAAAATTAACAAATGGCACCATGAGCACAATTTATGAGCATTTTTAATATTCATTCATTCATTTTCCTTCAGTTTAGTCCCTTTATTCATCAGGGGTTGCCACAGCGAAATGAACCTCCAACTATTCCAGAGTATGTCCTACACAGCGGATACCCTTCCAGCTGCAACCCAGTACTGGTAAACACCAATATACTCTCGTTCACACTCATACACTACAGCCAATTTAGTTTAATCAATTCACCTATAGCACATGTGTTTGGACCGTGGGGGAAACCGGAGCACCCGGAGGAAACACACGCCAACACGGGGAGAACATGCAAACTCCACACAGAAATGCTTACTCGAATCAGCCACCGTTATGACCTCACATCTTTTATATGTTTGTTTTCATTTTTAACTGACCATGGAAATGGTTTCTTGCTTTTACAATACTCTGAATAGTGTTCACAATGCACCTGATCTTTACAAACACCTCTACAAACAAACATCTGATCCTGACATTAAACTAGCTGGAGGATTTTTGAGAGAGGACGAACAGCAGTGGTCAAAAAGCTGTGACCAAGCATAGTCTTTACTGTTTGCCTTTATTTCCTAAACACACACACACACACACACACACAAACACACACGCACAAACACACACACTGATTGAGAGTGCATATCAAGGTGAATGTTCTAATCTGCACTTTTATTCTGCTCCCCATGGTGGATGGCAGCCTGCGCAAGAGTTTCATTTCTGATTTATGGCAGCCGTTCATTTAGCTGTCACTGTGTCTCTGATTTGCAAGTGTGTATTCTCGGCAGGATAAGTGTGTGCTGAGTCATCCAAGCTAAAAGAGCAGAACAGAGAATACATAAACACTCACCTCACCTCAGCTAAATCCCTGATGAAAGATGATAGGCATGGCGTCCCATGGGCAGAGCTGATACTGTATAAAATGTGTCTACTGGAGAATCCACAAAGCACAAAATCCACATAAATCACTCCATAAATAAACACATAGTGATGGGTTTATGAGTCTAAGATTGCAATGAAGAAAATAATATTTCTAATAATATGTGTTTTTATAAAAAAAAAAAAAAACTGATGGCAAAAGTGTGAGTGTGGTGTTTGTTTACTAAACAATTACCAAGAATGAATAAAATAATTAATAAAAGAAAAGGTGAAGTGCATTATTTCTGTGATTTATGCTGAATGCTACTGTTGTTGTGTTTATTTTTCAAGTTCAGCTGTAATTGGTTGTGTTCTGTACAAATACCTGTGATTGGTGGTATACAGGGGGCGCGGCCAGGATCAGCAGGTGAAAGATGTGTCATGCAGAATGATATCAGTGCCATGCTGCTGTTCAAAATGTTATTGTGCCGTGTTTCAGTAAAGATCCAATATACAGTATTTCCACTTCTGGAGAGTTAGGCTATGTAAATATGTAATCTTCAGGGAATGTAAATGTCAGCTCAAGTGATGTTGTCCTTAGAGCAAAGCTAAGACAATCTGTATTGTATGAACCTTTTTCTTATCTGTACATGCTTTTAATTTGGATACCCAAAAGGAAAATAAAATCTAAAATAAAGTCTCTAAAAGCTGCCAGCAAAGATAACCTATTAATTGATCTGTCTGTTTTCTCTGCGGGGTGGCATACATATTTCTCTGAATGAATTAAAAAGCATAGCTCACAAAAAAAGAAAATATTAATAATAATAATAATAATAATAATAATAATAATAATAATAATAATAATAATAATAATAATAATTCTGACCATTAACTCAAGCTTTAGTAGATTGATTGACTGATTATATTGTTGAATGATGATATTTATTAATGCATTTATGTATTAATTTATTTGTTTGTTTATTTGTATATATTGTTTAGCACAAAAGAAGATATTTTAAAGAATGTTGTAAAACAGCAGCTATTTACATCAATAAAAAATACTGAAAGTCAGTGCTACTCTCTACACTGTAAAAAAAGTTGACTCAACTTAAAAATTGTAAGACAAATTTCTGCAGAGCTTTTTAAGTTGGCTCACTGAGTCAACTATAGTACCTGGGTTAAAAGTTGAGTCAACTCAAAAAAGATATGTAGCAAGTTCCCAAATTAAGTTGAGTCATTCATTCATTCATTCATTCATTCATTCATTCATTCATTCATTCATTTTCCTTCGACTTAATCTCATTATTCAACAGGGGTCGCCACAGCAATGAACCGCCAACTATTCCAACATATGTTTTACACAGCGGATGCTATAGGGGAATTTAATAAACTAAATTGGCCGTAGTGTGAGTGTATGTGTGAATGAGTGTCTATGTTTCCCAGTACTGGGTTGCAACTGGAAGGGCATCTGCTGTGTAAAACATATGCTAGATAAGTAGCCGGTTCATTCTGCTGTGGCGATATATATATATATGTATATATATATATATATATATATGTATATATATATATATATATATATATATATATATATATATATATATATATATATATATATATATATATATATTCATTCATTCATTCATTTTCTTGTCGGCTTTGTCCCTTGCGGGGTCGCCACAGCGGAATGAACCGCCAACTTATCCAGCACGATTTTACGCAGCGGATGCCCTTCCAGCCGCAACCCATCTCTGGGAATGTGTGGGAACACACATTCACACTCATACACTATGGACAATTTAGCTTACCCAATTCACCTGTACTGCATGTCTTTGGACTGTGGGGGAAACCGGAGCACCCGGAGGAAACCCACGCGAACCCAGGGAGAACATGCAAACTCCACACAGAAACGCCAACTGACCCAGCCCAGCCGAGGTTCGAACCTGCGACCCAGCGACGTTCTTGCTGTGAGGCAACAGCACTACCTACTGCGCCACTGGGTTGCCCATATATATATATATATATAAATAAATATATATATATATATATATATATATATATATATATATATATATATATATATATATATATATATATATATATATATATATTTATATATATATATATATATATATATATATATATATATATATATATATATATATATTTATATATATATATATATATATATATATATATATATATATATATATATATATATATATATATATATATATATATTATTTTAAACAAAAGATATTTTAAAGAATGTTGTAAAACAGCGTACTATATACATCCATAGTAGGTTAAAATATACTGGAAGTCAGTGGCTACGACACTATTAAAAAAAAGTTTACTCAACTTAAAATAGTAAGGCAACTTGCTGCAGAGCTTTTTGAGTTGTACTCAATCGAGTCAACTACAGTACCTGGGTTAAAAGTTGAGTCAACTTAAAAAAATATGTAACAAGTTGCCTTAAAATTTTACGTTGAGTCAACTTTTTTTAACAGTGTATTTTCCAACATACCTCAAAATATCTTCTTTTAAATGAAACAAAGAAAATCAAATAGGTTTGGAACAAGGGCTGCACGGTGGAGCAGTGGGTAGCACATTCGCCTCACAGCAAGAAGGTCGCTGGTTTAAACCTCAGCTGGGTCAGTTGCCATTTCTGTGTGGAGTTTGCATGTTCTCCCCGTGTTTGCGTGGGTTTCCTCCGGTTTCCCCCACAGTCCAAACACATACAGGTACAGGTGTATTGGGTAAGCTAAATTGTCCATAGTGTATGTGTGTGAATGAGTGTGTATGAATGTTTCCGAGTTATGGGTTGCAGCTGGAAGGGCATCCGCTGCTTAAAACACATGCTGGATAAGTTGGCGGTTCATTCCGCTGTGGCGACCCCAGATTAATAAAGAGACTAAGCCGAAAAGAAAATGAATGAATGAGGTTTGGAAGTAGAGCAGGGTTGTCAAACTCGGTTTAGTTTCAACCCTTCTCCAACACACTTACCTGTAGGTTTCACACAAGCCTGAAGGACTCAATTAGTTTGATCAGGTGACTAATTAGGGTTTGAACTAAACTGTGCAGACCTCCAGGAACTGAGTTTGACACCTGTGAAGTAGAGGGTAGAGTAAATCATGGCAGAATGTTTATTTTTGGGTGAACTGTCTCTTTAATACGGGATGTGTGGTGCTGTAATGCAGCTCTACCGCCTTCGGCCATCACTGTAATGTTGTTTGTTTGTTTCTCAACACAAACAGCATAAATTAGAGCAAATTTACAACACGAACTGGTCATGACCCATAAAGAAACGCTTCTAGGCGTGGTGCACATCTCTTCATGTTAAATGAGGTTAAATGAGTAACTGCATGAATTTACGAGACTCTCAATAATAGTTGCAGAGTCTTCTCCTGTACTTCTCTCTCTTTATTGTCACCTTTATGTCTGTTCACTCAATTCCGAATTGAACTGTTGCCATGGAGATTCATCCCATCATCGTAGTAACCATAGAAACAGCCTCTAAGATCAAATAAAATAGCTGAGAAAGAAACATATACATTTTCTGGAGACAGAATTACAAGCTGAACTCTTGAACCTCCCTCATGCACCAACACACACTCACTCGCTTTTGATGTCAGATTAAAGAGGATTTTGACAAGACGGAATAGCAGAAACATCCCAACTTCAGTGGAGACGTCACATGTTGAATGGCTGGAGGTATGGAAAAATCAAAGGAAGAAGACGAGTGTTACAGCCGTCATTAACGTGACCTTCTGTTCACCTCACAGAGGTGCTGGAAACAGTACCATCATTAGCAGACACTGCTGGAGAGAGGGAAAGACGTCTGCATTAGGGAATCTTTGAGTCAATTTTAATCATCATTCATTCATTTTTCTTTGGCTTAGTCCCTTTATTTATCAGGAGTTGCCACAGCGGAATGAACCACCAAATATTCCAGCATATGAATTACGCAATGGATGTCCTTCCAGCCGCAACCCAGTCCTGGGAAACACCCATACACTCTCACATTCACACTCATACACTACAGCCAGCCGGTACTTGAACCAGTGACCTTCTTACTGTAAAACGACAGTGCTAACCACTGACGCAGCAATTCACCTGTACCGCATGTTTTTGGACTGTGGGGGAAACCAGAGCACCCGGAGGAAACCCACGCAAACGCAGGGAGAACATGCAAACTCCACACAGGAACGTCAACTGACCCAGCTGAGGCTCGAACCAGCAACCGTCTTGCTGTGAGGCAACAGCACTACCTACTGTGCCACCACGTCGCCCCTTTTCTAGTTCAAATGTCTAAAAATTCTTATTCTATACAAGCAAAACATATCGTTTTGTTTTCACACTTATGTCAAAATTAGGTGAGTTTTTCCATAAAACAAGCAAAAATAACCTGCCAATAGAGTAAACAAAAATAGTCTATTTTTCACTTTGAAATAAATTATTTTGCTTGTGTTAAGGAAAAACTCATTTATTTGTTTTACATTATTTCTAAAAAAAAAAAGCAAGATAATATTGTTTAACTAGTCAAAAAATTATTTTAAGAATTTTTAGATATTTGGACTAGAAACAAAACAAAAACTCTAAGTAAGAAAAGCATTGTTTGCTGTGTATATACTATGTTAGAATTATAAAATCTTGTCTGCATTTCAAGCCATTTTAAAATAATGAGCTTAAATGTTCTTTCATTCAATTTCTTGAAAACGATATGGTATTTCAATGATATCCCAAAATAAACAATACACACACATGCAAAAAAGAAATATTAATAATCACATAATCAAAATATTTTATCACGGAATAAAATAAATCAGATTTGAGAAAAAACAACTCAGATTATGAGTTTAATTTATGGCTATTTTTTTTTTCCAAATTTCAACATAGGCTCATTCTGAAAACGTAGCCCTGCATACATTTCTGGAGATCACAAATTATGTAGACAGAAGTACGTATGCCTGCATTTCATCTTTAAAACAAACGGTATGATGCTCCTTTTCACACTTACCAGCTGATCATTTACCACCATATGGACGACTTTCCCACTGTTACCAGTTTGTCCAGTAGCTCACCATGTATGTTGGTAAACCACGACGATGGTGTTTGAGTCCGGCAAAGAACGATTCCAGAAAGCAAGTAAAACAGATGCCAAAAAATAAAATAAACAAGTAAGAATGTGGTAAAATATGAAAACGTGGTAAAAATCAGGGGGCTTTTCTTTTTCTGGATTGCTTTTCAAAACTGTTGATTGGGTTTAGGAAAGTGGGTGGGTGGTTAATTGATACTTTTTAAAACACTATTGGTTGGGTTTAGGGAAGGAGGAGGGTGGGGTTATCAGTAAGTCTGTAAACAGTGGCCCCTGGTGGATTTACATGAGAACAGCAGGCGCAAAAGGCACTTGCGAGAGAAATTTGAGATCTCAAAAAGCCTACACAGTGGCCTCTAGTGGATTTACATGAGAACAGCAGGCGCAAATAGCACACGCGAGAGAAATTTTAGATCTCAAAAAGCCTACACAGTGGCCTCTGGTGGATTTACATGAGAACAGCAGGTGCAAATGGCACTCGCGAGAGAAATTTGAGATCTCAAAAAGCCTACACAGTGGCCTCTGGTGGATTTACATGAGAACAGCTGGTGCAAATGGCACTCGCGAGAGAAATTTGAGATCTCAAAAAGCCTACACAGTGGCCTCTGGTGGATTTACATGAGAACAGCAGGCGCAAATGGCACTCGCGAGAGAAATTTGAGATCTCAAAAAGCCTACAAAGTGGCCTCTGGTGGATTTGCGAAAACAAAAAATGCAAAAAAAACGTACCTCCTGGGACGTATTTGGCTCTCTCCAGAAATGTATATAGGGGTACGCTTTCAGAATGAGCCTGGGTTGTAAAATTCACTCATTTTCAGCTGCTGACAGATATGATAAACAAGTAAACACTTCCAATTAAAGCATTTCATCCAAAATCATGTTCACAGACACAGAAACGCAGACAACATCGTTCACATTCTTAAGAAAGAAAAGTTTATTTATTTTGTGATTTATAAACAAAACACATTACCACTTTTCCATCATAATGAAAAAAAGAGAGAGAAAATAACAAAAGGAATGAACGCCATTAATTCACCATCACATATTGATGAGCAGGTGTACAAGAAAAAAAAAGAGATAGGGTTTCAGTCGGACAGCACAGCGCCACCTACTGATCACCACCAGACATTAAGAAAGAATGACAGCATGAACACTCACTAGATACAAGCATACAATACACATATCGTATTTTACATCAGGATGTTTTCCCGTTATTTTTTTTGTATTTCTTTGTCAAAGAAGTGAAAGAGTAGGGATAGAATCATCATACATAATTAAGCTACAATAAACAGTGCTAGTTTGATCAGTATGTCAAAGCCAAACACAAAAGATTAGATTTTTTTTGTCTTTTTTTTTCTGTTTGTTCTCATAAACCAAAATGAAAAGGATAAAAACGAGAGCTTCAGGGCATCACACTATTGAGCATTTACAAATACCAAGGTTTAGTAACGTCATAACTGTCCACTGTAAGTCGGTGCAGAGGTGTCAGTATGCAAAAGAAGGCTCAGAAACGGTACGTACACAAATCTCTTGTGTGAATAATGATCAACAAAAATAGTACAAATCATAGCCATCTATATCTATATTCATATATATCTCTATATAGTAAGTGTTTCTTTCTGGTAAGGTCATGCAGCAGTATTTGTGACATCGGTTCGAGACACGTTTTTGGGTGTGGGACAACAAGGTAGGCAGGCAAGAAGTGAAGGAACCAATCAGAGCACAGATGTGTCATCACTGCTGTAATCAGACGCAAAAGCAGGGTTTTAAAGACACGGGGTGGAGAAAACAGTCAGATCTTTGAAGTGAAGTATTGTTGCAAACCTAAAAAGCCAGATTCTTTTTAAAAATAACTTAACACTTTCATTAGTTTATTGTTATATATATAACAGTGTACAAATGAGGCAAGCATCTTATGTTTAAATAACTTCTTTTGATATTATATCAAAGCCTAAAGTGTTAGAAAAACATATCGCTCATGTTGTTTGAGCATCTTAGCCTGATGCAGCAATGCTGGCTCAAAAACCGTGGCTTTATTGATTAAATGAATGGCACAGAAATTACATACTTTATCTTTACCATTGAATCTGCAATGGCAAAGCCATTATTTTCACCCCTCAGTTCACACTAAGAACAATAATGATACACATTTGTTGCCAATCAATATCTACCTGATTTGTAAATTGTTTGAATGTGAGCATTTAAAGTGGTATGCACACTTTTTATTCAGCTTAAATTTGGGTAAAATATTAACAAACCCAACTGTTGGGTTATATTTACACTGTAAAGCGCAAACAAGTTAAGGTAACTTAAACCATTTGAGGAAACCGATTGCAACAAACCACTTGAGTTAATCTATGCTAATCTATGAGTGCTGTGAACTTACTCCATTTAAGGTGAAGTAATGAGATATTTAATTAACTCATTACCTTCAACACTGAGTTCAAAACTCTTTTCAAATGAGTAGAATTAACTTTCAGTAAATTTTAAGTTAACTACACTCATTTCACTTGATAAAGTTGACTGTTGGGTTTTACAGTGTAACCATTTAATTCATGACCAATCTTTAACCCCTTATCAAAAAATACATATATTCTAACTTCATTAACATTGATTACAATATTTTTGTATTATATATATATATATATACTGTAAAATCTAACAGTGAAAAGTTAGTTTACCTTAAATTTATATATTTTTTAAAAAGTTACTTTAACTCAATGAAGAGGAGTTATGCTAACTCATATAGTTGTTTGGACTTAATTTAAGTTAATTCGAACTAATGGTGATTTGATAACTTAAGTTAAAATGTTTAAGTTAGTTATACTCTAAAAGGTTGATGATATCAATACATGTGTTTGTGACACAATATATAAGTTTACAGTACTCAAACTATTTTGTTTCAAAACTTAAATGGTCTGCTGCAATCAGTTTGCCTAAAGAGTTTAAGTTAACTTAACTTATCAGGTTTTACAGTGTATATATATATATATATATTAGGGATGTCCCGATCAAGTGTTTTTGCCTTCAAGTCTAAGTCACTTGATTTTGAGTATCTACTGATACCGAAACCCGATCCGGTACTTCTATAATACATAAAAAAGGAATAAGGAAGATTCCGATCGAGTCTGAAACCGCGTGATCGGGCCCGATTTTTGATCACATGATTGGATCTGGACATCCCTATATATATAATTCATAAAGGTTTAAAGTCTTGTAATAACCCAGTTTAGCACTATAGTTTTAGTTTAGTATTTTAATAAGTGTCCTATATAAAAGTCCATATTCTTCCTAAATTTGGGCTGAAATACCTAAAACCTTTTTAGAAACTGCTGTGCAGACTTAAAATATTATCAGCTGCAACCCTGAACTAGGAAACACCCATACACACTCACATTCACACACATACACTGTGGCCAATTTAGCTTATTCAATTCCCCTAAACCACATGTCTTTGGAAACCGGAGCACCTGGAGGAAACCTATGCCAACACGGGGAGAACATGCAAACTCCACATGGAAATGCCAACTGACCCAGCCGGGACTCAAACCAGCGACCGTCTTGCTGTGAGGAAACAGTGCTAACCACTGAGCCACCGTGCCTCCCTACTAGTGATCATTCACGCAAACGACTTGTTCAATCTACTTATTTAAAAATGAGTCGAAACAACGCAATTCTAAAGCTTGTTTTGAGACAACTTAATTATTTTATGCTCAATTATCCACTTACATTTGTAAAAACTATTAAGATAACTTAATTATTTTGTGTTGGGAGAACATAAAGGAATTATGTGGAACCATCTTTTAGTGTTTTTAGTGTGAACAGGCATCTACTAATTAATCTCCACCCCTTGCCTAAACCCCACATCCGTCTTCTCCCTTTCCTCGTCTGTCCGAGAATGAACCGATGAGAGACCAGCAGAAATACAAAGTCTTATACAGAGACAGAGCTGAGGTTGATTGGACAGCGCTGGATCATTTGCATATGACAGCGCTGTGGGAGGGGCGTCTGTCCTCTGCGGGGATGTGTGTGATTTGACAGGCGTCGTCTGCATTACTCCATACTACATAAGTACACCACAATGTCTAGAGCTAGCCTACCCAGCAGAGAGATCAAGAGAGAGAGAGAGACAGACTCTGTACAGTAGCAATCAAGTTGACTTAAAGCTTATAAAAAACGGCGCACGAGAGAAAAACCCCTGCCCAAAATTTGAAAAGCCCTAGCTAATACGTTGTGTTCTTTGCTCTTGGGGTGCGTTGGTCCTCCAGACAGCAAGCAGAAAGGAGGTCGACTAGGTTTTTGGTGTAGTACGAGGATACTACTTACTGTAGACATACTGAGCTGAGAAAGCAGGCACAAAATTAGGGTGATGAAGGTAGGGGGGGACTACAGGTACGAGGCAACGTCATAGAAAAATTCAAGGGCATAAACCTCATGCCGTTTCTACATTAGGGATAGATTATGATGCGTTTAAGGTTTGGTGAATCAACAGTAATACTGTTTATAATGCATTAACATTCTCAGCCATCCCTATAAACAACAGAGCACATAACCGGGCTCCCAAAAGAGCCGATTTCTGATGCGTTCGTGTGATATTTGAATTCACTAATCTCTGCCTAGTTTGCCAGGTTATAAATGTTTCAGAGCCGGAGAGATTTTGTGAGATGCTCTGATGTTTGACCCTGTTTACTAGATGTGTTTGTCTATATATATATATGCGTATGTGTGTGTATATATGGGACTAACAGCTCACATATATACTATACCTTGGAGAACATTTGCTGGTAACAAAATTAAAGCAAAATAAAAGTGCATTCCATCATTCGGTGTACATTATTTTTTGATAAACACTGTTTTTTTTTTTTTTTGTTGTTTTTGTTTTTTATTTCGAGGATGTGAGACTTTTTTGTTTCCTCTGTGTGAAAATATGTTTCAGAGTCTCTTGTTTTACAGGATGTTTCTCCCATCCTGCACCAGGAGAAGTGAATGAGCAAAAAGCGTTAATTTAGCATCTTCACTGTTTTACACACAGCGGTGCCCGACCTGCATATTTACACCAGCGTGTGCCTGTTTTTTTTTCCTCCTGCATTTTAACACACTTGAAGCGGCACACAGCTAACAAACATTATACATCAGATTTTGTCTTCCTATCAAAAGACTGGAAAACAAAAGCCAATCAGATGAAAAAGACAGACGTACCAACACCAGTCTGAATTTTAAAGAGGACTAATCAGTAATCTAACAGGCAAGATTAATCAATTTCATCATTAAATGTAGAAGGGGATGCCATCTATTTGTGTATTCAAACGGGAACGTTTTTTTTTTTTTAAAGAAAGAGCTCCCAAATATGCATCTTAAACTTAATAAATGCACGTTTTTGTTCTACAGACTTTCGTTGAGACTTCTGTCTTTTAAAAGAAATCCTTCCTCTGTCTCTCTAATCATCATCATCCTTCCCTTTCTCCCGCTTATCCTTCTTCTCCTTCTTCTTTTTCTTCTTCAACTTCTTGGCCTCCTCCTTTTTTCCAAAGGTAATAAAGTCGCTCTTGTCGTCACCGTCCTGTCCTTGTCTGATGGAAATAATGGCTGGAGATCCAGGGATGATGAAGGCTTCGGGAGGAACTTCACCGGGTTTCAGGTGCGGAGGCCCTCCGGGACCCGGCCCGTATCGGAAATGCCAACTGTTGCTGTCCACTCCAGCGCCTACAGGTGGAGACACCTCTCCACCCTCATTATCTGTGTAAGACAGAGAAAAGGAGACCAATTATTACATATGACAGTTAATGTAAACCAATAGACAGCATTCGTCATGAATAGTGTTGGGTAAGTTGGTTAAAGGGGACCTATCATGCACAAGATGTAAAATAATTATGAGTGTGTATGGGAAGTTTCAGCTCAAAACACAACGACAATAATGTTAAACTCTTTGACACTGCTCCTTTTAGGGCCCTATCATACACACAAGACGTGTTTGGCATGGTTTGTTGCTATTTTAAGATCAGCGCAACTGTAATTTTCACGTTTTGCACCACATTATTTAAAAAGCAAATCCATTTGTGCCACTTTGTGGGTTCATGGGTGTGCCGGTCTATAATAGAGGTGTGTTAAGGCACATTGTTGGTGCTATTTTGAGGAACTGAAATAGACTGCGCCATTGACCAACTAAAAGCAGGTCTAAAGTCCAGTGCAGAGTGCGTTAGTTATGCGCCTATGTGGGTTTGAATGCTTACACATTGTTTAATACACACAGGTTGTACAGCAAATATCTTTACATATGAAAAAATAAAGGATTAAAATGTTACAAAAATTATTATTTTCTACATAAATATAAAAACCACTGCCTTCCTTCATGCCTTTTTTCAGAGCATTCATGACATTCTGCATTTATTTAATGTTCTTATTATTAGTGGTATTATTTATTATCTGCATAATTATATATTTTTTTTTAATAAAAACTAGTTAGATTTGTCCACCTGTTGGGTTTTGGAGACGTCTGCATAACCATATGGGCCATAAGAATATGACGTGTGTTTGGATATAACTCAGTTTTTTGATCACACTTCATTATTATTGTTTATTTATTTGTTTGCTGGAAATTAGAACTGAATTTAGAAATAGATTTGAAACAAATCTTTGCGCTTACCAAAGGAAATTAAATATGTAGGCTAATAGATGACTTTAGTGGAGTGAGTTTCCACCGTTTCCTTATCCAAGAAAGTAAAGGAGTAAAGAGTAAAAGTAAAGAGAAAGAGAAAGTAAAGAGGCTGAATAGAGGAGGCTCGTTCTTTAACGTCATGCTGCAGATGCTCTGTTTAACAGTTTTATCACTAGTGAAGCGTTCAGTTTTTCCACTAACAAAGTCCGCCATGTAAATAGCAAATGTGCCATGGTGTGACACAACTGACTCTTAAAGGGAATGTGAGACGAGACTCTGATTGGTTTAATGCACGTTATGCTCAGAACACACCTGGAGCTCATTAAGCAAATAAGCACAACCCTGTTAGACCATGCGCTGGGCATAGAGCATATATTTCCATCCTTAAAATAGCCAAAGGTGGATTCAGACACGCCCTTAATGCTTTTGCGCCATGTGCTTTAGACTTTGCGTCTAGATCATTTAAATACAGCCCTTAGGTTTTGATTCACGTTGTGTCGCTTTGCTGACTGTTGGTTTAAATTCAAATGAGATTGTGATCTTTTTAAAAGAGAGTGGAGCTACACATGTCTATGTGTCAGCATAGTGGCAGATTCAAATTCAGAAGACTAACATCCTATGCTAATGCGGAAAGATTAAATTAATAAATGAGTTTTTCCTTAAAACAAGCAAAGTAATCAAGAGGGGTCTGGATGCAGACCCGGTGCAGAGCAATCTGGGCTGCATCCGATGCTTTTTAATGCGCTCACCTAACCCTACCCATCACAGTGACGTCACTCACTCTATTGAGTGCATTGTGTCTGACATTGCATCGCTGAGTGATGCAATCTCAGCTTGCATCATAAAGGCTGCATCCAGATACTATTGAAGTAATCTGCCAAAGGGGTAATCAAAATAATCTTGCTTTTCCTTTTGGCGAGTTTATTTTGATTACCCCATTGGCAGGTTATGCAGCTTGTTTTAAAGAAAAAATAATAATAATTGTGGCATATTATTTCTTAAAACAAGACAATATTTTTTCCTTGTCTAGGAAATGCTTCTTGATTTAATAATCTTCAGATATTTGGACTAGAAAGAAGACAAAATATTTAAATATCTAAATAAGAAAAGCATTTTTTGCAGTGTAGACATGAAGGTGTGCTGAAGAGCACTAGAGAAAAAAAAAAAGATTTCATTACAGTATGAACATAAATTAAGTCTGTCTCATCTGAGCTCAACAGTAAAGAGACCCAGAGGGCATACAGTGAATCAGCAATGTTTAGCCTAAGGAGAAAAACACTGTTCACTGCTGTGTTACACTTCTGGATTAAAAATAACTAAAGAGAGTCTCACAGACACACCAAATTAAACACAATACACTGTGAAATGGACAAACAGAAGCACACAGTCCACATTTATCACACCATTTCTGTGTTGTTTCCTTCTAAATGTTCATAGCTTGATATTCGTAGCTTGAAACAGATGTAAATATGATTGATATTAGTATGATATTACTATTGCGAGGGCTTAAACGGAGAAGTGCTCATAATATCGAGCAAAAAAAAAAAAAAAGAGACAAAGACAGCTGGGAAACATAACCTACTTTGTATTTTTGTAGGAAACACAGTTTAGATCTTTTTAGGGTAAGAGGTGTGCGAGTTATTGCCGTCTATTACTGAATGTGCCAGGAATATCGAAAAGAAAACCAACTTAACCCCGCTCTTTTAGCGCCCCTCACAGAGCTTGATCCTTGGATTTTAGGTTTTGGAAAGGGAAAAAAATTCCACCACCCCGTCCAAACTTTAAGGATATTGGGTATCAGATTTGCACAATCCATATGCACAACGCTTTGGCTTGTTTCCCTCGGTCAAAAGCTTGACAGACCTCCTGTGCGCAACTACGCTTGCTAAGCCACGATTGGTGTGTGGCGGTTTTCAGGTGTGGCTTAGCGAAGGGTCAATTCTTAATTACTGTTCGTTCACTGCAATAAAAATGCATCTTATATTTTTAGTCTTGTTTCTAGTCTGAATATCTAAAAAAAATAATAATAAATAAATAAATGAAGCATTTTTATGAGTAAAAATATCGTCCTGTTTTCAGAAATAGTGTCAAAATGAAGAGAGTTTTTCCTTAAAAGTTAACTAAAAAGTTTTCTCCTTTTGACATAAGAGTATTTATGCTTTCCCGCATTGGCACATTATTTTCAACCCAGGCTCATTCTGAAAACGTAGTCCCATGGACGTTTCTGGAGACCGCGAATTAAGCTGCAGTCACACTAGAGTTTGAGCTTGCGAAATTCTGTCGTACGGCGCTGCGAAAAGGGGCGGGATTAAACAAGATGATTAGACATAAAAAAAAGCGAGCGATTGCTCCATGTTTTAAATTTCTGTTCAGAGAGGTCATGTTTTGATCCTGGATTGGTCTCACGCAGTCAAGTGATGCGATTTCGCAGGTCAGAGTTTACCAAGCTTGAACTTTGCACCGCAGCAACCTGCGAAATCTGATGCATGACCCTGCGTTTCCGGTCTGACGCATTCGCGTGCGTATGAATAGAAGTCTATGGAGGGAAAAGTCCAGTGTGACCGCGGCTTCATGTAGCTGGAGGTACGTATGGCTGCGTTTCATTTTTTAAGCGAATGCTATGGGGCGGTATGACGCTGTTGCTTTTGGCGCTTACTGGCTGACCTCTTACCTCCGTGTGGAGGCCTTTCCCACCTCAACCAGTTTGTCCAACGACGGCAACCGGGTTCAAGACAAGAGAAGAGGGGTTCCAGAATATGGGTAAGACAAAAACAGAATCCAAAAAAATAAAATGAACGAGTGAACAACAGGGTGAGAACGTGGTAAAATCCGAAAACGTGGTAAAAATCAGACGAGGGCTTTTCTTTTTCTGGACGGCTTTTGTAAACCGTTGGTTGGGTTTAGGGAAGTGTGTGGGTGGGCGGGTCAATTGGTAAAATTGGTTGGGTTTAGGGAAGGAGGAGGGTGGGTCAGTCGATTGGCCGGTCGCCCAGTGAATCATTCAGTCAGACAGACAGACGGTAGGTCGACAGTGGCCTCTGGTGGGTTTACGCGAGAACATCGCGGGCGCGAACGGCACTCGCGAGAGACGCTTCAGATACTTAAAAGCACACACAGCGGCCTCTCGTGGATTCACAAAAACTTAAACTGCAAAAATATGTATACCTTCCGGGACGTATTTCGCGGTTTCCAGAAACGTCCACAGGACTACGTTTTCAGAATGAGCCTGGGTTGATTATTTTGCTTGTTTTAAGGAAAAACTCACTCCACTTTTGGCTTATTATTTCTTAAAACAAGACAATTTTATTTACTTGTCTAGAAAATGCATCTTGATTTAATTTTATTTTAGATATTTAGACTAGAAACAAGACAAAAACAAAGTAAGAAAAGCTTTGTTGCAGTGTTGGTCTGCTCTGTGTGGCAAACTATACTACTCTCTTTCTCTCTCTCTCGCTGTTTGATGAGCACGTAATCTCATTTCTAATGACACTGGATCACCACAACACCACTTAGTTTAATACAGACAGCACCTTTGGCATCATATCTCCGCTCAGGTCTCTGTTTGCACCTTTTCTTTTGTCTATAGCTTATGTTGTGGTGAAGATTAAGATGGATTACAACCTCAGACGCATTCCAACTGCGGTATCTGTATCGAAAGACTGGCTCTATTCAGGAATGTGGGTGTTAAATGAGAGCTAGAAAAACAGGCAGCATTCATTATGAGTCCTCGGGAACTGACTACCCTTGCAAATCCATCAGCGACACAACAACAAAATGCCCAAATGCTTTGTTTTCCGTCTTCACCCTCTCGCATGTACACTTTCATCATGTCTAATCCTCCACTCTCCATCATGCGCTTCCATTTTGTCTTTCTTGATCCTGTCAGAATGACAACTAAAGTGGACGAGCTGGAAAATATTGAATGTAGTAATCTTAAGTGTGCTATTTTTTGGAAATAATTTAAGTAATAAGCATTTTAAGGCAAAATAATTAGCCCTCTTGTGAAATTGATTCATTTTCAAATATTTTCCAAGTGATGTTTAAATGAAGATTTTTTTCCCCGCACATTTTTAAACATAATCATTTTAATAGCTAATTTCTGATAGCCAATTCCTTTTGTCTTTGCCATGATGACAGTGCATAACATTTTGCTAGTCATTTTGCAAGATGTTAGTATTCAGATTAAAGTGACATTTAAAGGCTTAACTTTTTAGGTTATAATAATAATAATAATAATAATAATAATAATAATAATAATAATAATAATAATAATAATAATAAATACATAGATAAATGAACACATAAAAATAATTATAATTTCCTAAGGTGGATATAATATTGACCATAACAATAAATAAATAAATAAATGGGAATAACAATATTGATGAAAAAAATAATTAAATAAATAGATAAATAAATAAATAGATAAATAAATAAATAAATAAATAAATAAATAAATAAATAAATAAATAAATAAATAAATAAATGAATGAATGAATGAATGAATGAATGAATGAATGAATGAATGAATGAATGAATGAATAAATGGGAATAATAATATTGGCCATAAAGATAAATAACTAAGTAAATGATAATTTCTTAAGGGGACTAACAATATTGACCATGACAAAAAGAAAAATAATAATAATAAATAAATTAATTAATTATTAAATGGGAATAATAATATTGACCATAAAAATAAATTAATTAATTAATTAATAAATACATAAATGGAAATAATAGTATTGACCATAAAAATAAATAAATAAATGCAATAACAAAAAAAATAAATAAACAAATATATATATATATATATATATATATATATATATATATATATATATATATATATATATATATATATATATATAATTTCTTAAGGGCAATAACAATATTGACCATTAAAAAATAAATAAATAAATAATTACATGAATAAATGAATAAATAAAAAAAAATTGTGATAATTTATCAAGGGGAATAATATTATTGATCATACAAATAAATAAATAAATAAATAAATAAATAAATGAGAATAATAATATTGATCATAAAAATAAATAAATAAATAAATAAATAAATAAATAAATAAATAAATAAATAAATAAATAAATAAAAAGATAATTTCTTGAGGGGAATTAGAAAAAAAAAATACCAAAAAAAATAAATATAAAATAAATAAATAAATAAATTAATTAATAAATTAATACAAATAATGATAATTTCTTAAGGGGACTAATTATATTAACAACAAAAATAAATAAATAAATAAATAAATGGGAATAATAATGTTGAACATAAAAATATAAACAAACAAACAAATAAATAAACAAAAATATATATATTTATTTGTTTAAATTATTTTATTCCAGCTAAACAAAAAAATAAGACTTTCTTAAGAAGAAAAAATATAATAGGAAAAATACTGTGAAAATGTAACTCACTCAAGCATCAGTTTCGGAAATAATACCATTTTTTAATCTAATTTAGGCTAATATTTTTGTCTTCAGCTGTATTTTTGGCATACTCCTATAAAGAGATAGTTCACCCAAACATGAAAATGTTTCATTAATCTTGTAAATTGTATTGTAATTATCTGCATTTGTATTTTTTATTGCATATCTTGTAGTGCTTTGAGTTTGAGAAAAGTGCATCATACATAAAATGTATTATTATTATTATGGGCTGCACGGTGGCGCAGTGGGTAGCACGATCGCCTCACAGCAAGAAGGTCACTGGTTCGAGCCTCAGCTGGGTCAGTTGGCATTTCTGTGTGGAGTTTGCATGTTCTCCCCGTGTTGGCGTGGGTTTCCTCCGGGTGCTCCGGTTTCCCCAACAAGTCCAAAGACATGAAGTACTGATTAATTCGGTAAACTAAATTGTCTGTAGTGTATGTGTGTGAATGAGTGTGTATGGCTGTTTCCCAGTGATGGGTTGCAGCTGGAAGTGCATCCGCTGCGTAAAACATATGCTAGATAAGTTGGCGATTCATTCCACTGTGGCAACCCCAGAATAATAAAGGGACTAAGTCAAAAAGAAAATGAATGAATGAATGAATGAATGAATTAATTAATTAATTAAATAACGTTCAATTTCTTACTCGACCTCAGTGTGTCATCTGGAGCCATGGCTATTGATTTGAACTCATTTGGACTTGTTTATTTTTAATTTAAAACCCCATCCCCATTCACTGCCATTATATAAATGACCAAGGACCACAGACCTCACCTTCTACTAGAGAAACCAACGCCGTGGATAACCTGTGGGTGAGTAAATTAATGGGAAATGTTCACTTTTGGGTGAACTGTCCCTTTAAATACTAGCATATGAGTAGCTTGGTGTCTTGTAAAATAAATCTCTCTTGCCTTGACCTTTCATGTAATGCGGTCTTTGGACAAAGTCACACGTCTGGCAGGCTGATAACACCACAGGTTTAATAAGCTGCATGATTATTACGGCCAGCGAATGATCCAGCTCATAAAAAGATGATGGGAAGAAAATCATTAGGAAACATCACAAGTCCCCCTCCCACCGCCTCTCTGCATCTCTCTTTCTCAAGGAGGAGTGTAGTGCCGTCTTACATAATGCAGAAGAGGAGGTGAGAAAGGGCAGGCTGAGGATGAAATATGAGCCAAACTCCAACGCTAAACTCCTGAAGGAGCAGATTTCTGAACAACACTGCGGAGCCAAGGAATTATGGGGTCGTTTCGATGAAGCCAAACTGCTTCTGAAGCACTGTGCATGTGTAATAGCAGATGACAGCAGGTCTGTGCTCATGCTACTGCATGGACATGGAAATTGGCTAATTTTACATATGATGGTTTGAACAGGATTTTAATATACAGTTGAAGTCAGAATTATTAGCCTCCCTTATATTTTTTTTTTATTTTTTAAATATTTCCCAAATTATGTTTAACAGAGCAAGTAAATTTTCACAGTATGTCCGATAATATTTTTTCTTCTGGAGAAAGTCTAATTTGTTTTATTTTGGCTAGAATAAAAGCAGTTTTTAATTTTTTAAAACTCATTTTAAGGTCAAAATTATTAGCCTCTATATAAGCTATATATTTTTATAACTTGCTTAATTACCCTAACCTGCCTAGTTAACCTAATTAACCTAGTTAAGCCTTTAAATGTCACTTTAAGCTGTATAGAAGTGTCTTGAAAAATATCTAGTCAAATATTATCTACTGTCGACATGGCAAAGATAAAATAAATCAGTTATTAGAAATGAGTTATTAAAACTATTAGGATTAGAAATGTGTTGAAAAAATATTCTTTCCGTTAAACAGAAAATGGGGGAAAAATAAACAGGGGGGCTAATAATTATAAATTATATAAACAGGGGGGCTAATAAATATATATATATGACCACAAAACCAGTCAATGGTTAATTTTGAAACTGAGATTTATAGATCACTGTAAGCTGAATAAATAAGCTTTTGATTGTTAGAATAGGAGAATATTTGGCTTAGATACAATTATTTGAATATCTGGAATCAGAGGATTCATAAAATCTAAATACTGGGGAAATCGCCTTAAAAGTTGTCCAAGTTAGCTTCTTAGCAATGGACATTATTAATAAAAATGACATTTTGATATAGTTAAAGAAGGAAATTTATTAAAATTATCAAAATATCACCATGGAACACGACTTTAAACTATTATTCTGATGATTTCTGGAATAAAAGATCAATCATATCAATAATTTTGACCAATACAATATATTTTGGGCTCTTGGTAAAATTATACACATGCAACTTACAGCACGACTGCATTTATCCTCGTAGGGCCCAAGCTGTTTTTTTACATGCATTTTTATTTCTCTTTGTTATTTGGGCTTATTGGAACCTAAATGAATTAAAACCTAATTATCATCTTTTGATATGATGTACTTTTAGAGAAAAATGATGTCCATATATGTGGACTCGTGGTCCCAATATAAAACACAATAAAGTCACTTTTGTGTAATAGAATGAAAAACTCTTTATTTCTGCCTTGATCACAGCAGTTTTTTTCTGACTGTTTTTAATGCATTAATAACACATACACATATTTTTTTGAACATGTTCTGACTATCATTAAAAACAATTTTTTTTTGCCCATTTTGGACAGTTAAATAGTGTTTGGGACATTTCATGTGCTGCAAAACAGTTGCAGGATGACACCGTATGCCTGTAACACAATATAAAACATAAGAGCTAAAATGTGCTGTCCACGTATGTGGCCACTAAACCCTAGGAGATTATGGTTCACAGTCCCATATGCGCAAGTAAATTATATGCTTTTAAATTACACAATTAACTAAAAATGTAAATGTGAATAGTGTGAATTAAAAAAAACTGGGCAAACAATATTAGTCAGTGCACGTAGAACTGATTCTCTGTGGATAATTAATATATCTAGATTGTTGTGTTTGTGTGTGTGTGTGTGTTTGTGTATGTGGCACACCTTGGTGTGTTAGGCTCTAGTAAGGCTGATAAACTATGTGCCAGATGGCACACACAGGCTTTCTTGTGAGCCTGCCAAGACAGAAGTGTATGTGTGTGTGTGTGTTGTGTCCATGTGCAAATTCAGGATAATTCTGGTCCATGCAATGAAAGTACTGAATATTATGAGAATAATGTTGCATTTTTCAAAACATAAAAGGATACAAACACATAGAAATCTTAAAGGAGAATTATATTGTTAATTAGTATTATTATTTATTTAAGTATTAGCCCTCCTGTTTTTTTATTTTTTTTTATTTCACAATTTCTTTTTATTTATTCACTCTTTATTTATTTATTTATTTGTTTTTTTGTTGTTTTTTTTTTTTTTTTTTTTATAAATTTTTGCTCTAACATTTGTTATGTTTTTTCTTCGTAACAGTCTTATTTCTTTTATTTGACTGGAATAAAAGCAGTTTGCATTTGTTTTAAACAATTTCTAAGGTCAATATTATTAGCCGCCTTTTTATATTTTATATTTTTATATTTAGTTTTTAAATTACATATTTGCAATGGTTACAGAACAAAATAATTAACCTAGTTAAGCCTTTAAATGACACTATTATCTTGCAAAATAACAAAAAAAATATTATGTACACTCATCACCCTTTATTAATCTGGGGTCGCCACAGTGGAATGAACCACCACCTTCCCTGGCACATGTTTTACGCTGCAGATGCCCGTCCAACCACAACCCAGTACTGGGAAACACCCATGCACACACACTACGACCAATTTAGTTTATTCAATTCAATTATAGCCCATGTCTTTGGACTGTGGGGGAAACCGGAGCACCCGGAGGAAACCCACACCAACACAGGGAGAACATGCAAACTCCATACAGAAATGCCAACTGGCTCAGTTAGGACTCAAACCAGCGACCTTCTTGTTGTGAGGCAACAGTGCTATCCACTGAGCCACTGTGCCACCCCAGTTGTTAAACATTTAAATAAAAATATTAAAAATGTGTTAAAAACAAATCTTTTCCCTGTAAAACAGAACTTGGTAGATGTTTTTAAAGGGATGTAGGAGGGATACTAATTTGGAATTAAACTGTATTTTTACTTATATATACATAAATGCACATATTTTGTATTAATGCCCTATAAACCCCCAACCCCCCCTAAACACTCTCAAAAAAGAGAGACAAAACAAATTGGATATGAGGCCAACATTGACATAGAAAGACACAAAGTGACTGTCCTCAGTTTACCCTCTTGAGTTGACTAAAGCCCCTGGCGTGTTCTGGAAATTTCCACTAGACCTACAACTCAAAAACACACTCCGCTTCCCTCTATGTCACTGATCTGATTAAGAGCAGAAACCAAAATCCTAAAAATTACTACAAATTCAGCTACACTAATTTCAGTCTTTTAGTATGTGTTTCTGCTTTTTCTGTACTGAATTGAATACATGTTAGATTATCTTGTATTTTTTTGGTTTTTGAGAGTAGAATAATCTATACTTTACATCAAGGACCACAATGGAAATAAGTTTTGTTTTTAAAATCTTCATTGTGTATATCCTTGACAAATTAAGTGTATTCACTTATTTTTTTGTCAAATAAAAAGAAATAATTTATTTTTTGTAAAAATTCCCTAAATTAGCAGTTTTCTGTATTTTGTGATTCATGTTTTAATTTTTTTTTTATTTTCCCCCATTATTAATGCTTTTGAGTAGCATTATGGGACCTTTCTTCAAAAAAATCTTTTAACCTAGAACAGTTTAATTTGACATTCCTAATATATATATATATATATATATATATATATATATATATATATATATATATATATATATATATATATATATATTCACACACACAGTTGAAGTCAGAATTATTAGCCCCCCTGAATTATTAGCCCCCCTGTTTATTTTTTTCCCAATTTCTGTTTAACGGAGAGAAGATTTTTTCAACACATTTCTAATCATAATAGTTTTAATAACTCATTTCTAATAACTGATTTATTTTATCTTTGCCATGATGACAGTAAATCATATTTTACGAGATATTTTTCAAGACACTTCTATACAGCTTAAAGTGACATTTAAAGGCTTAACTAGGTTAATTAGGTTAACTAGGAAGGTTAGGGTAATTAGGCAAGTTGTTGTATAATGATGGTTTCTTCTGTAGACAGTCGAGAAAAAAATATAGCTTAAAGGGGCTAATAATATTGACCTTAAAATGATTATTAAAAAATTAAAAACTGCTTTTATTCTAGGTGAAATAAAACAATTAAGACTTTCTCCAGAAGAAAAAATATTATCAGACATACTGTGAAAATTTTACACTACATTATTTGAATCTAACAAGCTTAGTTTACAATGTTTACATTGCTTTTCTTACATTAAATCTAAATCCCAAATATCAGAAATGACATCAGATCGTTAAGATGTATTTAATGTCAATTTTATTTCATTCATTTATATTCTTTTCTGCTTAGTCCGTTTATTAATCAGGGGTCGCCACAGCGGAGTGAACCACCAACTTATCTAGCATATGTTTTACACAGCGGATGCCCTACCAGCTGGAACCCATCACTGGGAAACACCCATACATAATCATTCACACAAATACACTACAGACAATTTAGCTTACCCAATTCACCTGTACCGCATTTCTTTGGACTTGTGGGGGAAACCGGAGCACTTGGAGGAAACCCACGCGAACGTGGGGAGAACATGCAAACTCCACATAGAAATGCCAACTGACCCAGCTGAGGCTCGAACCAGCGACCTTCTTGCTGTGAGGAGAGAGCGCTACCCACTGCGCCACCGCATTGCCCTGACCCACACAAACAGACTACGATGTCAATTTTAATGTTATTGATTAATGCACTTACTTCACAGATTTCATTAATTCATTTACCTTACAGTCCCTGGTTTATCAGGGGTTACCACAGCGGAATAAACTGCCACTTACTTGACAAATGTATGTATTTTGTGGTTTGTGTATAGTGTTTTATGTCTGGTAAAATAATTTTGAATGGCATCTTTAGTGATTTTTCAACTAAATACACTGTCTTGTCCCAATAGGTGGATTTAGAGGTTTTTGCAAAAAAAGCACAAGTGGATTTAGCTGGTTTTGAAGCCAAAGAAAATCTCCCTTGTTAAAAACCAGAGCATTGTCTAAAGTGACATTTTTGAAAAAAAGTTATTTTATTTACTAGCTAATAACCTTATCATTACATATAAAATGAAACTGCTGAACCTAATTATAGGAGCCTGATAGAAAATGCTCATTTACAAAAAAGAGGTCTGATGAATTTAGAGGGTTTTTCATCTCTTCATATATATATATATATATATATATATAGTCTGGGTTGGTGCTGTATATCACGGTACATAAACCTTGTAATATACTGCCAGTACATTTTCTCTAATTTTACAGACTTATAACTCTACATATTATTTCTTATACATTATATTATTATTTAATACTACTAAAATGTCAATAAACGTCATTTTGTTAAACTGTAGAGTTCAATTTTCAACATCTAAAGTCGACAGAGCAGAGATTAACATCCCATAATGTACACCCCAAACCGTAAATAAAACACTTGTGAATCATAAAATACAGAGACTGTTCATAAACTGATATGTTTTACATCCACACACATAAGGAACAGTATAGTCAGATGACACTGTCAGCAGGGAGATCTGCAGTTTGAGGTAAACTGAATGCTCAGTCAGTGGGTCTCTGGTGGTGTAAAGTACTGCTGGTTTGTTTTATGTGTTGCTGGAGGTTTGTGTTGCGTTAGAATGTAGTTCTGCATTTTTATGAGCTTCATTTTAGCTCTGCTGTGCAAAACACAGGCAAAGACAACGCCCCTCTCTCTCTCCCTCAGTCTCCATTTTCAACAAAACAGATGGGCATTAGTATCAAAGCGTAGATCAGCAGAATTAATGAAAATAGGATAAAGCACGCTGTCTCTCTCGTTCTGTCTCATTATCCTTTGTTTTTGTGCCTCTATCGCATTTTCTGTCTCGTTTCCTTTGGATTGTAAGTGATGGGCTGTCTACCTGCCCTCTGCCTGTTTCTCTCTTAAACAGCCCGAGGGAAAGAGGGATGGAGAAAGTGACAATGAGGGAAAAAAGGGTGACCGAGGGAAAGAGAAAACAGAGAGGTGCAGGGAGGAGGGGGCTGTGACTGTCTCTGTTGCTAGGGGAGAGAAGTATTTGACCATTAGAGAGAGAGAGAGAGAGAGAGAGAGAGAGAGAGAGAGAGAGAGAGAGAGAGCATTCTGCATTAGTTTCCATCAGTGTCTCTGCCACAACTGCATTTCACTGGAGGAGGCAGTTTCCACGGCAACCATTCATACCATGCACAGGGTGAAGAGTAGAGAGAGAAACAAGTGAAGGAGAAATGCACAATGGAAAGAATCAGGTGTGGCTGATGAACGGGAGAGCTTTAAAACATGTCATATAAAATAAAATGAAGTTCCTAAAGTAGGATTTAGGGGACTTTAAACGTTCAGTTATTAATGAGTGTGCATTAATTGCCACCAGATCTCATCTCATGCTCTATTTCTCTCAGTTATAGATACATAGGAGGATTTTAACCCAGAGCTCGATCTGAGCCTACTTCAAGGACATCAAGCCATGATTGTTTAGTGTGAGTGAATGAACTCAAATGAACAAAACTGTGCATGTTAGAAGATGATCTGTGGGGTAAAGTCAGCTGATCTGAGATCAGAAAATGAGCAATGCACGTTTATTTATGCAGCTCACTTTACATTAAAATACATTATAAAATGAAAACAATTAGATAAAACAGATGAAGAAAGTGCAAGTAGCAATCAAAATATTATTAAAAATATAAAAAAAAGTACCAGAGAGACGATGGCTTGTCTGTACCTTTAAAAAATTAGGTACGATTTAAGAGGATCGGGTAAACAATTCTATAATACTGTATATGGCACAATTGTATTGATTATGTTGACCAAATTAAGTAATAGCCTACTAATTCATTCTTTCATTTTCTTTTCAGCTTAGTTCCTTTATTAATCAGGGGTCGCCACAGCGGAATGAACCGCCAACTTATCCAGCATATGCTTTACGCATATACTGTACATACAAAATAAAATGAAGTTCCTTAAGTAAGAAAATAGGGGAGTCTAAACATTCAGTTATTAATGAGTGTGTATTAATTCCCACCACATCTCATCTCATGCTCTATTTCTCTCAGTCTGGGTAGATTCATAGAGTGGATTTAACCCAGGGCTCGATCTGAGCCCCTGGTTCGAGTCTACTACGAAGACATCATGCCATAATTGTTTACCATGATGTGTGAGTGAATTAACTCAAATGAACAAAACTGTGCATGTTAGAAGATGATCTGTGGGGTAAAGTCAGCTGATCTGAGATCAGAAAATGAGCAATGCACATTTATTTATGCAGCTCATTAGATACTTTACATTAAAATGCATTATAAGATGAAAATAATCAGATAAAACTGATAAAGAAAGTGCAAGTAGCAATCAAAAATATTATTAAAATATAAAAAAGTACCAGAGAGATGATGGCTTGTCTGTACCTCTAAAAGGTTAGATACTCTTTAAGAGGATGGGGTAAACAATTCTATATTATATGGCACCATTGTATTGATTATGTTGACCAAATTAAGTAATACCCTACTAATATTTTATAATAATTTACTCGTTTAATTCATCCCTTTCTTTTTAATCTTTATTTGTATATATTAGTATTAATATTCCTATTACTATATATCTTTTCATTGCTGGAAAGCGTCTACATGTATTTATATATTCATTCATTCATTTTCTTTTCGGCTTAGTCCCTTTTTTAATCAGGGGTCGCCACAGCGAAATGAACCGCCAATTTATGCAGCATATGTTTTACGCAGCGGATGCCCTTCCAGCTGCAACCCAACACTGGGAAACACTCATTCACACACATACACTATGGACAGTTTTGCTTATTCAATTCACCAATAGCGCATGTGTTTGGACTGTGGGGGAAACCGGAGCATCCGGTGGAAACCCATGCCAACACGGAGAGAACATGCAAACTCCACACTGAAGTGCCAATTGACCCAGCCAGGGCTCGAACCAGCGACCTTCTTGCAGTGAGGCAATCATGCTACCCACTGCGCCACCGTGACACCTATTATTCATTCATTCATTCATTTTCTTGTCGGCTTTGTCCCTTGCGGGGTCGCCACAGCGGAATGAACCGCCAACTTATCCAGCACGATTTTACGCAGCGGATGCCCTTCCAGCCGCAACCCATCTCTGGGAACTTCCACACACACATTCACACTCATACACTATGGACAATTTTAGCTTACCCAATTCACCTGTACTGCATGTCTTTGGACTGTGGGGGAAACCGGAGCACCCGGAGGAAACCCACGCAAACGCAGGGAGAACATGCAAACTCCACACAGAAACGCCAACTGACCCAGCCACACCTATTATTATTATTATTATTATCAATTAAACAGCTGTCTCTTCAAACACCTGTAATTTCAGAATGAAGTAACTGACAGCCGAATTAATTGATAGACCTCCTCACATATCTATAAGGGTGCGCCCTGCCACCCTGTGAAGGAAACTCATTTTGGCCACTTGTATCTTGTTCTTTCGGTCATGACCCAAAGCTCATGACCATAGGTGAGAGTAGGAATAAATCGAGAGCTCTTTCTCTACCACAGTTTTTTCTACTTATTATTTTCTTCCTCATTTAATTCAGCATCTTGATGTTTTTGGCATTTTTAATTAAATGTAAGTCGTTTCTGTAATAAATTTGGTTCAGTGTATGCAGCCGATTTCTAATTTAGTAAATGCACAGCGAAACAAAAGTAGTTTAGATTGAAATAAAAAGAAATATCAAGAGAGTAAATGTAATGCTCTGGCACTTCAAAATGTGCCCTGGCTATGCCAATAAAGCTATTTGAACTGAGCAAAATAATTTACTGCTAAAGCAGTTGCGGATTTATAGCAGGCTGGGTAAAATGGAGAGATAAATGGATGGGTGGATGAGTGTGACCTATCCCGATCTGCCTGTTTAAAGATCATCTCTACAGGTGGGCCAACCTGCAGCCTGCAGGCTCTCATTTCTGCTACTGCGCCATATGGCATACACAAACGCTTGCCCACAATGCATCACACATTCTTACTGACTGTCCAAATCAGATATGATGGTTGTAGATTTTTTCAACACATTTCTAAACATGATAACTCATTTATAATAACTGATTTATTTTATCTTTGCCACGATGACACTTAATATTTGACTAGATACTTTTCAGGATACTAGTATTCAGCTTAAAGTGCTATTTAATGGCTTAACTAGGTTAATTAGGTAAGTAAAGGTAATTAGGCAAGTCATTGTATAATGATTGTTTGTTCTGGGGCTATAATTGAATAAGGGGCTAATAATATTGACCTTGAATTGGTTTTGAATTGTTCAAACTAATTTTTAAAATGAGCAGAAACAATGCAATTCTTAAGCTTAATTGCTTAACTTAATTGTTTTATGTTCAAGCTACTCAAAATGAACTTAATTAATTTGTGTTGGGACAGCTTGAATGAATTGTGTAGAACGCTGCATTTTTGACAGTGTATATAGATATGAGACTCTTAATTTAGCCCTGTACTGGTTAACAGGTGGATTAATTAAATCTTTTTCATTAAGTTGGCAGAATTATAGCTTTAAAATTGGGAGATGCACCACATACATGTCAGCTATAAGCAATCTGAGACAGATACACACCAAACAGGAGAAAGTAGATGGAGAAACCAAATGCAAAGAGGCTTAATTCTTTATATTCAGGCCTTTTGCAGTCATCATCAGAGACTTAATTAGAACAAATTGCTCTTTCATCACCCGAGTAATTACACCCGTTTTGTCCTCCCTCACTCCATCTCTCCCTTTCATCTTTCTGAAACCAAATTACTTTCATTATTTCGAACACCTCTGCAAGTCACATCATCATGCCATCCGAAAGGTTCAGGAATCAACACAGACATCCACACCTCTAATTAGGTAATTAATTATGCATTAATTACATCTTGCTCCCTACATTTGACCTTTTGACCGTGATACAGGAAGTGATATCAGACAAAATGCTGGAGAGGTTTATTGTTGGTGTAATATCATAACTAGGGTCATTTTTATTGTTAGAATTTTCTAAAACAGTTAAATAAAAAATGCAGATTTAAATGATGTTGGGAGTATAACTAAAAACTTAAATCATGAAATAAAAAAAAATAACTTTTTAACTTTTATTTAAGGTTTTTAATGCAAATCCAATTAGATTCACTTGTTTGGTAAAGAAAGCAAGTCTCATATATATTATACACTGTAAAAAAAATATCTGTTAATTAACAGTTTCCATATTTTAGGAATGTTATCCTTTTATTTAAGGTTATGAATTGCATTATGGGCTGTTGGTCGCTGCTCTGACGACTAATAATATTGAAAATTCAACTCTACAGTTTAACTAAGTGACTTTTATTGACGTTTTAGTCCTTTGAAATAATATAATGCACAGTGTTGGGCACGTTCCTTTAAAAAAGCAGTTAGTTATAGTTACTAGTTACTTCTCACAAATAGTAACTGAGTTAGTAACTTCATTACATAACTGAGAACATAAACTCGTTACTTAATTATAAAAGTAACTAATTACTAGGGCCAGACGGAATCTGCGGACGTTTTTTGCAATTTCTGCGGAGAATTTTGGTAAAAATCTGCGGATTTCTGCGGAATTATTTTGGGATTCCCATAACTAAAACCTTAATATGTGAAATAAGTGTAATTTAAATACTGAAATAATTCAGATTTACACACATTTACTCAAGTAAATAAACAGAATTAATGATAGGCTAAAAATCTGCGGAAATCTGCTGAATTCTGCGTGCACAGATTCCGTGTGGGCCTACAAATTACCAGGGAAAGCTATTACGTTACTTAAAAAAAAAATCTATTTAATATTAGAGTACTAAATATAAAACATTGCACACTAACCTACACTATTTTAACGTTGTTGTGGGACAATGTGAGAAAAAATATAAAATATAATAAATATTATCATTACTATAGTTGCATAATAAATGATGGTTTAGAACTTTAAGGGAAAAGTAGTGATTATTTTTTTCAGTTTGCAAATGCTAACTTTGAACTTGTTGGATTTGTCATCGTTCTGACTCCTTGTCGTTGGTGTGTGCGACTGATGTGAACACCAGCACTACTCTGCCTCTGATTGGCAAACGATGGAAATGTACTCTATCTAAGCCAATCATCGTGTTCTCAGTTACACCACGTTCACAGACACACCACTCATCATCACTAGTTGGTTGGTTACTCCCATCACTGTTAGAAAGTAAAAAACTTGAATCATTAAATAAAAATAAATGCTTTTATTTAAGGTTTATAACGCAAATCTAATTGGATTCACTTGTTTGGTAAGCAAAGCAAGTCTTTCATATATTATACACTGTGAAAAAATATCTGTTAATTTCCATATTTCCATATTTTCTGAGTGTTTTTGGTTTATTTACGGTTGTGAATTGCATTATGGGATGTTGATCTCTGCTCAGTCCACTTTTAATGTTGAAATTTCAACTCTAGAGCTTAGCAAAGTGATTTTTATTGACATTTTAGTAGTTTGAAATACTAATATAATGTATAAGAAATCATATATAGAGAAATAAGTCTGTATAATAACAGAAAATGTACTGGCAGTTCATTACAAGGTGTTTGTAGTGTAATATACAAGACCAACCTAGACGATATATCACTTTAAACTATTAAAAATGTTCATTAAAGTCACTTTTTCTAACTTTTCAAGGTTAAAAGCTGTTGGAGGAAAGATCAAGATCCTATAAAGCAATTCAAAAGCACAAATAAACAAGGAAAATTAAAAAAAATAAAATAAAAACATATGGACAAATGGTAATTTACGCATATTTTTTACAGTGTATGTATACAGAAAAGGCAGAATGCATTACATTATAAACTGTGTCCTAAATAAATCACATTAACATTAGCATATTAGTCAATATATTACTTAAATCACTGAATAAATCTATATTTACACACATTTAAATAAGTAAATAAATACACTCAACGATTGGCTAAAAAAAACTGTGGAAATCTGCGGACTTCTATAAGCGTAGATTCAGTGTGGGCCTAATCATAACCAAATGATGGCATTTACAAACAGCTCTGCCTTGCTGTAATGCTAAAATTAATCACCTTTGCGTAAGCAGTTGTTTATTTGCTCAGCACAATGTTCTACAAAAGACCACATCAATATAAAATGCCACAAACACGGGCCTAGAGCTGACTGTACATGCTGCGATTCATTATTCTAAACATGCGCTTGCTGATTCTGCCTTTAAGACAGATCTTTTATCTTAATGTGTTTGGCCCTGATGTTTTGGGGGATCCGTTTATGAGACGTCTCGGATTAATAACTGCGACTCCACTGAAAGTCGGACGATTCGTCAATTATTTGGAGTGTGAGAAAGAGACTAGACGAGTAAAATGGACATGGGATCTAATAAGTGTGGATTAATGAGCATGAATGGACATCTCCACATCTATGGCGAGGAAGAAAGTGTGAGTGTTTGTGCTGACAGATTCTGAGCTGGCCAATATGTGATATTATGCGTGAATTAGTGATTAGTGCGGAGATTAATCGCATCTAAAATAAAACAGAAAAGAAAATAGTTTGCCCTTGTAATCTAAAATTGAAATCTGAAAATGCATTGTTTGTGTTCAGTTAAATTCTCAGATTATGTCTGTCTGAGGTATTGGGAGTGGTTAACATACCTAACCACGCCCCTCCAGTTGTCAGTTTTGACATTGCTATGACAACAACCAGAAATGGTGAGGACGAGGTGCATGTCAGGTTGTAATCCTTGCCACAGCCACAGGCATAGCCATCTCACCCTGCAGCCCAAGACCGGTTACTCACTGATGCTAAGCAGAGCTAAGCCTGCTCAGTACCTGGATGGGAGACCACATGGCAAAACTAGGTTGCTGTTGGAAGTTATGTTAGTGATGCCAGCAGGGGGGCACCCAACCTGCAGTCTAATGCCCCAGTATAGTGAAGAGGACACTATACTGTCAGTAAGCGCCATCTTTCAGATGAGACGTTAAACCGAGGTCCTGACTCTCTGTGGTTATTAAAAACCCCATGGCATTTCTCATAAAAAGTAGGGTTGTGACCCTGGTGGCCTGGCCAAATCCCTCCATTGGCTTGTACCGATCATGGCCTCCCATCCACTGAATTGGCTCTATCACTGTCTCTCCACTCCACCTATAGCCGTTGTCCTGTGGCTGCTATCGCATCATCCAAGTAGATGCTGCACACTGGTGGTGGTGTGGAGAGACCTCCCTCATGATTGTGAAGTGCTTTGGGTGTTTGGCCATACACGATAAATGAGCTATATAGAAACACAATTACAACCTGAATCTCGATCTTTCAGAATGAAATGCCTACTTTCCTACATCCAATCAGCTAGCAGTAGACAAAAACAAGCCCCGCCCACTGTTTTCTTATTTAAAGAGCCCCTATTATGGGTTTTTGAAAACACAGCTCTAAGTGAAGTGAAAAATCCAGCTGAGGTTAAAACCTGAAAGTGCACCTTGTTTAAAAATATGAATTTTTTGATGAAAGATTTGACTCAGAGTTGTTAAAAAAGCCTCTAATATGCATATAAAACGGTCATATTTTGGTTTTGGGGGTCTCCGACTGCAGTCTGATAAGCATGCAAGGCCAAAAAACACTTCATTGTCTTATAATGTGCATTTATTTTTACCTAATTATCCCAACGACGCCAACGACTGAATCGCTGAACGAATCATATGGGCGTCGTTGGGATAATTAGGTAAAAATAAATACATATTACAAGACAATGAAAGTGTTTTTTGACCTTGCATCCATATCAGCCTGTTGTTGGAGACCCCCAAAACAAGAATATGACCTTTTAAAATGCATAATAGGGGCGCTTTCATATTCAGTTTCTCTAGGAATTGCATCAGAATGCAATACAAAAAAAAAGGTTCATGCTGACTTTAAATAGGTTATATTGAGTTTCCGCTTCTCCCTGCACAATACAGCTTGCACTTTTCTGTTTCATCTCATTATTTTGTTATTCTTGTGCAAATAAATAAATATTAATCTTCTAATCGAGTCATCTCTCTATGCTTTAGCCTCGCTCTCTCGGTCGCCGCTTTGTGCCGAGCGTCTCTTTCTTGCGTTTGCAGATAACCCCCATGTCCCCTCTGACTGTGTCATTTCCTCTTGGGCTGATAAACTGGATTTAAGCTTGATCTGGTCAGAGCTGTGGAAATCGTTGTCACTTTCTTCTTCATCACAGTGCTGTGATAGGCCACCTGAGCGAGCTAAACGCACATAATCCAACATGAAAACCAGAGGGTTGCACTATCAGAGCGTGGGAAAAAACACTAATGTATTCTGCTTTAAAATGGCAGTTTTAAAGGAACAGTACAACCCCAACTGAACATTTGTAGCATTTACTCACACTTTTAAAGGAACTGTACACGCAAAAATTGACATTTTTTTCGTATCATTTACTCAATTTTACACCCAAAAATGGACATTTGTATCATCTACTCACACTTCTATAGGAACAGTACACCTAAAAATGGATATATGTTTTATTTACTCACACATTTAAAGGAACAGTACACCCAAAAATGGACATTTGCATCATTTACTCACACTCATATTGTTCTTACTTTGCATTACTGTGTTTATTCGGAGAAAGGGAAAAATATATATAAATAGCGTAAATAAATATTGTTCCTTTAAAAGTGTGAGTAAATGATACAAATGTCCATTTTCGGTGTACTGTTCCTCTAAAATTGTGAGTAAATGAAACAAACGCCATTTTTTGGTGTACTGTTTCATTAAAAGTGAGAGTAAATGATACAAATGTCAATTTTTGGGTGTAACGTTCCTTTTTATAGTGTAAGTAAATGATACAAATATCCATTTTTTTTGTGTGTACTGTTCCTTTAAAAGTGTAAGTAAATAATACAGATGTTCATTTTTTGGGTGTACTGCTCCTTTAAAAGAGAGTAAATGATACAAATGTCCACTTTTGGGTATACTGCTCCTTTACAAGTGTGAGTAAATGATATGAATGCTCATTTGGGTGTACTGTTCCTTTAAAAGTGTAAGTAAATGATACAAATGTCCATTTTTGGGTGTACTGTTCCTTTAACAGTGTGACTAAATGATATAAATCATACAGATGTCCAATTTTGGGTGACATGCTCCTTTAAAAGTGTGAGTAAATGATACAAATGTTCATTTTTGTGTGTACTGTTCCTTTAAAAGTGTGACTAAATGATACAGATGTCCATTTTTTGGGTGTACTGCTCCTTTAAAAGTGAGTAAATGATACAGATGTCCACTTTTGGGTGTATTGCTCCTTTAAAAGTGTGAGTAAATTATACAAATGTTCATTTTTGGGTGTACCGTTCCTTTAAAAGTGTGACTAAATAATACAAATGTCAACTTTTGGGTGTACTGTTCCTTTAAAAGTGTGAGTAAATGATACAGATGTCCGTTTTTGGGTGTACTTTTCCTTTAGAAGTGTGAGTAGATGATACAAATGTCCATTTTTGGGTGTACTATTTCTTTAAAAGTGTGAGTAAATGATACAGATGTCCATTTTTTAGTGTGCTGTCCCTTTAAAAGTGTGAGTAAATGATACAGATGTCCATTTTTTAGTGTGCTGTCCCTTTAAAAGTGTGAGTAAATGATACAGATGTCCATTTTGGGTGTACTGTCCCTTTAAAAGTGTGAGTAAATTATACAGATGTCCATTTTGGGGTTAACGATAAATAAATTATGAATTTAATTTAAAACCTTAATTTTGGGTCACCTATAACATGAATACATTCACCATCACGGCGCTATATACACATCACTGTTGAATATGGATCAATAGGCAGATTGTGGCATCACTAATGTGTATTTCCGTGCAATATAGAGTTGCTCTCTGAACCACTGAGCCGGGTTTCCTAAAGAAGCCTCATGTAGGTCATATATATCCCTCATATCCTGCATGACTGCAGCAGATCAGCTCAGCAAAAGAGGCCAATGCAGCCGAGACTGCAGGCAAAGCAGCGAGCGAGAGCGAAAGAATAATACGAGACTGAAAAGAAAAGAGTGAGTGTCCAGCGGGACAGTGGTTGTGATGGAGTGATAGACGGTCCTGAGGGGTAAAACCAGTGAGAATATGAAACACAATATTATAGGCCTGCCAGACCACACAAGAACACTATTGTTCAGTGGTTGCTCTTTCATGGGGATTTTTTCTTTTTCAAATATTTCCCAAATGATGTTTAACAGAGCAAGGAATTTTTCACAGTATTTCCTATAATGTTTTTTCTTCTGGAGAAAGTCTTATTTGTTTTATTTCGGCTAGAATAAAAGCAGTTTTAAATTTTTTTTAAACCATTTTAAGGTCAATATTATTAGCCCCCTTAAGCAATATATTGTTTCAATAGTCTACAGAACAAACCACTGTTATACAATGACTTGCCTAATTACCCTAACCTGCCTAATTAACCTAGTTAAAGGTGCAGTATGTAAGTTTGACACCCAGTGGTTGAACTAGGTATTGCACTCCTGGATCATAATAAAAGTACGCTGGGAGGCCAGATTGTGTACAGGAGCGAGTGATTTAAACTGTGTTCTAAATAAAAGCAACGACACGCGATAGAGGGAATATTTTCCATATTAAAAGGAGTTTTTGTCCTAACCAACACCTCGAATTGATATATTAGAAATGGCTTCTATTTCTCACAGCTGAACAACAGAAACCTATGACAGCTAGATCACCTCAGGTAAGCCTTGTGTGCTTTATTCTGTGCTAAATACTAACAATGCGAGTTTGAATGCATTTTACATGGCATTTGTTGCCATATACTGAAAGCAGAAAGTTCACCTCAGATCTTGAAAATACAATAAACCGTCTGAAATTGAACTAAACACATATGAGTGATTCAGCATCTACATTGATGTTAAAGTGGGTTAACATGTATTAAATAGATTCTAAACCTTACCGTTTCGTGAGCGAGTGCATATTCTGTGCTTCTGAAAGGCTGTATTTACATTTCTGCCGTGTTTTGTCTGGTGCAAACAGCCAAATAGCTGATCACTGCCTCTCTCGTCACAGCGTGTTGTTAGGACACGCGGTTACAATGTAACCTGCTCACCTAATGTTTACGTTCGTAATATTTATGTAATTTGCTAATTAATAACCTCATGTGGAACTGCATCTGTCTCCCATACTGTTCTTTTTGGTCACGGACGCACGCTTTCAGAGTCTTTCTGAATGAATGAATGAAATAGCTGTTTTCCAACAAGGCAACCCAGGGTGCTGACATATAATTGGCTAAACTGGCATCGTGCATATGAAATTTACCTAAACACAGACAGCGTTCCGGAACGGAAAACCCATTTTCAAAGCAGAATATCTGACTTCAGCATTGTTTTTCAGTTAAACAAGTATGTTCACTTGGGATGTTTCTTAAATATCTGCACACATATTATGGTATTTTTATGCTTTAGAAGAGTCAAAAACTTACATACAGCACCTTTAAGCCTTTAAATGTCACTTTAAGCTGAATACTAATATCCTGAAGAATATCTAGTCAAGTATTATGTGCTGTCATCATGGCAAAGATAAAACAAATCAGTTATTACATTAGACATTAATGTAATAGACATTAGCCATTAAAACTATTATGTTTATAAATGTGTTGACAAAAATCTTCTTTCCGTTAAACAGAAATTGGGAACATAAATATACAGGGGGGATAATAATTCTATATGTACCACTTTAGTTTCAGGTCTTTGATGGTTCTGCCAAAATTTGGAAGAAATAAAACTGCACGAAAATAAGTCTTTGCATAGCAGCTTAGATCTTTTACTCTCGTACGTCAGAGAATTTGGTCTCAATGCAAAACTCAAGAGGAAAAACTGGATAACCATCTAAATAACTTTCAATTTAATTTGAGCAGCATCTAAAAAGAGAAACAGCTGATCGAATAAATTTCACGTTTAGTGTTTAATTTCCATATCTTACCAGGAGCGCTGGAAACGGTGGGCCAGTTCTGAACCAGGACTCCTTGAGCTCCCTGCATCACAGAGGACTCCTCCATACGGACAGAACTACACACAAACAAGAGAGATCATTTTTAACATTGTGTATTTACATTTCAATTAATCAATCAATCAATCAATCAATCAATCAATCAATCAATCAATCAATCAATCAATCAATCAATCAATCAATCAATCAAATTCCTAGCATTACTCAATTTGCTAATTCCACAAATAAATAATATATGCATTATAGTATAAATACATTTTGCTGTTAAAAATGACAGTATATTTTCTAAATTGCTTTAATGTCTTTTATTTGAAGGCATAATACTAATTAAATGTACAAATTAAACCATGTTAGGTTATTTATTTATTTATTTATTTTAAATAAAAATAATAAAATTAATAATAATAATAATAATAATAATAATAATAATAATAATAAAGATAATAATAAAAATAAGATAATAATAATTATTTTAATAATATTAATAAAGTTAATAATAATAATAATGATGATGATAATAAAAATAACAATAAAACATATATAATAATAATAATAATAATAAAGATAATAATAATAATAAGGTGAGCAGTGGCGCAGTAGGTAGTGCTGTCGCCTCACAGCTAGAAGGTCGCTGGTTCGAGCCTCGGCTGGGTCAGTTGGCGTTTCTGTGTGGAGTTTGCATGTTCTCCCTGCATTCGCGTGGGTTTCCTCCGGATGCTCCGGTTTCCCCCACAGTCCAAAGACATGCAGTACAGGTGAATTTGGTTAGGCTAAATTGTCGGTAGTGTATGGGTGTGAATGAGTGTGTGTGGATGTTTCCCAGAGATGGGTTGCGGCTGGAAGGGCATCCGCTGCGTAAAAACGCGCTGGATAAGTTGGCGGTTCATTCCGCTGTGGTGACCCCGGGTTAATAAAGGGACTAAGCTGAAAAGAAAATGAGTGAATGAATAATAATAATAATAATAAGATAATCATAATAATAATAATAATCATAATAATAATAATAAAAATAATAATAATAATAAAAATAATAATAATAATAATAATAATAATAATAATAATAATAATAATAATAATAATAATAATAATAATAATAATAAAAACAATAATAATATTAATAACAATAATAATAACAATAATAATACTAATAATAATAATAATAATAATAATAATAATAATGATAATAATAATAATAATAATGATAATAATAATAATAATAATAATCTGCACTATTTTAAATTTAGAGGTGTGTATTTTTACTAGATTGCTTCTTTTTACATAAAACATACACCAGGGCCTAAACATTTGTAGTTTTTGTTTAGCATTTATAGACATAGATTTAATATAATTGAGTTTTTTGTTGTTAGTTATTATTATTAACTGTATATCCATTATAATTTATAATATTTATTACAATAAGTCACATATTTTACTGTAAAAAATTAAGATTATTAAAGCAGCTTACAATAATAAAAGACAAACTTAAGTGTTATTGTTGCATAAATTCAAATCATTTAAAATTAATTCAATTTAATCTGTGAAGCAGCTGAAATGAAGACAAATTAGTCATAAATCTAACCAATTAGTTCAGTCTAGTTCAGCTCAATTACTGTCCATGTTCAAAAGTTCATCAATCATGAAACAAGATAGCTCTACAAATAAAGTGCTGTCGATGTTATGAATATTTCTGTCATTATTTGACCAAATTATGCTCCATTTAATTATAATTTTATTCTTATTTACATTAAAGGACATTTCAGATCATCCCCTTATTATGTCTTAAATACAAATGCAAAGTAAATTGTTACTCAGACTCCACAATATGAGAAAACAAACCGTGTCCTAGATAATAACAGAACAATGTGTGACCTGAAAGTAGGGTTTGTGTTTGACCTGGGCTGAATGATTGAGTTAGGTTATATGTAGGTCTTCTGTGAGAACTGGAATCTAGAGGCTTGGATTAGAGATTAAGGATTAGTTTTTTCAGCAGACAGTCACACTCAACTCTAAGATTAAAGCTTTTACGTTCGTGTGCATGTAAAATTTCACACCCTCTTGCTCTCAATTTCTTTTAACATTAAATAGCATCCTGTCTAAATTGGAAATGTGCCATATGATGGAAGTAAAATGTGTGCAAACGCCATTTTATGTTGCCTGCGTACACCCACGTCCGTGTGTCTGCATTAAAAAAAAAGCCTTACAAATGGCCAGTGGCAGAAAATCAAACCAGGCAGGAGGTTTCTTTAGCTTTTAAAAAGGCGTGCTATCGCTCTCCATGTTCCCTCTGTAGATCTGTGTGGAGCTGGCTGTGTGTTAAGAAAGGATTAGCTTTGTGTCCTGAAAACATCAAGCGTCTCGGGTCATTCCCGAACATCACAGTATCAACTTGTCATGGAAGAACGAGGAGAAAATGCATTTCAGATGCTAGTTGTAGGACCCTTCTGTTGATCAATTTTCCAGCCTTTTCTTATATCATAAAAACTATTCATGGCTTATTTATGACTAATATTTTTATGAGCACTCACTGCTGTCTCTGCCAACCATTTTGCAACACAGCCACACTGAAAAAAAATTATTCATTGGATTTACTCAATTTTTTAAGGTAAGTGGTTGCAAACAATTTATATGAGCTGAATTTAAACAACCAACCTTAAAAATTAAGTAAATCCATTCTTTTTTCTGTGCATGCTACACACAAAAAAAATTATTACTGCTGCTTGTTCAGACTACCTGTTTAAATTGAGCTGAAACATTGAAACACCAAGTTCTTTGGCCTATTTATGTATATGTTCAGTCCACTTAAATTTGGAAACCATTAAGTTAACTTAAGCGTTTAGTGTTGGGACAACATGAAGGAATTGTGTTGGTCCAACTACCTGGTTAGTGGACTTGTAGTTCTCAGATTGCTTTGCATGGGATTGAATTACAAGAGCGAAATGTTGACAATAAAAGCAATTTTGTGTGTTTAAAGTTAATAAAAAGACTTGTTAGAGTTTAATCTTCACTTTAGTTTGAAGATTTAGAAGAGTTTCATGTGATGCTTTGGGTTTTGAGATTGCCACCTTGTAGAAGCACCCATTCTTTTAGTGTTGGCAGCTTATTTAGCAAAAATGCAGTTTGTTGCTTTGCACAGTGAGCAATAACTGTCCTAAATGAGTTCTGAGATCAGTCTCAATCAACTGTATGTGTACATGCTTAAAAATGGCTCTTTTAGTTCATTTAGGATAACTTCAAATTATCCTGAGGAAACCCATGCGAACACGGGGAGAACATGCAAACTCCACACAGAAATGCCAACTGACGCAGCCAGGACTCGAACCAGCAACCTTCTTGCTGTGTATGCTAAAATAACAGAGAAAGACATTATAACTTGAACAGCATCTACGCTTATGTAAGTCTTTTTCTCCTTGTCCCGAGCTCTCCATAATCCTGGACCGGGCCGTATCCTGAGCAGATGCTGTGGTGGTCACGGAGGAGTGGAGAGCGGGAGACCTACTCCTGAAAGACCCCAGTGACACAAAAGTTTCCACATCGTTCCCGTGGGCCAGCCTGAACACCCACTGGTGTCCTACTCAGACCTACAGCTTCTCCATGATGGACGTCCAGCGTTCTCCAGCCCTAGACTGCAGATCTGCACAAGAAGAAGCTTGGCCAGACGAGAAGTGGTCGTGGCCAACTCAGCCTCGTCTCTCTCAAGGTTTTTTTTTTCTTCACTTTCGCCAATTGGTAAAGTTTGTACCTCTTACTGGCGACCTTATTGCTGTGAGGCCACAGTGCTAACCACTGAGCCACTGTGCCACCACGTTTTGGAGTGTAAATTGTTAATGTGATGCAAAAATGAAATTTCAAAAGTCCATTTTAAGTGTCACTTGTTCCTTCAGAAATCAATCTAATATGATAATTTGCTGCTTAAGATACTTCTGTGACGCTTCAAATTATTTCAATCAACCATTAATCTGTTAAACTGTTTAAACTATCCTAAAAGCATAATGTCTGCAGAAGAAAAGAGGCAGAAAAAACATTTTAGTTGCCCTCCCCCACCTCTTTCCTTCCTGATGAATGTTTGCAGTCCAAGGTCAGACGTTTACTGCTGCTATTACATGCTGTGTATGTGTGTGTGTGTGTGTGTGTGGAAGCCATTTTAAAGAGCTGTGAAGTGGCAGTCAGTAAGGCGAATGCATTATTAATGAGAAACACTGGACCAAATACATGATCCTCGGCTAATGTTCAAACATCCTCCATCTCTCCATCTTCCTGTCTGCCTCTTCGTCCCTCTGTCCATTTCCACCTGCATATCAATGTCATTACTTCCCCCACTGATCATTTCTCTGTCTGACATCCAAAAAACTATGTGTTGTCTGTGATTTGATTTTTTTTTTTGTAGAATCACAATAGAAAAGATGTGATGTTTGCCCTTGCAAGTGTCACTTGGGTTGCTTGTGCATTGCTAAAGTGTTCTGACTGGCTTTATCACTTTGATATCCCTTGACAGATCACCAATTTCTTGATGTCTGGGAGCTTGCACATCTTTGTGACCCTTTGAGCTATACTCGGAGTCTCCTGGTAGGGTAACTTAAGCCAGGCAGGTTAAAAAGAAGAGGTCAAACTAACTATAATCCGCCGGTCCTCCAGTTTAGAGGTTTGGGCACAGGATTAACAACCTAGTCCCGTATAAAAATAAATGTCTTGTTACAAAAAGAGCAACAAAGAGAACCAAAATGGTTGATGGGCTACTAGAGTCATTAGAAGATACTCAAATGAGCTTCAGTATTGGAAGCTGAAAGGAATCCATTGACAGGAAAGTGCAAGTCCTGGTATTCTGGACTGTGTGAATCATGTATAAAACTGGCTCATGTTCAACTAAATATTAGAATCTACACATCAATGGTATAAGTGGCTGTTTCACTCCAAAGATGCAAATTAGTGTTGATGGTTTGTTCTTGAACGATTCGTTCATTTTGCCAGGGGGATAGAAGATCAGCTCCTTTTTCTAGTCTTCTATTGGGTTTGAGTCATTCGATCATCACTCGAAAGACTGAAGTCAATCATATGCAGTCAGAGCTGGAAAAAGATTTGATATGTTCAATTCTACAATCTTCGGTTTGAGTCGTTGGTTCATCACATGAAAGTTATAATACGATAGAGAAAGACACTATAACTTGAACAGCATCTACGCTTATGTTAGACTGTTTCTCCTTGTCCTGGAACTCCATAATCTTGGACCGGGCCATATCCTGAGCAGATGCTGTGGTGGTTACGGAGGAGTGGAGAGCGGGAGACTTACTCCTGAAAGACCCCAGTGACACAAGAGTTTCCACATTGATCCCATGGGCCAGCCTGAACACCCACTGGTGTCCTACTCCGACCTACAGCTTCTCCATGATAGACGTCCAGCGTTCTCCAGCCTCCGGTGCCTAGGACTCACTTTCGTCAGTTGGTAAAGTTTGTACCTCTTACTGGCTTGCTTGATTTGGGACTTGTAGAGATGGACATCGATGGATTTGCTCTTCAGTGTTTGGACTTTCAGCAGTGAAAATTAAACCACACTGAACTGAACTAAACTGAACTTCAACTCTGAAAACTGGACTGACCCAGTTTCAATTCACTAGAACTTCTATGTTAAGCTGCTTTGACACAATCTACATTGTAAAAGTGCTAGAGAAATCAGGATGAATTGAATTTAATATAAGCCAATCATATACAGTCTGAGCCGTGAAAAGATTTGATTCATTAATGTCTTGAGTCATTGGTTTGAGTCTTCTTTATATGCTGTCACATGATGAACAAACAACTGAAATTCACAAGAATTGAAAATGTGAACTAATCATGGGTCCTTTCGGTGCATAGGCTAAGCTTATATGACTATAAGACTTACCAGAGGAGATGAGCTGATGTAATCATGGGCAAAAGACCAGGTAAACAATGAAGGATTATTTTTTCTCTTTCTTATAGTATTAGTTATGACTTGTTTGTAATGTGATTAATGTTTGGGCTAGTTGTAAATGTGTTTGGAAGCATCTCGTAACATTTTAATAATATTGTGGCAAAGTAATTGATATGAACGAAATTACGAAACAGGACTCAAAGGTCCTAGTCATAAATGTGATCTGAATCTGCCATCACTATGAGTCATGCCCCATTCACGCGGGGCGTCAGCGTCAACGCTTCCCATTCACTTTGAATGGGTGAAATCAGGCGTTGCCGTACTGCATTGTGAATCCTTTGGCGCCACTTCAATGGCGTTGCTCGCTGCAGAAGTTGGGGCTTTCTTAACTTTTCAACCACCAATGGAAGCGTCAGCCAATCAGATCACTGTATGGAAATACACCACCTCAGACAGCAGCCGATTGCTGACTAATTTCATTGCCTGACGCTGCTATGACGATCGCATCAGCCCCAACTTCAGACATGCCCTCTGTCAAGCGTTGACGCTGAAGCCCCATGTGAATCAGGCGTTAGACTTGTGTGCAAAACTGGAATATCTCAAAAAACATTAGCATAAAGCACCGTTTGCATCCAATGAGTCAAAAAGTACAAAATTGTAACTTCCTGATAAAACTGGCACCAAATATCAGAAAGAAAATAAAAAAAAGAAAGTTTGCTTTGATGTGAAAAGCCACTGTGGGTATTTTTTCTTATTAGGGGCTTTTGGGGGCATGAAAAAACAGTTCTGGAGGTAAAAATAATAATAATAATAATAATAATAATAACAATAATAATAATAATAATAAGGTGACACGGCGGCGCAGTAGGTAGTGCTGTCGCCTCACAGCAAGAAGGTCGCTGGTTCGAGTCAGTTGGCATTTCTGTGTGGAGTTTGCATGTTCTCCCCGCGTTCACGTGGGTTTTCCTCCCCCACAGTCCAAAGACATGTGGTATAGGTGAATTGGGTAGGTTAAATTGTCCATAGTGAATGAGCATGTATGGAGGTTTCCCAGTGATGGGTTGCGTAAAACATATGCTGGATAAGTTGGCGGTTCATTCCGCTGTGGTGACCCCAGATTAATAAAGGGACTAAGCCGAAAAGAAAATGAATGAATGAATGAATGATTGAATGATTAATAATAATAATAATAATATAATAATAATATAATAATAATAATAATAATAATAATAATAACACTGAACCACTGTGATGACAGACTTTGGCTAAAGGATTTTACAATGAGCAAAACAACATGTGCTGCCCCCCCCAAACAAAAAGTAGTGTCAACCCTTGCTGGTGTAAAGTTCAACTGATAAACATGATTAACAAATCGTGCCATTGCCAGGCCATTGCTTAAGCATTCTCAGTGGCTTTAACACATTGCTGTGCAGCTGCCAGGCCATTGCTTATATGTTCTGACTGGCTTTAAAACATTGTGTGGTTGCCAGAACATTATTAAGCGTTCAAACTGGCATTATCACAGTGCTGTGAGTCTGACAGGCTTTAACACGTTGTGCAGCTGCTAGGGTATTGCTAAATTGTTCTGAATGGATTTAACACACTGCTGTTAGGTTGATAAGGTGTTCTGGCTGGCTTTTAAAAAGTCACTTTGTTAAAAGAACATTGTTTTGTATATTTGGTACACTCAGAAATAAAGGTACATGAGCTGTCACTGGGGCAGTACCATTTCAAAAGATACATATTTGTACCCAAAGAGTCCACAGTTCCTCAAAGGTGCATATTAGTGCCCAAATGTACCTAAAAAGTACCTTTGAGGTACATTTGTGGACCTTTCAGGTACAAATACGTACCTTTTGAAAAGGTACTGCCCCAGTGACAGCACCTGTACCTTTATTTCTGAGAGTGTAAAGCACTGTGTTGACCCAGAAAGCATTTTTTGTGTTTAAAAAAAAAGATAGATGTCTAAACATAGACGTCTTGGGTAAAACAAAGGCTTTATTGGGGCTGTCAGTGACAATCTAATAGATGTCTAAGAATAGCCCAACATTAGACTACTGTTCAAGTAAAAATGAATGAATGACCCCACGTCTGAGAATTTGATTACTAGTTTTGATCTAGTTTTGGGCTATTCTTAGACACATAGATTTTCACGAACAGACCAAATGTAACCTTCTTTTAAGCCAAAATGTCTATCTTTATGTCTATTAGACATCTATTAAACACAAATGTTTCTTGAGGACATGTAAAAAAAACAAAAACTAATTCTTTTGCACATACTGTACATTATTTTTTGCTTGACTTTTCTCTGCCTCTTTTTAAACATGCAAAATACTTATCGTACTGAAAGTGTCGTGTGCTCTGATTGGCCAGTTAACGCAATGCATTGTGATTGCCCAAATACCCCTAGCATGTGACAGAAATAGTCGATCTCTCAAAATAGTTTTGCTTTCACAAGGAAACACAGAGCATCTACATGGCAAGACAACAAGAATAATACAGCAAGAACAAAAGTTACTCTTTCTTTGCATATTAATTTGACCAGTGTGTTGACAATATCCCCACAGTGATGATTTGCTAGAGTGAACTTTAATGAGGTATTTTATGAAAGCATGCGGTCTTAAGTTTTATAAACAAATGTATATTTGGATATAATGATAGTTCTTATACAGTTGAAACTAGAAGTTTAGATACACTGTATAAAAAGGCACATAATCATTTAAAAAAAGTCAGATGTTAATGTGACTAAACTTTTCTCTTTTAGGTAAGTTAGGATTATCAAATTTGTTTCTGTTCTGCTTAATAGCAGAATAATGAGAGAGATATTGTTGAGAAATTGTTATAACTTTTCTTGAAAGTCAAGTTTATATACAGTAAGATTATTATGCCTCTGAAGAAGCTCAGATGATGGTGTCAAGGTTTTGGAAGTTTCTGATTGGCTAATTGACAACATTTGAGTTAATTGGAGGCACAACTGTAGAATGGTATTTAAGGAAAACCTCAAACACACTGCTTCCTTGTGTGACAACATGGGAAAATCAACAAGCCAGAATCAACAAAAAAAGCCAGATTACAATTTGCTAATTTACACTTGGAAAAAGACTAATGTTTGGAGACATGTCCTGTGGTCTGATGGAGCTAAGATTGAACTGTTTGGCCATAATGACAAGTGTTACATTTGGAGGACAAAGGGGAAAGCTTACAAGTCTAGGAATACTATCCCTACTGTGAAGTATGGGGGCGGCAGCATCATGTTGTAGGGCTGTTTTGCTGCAGGAGGGACTGGTCCACTTCACAGCATAGATGGCATTATGAAGAAAGAACATTATGTAGGAATACTGAAGCAACATCTCAAGACATCAGCCAGGAAATTAAAACTTGGCCACAAATGGGTCTTCCAAACAGACCATGACCCTAAGCATACTGCCACATTAGTTCAAATGTGCTTTAAGGACAACAGAGTGAATGTTTTGGAGTGGCCATCACAAAGCCCTGAGCTCAATCCTATAGAAAATTTGCGGGCAGAGTTGAAAAAGCTTGTGCGAGCAAGACAGCCTACAAATCTGACTCATTTACACCAATTCTGTCAGGAGGAATGGGCCAAAATTCCTGCAAACTATTGTGAGAAGCTTGTGGAAGAGACCCAAAACATTTGACCAAAGTTATACATTTTAAAAGCAAAAATACCAAGGAAATGTGTGTAAACTTTTGACTGTCTAGAAATTAATAAACATTTATCAAAAATAAATTCTCTCATTATTCTGGCATTTAGCAAATGTAAATGATTTAGGTAATCCTAACGGACCTAAAATAGTAAACGTTTAGTATGATTTACCATCAGACATTTTTTAAAAAAATGGTAATGTGTACTTTTTTTAGAGTACATGTAAACTTCTGGTTTCAACTGTATATGCACAGTTCTTATTAATGCAGCTTGTAACATCTTAAAGACAAAGGGAAACATTAAACTTGCTTTAATGCATTGTTGTGCGTCTGCTACATCTCTAAAACAATATGTTCTTTGACTATGGCTTGGATGCCTTCATCTTCTAAGATCAAAAAAATCCTCAAGTTTTATTTCAGTATGTTTCTATATTCCTTTCTGAAAAGGAATATCGAGTAGGGGGCGGGGCTTTCTTTTTGTGCATCCTTTGCTCATAGCAAACTTAAGGTCAGAGGGCTGTGGTTAAAAATATTGTGCCTGAAACGTCAAATCGATGTCATCAGAGAAGAACCAACACCCCAAACATGGAAGCAAAGGGTCAGAATTTGATCGAACATTACTAAAACCTTTTTTTTCGTGTGTGTGGATTAACTAAAGGATTAAATGTTCACCTACAGAATAACAATATTAAACAAAAAAAAACTTTGCAAATATTAATATTACACAAGACCTTCGAAATATCTTAGCATATCTTCATTTAAATTCAGGGTTTTGGGGTTTTTCAAAACATGAAAACTTGAAAAATATATAGAGCAAGCCACCAATGAAATCATCATATATCTACTTAAACACGAGACGAAAGCAAGAGCATCATCAATGTGAAATTAATTTTGCAGTGCTTTTTCAGAGCACATAAATTGCGAGACAGGAATCCAATTAAATGCATGAAAATGATTTGCGTGGCTACATTAGCTCCCATTAAACCTTGCTGTAATTAGAAAGGAATCAGTGTACCACTAATGAAGATCGGAGGTCATTCAGTCACACACATACGCAGCCTTGACATATGTGAACAAGCTAGCCAGTCTGTTGTCTGCAATGTCCTTCGTTGCCATCGTTTTGCCGACATAGCTGTAGGCGATACTTGAATCGCTGCATATGACCTACTTCTGCTTCCATGGAAATTGTTGCTGTACAGATGTATGGTCAACTAGCGGCTGCTATATTATATTTTAGGATAGGCTCATTCAGAAGAAGTTGTAAACAAAGGTTTCCCAGTACAGCCCAGTGGTTTATAAGTAATATAAAGCCTGTGACAGCATCAGATGTTAATAGAGGTAAAGATATCAGTCTTATACTAATATTTTATTTAAAAATAATCAGATTTTCCCTAACAGTCTTAAAATGACATTGAGATTTTATAATATGTTAGATTTCTTTTGCTAGATTCAGTCATGTTATGAGCCTCAGTTTGTGTACTTAATGCAATATTATTAGTCTGACATTGATAATTCCAAAACAAGATAAAGGTACATTAAATTAATTGATTTAACAGTGTCAGACACATTAGACTCTGTTGCTGGATAAAAATTAAAACACTAGATGACTGAGTACACAGTGCATGATATACGTATTGTTATGTAGTTTGTTATCTATGTTTGGTCACTTAAAAATGTATATTTTATATATTTATGTTTTATTAATTGTCAAATATTATACATGATTTGTTTATACGCTGCCTGACAAAAGTCTTGTTGTTGACCCCAGTTGCAAGAGCAACAAATAATAACTTGACCTCTAGTCGATCACTTGGAAAAGTGGCAGAAGGTAGATTTTTCTGACGGATCATCACAAATACTGCAGAAGACCTACTGGAACCCGCATGGACCCAAGGTGATCTGCAGAGTGGATGGCAACATCAACAGCCTGAGGTATCAAGACATTTGTGCTGCCCATTACATTACAAAGCACAGGAGAGGGCAAATTCTTCAGCAGGATAGCGCTCCTTCTCTTACTTCAGCCTCCACATCAAAGCTCCTGAAAGCAAAGAAGGTCAAGGTGCTCCCGGATTGGCCAGCCCAGTCACCAGACATGAACATTGTTGAGCATGTCTGGGGTAAGATGAAGGAGGAGGCATTGAAGATGAATCCAAGTATCTTGATGAACTCTGGGAGTCCTGCAAGAACACTTTCTTTGCCATTCCAGATGACCTTATTAAGAAGTGATTTGAGTCACTGCAGAGATGTATGGATGCAGTCCTCAAAGCTCATGATGGAGTCATGATGGAGATGATATTCATTCTGTTTCCACTGCACCATGACTTTATATTCTAATACTGGACATTATTTCTGTTAAGTGACAAGACTTTCGTCTAAGCAAAGTCAGACCTTACTGTCCTAATGAAATCATTCAAAATCAAGGCATGATCATATCTTAATTAGATTAAATAAGTGTAATCTAGAGGCCTTTTCCTTTCATATAAGCCACTTCTGATACTAAATGATCAACTAGAAGTCAAGTTATCATTTGTTGTTCCTTAAACTTGGATAGGCAACAAGACTTTTGCCAGGTAGTGTATATCATTTTCCATTCTCTACTTGTAAAATGGTAATTGAATAAACTAATTAACTTAATTTGACTTGCTTTAAAATAATAAGGCATGTTCAAAGTCTTACCTTTGCATTCCTGCTCTGAGGGACGCTGAATATCTCCAGTCTGAATTGGGAACTTTAGGCTGAAAAAAAAAAACAAAGAGAGAAAGAGATAACATTAAGCACTGAGACAGATCAAAAACCCAATATCGTCTCATTAATTAATCATGGGGTTCAGCCATGTGCTCATGATGGCTACACGAATATGGCTTTGGAGAAAGAGCTCAAGGTCAAGATTTCATAAATTTCTATCAGATTCACAAACATTCATGTTAATTTCAATTCCTTATCACCTAAATTAATGAATCCAGCCAGACCAACTATTCAAACAAGCAGGCACAAAGACAAATCAAGGTCATGAAAGCATGGAGGAGCAGAAGCAGTGGCTGAGATCGATCTGAATGAGTTTCCTCAGGGAGAGAGGGAGAAACTGAGGCATATGTGCAGACAAAATGCACAAGGTGAGAGTGAAACATACAAAGTGCAAGTAATAACTCTGTCCAAAATAAGATTATTAATATTACTTTTAACTTTGAATGGTGCATTGGGAGAAAACGGATCATTAAATTAAATGCATAAAAAATATGAGGGGAGATAATCTCTCAAAACAACAACTTATTCGCTTGAAATAGATGTAAATAAGTTACACAAATTATGTTATGCAAACTTATTTATTTATTTTTATAAATACATGTTTTTTTTCTTTAGATTTTAAGGAAACTTGGGGCATCACGTTGGTGCAGTGGGTAGCACGATCGCCTCACAGACAGAAGGTTGCTAATTCGTGCCCCGGCTGGGTCACTTGGCATTTGTGTGGAGTTTGCATGCTCTCCCTGTGTTCGCGTGGGTTTCCTCCAGGTGCTCTGGTTTCCCCCACAAGTCCAAACACATGTGCTATAGGTGAATTAGGTAAGTTAAATTGGCTGTAGTGAATGTGTGTGGATAAGAGTGTATGGGTGTTTCCCAGTGATGGGTTGCAGCAGGAAGGGCATCCGCTGCGTAAAACATATGCTGGATAAGTTGGTGGTTCATCCCCGTTCAGGGGTCGCCACAGCAAAATGAACCACCAACTTATCCAGCATATGTTTTACGGGGTAGGGACCAGGGGCGTTGCTAGACCCAATTTACTGGGGCACGTGCCCCAGTAAAAATCACCAGTGCCCCAGTAAACGTGTTGAGTTATGATTTACTTCATAATATGCAAAGTGTATTTATTAAGAGAGGTAATCCCGGAATAAAGACATTATTCTCTATGTGCAACCGAACCAACGCTGGTAAAAGCAGTGTAGTTTAATCAAAATGCAAACTGACGCATCTCTGCATGTGCGCAGAAAACCACACCCGCGTGCCTCACACACCGCTTCTGTTGGACCCTGCTTGACGCGCTGTTCTTCTCCCGGTGCGAGCCCCGGTTGTTAACATGCATGCCGAAAAAAGTACTTGCTGCTCATGCGCCGCTTATGCATTGCGAAGGTGACAGCACGCAGTGAGTTTTGTAAGTCGACAAAACTAAAGTTTAAATAATATGATTACTAAAAGCATGTCTCCTGATAATTTTTTTTATGAAGTAAAAAGGAGAGATGACGAGTCAGGGAGGTAAAGACTTACCTAATTCTCGCCCATGTCTAAGATAACAGATAATTCTATAAAACCTGTTTTTTTTGTATTCTATAGAATTGTCTGTAGAATTTCGTTGAAATGAAATTATTATTTATGCAAAAGATTTCTTAAATGATCTTAGCATCACTCCAGTTGTGTCTTTACGTTGTTTTCCAGTTACATTTAGGATTAATTTCTGTAATTTAGAATAATAATTGTACAATAACAATAATACTTTTATTTATTAATCATTTGTCGTGTATAATATATGTATATATATATATATATATATATATATATATATATATATATATATATATATATATATATATATATATATATATATATATTTTTTTTTTTTTTTTTAGGGGTGGGGTGTGCCCCAGTAGAGCTTTATGTCTAGCAACGCCCCTGTTAGGGACTAAGCCGAAAAAAAAAATTAATGATGAATGAATGAATGGTAACTTGCATGAAATGATTTGCTCCAACAGACACTGCAAACTTCCTTTATTAAAACGACAGCACATTGGGTTATTTAAACTCAAAAATGGGTCAGATATGGACAAACACAACAGTTGATTTAAAAAATGCTATTAAAATTTTAATTAAAAAAAAAGACAACAAGCAGGCGACGCAGTGGCGCAGTAGGTAGTGCTGTCGCCTCATAGCAAGAAGGTCGCTGGTTCGAGCCTCGACTGGGTCAGTTGGCGTTTCTGTGTGGAGTTTGCATGTTCTCCCTGCGTTCGCGTGGGTTTCCTCCGGGTGCTCCGGTTTCCCCCACAGTCCAAAGACATGCGGTACAGGTGAATTGGGTAGGCTAAATTGTCCGTAGTGTATGAGTGTGAATGAGAATGTATGGATGTTTCCCAGAGATGGTTTGCAGCTGGAAGGGCATCCGCTGTGTAAAACATATGCTGGATAAGTTGGCGGTTCATTCCTCTGTGGCGACCCCGGATTAATAAAGGCACTAAGTCGAAAAGAAAATGAATGAATGAATGAAAAAACAACAACATTGTGTTTGTCCATATTTAAACCCAGCGCTGGGTTAAAACAGCCCAGCACTTGATAAAAATTCAGGCATATAATGTGCCCTTTAAACCAATCTATTTGCCAACCATTTTCTCTCACACACATCTCCTGGTGGACATCCGTCACTGTGAAATCCAATTTGAAGTGTAATCAGCAAGGCCTGCCTTTTCTCCACACATCACACAACCACACACATACATCATACAAGCCAGCAAAACAACAATAAACCTGCCACCGGTCCTGCAGGAAACAACATAAACTAACCCTAATCTCCAAACCACAAAACTCCACAGACTGTCATATAAACCGTGTTTCCAAATAAACACTGCAGATCCCCAGTATACATTTGGACCAGTTGCAATGACCACATTTCAACCTCTAATACCTAGAAAGGGGGAAAACTAATAAATATACAGTGAGTAAATAAATACAAGTAAATAAATAAAAAAATAACAACAAAATAACAAACCCAGGTGATTCAAAAAGCATGCAAACTTCTGATACGGCGATTGTTTACAGCGCTCCCAGGCGTAATGTGCAATGAGTCATTCTGTTCAAGAAAATATCCATCAGGAGGAAGATTTCAAAAGATTTTGGATGACTAATACAAGGTTTCAATCATTTGCAGAAATTACAGACCATCAGTTTTAGCAAATTTAAGAGGTTTATAGTAAACAGGGAGGAATGCTGAGCGAAGAAACTGGAGATCTGTTTTTTATTCATCTCACATGTCTTTAATTTATCACTGTGCGTGTATGTGTGTGAGAAGAAAAGCAGATAAGGAGTGCAGTCTGATCTCGTCTCAGCAGCAGTTCCTTACTCTCTTTTTCTCATTTTCTCTCAGTTCCCTTCTAAGTGGACACACCTCGCCTAGATACAGCATTCGCACCTCTGCACCAACCAATCACAATCCTTCTATCCCCTTCTTTCCAAACCACACCGCCCTATCAGCTGCGAGCTCGGCTCCAGTAGCACTTAATCACACACAGGGAGAACAAACATGACTGACATTTAATGAGAACGGCTGAAATGGGCCAGTAATTACTTCACAAATAAGAGGCGCTCACAACAGAGAAACACTTTAGGCGGACGGTAATGCCTGACACACTCACAGCCCGATCAAAAAATAAATAAATGCACTTGGTTTGCAATGAAGATCTCTGGCGAATCTCATCCCAAAAGGGAAGACTTGCTTAGTATAAACTTATAGTCACAGTAAAGCTTAATAGACAAAGTGCTGACAAAACCTATCTATCTATCTATCTATCTATCTATCTATCTATCTATCTATCTATCTATCTATCTATCTATCTATCTATCTATCTATCTATCTATCCATCCATCTATACATCCATCTATCTATCTATCTATCTATCTATCTATCTATCTATCTATCTATCTATCTATCTATCTATCTATCTATCTATCTATCTATCTATCTATCTATCTATCTATCTATCTATCTATCCATCCATCCATCCATCTATAGATCCATCTATCTATACATTCATCTACAGTCTCTATCTATACATCCATCCATCTATCCATCCATCTATCCATCCTCCATCCATCCATCCATCCATCCATCCATCCATCCATCCATCCATCCATCCATCCATCCATCCATCCATCCATCCATCCATCCATCCATCCATCCATCTATCTATCTATCTATCTATCTATCTATCTATCTATCTATCTATCTATCTATCTATCTATCTATCTATCTTTCCATCCATCCATCCATCCATCTATAGATCCATCTATCTATACATTCATCTACAGTCTCTATCTATACATCCATCCATCTATCTATCTATCTATCTATCTATCTATCTATCTATCTATCTATCTATCTATCTATCTATCTATCTATCTATCTATCTATCTATCTATCTATCTATCTATCTATCTATCTATCTATCTATCTATCTATCTATCTATCTATCTATCTATCCATCCATACATCCATCCATACATCCATCTATACATTCATCTACAGTCTCTATCTATACAGCTATACATCTATCAATCCACCCATCTATCTATCCATCCATCCATCCATCCATCCATCCATCCATCTATCTATCTATCTATCTATCTATCTATCTATCTATCTATCTATCTATCATCTATCTATCTATCTATCTATCTATCTATCTATCTATCTATCTATCTATCTATCTATCTATCATCTATCCATCCATACATCCATCTATCTATCTATACATTCATCTACAGTCTCTATCTATCTATCTATCTATCTATCTATCTATCTATCTATCTATCTATCTATCTATCTATCTATCTATCTATCTATCTATCTATCTATCCATCCAATCAACCATCCATCCATCCATCCATCTATCCATACATCCATCCATCTATACATTCATCTACAGTCTCTATCTATACAGCTATACTTCTATCAATCCACCCATCCATCTATCTATCTATCTATCTATCTATCTATCTATCTATCTATCTATCTATCTATCTATCTATCTATCTATCTATCTATCTATCTATCTATCTATCTATCTATCTATCTATCTATCTATCTATCTATGCCAATCATGCTAAGCTGTGTTGTCAGATCTAAGGCCTATCAATTTGTTTTGATGGACGATGTCCAAAGTGAAGCTGTGTAACTAAACGAAAGAGTCCGGAGAGTCTCTCTAGAGGGATTTAAGTGTGGGTACAGAGAAACTGGAGTGTTGTTTGAGCTTCACACCTCTAAATATAAACACACCCAGCTGTCCTGAAAGAGCGCACTGCAGAACAGGCTGGAGAGAAAGAGCGAGAAAGAGAGAGAGAGAAAAGGCGAGAGAGCTTCTATCTACAGTGAATTCATTCGACTGATGAAATGCAATTTGATGACAGCTTCAAGCAAGTGGAAAAGAGTATGATACTGTAAATCATCCAAAAATGCTATCGCTAACACATGCATTCTTGCAGTGCACTCTGAAGACCGCTGCTGTGAATTAATGAGGCACAAAATAAAAAATAAAAAGTATAAGTGCTCCAGTACAACAGGAGGCATCCATTACATAGTGTACACTAAGCAGGACACCTGAGCTTTCCAGTGCTGATAACAGGCCTGTAGCTGAACTGCACACAGTCAGCAATGCAACTCTAGTACACCCTAAAAACAACTTGTTACTTTTCTTTGCAATTCATTCACTAGCATTTTCTGATACGCTACGCTCTCAGAAATAAAGGTACGCGAGCTGTCACTGGGGTGGTACCTTTTCAAAAGGTACACATTTGTACTTAAAGGGTCCATATTGATATAAAGTATATATTAGTACATACAAATTTTAAGAGGAACACTTTTGTACTTTTTAGGTACTAATATGTACCCTTTAGGTATTAATATGGACCATTTAGGTACAAATTTGTACCTTTTGAAAAGGTGCCACCCCAGTGACAGCTCACATACCTTTATTTCTGAGAGTGCATATACCAATACTTTTTAAATATATTCTCACACAGCAAATTATGAGGTGTTGAATTTCTGGTGTAAGCCCCTGTAGTGTTATAGTGTTAAAATCCAAGTGTACATATACTGTTTTTAACACTGATGTGGGTTAAAATAAATGCTTAAACACTCATTTTGGTAAGGCAAAAGAAAAGAGTTTGTTGACATTATTATTATTATTATTATTATTATTATTATTATTATTATTATTATTCCAGGGTGTTAAAACATTCAAATATACACTTTTCTTTGTGAATTTCATGTGGGAAAAATGTTAACTTTTACTCAAGTCAGTTTTAGGCAGTGGTGATAAAGTATTTAATCTAGTATACAATTTTTGCACTCTTATTGTAAAATTATTTACTCTGCTTAAGTGTATATATTCAACACTTTTTAAAGTGTAACTTATAGACTGGGCTGGTGGGACTCACCATATACACCAGAAGAGAGTGTAATTTAACACCTTTGGTGTTATATGTACACTGGACAATTTGCCCTGCAGGTGTTAAAAATGTTTAATGTTATGTGCATTTTTACACTTTGGGTGTAAAATATTTTACACTGCAGAAGTGTATATATTTAACACTTTTGAAAGTGTAACCTGGACACTTGGCTGATGGGACTCATGTATACACCAGAAAAGTGTTAAATTCAACACCTGTAGTGTAAAATGTACACTGGCAAATTTGTTGTGCATTCTTTCAAAGGCAATATGGTAGCTTGAAAAACAGGATTTGTCATCTGCACTAGAAGGAATAATATCTATAAATTATAGCAACAATGTTGCTTGTAATAAAATTTGCATTTATTGTGAACAAAATAATATAAAATAAAGACTTATATTGTGTTTGCTCCCCTTTTGATGCTTGTAATTGTAACATATCACTCTCTACTTTTATTGTGTGTGTGTAAGTATATATATATATACACACACACACAGTGTGCGAATTATCACGATCAGGGAGGTCAACTGTTTTGGTTAGTTTGTGTAATACCTGCTTCAGTCATTTATGTATTTATCATCTAGTTAATTAATAAAACATATTTAAGTTTGTAATCTGAGTATTCATTGATTAGCCATTTCAGATGTTACCGTAGGTTAAACTACAAACTATGCGTCTAATTTGACATTACTTTCAGGCTAAATGTAGATACAAACACCTATTTTATGAAAAAAAAAAAAAAAAAGTCTTGTGAACACAATGTCTATGGGTCCTCTAGATCTGACAATTTCAGACTTTTTCCTTGAATAGACTGATTGGCGCGACGCATTCACGATGGTTTGAACCGTTATAGGGGTGGTCAAATGTAAATTTGTTTTATCTATTACTTTAATTATTAACATTATTATTTAAAATACAGATCAGCAGTGGTGGAAGGAGTACTGAAAAAATCATACTCAAGTAAGAGTACCACTACTTGCCCAAAAATGTAGTGCAAATAGAGTAAACGTTTCTGTTGTAAATATTACTCAAAGTATGAGTAAAAAGTAGCCCTTTTAAAAAGTACTCAAGAGTAGTGAGTATTACACTGTGAAAGGTTACATGCAGTTTGTGCGTGTGTAAACGTAACATTCTGTACTGATTGATTAGGGCCATTTGACGATTTCAGTCAACATACAGTAGGCACCGGTCATTTTATCAGTGACATGTCTCTGAGTGATTGCTTGTAAAGATTTTGGACATCTTCTTGGGCACTTTCCAATCATGTTTTGAAATTGTTCATTAGGATGCAAAATTATTATTAAAATTCGATTGGACTGGAATGATATATTTTTTCTACTTTAGCCAATCCCCATAGACAAGAAAAAAATAAAGTAGTGACTGCAGGCTGAAGGAAAATAATGGAGTAAAAGTAACGATACAGCACTAGAAATGTACTCACGGGAAAGTGAAAGTACATATTTTTAAAACTGAATTACAATTACAATTACAAATTACAATTCCTGGGAAAAACTACTCAATTACAGTAATTTGAGTATTTGTAATTTGTTACTTTACACCACTGAAGATCAGAGTAAAATATGTATCAGTATTAAAGGACTGACCCCCATACATCCTGTTCTGACGTCCTTCACAGGGATCAAGCATTAATTAGTGGAGTCAATCCCCCCTAAACTCCCCTGTAATTCGCACCCTGTATATACACACACATATACACAGTAAAGCCTGAATTGATTTATACCCATAGCAAATTCTGAGTTTCTTGTTTTCACAATGATGCCTCTTGTACTTTGTTGTATTACCTTTTGGGAGAAGCCTGTGTCATTTCCAATCAAAAAAAACTAAAGTTGAATAAAAGTAACTTTAGTCAGAATTTGCCATGAGTATGAATCATTTCAGGCTTGACATATAAACATTTGCCTCAATTTTATGGCGAAAAAAAAAATGATTTTATGCTTGATGGTTTATTTAGCATCACCATATCTGAGAGTGCAAAGATGAGGATAGATGGATGAGTCACTTGATGGATGCTGAGAGAGTGTGGGCACTGCACACACCTGTATTGCCGTAGCGTCGGGCATGCTCAGTCTGCGCACAAACTGTCCGCTTTGTCCAGTGAAGAAGCGGTCTGCCCCTGAACCCCAAGTCCCACTCAACGGCCGGCCCGTATTGTAGAACATGAAAGTGTCACTTCCTGAGGTGGCGGTCAGGCAGGTCTTATAGCAGTATGTTTTGGTTAGAGAGCCATTTCCTCGGACCTCAATGTAGTGTGGCTCCACCTTCAGGTCTCTGCGCATTACTGCGGCCTGTTGATGGACAGTGACTCCACCAGCAGCACCTCCTCCACTTGTAGCTCCACCGCCTCCTCCACCACCTCCTCCATCTTTTGGTGTCTTTTTTATAGTTGTTGTCTTTTTCTTTTTAGAGCCACAGCAAGGAGAGCAGGAGCAAGCATCTGGCTGGCTGCAGTAAGCATGGCATCGAACAATTGCAAGGACGAAGACGGTGAGCAAGAAAACAAAGGTGGTGGCACTGAGGGCGATAAGAAGATATAGGGTTACTTCTGAGAACATCATTGTGCCGTGTGGCCTGATGATGCGTTTGGGGTCTGGAGCCACCTTCGGTGGCAGCTCCATAACTGCAACGTTGATCGTTGTAGATGCAGAGCGAGCAGGTGAACCATGGTCACGTACATGCACGGTGAGGCTAAACACTGTCGAATTGTCCTCGATTACTCGTCTCGTAGTGCGGATCTCACCTGTGTGCTCGTGTATTTTAAACAAGTCCAGTTCTGGCGCATGATGGAGGTTGTAAAGCAACCAGGCATTTTCTCCAGCATCCAAGTCCCATGCCAGAGCACGAGAAACAAGAAACCCTGCTTCTGAATTACGTAAAATAGTCTCTGTGGAGTGGGAGCCGTTTGCTACTGCGCGAACAAACTGTGGGCTGTGGTCGTTAGAGTCCATGATGTAAATGTAGACAGTTGCTACCCTGCTCAAGGGTGGCACACCGTTATCTTGTGCTTTCACTTGAAAATGAAACTCGCGCAGCTTCTCAAAGTCAAACGATCGGAGTGCATAGACCTCTCCGGTAGCAGGTTTGACAGAAACATAAGATCCCACAGAAACTCCATGGTTGTTGTCGGTGAGGATGGTGTATGTGATGCGTGCGTTCTCACCGGCATCAGGGTCGGTTGCTTTGATGACACACAGAGGTGCACTGGGTGCATTGTTTTCTGAGACGTAAACAGTGTATGAAGTCTGTTTAAAACGTGGCGGGTTGTCATTTATGTCTGCCACTTCCACTCGCACTGTCATCGAGGATGAAAGAGGTGGCGTTCCACCATCTGTAGCCGTAACCGTAACATTATACGAAGATATAGTCTCTCGATCCAGAAGGGCAGAGGTAGCAATGGTGTAATGATTTCGGAATGATTTGATTTTAAAGGGAAGGTCAGGTGGGATGATGTCCAAGCTGACCTGTTTGTTTTGTCCAGAGTCTTTGTCATTTATGCTGATTAAAGCCACCACAGTGTCTGCCCGAGCATCCTCTCGAACAGGGCTGGATAGAGAGGACAGCACAATCTCAGGAGGATTATCGTTCACATCCAGCACCTCCACCACCACTTTACAGTGCACAGCTACAGCTCCTTGGCCTCGGTCTGCTGCCTGGATGTACATCTCGTAGCTGTTGGTTTCTTCATAGTCAACATTGCTCTTAACTCTAATTTCCCCACTGTCTGTGTCAACAGAAAACATCTGCCTTACTCTATCTGGCGTGTAGGAGCTGAATGAGTAGTACACCTCCCCATTGGAGCCATCGTCTCTATCTGTGGCGTTTAATTTAATTACCAGTGCGCCGACGGGAGAGTTTTCCCGCAGTTTCACTTTGTAGACTGAGCTGTCGAACACTGGCACGTTGTCATTGGTATCCAAAACGCGCACGTTGATTCTGGCTGTGCCAGAGCGCGGAGGAGATCCACCGTCAGTAGCAGTGATTAGAAACTGGTGCGACTGTAAAAGCTCGCGGTCGAAGGGCTTTTTCAGCACGAGCTCTACGTGTTTTCCGTCCGCAGGTGGTTTGGTTGAATCAAGCGCCAGGTGTTCGTTTGAGGTGAGGCGATAATGGCGCACAGAATTTGAGGCGTCGTCAGAATCCTGCGCGCCCTCAATGGAAAACCGCGCGCCTGGCTGCGCGCCCTCTGAGATCTCCAGCTGGTACTCATCTCGGGGGAAAAGTGGCGAGTTGTCATTCGAGTCCAGAATCTCAACATCCACGCTGTGCTGTTCAAACGGGCTTTCTAACACCACGTCCAGACTAAGCGTGCAGGTGCCGCTGAATTCACAGAGCGTTTCGCGGTCAATCCGGTCGCTTATAACAAGCTTACCAGTTTTGTGGTTGATGTTGAAGTATCGCCTCGCAGTGTCAGAGCTAATTCTGATCCGACGCGCGGAAAGCTTTCTGAGCTCCAGCCCGAGATCTCGAACGAGATCGCCAACGACAGTGCCGCTCTCCAGCTCTTCCTGAACGCTGTAGCGAATTTGTGCATTTGTAAGGACACTTAGTAAAACAACGAGGAAACAAAAACAAAGAGGCACATTCTCCTTTATGCAGCTACATCGCCCTGCAACAGCCATCGCAAGCTGGCAACATCCACAGACGGATTAAAAAGCTCACCGCGCAACAGCTCCAGACCACGGCATCCAAAAACGCGCAGACTATGTGCAGGATGACCAAAGTCTCCGCGGCGCTGCCTTCTTAAACAGACATTTTCCTGCTTCATCCATGGTCTCCCTTTTGTTTGCGCCCCAGCTCTTTTTCTTCTCACCGCGAAGCTGACTCTTGTTTCCCCTCACAAGGGTGCTGCCTATCGCTCCCTCTCTTTCTCTCCTGTCCCCCTCCCTCACCCTGTGCTGTACAGGCGGGGGATGGGAGCAGCGCGCACTAACCAGCGCAGCTCACTGCATTTCAGCACCTCCGAACAAAACCATCGACAAGCCTATTAATAAGCAGACGCGCCGTGAAGAACTCAAAATCACTGCATGCTGAAAAATGTCTGTCTTCTTTTATCTTTTCCAGCATTCGTCATGTTTATATTTTCAGAATATTCTCATTAATATCGATTGAAAACACGGTTGCATTCAATCACACACAGTGCCACCGCCCTTTTTTCTCATTGTCTCCACTTCTCAGCGCACAGCTGAGATGATATATAGAATTATTCACCGACATTTCTAGAAATTACATTTTTACATTAACAAAATCAATGCATTTTTTAATGTTTTAATAATAATTAAAATATAAAATGATCATCCTATATTTTCCCTCTCTACTTTCATCTCCACTTCTCAGCGTCTATGCATTGGATTCTGCTGACAGCACTCACTCGCTGGCCACTCATTCGCTCTTACTGTCCCCAAAACTGACAGATTATACTGTCACCGACTACAAATGGAGAATCTGACTGCTGTGCCTCCCCCACACACTTCCTTCCCCTCTCTCCTCTCTTGCTTTTATCATGGGGCTCATTTTAATGCACAAAACAGGTGCACAGATAAACGCTCTCATGCATGCCAGCCCGCTAACATAATGACTCTTTCCTCCTCCTCTACAACTGTCTCTGATAGTCTTTGTGCCAATATATTCACGAGCATATGCGATATATTTCCAATTAATAAATAAAAATCATGCAAGCAAAGGATGACCTACACAACATAGCCATAAACATGATACAATGTGAGGTTATAAATGGCACCACTGAAAAATATATCAGGTTTACAAAGTATTCAGATAGAGAAAAAATATAAAAGAACAAACATAAACGTATCTCTATAATAAAATAATAATACAATAAAGAAATAACATTAAATGATAATGTAAAACTTATTAATTTAAGATGCAAAAAGCCAAAACATGTAAAAGAGGAAGTGAACTAAATTGCAGCACATCCAATACGGCACAGATTGAAGTCTTTGAAGGCTTTTTGAATAAGGGCTTCCAGCCAAATAAGTACCTCACAGCAACCAATAAAACCAGATAATTAATCAAGACCAGAGCAGGAAATTACATTAGATCGTCAACAGTCCTGACACTGTATCTATTAATGTCTACTGGGGCTATTAGAGATCCATTGGAAGCTATAAACTCTGGCCAGTGTATTTGGCTTTCTCCCTCTCCTGTCAGACATTAGCACACATCTCACACATCCGAGCCGCCAGCGCACGCTGTCTCTGGGCAGAAGTGTCCAGCCTATAGATTTCTGCTATGTCTTGCAATATGACTCTGATTACATATTCTAATGAGGATTTGCAATGATGACCTGACCCCATATTTATTCAATTAAGAATAATAAAAATAGGGGTTTATTTTATTAATAATAATAATAATAACAATGATGCTTTTAGCCTTTATTGTTTTCAGCTTGACAAGTTTAGTATGTATTATCACCCATGGGGTAAAGCTGGTTTTATATTCGCAAATTCTGACTTTCTCCCTAATAATATAATATCAAAATATTATTATAATATATATATATATATATATATATATATATATATATATATATATATATATATATATATATATATATATATATATATATTAATAGCAGCCAGTGACTATCAAAGTACAACATTGTTCAGTGTCAATTAAATAGTGCTAATGATGTTTTGAAATCATACTTAAATCATGTGATTTCAGACCGAATATTCAAAATACCATGGTAAACAATATAGGGAGCATGTCACAAATTGTCACTGAATGATTGTGCGAATATAAACCAAATTTACTTCAATTTATCATTAATACTTTTAACTAAAGCATGTAAACAAAAGCACACCTGACAAATATTTACTAATAAAAAAGTGTGACAAGGAGCGAGACTGTGACGTCTGGCAAACAAACAGCTGTGCTATGTTTAGGTTGATGTTGAAAGAATGACCTAAAAGAACCTGGTGCTTTGAATCATCGGGCCACAAGCCCAGTAAATGTTCAGTGTCTTTCATCCTCTCTCGCCTCACCTCACCCCGCTCTGTCTCTAAAGAATGCGCGCCAAGACAAGGCAGAACGCAGTGACGCGCTCTAATCAGATCTATGGCGTCAGAGAGAGAGAGCAATACTAATTCTAGCGGCACAATGCATTAATGCCTGTCACAAAAAGAGAGGAGGCCAATAACAATAACAATCAGAGATGCACTTGCACACACACACAAACAAACAGTTAGATTATTGTAAATGAATCATTGTAAATATACTGATTATTATCTTTTTACTACTGTATTATCCTAAAATGTTGATTGATAAATGTACAGTATAATATGACAATTTTATATATATATATATATATATATATATATATATATATATATATATATATATATATATATATATATATATATATATATATAATATATATAATATATTTATATAATATTTATTTATAAATATTTATTAAATAATTTATTTATTTATATAATTTTTTTTTTTTTACTACTATTACTATTTACTGTGTTTACTATGTTTTTTTTATATTATATATGTATGTTCCTTTTTATATAAACTTTATATATGCTTTGGCAATACATTTGTAACATTTGTCATGCCAAAAAAGCAATTATTGAATTGAAATGAATTGAATTGAATTCAGAGACAGAGAGTGAGTATTTAAATGTACTTTATACCATTAAAAAACTCACTCAAGACATTAATTCATTCATTCATTCATTCATTTTCTTTTCGGCTTAGTCCCTTTATTAATCAGAGGTCACCACAGCGGAATGAACCACCAACTTATCCAGCACATGTTTTACGCAGCGGATGCCCTTCCAGCCCCAACCCATCTCAGGGAAATCACTCAAGACATTTTGCCAAATATAGCTCTCCATCTTTAACAGAGCTTAGCATTCCTTATAATTGGACGCATATTCAAATTCTTCAATATTCCTCACATCTTTATAAAATAGGAAGTAAATTTTCACTTTAAGCGAGATCTGACCCCATTTAAATTTTAAATTCTCCAATTATTAGGTTTATTTAAAGGATTGTTAAAGCTATTAACAAAATAAAAGTTATTATAAAACAACACTTCTTATCAGATTTTAGGTTAATATGATGGTTAATTAAAATAAATAAATCATATATTTGACAAAAAATAGACAGACAGACAGACAGACAGACAGACAGACAGACAGACAGACAGACAGACAGACAGATAGATAGATAGATAGATAGATAGATAGATAGATAGATAGAGTTGAAGTCAGAATTATTCGCCCCCCTTTGATTTTTTTTTTCTTTTTTAAATATTTCCCAAATGATGTTTAACAGAGAAAGGGAATTTTCACAGTACGTATGATAATGTTTTTTCTTCTAAAGAAAGTCTTATTTGTTTTATTTAGACTAGAATAAAAGCAGTTTTAATTTTTTTAAACACCATTTAAAGGACAAAATTATTTGCCCCTTTGAGCTATATTTTTTCGATAGTCTACAGAACAAACCATCATTATACAATAACTTGCCTAATTACCCTAACCTGCCTAGTTAACCTAATTAACCTAATTAAGCCTTTAAATGTCACTTTAAGCTGTATAGAAGTGTCTTGAAAAATATCTAGTCAAATATTATTTACTGTCATCATGGCAAAGATAAAATAAATCAGTTATTGGAGATGAGTTATTAAAACTATTATGATTAGAAATGTGTTGAAAAAATCTTCTCTCTGTTAAACAGAAATTGGGGAAAAAAATAAACAGGGGGGCTAATAATTCTGACTTCAACTGTAGGTAGGTAGGTAAGTGGGTGGGTGGATGGATGGATGGATGGATAGATAGATGTGGTTCTAAACGTTTATAAATGTCTTTCTTCCATTGAACACAAAATAAGAAATTGGAGACAAAAACATTGATTAACATAGTAGTACCAACAATTATGAGAGTGGCTGTTTTTCCCCAACATTACTCAAACAAGTTTAAAAGGAGTTTAACACATTTTAGCTCTGAAGTGGCTATTAAAATACTTTGAATGTTTTATATTTTGTTACAGACATACAGTGTCATCCTGCAACTGTTTTGGAGCATATGCAATGTCCCAAACCCTATTTTTAACTGTCCAAAATGGGAATTTTTTTTTATTTTTACTCTCTGATAGTCAAAGCAAATTAAAAACAAAAAACAAAAATGTTATATATGCATTAAAAAACATTCAGGAAAGTGTTTTATATAAATTTGGACACCGAGTCCACAAATATAGACATCATTTTTCTCTAAAAGTACATCATATCAAAAGATGATACTTACATTTTTATTCTAATTAGGTTCCAATAAGCCCAAATAGCAAAGAGAAATAAAAAATGCATGTAAAAAAACACCTTGTTCCTTAAGAGGATAATGACAGAATTTAAATGTTCTTGCATTTTAGGTCAAATGTGCACTGGTATCAATAACAAATGCATAGAATTGTCCATGCAATCGAACTGTTGTATTATTATAAATAAAATCTTATTATTCAAATACTAAAGCATGAAACAAGCACCTAAAAAATAAATGCAAATTAAAAATATCCTCATTCGGTGCATTCAAACATACGCATTAAAGCTCAAGCTCTCCAGTTTTATTATTATTATTTTCAGTTTTATTCAGCAATAGTGAGCTCCTTCTGCGCTGTCCTGACATTTCACAGACGTTCCCCGCGGGACTCGTACTGCTGTTTATTTCAAAAAGGCGGGAAGAAAAGAAATCTGCAGTAATCTTTCCAATTATGCACGCAAGCTTATTCAAACACCTGGCCTTTCCTTCGAGGTCTGTCTAACATGTACACGCTCTCTTGCGCACACACACACACACACACACACTCCCAGTGTAGTTTTTTTCTGTCTCATTGTGCTGTGATGCTTTTGTGCAACATTGACATCTCCCTTCCTGTCTTACCTGTTAGAATCGCATCCATCTGCTGTCTGCTGCTAATTGTTTTCCTTTCTCGTGGGATTTTAAATTGAGATATCTCTCCTACTGCAGTCTCAAACGGACACCTGTCTGTCAGGCTAAACATAAAGACGCTGCTTGGGTCCTTTAAGCTGAATGTTTGATGTTATTGACATCGCTGAATACTGTCCCTCATAGCAAAATATCTCTGGCCCACACAATCAGCTTCTGTTTGGCCCACATGCTGGCCTCCAGACAAGGGCTAAACACAGACCATATCTGGGCTGATAATAGAACTGGTCCATATATGTTATAACATATATGTTATTTGTTAATAGAACAAGACCGGTTACTCACTGAAGCTAAGCAGGGCTGAGCCTGGTCAGTACCTGGATGGGAGACCACATGGGAAAACTAGGTTGCTGTCGGAAGTGGTGTTAGAGAGGCCAGCAGGGGGTGCTCAACCTGCAGTCTGTGTGAGTTCTAACGCCCCAGTAAAAGTGAAGGGGACACTACACTGTCAGTGGGCGCCGTCTTTCGGATGAGACGTTAAACCGAGGTCCTGACTCTCTGTGGTCATTAAAAATCTCATGGCACTTCTCGTAAAGAGTAGGGGTGTGGACTGCTCACACAGACGCAGTGCTGAGGAAGGCACAACAACCCCTCTTCTTCCACAGGCGTCTCAGGAGGTTTGGAATGAGCCCCTACATCCTCCGCTCGTTCTACACCTGCACTGTGGAGAGCATCCTGACTGGCTGCATCACCACCTGGTACGGAAACAGCACCAGCAGCAATCCCAAAGGTCCACATAGGATTGTGCAAACTGCTGGACGCGTAGTAGGAGGTGAGATTCCCTCCCTCCAGGACATCTATACCAGGAAATGCATGAGGAAAGCCAAGAGAATCATCAGCAACTTCAGCCACCCGAGCCATAGACTTTTCTCTCTGCTACCCTCAGGCAGACGGTTCCGCAGCATCCGGTCACGCACCAACCGACTGAAGGAAAGTTTCTTCCCTCAGACTATCAGGCTGATGAACACTTAACACACCCCACACAAACTCTTCCATACCCCGCACTGCACACCATCAAGATGTAGCATGCACTGCACTTTAACCAATCCATACTTAAAACAAAACTGCCTACAACTCTGTGTACACCTATCCAATCGTACGTATCGCTGTCAACATTGCCAATTTTACATTGTCTTGTTTTTTTGTGAGTATGTTGTTGTATTTTTTACTGTCTGTATTTTGCACTGTCTGTATTTTGCACTGTCGTTGTATTTGCACTATCTGTATTTTGCACTGTCTGGAGCCAGCACCTAAGCTTTTCACTCATCATAGCACACGTGCTGCTGATGATGTGACAATAAAAGTGATTTGCTTTGATTTGATTTGATTTGATTTGATTTGATTTGATTTGATTTGATTTGAGGCAAGTTTGTTTAATGATGGTTTGTTCTGTAGACTATGGAAAAAATATATAGCTTAAAGGGGCAAATAATATTGACCTTTTAAAAAAAATAAAAACTGCTTTTATTTTAGCAGAAATAAAACAAATAAGACTTTCTCCAGAAGAAAAAATATTATCAGACATACTGTGAAAATTTCCTTGCTCTGTTAAACATCATTAGGAAAATATTTAAAAAAGAAAACAAAAAATTAAAGGGGGACTAATAATTCTGACTTTAAGTGTGTGTGTGTGTGTGTGTATATATATATATTATAGGTGGGCATAGATTCATTTTTTTAATCTAGATTAATCTAGATTAAATGGCTCATTTGAATTCTGCCGAAGGCATTCAGAATATGTGTGCTACCCAAATAATACGTCTTTGAGAACGGGTTTCTCAAGCCAGGTGACGCATTAGACCAGGGGCTCATCTGCGGTTTCCAAAATACATCACAAACTGCTTGAGAAACTGTTCTACTATGATAATTGGTGATGAAAATAAATGATGTTCAATAAGATGTACTTGTGTTTACTAACTGTTTATTCAGTTAAACATGAATGTTGAACTGTAGGCCTACATAAGCTCCAAACAGCGATTTCATACTTGCTTTTGATGTACGTACATACGGAAAATGCTGCTTCGCAAAGGCAAGTTCACAGAGCCCTGACGGTGTCAAGCATTGAGTATGTTTACATGGGCAACAATACTTTAATACGATTTTAATATGATTAAAACAATACTCTGATTAAGAGTCTACCATGTAAACAGCGATTTTTGATTACTTAATACGACTAAAGTCATAACTGAACTAAACAGAAATGGAATTGAGACGTGGAGTATGCAGATATTAGTGGCAATACTGACAAACTATTCCCGTTATGTAGGACTTTTCGCCATATTTTCCGACAAGATCCACACAGGCGACTGTCAGTAAAGGACCACACAGACACACAGACGCACACACACCAATACACACACACACACACATCGCGAAATGCCGAAGTTTTTCTTCTTCTCATTTGGCGTGCGTTATTAAATTCCATAACACTCTCACCTGTCCTTACTCATTTATTTGCGTCTAATACCCCAGTTTGTCACGAAGGCATGAATTAAATGTTCGTGAGTTAAAGTGAAACTGCTCAACTGCAGTTAGAGTCAGGCATCCTGCTGATTTGATTCAGAAGGGCACTTCTTTCCCAGACGGCTCACCGGTCAGGTATACATCCGCGCTAAACTATCAAGGTGAAAGTCATCATAGCTTGCGTAGAAAAGACCCAGCTCTCACCCAATTTTGAGAATAGATTAACGGCGGTATTTTTTTTATCGCAGCACGTTAACGCAGCACGTTAACGCCGATAATGGCCCACCACTAATATATATATATATATATATATATATATATATATATATATATATATATATATATATATATATATATATATATATATATATATATATATATATATATATATATATATACAGTAGATATGACAAAGCATTGTGAATCATGTTTGTGTATACAGCCTACAAGTTATTCTGATCATTATGTTCACTGACAGAAATGCTTTAGTGAGATGTAAATTTCTGTGAGATGAACTAAGGACTAGGAGTGTGTTGTTTGATTAAGAGATTTGAGAAATGCACTTGAGAAAAGCAGTAAAATAAATTATTTGCAGCATTTTAACATTTTAACTATCTTATTTTCTTAGATAGATGTCTTATTTCTGTCTGGATTAAAAGCCGTTTTTACTTCGGTGTTCACTTTTTATTTGATTTTTAACTTTTCACAGATAAATATTATGAATTCTTATGGTGACACTTTATTTTGATGGTCCATTTGAGTATTAGTAGACTGTCTGCTTAATATCTGCTGATTCTGCTCCTTCACCAGACATTTAACTGACTATAAGAAACTTTGCAAGTACATGTCAACTTACACTAACCCCAACCCCAACCCCAACCTAACAGTCTACTTATAATCTAAAGAGAATTAGTTGTCATGTAGATGCAATGTAACTTAAATTCATCAAACGGACCATCAAAATAAAGTGACTATTCTTATTAAAATTACTAATAGTCTTATTGATAAATATGACTAATTCTTATTTAATAGCACTAATTACTAAGGCCTCTTAGGATTTTTTTTTTTTTTTCTATTTTGTTTTTTGGTCAACAGAACAAATCATTTTTGTCCAATGTCTTGCCTTTTGATTGCACTTTTATACCAAAATAACTAGTAAAATATTATGTTCCGTCATCACGGCAAACTCACACACACACACTGACAAAATGAGTTATTATGAATTAGTTTTCTAGTTAAACTATTGTTTAAAAATGACATGAAAATTATTTCCATTAAATAGCACAATGTCAGAACTAATATTAGACTAATAATTTAAATCTAAACATGATATACAACGTGTATTATTTAATATAAATAATACTTTTTATATTTAATATAAAATTATTTAATATAATTTTAACATGATTTATATTTTGTAATATGTTTTAATTAGAAAACAGCATCTCTGTTTATCTTCATTAAAATTGCGGATTGAAATAAATGCTACTTAGTTACATCATGAAACGTACTGTCAATTTCTGACAAAAAAATCTAACAGCAAAGCACAGAAGAATGCAAAAAAAAAAAAGAGTAAATGAAATCTCATCAACTCTCTGTACAACAGTCTAACCAGAGCGCTTGTGTTTTATTAATTTCCAGCTCTACTCACTCATCATAAATGACTCTAAAATATTAACACTGGATCATTACAGTGCAGTTATTGCCCATTTAAAAAGATATTCATTAGTCCGCAATAATGGCTGTTAGAAAGATTTGAGAAGTCTGAGAAGAAATGAAGAGCTCAGATGGAAAAAACTTCTAAGCACTGTATGAAATCATCTAAAATAAGCATTTTTCTCATCCTGTGTTATTGTTTTATTATTTTACTTTAAAGGCAGTGAAAACAATCTATCACAGGCCCATAGCCAGCCTGGTGAAAGGGGTGGCTCTTTTTTCTCAAAAAGTGGATTTTTTTTGCAGTTATTCACCTCATTTTCTTTTTAATTATGAGATTTGTATACTCCATTTAGTGGCATTTTAAGCACTATTTTTTGCTGGATTAGCTTGTTGGTTAATTTTTGATGCACTGAAAATATTTTCTAAAGATTTATAATAGAGAAATATGAAAAACTTTTTTAAAATACAGTTATTACATCATTAGAAAAAAAAATGTAGCCTGTTGTCATGTATTAGACAATTAACAAACTGACCAACACATTCAACTCAGTCAGAATTTGGCCATTTGAATAAAAACAATTAAAACCTAATAATTAAAAAAAAATAATAATAAAATAAAAATAATAATAAATAATAATAATAATAATAACAATAATATCAATAATAATAATAATAATATCAATAATAATAATAATAATATTAATAATAATATCAATAATAATAATAATAATAATAATAATACCAATAATAATAATATAAATAATAATAATAATAATATAAATAATAATAATAATAATAATAATAATAATAATAATAATAATAATAATAATAATAATACTATCAATAATAATAATAATAATAATAATAATAATAATAATAATAATAATAATAATATCAATAATAATAATAATAGTAATATCAATAATAATAATAATAATAATATCAATAATAATAATAATAATAACAATAATAATAATAATAATAATAATAATAATATCAATAATAATAATAATAATAATAATAATAATAATAATAATATCAATAATAATAATAATAATAATAATAATAATAATAATATCAATAATAATAATAATAATAATAATAATAATAATAATAATAATAATAATAATAATAATGAAGAGCTTACCTTTTTTTTCTAGCCTCTCTTAAAAATTTAGAAAATTCATGGATAACAACAACAATAGCCTAATTACTATTAAAATTAACTTTATTATGGGCCGCTTTGGTGCTTTGGACCCTTTCATTGGTCATGTTTTCTTTCATGAATAAGGTCTAAGATTTAGCATAAAAATTAGGCTACTTGTAAAATGTTTTTTCTATTTAACATCAGTAGGTCAATAGTGAAATTTGACTTCAAATACGTCATATCTGCGTGGTCTTAAAACCTTTGAGGGGTTATTTGCACAGTTTATGATGGCATAGCAGTCAAGATAGGACAAATGAGAAAATAATGGCAAAAATTCTGGACCAATGGCAAATTCTGGACCTTTGTAGATGGAGGTAGGTCTTTCGAACCACTCGAACCCCCCTTGGCTACGGGCTTGTATCATTTGCCATAAAAGTTAAATTATTGAACCTACACACAGGAGCCTAAGGAAAAAGTATGCTAATTTTAGAACACAATTTCCTTTGGCTAGGTCTCTATTTCAGAGGTCGCCACAGTGGAATGAACCGCCAACTATTCCAGCATATGTTTTACGCAGTGGATGCTTGAACAAAAAAAGCAAGATTTTTGTTTACAATGTAAAGGTTTTTACCTCTAATATATATTTTTTGAGAGTGTCTTCTCCATAATTCATGTGTTGAATTGTCCTAATGTGTCTTAATGAAATGAGGGTCATTGTGGAAGTGTGTGAGTCAGTGTTGAGTGTCTACACAATGTCTGTGAGTCAGTTTTGTTTGACTGGGGCTTTCCTCTTCATTGTCACACAGCTCAGGGACACAAGTGATGACCTCACTGCATCTGTCATTCACAGTAAAAGAGGTCAGGCTGATGACATCATGAGAAAACCGCCACTCTCATAACTGTCATTCATTTTCTTTTCAGCTTAGTCCCTTTATTAATCAGAGGTCGCCACAGCGGAATGAACTACAAATTTATCCAGCACAGGTTTTACACAGCGGATGCCCTTCCAGCTGCAACCCATCACTGGGAAAAACCCATACACACTCATTCACACTCATACATGACCAATTTAGCTTACCCAGTTCACCTGTACCGCATGTGTTTGGACTGTGGGGGAAACCGGAGCACCCTGAAGAAACCCACGCCAACACAGGGAGAACATGCAAACTGCACACAGAAATGCCAACTGACCGAGCCGAAGCTCGAAACAGTGACCTTCTGGCTGTGAGACAACAGCGCTACCCACTGCGCCATCCACATATTCAGTAATATATATACACACACACACACATATGCATGCATATATTTGAGATGTTTTTATACATATTTAAATATTAAACTTATGTATGTGATACAAATAGGCGGCATAGCAGCTCAGTGGTTAGCACTATCGCCTCACAGCAAGAAGGTCACTGGTTTGAGCACTTCTGTGTGGAGTTTGCATGTTGTTGGAGTGGGTTTCCTCCGGGTGCTCTGGTTTCCCACACAGTCCAAACACATGCGCTATAGCTGAATTGAACAAACTAAATTGCCCGTAGTGTATGAGTGTGTGTGTGTGAATGTGATAGTGTATGGAAGTTTCCCAGTACTGGGTTTCAGCTGGAATGGCATTCGCTGTGTAAAACATATGCTGGATAAGTTGGAGGTTCATTCTGCTGTGGCGACCCCTAATAAATAAGGAACTAAGCCAAAGGAGAATTAAGGAATGAGTCTATGTATATAACATATACATAATATAAATAATACACACATATATTATGGCAAAACTAATTGTTATTTTGGATGCAATTAATCTTTGCCACTGTATTAATTTTTCAAAAAAGTTTTTCCTCTATTATATGTAATATATGTTTGTTTAAGGGATAGTTCACCCAAAAATATAAATTTACTCACTATTTACTCACCTTTAAGTGGTTTTGAACTATTATGAGGTTGTTTTTTCTTATGCTGAACACAAAAGAAGATATTTTGAAGAATGCTGAAAACCTGTAACCATTGACTTCCATAGTAGGAAACCAAATATTAGAAAAGTCAATGGTTACAGGTTTCCAGCATATAGGTGGAATAAAGGTTAGAAACAAGTCAAAGATTGAGTAAATAATGACAAAATTTTCATTTTTGAGTGAACTATCCATTTAAGGAAATACATTTCTTTAATATAGCATTTTATATTTGTTGTTATTATTATTTTTATTATTATTATTATTATTATTATTATATCTAATTAAATTTGACATTTGTACTGCATTTCATGATCAGGACTAATGCATATAATACATGATAATACAATAAACATATACAGTTGAAGTCAGAATTATTAGCCCCCCTGAATTATTAGACCGCTTGTTTATTTTCCCCCCAATTTCTGTTTAATGGAGAGAAGACTTTTTTCAACACATTTCGAATCATAATAGTTTTAATAACTAATTTCTAATAACTGATTTATTTTATCTTCGCCATGGTGACAGTAAATAATATTTGACTAGATATTTTTCAAGACACTTCTATACAGCTTAAAGTGACATTTAAAGGCTTAACTAGGTTAATTAGGTTAACTAGGCAGGTTAGGGTAATTAGGTAAGTTATTGTATAATGATGGTTTGTTCTGTAGACTATCGAGAAAAAAATATAGCTTAAAGGGGCTAATAATTTTGTACCTAAAATGGTGTTTAAAAAATTTAAAACTGCTTTTATTCTAGCCGAAATAAAACAAATAAGACTTTTTCCAGAAGAAAAAATATTATCAGACATACTGTGAAAATTTCCTTACTCTATTGAACATCATTTGGGAAATATTTAAAAAAGAAAAAAAAAAATTCAGGGGGGCTAATAATTCTGACTTCAACTGTATATATATATATATATATATATATATATATATATATATATATATATATATATATATATATATATATATATATATATGCTTATTTTATTTTGTGTAAAGCCTAACCAGAAACAAAGGCTGCAAACTAGCTTTATGCTATTTTTAGGCATCGGTTGCCTTTGCATGCCTTTTGAGTGTGTTGTCCCCGCTAAATAAAGAACAAACAAACTGAATTGAATTTAACCATTTAGGATATAACCACTTCACCAATCAAAGCTTTGCAATGGTATAATAATAATCTAAATATCATGTTTAATCTAATTCAGCTTTTTATTTTCTTATAATGCCATGCTCTTTTTTTCCATAACATCAGCATTAGATCCGAATATTAATCCTATAGGCTGAAAGACAAAAGAACAAAGAGCATGACTCTGGGTGTGCCAGCATGCACTGGATGTTGTCAAGCAGAACATGGGTAAAGTCAGACCTCTATGGGCACAAACCTGAACTGCAGGTCTTTCCATCTCACCTATAAGAATGCATTACCATTCTGTCTTTTTTTACTGAAATCTAATTCTGACTCCAAAACAGCTTCTCAATTTATCCCAACTTCTAAACATTGTCATTCTCTTGTCCTCAATACTTCTTATATCTGCAAGTCATTTACTCTTTTGTCCACTATGATCTATTTTTAACAACATATTCTCTCTCTTTTCCTTCTTTGAGACTTTATAAATAAATAATTATAAAACAAAGTAACAAACTGTGTTCAGTCGTGAATCTATGACCATTTAAAGTGATAGAGAAAGGGAGATCATTTAAAATATATGTATTTATTTGTATTTCTGAAATACAAAAAGACTTTTTGTGTGGTAAAACAATACATTTAAAGTCAAGGTTAATTAGACTTTATGAAATACATATTTACACAATTGCGTCATGCAATAAATGAACTGAGTGGTGTTAGATCACACTCTCCATGCCAAATAAATAAGATCCAGCTCCAGATGCCAGATCTTGTCAGGAAATGTCAGTTTCTCCAGGTATCTGGACAATAAGTCAGCAGAGTTTCCAATACCCAAACCTGTAAACCAGTATTCAACTGAATTAACAGTCTACTATCAATATAGGAGTTGACTGTAGGAGAAAGCCAGAGAAGAGCAGAAGCAGGTGACGAAGTAATGATAATAAAAGAGCAGGGTTTATTGAATGATCTTAGTTGCATGTGTAAAATGTAATGATTATATCCATAACTAAAATTATCAATGCAAAACAAATAATAATAACAATAATAATGATAATATTATTATTATTATTATTATTATTATTAATAATAATAATAATAATAATAATAATAACTTAATAATAATAATAATAATAACTAAATAATAATAATAATAATAATAATAATTAAATAATAATAATAATAATAATAATAACTAAATAATAATAACTAAATAATAATAATAATAATAACTAAATAATAACTAAATAATAACTACATAATAATAATAATAATAATAATAATAACTAAATAATAATAATAATAATAATAATAATAATAATAATAATAATAATAATAATAATAATAATAATATATAATTGATTTTATTTAAAGCACACACGGGTTACTACAAATTTCTGATTCCACAGTGGAAAGAGTTAACTATTAGTATTCATTTACTTGTATTTTTAAAGCATTTTCTAATCATTGCAAATAAACCTATCGTAACATTAAGTTAAATTGCAAATTATTGACTTGGTTGCATAGTCAGACACGACCTCAAAATAACAAATGTGTTTATTATAAACTGGAAAAGGAAATTAGGTGAAAATAATACAGAAGAAATAAATAAAATCTAACTTTTAAGCAATAAGATTTACTTAATATAGACGTTTTTCTATAAACAAAAGTGTAATTAATTACAATTTATTTAAATAAATCTAGATTCAAAGCAAAAGACAATCGTTTAACTTTTACTTAACAATTAACCAAAAACTCCTAAATAAATTATGTAAATTTGACATTGACAAGTTATTTGCATTTAATATAATATTAATGAAATTTGCTTGAATCTTACTCGGGCAAATTGTTACAGGGATTTTATCAAGTAAAAATTAAGGGTCATTTATTTACATGTATTTCCAGCAGTGCTTTTGTTTAATAAATTTAACAGAAACAACCTACAAAAACACTCAATTTACACTTAAATGATCAAATTGCAGTTGCGAAAATCTCCAAATATTAAGTTAAATTGCAAATTATTGACTTGGCATAGCCAGGAACGCTCTCAAAAACATCAAATATGTTTATTATAAACTGATAAAGGAAATTGAGTGAAAATAATCAAACTAAATCTAACTTTTAACTAATACGATTTACTTAATATAGTCCTTTTTCTAAAAACAAATGTGCTTAACTAATTAAAATGTATTTAAATAAATCTAGATTCAAAGCAAAAGACACTCGTTTAACTTTTACTTAATGTTTAACCTAACACTCCTAAATAAAGTATGTAAATTTAACGATATTGACAAGTTTATTGCACCTCAAATAACATTAATAAGTTAATTAAAATTTTACTAGTGCAAATAATTACGTGGATTGTATCAAGCAAATCTTAAGAGTCATTTCTTTACATTCATATCCAGCAGTGCTTTTGTTTAATAAATTTAACAGAAATAAATAACACCATGATCAATTGTTCATAATTGCAAAAATCTCCAAATCCAAGAGACAAAAACACATTCAAATTGACATTTCATGATTCACATCAACTAAAAATTTCATCCCATCTTATTTTCCTATTTCGTGCTTCATCTTATGACGCACGCACACTAGCACAGATTTGTATGTTAGGTTAGATTTGGAGCAGTCTTGTATCTATTATCTGATTAAAGGCAATCTTTAGTAAAGTTGTTAAGGAAACTTAAACCTAAAGGTAAACCACTTACTCCTAATAGGCTATGCACACTGTTTGTGAAGTGTCCTGCTGCACACCACATGCACCATGTACTCACGTTCAAGGCGACAGTCCAAAATCTAATCACCGAATCCAATCGGCTTGCAAAAAGAATAAACCGTCCATGTGTAAAGAAGAGTATACGACTGACAAATATGCCTTCCTGAATGTAGCTATATTAAAAAAATAGTTCATACATATATATATATATATATATATATATATATATATATATATACATATATATATATATATATATATATATATATATATATATATATATACATATATATATATATATATATACATATATATATATATATATATATATATATATATATATATATATATATATATATATATATATATATATATATATATATATATATATATATTATGTTATCATTTATTGCACGCTACACTTGTTTCAAGCATATTTGAGTTTCTTCTTGTTGAAAAAAAAATGAAAAACCGGTCAATCTACGTTCCTACTCTCACCTATGGTCATGAGCTTTGGGTCATGACCGAAAGGACAAGATCTCGGATACAAGCGGCTGAAATGAGTTTTCTTCGAAGGGTGGCAGGGCGCACTCTTATAGATAGGGTGAGGAGCTCTGTCACTCGAGAGGAGCTCGGAGTAGAGCCGCTGCTCCTCCAGATCGAGAGAAGTCAGCTGAGGTGGCTCGGGCATCTGTTTCGGATGCCTCCTGGACGCCTTCCTAGGGAGGTGTTCCAGGCATGTCCCACCGGGAGGCGGCCTCGGGGAAGACCCAGGACACGCTGGAGGGACTATGTCTCTCGGCTGGCCTGGGAACGCCTCGGGATCCCCCCGGAGGAGCTGGAGGAAGTGTCTGGGGAGAGGGAAGTCTGGGGTTCTCTCCTAAGACTGCTACCCCCGTGACCCGGCCCCGGAAAAGCGGCAGAAAATGAATGAATGAATGAATGAAAAAAAAATGTACATATAATGTGGAAAACCGGTAACCACTGACTTTCATAGTATTTATTTTCCCTACTATGGTTGTCAATGGGCGTCACGGTGGCTCAGTGGGTAGCACGATCGCCTCACAGCAAGAAGGTCGCTGATTTGAGCCCTGGCAGGGTCAGTTGACATTTCTGTGTGGAGTTTGCATGTTCTCCTCGTATTCACATGGGTTTCCTCCAGGTGCTTCGCTTTCCCCAAGACCAAAAACATGTGGTATAGGTGAATTGGGTAAGCTAAATTGTTTGTAGTGTGCGTGTGCGTGTGAATGAGTGTGTATTTCCCAGATGTTTCCCAGTGATGGGTTGCAGCTGGAAGGGCATCTGATGCGTAAAACATATGCTGGATAAGTTGGCGGTTCATTCCTTTGTGGCAACCATAGCTTAATAAAAGGACTAAGCCGAGAAGAAAATGAATGAATGAATTAATAGTTGTCAATGATTACCAGTTTCCAACATTCTTCAAAATATCTTCTTTTGTGTTCCTTAGAAAAATGAAACTCAAAAAGGCTTGGAATCACTTCATGATGAGTAAATAACGAGTAAATTGTCATTTTTTGGGTGAACTATCCCTTTAAACTTTACATGTATGTACATGCAAGCATTGTTTTTAAGTATTATGTAAAAAAATATTTAGATAATAAGTAAATGTAAGCATAATGTTTACATTTATTTTACATGTACATATCATACGTAGTTATAATAATGAAATAAAATGATGTAATAACTGGGTACTATCCATAAATATACCCCTGAACCAACGGGCTTAATTTGTGCTGGAACACGCCGGATCCGGAACCACTGAAATCTGATCCGGCACCTGATTTTACCGATCCCCCTCCTCAACCGCCCTCCTTTCATAGTATTTATTTTCCCTACTATGGTTGTCAATGGACGTCACGTGGCTCAGTGGGTAGCACGATCGCCTCACAGAAAGAAGGCCGCTGATTCGAGCCCTGACTGGGTCAGTTGGCATTTCTGTGCGGAGTTTGCATGTTCTCCTCGTATTCGCTGTTCACTTTCTTCTTCCGCGACTCCCCAACCCTCTTCACTTTCGTCCGCAACAACCTCCCCGCTCTTTACTCTCGCCCTTCATCCGGCCTTCAACCTAACCATAACCCATGTAGTTACCTAATATAAGCCAGTACTTATGTGTAACCAAATTATTAATATGAATGTTCACAATCACTGTTTAAACTGTTCGTAAATTAGCATTTTACTATTTATTTATGCTTTTGAATAGCATTATGGGATCTTGATCTTTCCTCTAACAACTTTAAACCTTGAAAAAATTATGTTTATGAACATTTTTAATAGTTTAAAGTGCTGTATTGTCTGGGTCAGTGTTGTATATTGCACTGCAAACACCTTGTAATAAACTGCCAGCACATTTTCTGTTATTTTACACACTTATTTCTTTATATATTATTTCTTATACATTATATTAGTACTTCAAACTACTAAAATGTTAATAAAAGTCACTTTGCTAAACTGTAGAGTTGAATTTTCAACATCAAATGTCGACAGCAGTGATCAACATCAAAATACGGTTCATTAACAGACATGTTTTACTATATAAAACTGATCCGCTTCATTTACAAATCAAATCTCCTAAGAGAGACGTTACCACCAAACACAGCCTAGATTTTCAGAAATGCCTTCAAACCTTCCAGCACATCTTCAAACAGACATTTTAGGAGCAGAATAAATAAAACATTAGCAGTTCTCCGTTCCATTCTCCACAGGCAAAAGCTAAATGCACCCTGGTCTCTGTTTCTGCGAGTCGACGTGATGCCCGGATCTGCGGTCCCAAAGTGTGTGTAATTTCTCCTCCATTACATTTCTCCGGCAGAGAACAGGCTGTGATTTTTGCTAAACACAAAACAAGTCAACCTCTGGAGGGCCTGATAAACCCTGCTGCCTCAGCATTGGTTGCCCTTCAAAAGCCCGATTCGAAAACAGACGCCTGTGGAGGTGAAACAAAGCTATCAGGCAATGCAGACAAGTCTCAGCAGGCCTCGTCACAAAGCCTGCTGAGGACCCTCAAAATGCACAGTGAAAGCCTGAATAGTAATGCAGCCAAGTTCCTCTATTTTTGGTCCTGGGATTTTCCTGAAGTCAGTAAACATTGACAACGTTTACAAAGACATCAGTAATCGAATTATTTGCCTTAATCTAAATAAGACGATAATATGATGAAGGCGTTTACATGAGTTGCTTTTTGAATGTTCCTTTCATGATCCTGTTTTACATGCTATAGCACATAATTCGATTAAAGTCATTACGCCATCACGCTATCCACATTTCCTCTGGATTTTTATTTAATTTGGGGTGTTTCATTCTTAATTTGTAGACTTTAACTGCAGTTTGGCACTTTCACTTTCATTCAGGAACATTTCATGCATGCCCCTGTGACAAACAAGGTGACAAGGTGAACTGCTGGAAGAGTGTTGTTTTGATGGAGTTTGATACTGCGTGCCGTTTAGGTGTGTCTGTGGTCCTTCACCGAGGTGCAGAAAAAAGTGTCAAACAGCCGTGGGTGCATAGACTTTCCTGTCGCAAAATGCGGAAATCATACTCGAAGGTAATAGTTTGATTGCAGTGTCTACATGTCTGTAGTGCACTTCAGCAATGCCACTAAAATCAGCATACTCCACACGTCTTAATTCCATTTCTATTTAGTTCCTTTATGACTTTAGTCAGATTACGGTCAGCAAAAATCACTGTTTTCATGGTCGGATTATTGGTGTCCATGTAAACATACTCGTTGAGGGCTAAACCCAGGCACACACTCAGAAATAAAGGTACAAAATCTTTTCAAAAGGTACGCTTATGTACCATACAGGTGGACATTACTACCTTTAGATTTCACTTTTGTATCTTTAGGGTTTACTTTTATACCTTTTTATGCATTATTACGTACATTTAGGGCGTCACGATGGCGAAGTGAGTACCACAATCGCCTCACATCAAGAAGGTCACTGGTTCGAGCCTCGGCTGGGTCAGTTGACATTTCTGTGCGGAGTTTGCATGTTCTCCCCGTGTTTGCGTGGGTTTCCTCTGGGTGTTCCGGTTTCCCCCACAAGTCCAAACACATGCAGTACAGGTGAATTGGGTAGGCTAAATTGTCCGTAGTGTATGTGTGTGAGTATGTATGTATGTTTCCTGGTGATTGGTTGCAGCTGGAAGGGCATCCAATGCGTAAAACTTATTCTGGATAAATTGGCGGTTCATTCCGCTGTGGCGACCACTGATTAATAAAGGGACTAAGCCGAAAAGAAAATGAATGAACGAATATGTGCATTTGAGGGCTTGTTAAGACCAAATATATACCTTTTGAAAAGGTACCGCCACAGTGACAGATTTTGTACCTTTATTTCTGAGGGTGCATCTGAAAATGCATATCAAACCATTTCTGAAAGAAAGGTATAAATTATATTTTAAAGTAATTATTCTAACAGCATGGAGTAATTTTAAGTCAGTTTTTGAAAATTACTTAAAAGTTAAAAAAAATAAATAAAATAAATCAAAGGAATCAATAATCTCTGTAGAAACATAGTTGAAGTCAGAATTATTAACCCCCCTTTGATTTTTTTCTTTTTTAAATATTTCCCAAATGATGTTTAACAGAGCAAGGAAATTTTCACAGTATGTCTGATAATATTTTTTCTTCTGGAGAAAGTCTTATTTGTTTTATTTCGGCTAGAATAAAAGCAGTTTTAAACTTTTTAAGAACCATTTTAAGGTCAAAATTATTAGCCCCTTTAAGCTATTTTTTTTTCTCACTTGTCTACAGAACAAACCATCGTTATACAATAACTTGCCTAATTACCCTAACCTGCCTAGTTAACCTAATTAACCTAGTTAAGCCTTTAAATGTCACTTTAAGCTGTATAGAAGTGTCTTAAAAAATATCTAGTCAAATATGATTTACTGTCATCATGACACAGATAAAATAAATCAGTTATTAGAAATGAGTTATTAAAACTATTATGATTAGAAATGTGTAAAAAAAAAATCTGCTCTCCCTTAAACAGAAATTGGGGAAAAAATAAACAGGGGGGCTAAAAATTCAGGAGGGCTAATAATTCTGACTTCAACTGTACACTGTAAAAAAAATGATATGATCAATTAGTCAAGACAGCATGTTTTTAGTTCATTGTAACTTATGAAACTTAGCTAATCATGTTCTAACTTAATTTTATAAGTTACGCAAGCTGTTTTATATCAGTTTAACATAATATAAGTTCAAAAGACTCATAAGGTCAATTTGATTCAGCTTAAAGGCAACTTAAGGCAACCAGGATTTTATAGAGTGTATATAAGGGCTGCATAATATGGCAAAAATATTTGCAATAATAAGCATTGCAATATTTTGCTTATTTTGTCATATATTTGAGATATTTATTGCAAAATACCAGATGCACTGTAAAAACATATACATGAATTAATTTTCTGTATTTTGTGATTCATGCTTTCACTTATTTATGCTTTTGAATTGCATTATGAGATCTTGATTTTTCCTTCACAACCTTTTGATGTTGAAAAGTTTAAAACATTACTTTTTTAAAAATATTTTAGTGATATATTGATTTATTGTCTGTTTGTGTTGTATATTACTCTACAAAAAACCTGGTAATAACCTGCCAGTACATTTTCTGCTATTTTACAGACTTAATTATCTTATTTCTTAATCAATATTTTCTCTCAAACTACTAAAATGTCAATAAAAGTCACTTTGTTAATCTGCAGTGTTGAATTTTCAGCATCAAAAGTTAAGCAGAAACAAAACTCTGATAATGCAATTCACAACCGTAAACAAACAGAAAACACCAGGTGAACCACAAAATAAGGACTGTTAATTAATGCATATTTCTTGCAGTGTGGATTGAATAACTCTATTTGTATTGAATTCATTCTTTCAGAACATTTGGGGGATTTTGTTGAAGAGTGCATCTGCATAAATTATTATGAACAATAGATAAATACTATAAACTATACATAAAAAGATGAGAGAAAAAAAAATGCTTCATAAGACACTTTGCAGTCTTTACTATAAAATGAAATGTAATGAATGTTTGTTAAAGCTGCAAATGGTATTGTTTCTTGTATCTAAATGCTTTAAACTCATGTGATATGTTTAACAGAAAAAAATATATACTGTATAAATAAAAAGTTTAATTCCACCATGGTTAAAGTTTGCAATAAATATACAAGCTCCGGGTCAAAAATAATCCCCACTGTCATGCACATTGCAGTATCTTTGCACAATATTTGTTATTAATGGTTTTACGCATATTACTAAAGAGGCAAAACTTTGAGGAAAATAAGCAATTCATATATTGCCAGTTTTACATGCAAACAAACCTAAAATAGCATAGAAAAGCAAAATACTTTACACCCTATTGTATCAGTGATCACTATGATAATCAATGTTTCAAATTGGCTGTCTCTTGCATTAAATTAGCAGGCACTTTAAACACACAACTTCTGTTTATCACAATTAAAATATGGAGCATCTACAAAAGTCTTACACTTCAAAGACAGCCATGCACTACAGTATGCTTAGAAAAATTACTGTACTTGAATGTTTATGTTGACATCATTACAATGCATCATTATAATGATAATTTAGGAAGCATAGAACTTAGTACTCATTATCTGAATGTAGAAAAATAACAAATGTTACTTTATCAATTATTCTTTTAGGTATCATTTGTATGCACTATATGCATTAGATGCATATAATGAGCAATTATATGCTTTACAATTTACAAATTTGATGCAATTATATGCATTAGAACTTACAAATTAGGTGCAATTATAGACATTAGAACTTACAAATTTGATGCAATTATGCACATTAGAACTTACAAATTAGGTGCAATTACATGCATTAGAACTTACAAATTTGATGCAATTATGCACATTAGAACTTACAAATTAGGTGCAATTATAGACATTAGAACTTACAAATTAGATGCAATTATATGCATTAGAACTTACAAATTTGATGCAATTATGTACATTAGAACTTACAAGTTAGATGCAATTATGTACATTAGAACTTACCAATTTGGTGCAATTATGTACATTAGACCTCACAAATTTGGTGCAATTATGTACATTAGAACTTACAAATTTGGTGCAATTATGCACATTAGAACTTACACATTTGATGCAATTATGTACATTAGAACTTACAAATTAGGTGCAATTATAGACATTAGAACTTACAAATTTGATGCAATTATGCACATTAGAACTTACAAATTAGGTGCAATTACATGCATTAGAACTTACAAATTTGATGCAATTATGCACATTAGAATTTACAAATTAGGTGCAATTATAGACATTAGAACTTACAAATTAGATGCAATTATATGCATTAGAACTTACAAATTTGATGCAATTATGTACATTAGAACTTACAAGTTAGATGCAATTATGTACATTAGAACTTACCAATTTGGTGCAATTATGTACATTAGACCTCACAAATTTGGTGCAATTATGTACATTAGAACTTACAAATTTGGTGCAATTATGCACATTAGAACTTACACATTTGATGCAATTATGTACATTAGAACTTACAAATTTGGTGCAATTATATGCATTTGAACTTACAAATTTGGTGCAATTATATGCATTAGAACTCTTAAAAGCCAAACACTAGAAACCAAATGCACCATTAGTGTAAAAGACATGATGATAAAAAAACAAACAAACACTAACATCATAATCATCATCGTGGCCTTTTACTGTAAACAATGACCGCCGCCCATGTTTCATCATCTTCTCATACTCCTTGTCTCTCTCTCTCTCAGTCTCTCAATAAGCCTTTGATAAATTCTGTCATGTTAAATCAGTGGCTAAACTGCCCTTGGTTGCTGTGTCTCCACTCAACCTCCCGAGAGTGAATTAATTCACTAAATCAGTTTTTATTGTCCGCCTGACACCCTCATTTGTTTGCCGGATAGCACCTGCGTCCTCTTTTCTCCATGATCACGCTCTGACTGTGTTTTTTTCTTCTGCTCACCACACCCTTTCTGCTCACACACACTCCGCATGCTCTTTCCTGTTATTTTTCTCCCCCCTCTCTCTCTCTCTCTCTCTCTTTGGCTTGCTCACTCTCTGTGTGTGGGTGTGGCAAAATGCAGTATTGGCTAGTGGGAAGCAGAGCCAGGTTGCCATGACAACCTAAAGATAAAGGGATAAGAAAGGCCACTAAGTGCTAAGATCTCAGTGTAACATCGTTATGGTGTTTGATGAGACAGGAAGTGAGGTAGACGGAGGAGTAAAGAGAACAAAAGACGCAAGTCACCATGGTTTACAGAGTAACTGCTCAATAATTGTGCCAGTAAACTGTGGGTTGTGTGCTCTAGTTTGTTAATGCAGGACAAAACTAGGGCATCATGGCAATTCCTGTTTATGGCTAATAGCAACCTGTACAGTGTGTTCATCTATTTGTAAATTTGTCTATAGTTAATACACCCTGCATATTATGTTCATATCTATTTGCATATTACTAATTACTACTAGCAATCTATATGGTATGTTCATCTATTTGTAAATCTCTGTCTAAGTAATACAACCTGCATATCATGTTAATATTTATTTGCATATTCCTGATTATTAATAGCAACCTGTACAGTATGTTCATCTCAGCAAATAGCAACTTGTATATTATGTTCATATCTATTTGCATATTACTGATTATTAATAGCAACCTGTACAGTGTGTCCATCTATTTGTAAATCTGTCTAGAGTTAATACACGCTGCATATTATGTTAATATTTATTTGCATATTCCTGATTATTAATAGAAACCTGTAGTATGTTCATCTATTTGTAAATCTCTTTCTATAGTTAATAGAAAGGAATATGCAAATTAATATTACCATAATATACAGGTTGTATATTATGGTAATATTAATTTGCATATTCCTGATTATTGATAGCAACCTGTACAGTGTGTTCATCTATTTGTAAATCTCTGTCTATAGTTAATACACCCTGCATATTATGCTAATATTTATTTGCATATTACTGATTATTGATAGCAACCTGTACAGTGTGTTCATCTATTTGTAAATCTCTGTCTATAGTTAATACACCCTGCATATTATGTTAATATGTATGTGCATATTCCTGATTAATAATAGCAACCTGTACAGTGTTTTCATCTATTTGTAAATCTCTGTCTATAGTTAATACACCCTGCATATTATGTTCATATCTATTTGCATATTACTAATTACTAATAGCAATCTATATGGTATGTTCATCTATTTGTAAATCTCTGTATAAGTAATACAACCTGCATATCATGTTAATATTTATTTGCATATTCCTGATTATTAATAGCAACCTGTACAGTATGTTCATCTCAGCAAATAGCAACTTGTATATTATGTTCATATCTATTTGCATATTACTGATTATTAATAGCAACCTGTACAGTGTGTCCATCTATTTGTAAATCTGTCTATAGTTAATACACGCTGCATATTATGCTAATATTTATTTGCATATTCCTGATTATTAATAGAAACCTGTAGTATGTTCATCTATTTGTAAATCTCTTTCTATAGTTAATAGAAAGGAATATGCAAATTAATATTACCATAATATACAGGTTGTATATTATGGTAATATTAATTTGCATATTCCTGATTATTGATAGCAACCTGTACAGTGTGTTCATCTATTTGTAAATCTCTGTCTATAGTTAATACACCCTGCATATTATGTTAATATTTATTTGCATATTCCTGATTATTGATAGCAACCTGTACAGTGTGTCCATCTATTTGTAAATCTGTCTATAGTTAATACACCCTGCATATTATGCTAATATTTATTTGCATATTCCTGATTATTGATAGCAACCTGTACAGTGTGTTCATCTATTTGTAAATCTCTGTCTATAGTTAATACACCCTGCATATTATGCTAATATTTATTTGCATATTACTGATTATTGATAGCAACCTGTACAGTGTGTTCATCTATTTGAAAAGCTCTGATTCTAGTTAATACGACTTGTATATTATGTTTATAGCACATTCATCTGTAAATATTACCTATAGTTTTCTATAATTAAACTTATAGCTTTTACCTCTATCCTGCATTTGCTGCTATTGTGCTTCTGGTTAGACCTAACCTGCATTTCGTTTCCTTGCACTTTCACATGTGTAATGATTATAAAGTTAAATATAATCTAATCAGATCTAATCTAATCAAATGAGAAAAAAAACAGGAATTTAATGTTCTATTATTATTATTGCTATTATTATTATTTTTATTATTATTATTATTATTATTATTAAAAGGATAGTTCACCCACAAGTGTAATGCAATTTGAGTTTCCTTCTGTTTCACACAAAAGAAGATATTTTGAAGAATGCTGATTGATGGCATTTATTAACTGCCATAGTAATTTTACTCCCCATTTAAGTCAATAGCATCAATCAGCATTCTTCAAAATATCTTCTTTTGTGTGAAACAGAACAGAAGAGAGAAACTTATTAAGGTTTAAAACCACATGAGAGTAAATTATGAATTAATTTTTTTTTTTTTTTGGATGAACTATCCCTTTAAACTCCCTTCAAATAGGTCACCATAATCGTGACCAAACAGCCTTCCTTTAACACTGATTGAATTGAAAAGACAGTTTGACCTGACTAAAAGAACTGAAATGAACTAAATCCAACAACACTTCATAATGACTTACTTTTAAAGCCAATATGTTAGCTAAATATATAAATTATTATTATTACTATTATTTTTTCCTTTTCCCAATTTGTTTCTTTTTTTTTTTTTGTGTGTCATGGCACAAGAAATCATTGGAAGCATTTTTTTATTACATGGTCTTAATGGCCACTACCACAGCAAAATATTTTTTTTTTATATAAATAAACTATTCTATACTAAACTATGCACTCAGTGGCCACTTTATTAGGTACACCCGTTCAACTGCTCGTTAACGCACACTTCTAATCAGCCAGTCACATGGCAGCATCTCAGTGCATTTAGGCATGTAGACATGGTCAAGACAATCTGCTGCAGTTCAAACCAAGCATCAGAATGGGGCATAAAGGTGATTTAAATGACTTTGAACGTGGCATGGCTGTTGATGCCAGACGGGTTGGTCTGAGTATTTCAGAAACTGCTGATCTACTGGGATTCAAGTATTGTTGCTGACCATGTCCATTCCTTTTATGACCACAGTGTACCCATTTTCTGATGGCTACTTCCAGCAGGATAATGTACCATGTCAAAGCACGAATCATCTCAGACTGGTTTCTTGAACATGACAATGAGTTCACTGTACTCAGATGGCCTCCACAGTCACCATATTTCAATCCAATAGAGCAACTTTGGGATATGGTGGAACGGGAGATTGGCATCATGGATGTGCAGCTGACAAATCTGCAGCAACTGCGTGATGCTATCATGTCAATATGGAGCAAAATCTGAGGAATATTCCGGTAAACTTTGTTGAATCTATACCAAGGAAGATTAAGGCAGTTCTGAAGGCAAAAGGGGGTCCAATCTGTTACTAGTAAGGTGTACCTAATAAAGTGGCCGGTGTGTGTATGTATATATATATATATATATATATATATATATATATATATATATATATATATATATATATATATATATATATATATATATATATATATATAAAACTAAAGAGTAGTTCTCTCACACTAAGCAAAATCACTGAAACGTAAAGCAATTAGCTGATCTCCTACATTTCTCTCTCCGTGATGTGCTTATGAAATCAATTTAATGCCCTGCACAAGCTAGGGTCAGTGCAGAAATGTAATGAATCCTTTTTTTTTTTGGGCTGACATTGTTGCTTATACTGCTGGTCAACAAATATCAAATGCACAACCTCTGATTATCAAACGAATCTCAAACACACACACATATACTCTTACTCTGTAAATAACAGCAGCATGTCTGTGTTTGTGGTTGTCGTCAGTATGACTCTTGTCCCCAGCAGAACTAGAGCACAGGGTGGGGTTTTGGTCTGATTGACAGTGATGATGTCACAGCTATGAGCTCAGCCTGCAAACCGTGAGCTCCCGCAGCGCAGAACGGAAAATTACAGACCCTTCCCCCACTGCACTTCCTCTCTTTCACTCTCTCTCTCTCTCTCTCTCTCTCCGTATTCCTCCCTCTACCTTTTTAACCCATCTCTCCTTTCTGAACACCCCCACTCTCCTCTATTTCTCTATCCCTCTTTTTCAGTCTCCCATCCCCCTCTCTTTCTCCCACACAGGGAACACGCATCAGCTTAGAGGGAGAATCTCAGCCGGCGCAGAGACAATGATAGAGCTGAATTCTGCTTTGTGTGATTCTGCTCAATACAACACTGCACAACTCTGCAGGACTATGTATTTTTGTACTATATATATATATATATGAAATATTTTCTAGGATATAAAATCAAATGTGCATGTGCATACTTATATAAAATGTCAGATTTGGTGCATCCATTGAAGTATACTATAATATGCTCTCATTCATACAGTAAATCATAATGTATAAGACAGGGGTGCCCAGACTTTCTTATGAAGGGCCAAAAACCAAACTTGATTGAGGCTAGTGGGCTGAAAATAATTATATTTGCCATGGATGATTTCCTAATTTAGTTAATAATGTTTAAAAATGGCTAGAAAACATTGCTTCATATTAACTAATACAGTATTTTTTTTACCGTAAAAACATTCATTCATTCATTCATTCATTCATTCATTCATTTCTTTTCGGCTTAGTCCTCTTATTAATCTGGGGTCGCCACAGCGGAATGAACCGCCAACTTATCCAGCATATGTTTTACACAGCGGATGCCCTTCCAGTCGCAACCCATCACTGGGAAACATCCATACACACTCATTCACACACCCGGAGGAAACCCACACAAACATGGAGAGAACATGCAAACTCCACACAGAAATGCCAACTGACCCAGCCGAGGCTCGAACCAGTGACCTTCTTGCTGTGAGGCGAATGTGCTACCGCATCGCCCACAGTAAAAACATAACAATCTAATTTATAACAGAACTACACTAGTTTTCTGCCTTGATTTGCTCGCCGATGTCTTCTGCATAGTCCTCTATCAGTCAATTGACAGTATTTACATATTAAATAATCAGATTCATTCACATTTGAATGAAACACTTAATTTCAGTTTGCTTTCTTTGTAGCTCAGCAATAAAACAAACAAAAAGGTTTACATCAAATTATAAATGACGATCTCTGTGTTAAAGGCATTCGCCCCAACACTCTCCATCATACTCACTCTCCTCTCAGATGGGATGGTGGACCAAATCAAAGGTTACAACGGGGCCAACTTTGCGCCACGTGTCCTACTTTGGGCATCTCTGGTATACGAGGTATAATATAAATTAGAGCTGAGTGAAAAAATGTCATATCCCCAAAAGTCATCTCATATCCTGATAATGCAACGCTATCTCACGGCCAATTCGTAACTTTTTGATTAGTGGCTAATTCGTATGAATTCGTACGATCTAATTTGTACAAATTAGTACGATTTGCCCATCACCCAATGACGGTTGGGGTTAGGGGTGGGGTTAGGTGCCACGCCTCCTTTTTAAAATCGTACATTTTCGTACGACTGAACTCGTACGAATTAGCCACTAAACTGACAAAACGTAAAATACTTACGTTTCCTCGTGAGATCAGGCTGGATAATGATATATAATCACAATAAAGTACCACTTCTGTAAATCCAAATCAATTAGTAGTTAATATATATTGACCTTATGTAAAGGACCATTTGTTTTATTTACATTTTGAAGTATATAATCAGAAATGTACTCATTACTCATTTTCACTCTTTTTAATTTCAGGGCAAATTATTGATTGAAAATGTAGAAATCTAAAAAATAAATATCAATAAAATATAAAATACTCAAAAAAATTAATGATTACAAAAATAAAAATATTCAAAAGTAAGTCAAATGCAAAATGCAAACATTGTGTTTTCAAGACTGCAACTTTCTTACGATGCTGTTTTTTATGTTTCTGTCTGAATCCCTGCAATGGCGTGTAATATTGCGCTCATATACATTATGAAAAGGTTTTAAGGTAAACAACATATTTGTATTTGTGACACCACAAAATAAACGATAAAGCATAACATGAAAAGATAGACTTTTTAATTTGTCCATATGATATATATTGGGTGATATGGTGGCTCAGTGGTTAGCACTGTCGCCTCACAGCAAGAAGGTCACTGGTTCAAATCCTGGCTGGGCCAGTTGGAATTTCTGTGTGGAGTTTGCATGTTCTCCCTGTGTTGGCGTGGGTTTGCTCCGGGTGCTCCGGTTTCTCCCACAGTCCAAACACATGCGCTATAGGTGAATTGAATAAACTAAATTGGCCGTAGTGTATGTGTGTGAACGTGTTTGTATGGATGTTTCCTAGTGATGGGTTGCTGCTGAAAGGTAATCTGCTGTGTAAAACATATGCTGGATAAGTTGGCGGTTCATTCCGCTGTGGCGACCACTGATGAATAAAGGGACTAAGCCGAAAGAAAATGAATGAATGAATAAATGAATGATATATATTGTCATATTGCACAGCCCTAATATAAATAATCATATTCTTGTGGAGCACATGCCAGCTCAGATGACTTGTTAAGCTGGATATATGCATATATGCATTATATATATATATGAAGCAGCTAACAAAAATGTAGAGCAGGGATAAACGCAATAAAGCCAACTCAAGAGCACAGAAAGAGATTAACGTTTACAACAAGAAATTATGTAACAAGTAAAAAACTAATTTAATCTGTGAGCAAGCAAGGACTATATAGGGATTTTAGGACAGTTCTTCACCAAATTACAGGCTGAAATAATGCTCTGTAATGCTTCCACCCTGCTAAAAGATTTCAGCAGCAGCAGAGAGTGTATGTGCGTCTGCAGTTAAAACTAATGATAATCTTCTGATTCCTGCTTACAACGAGAATTTATATGACACTTGCACAGGGGAATAGCTTTCTTGGGAAAGAGAAAAAGGCTGAGTGGAAACAATATTATATATAAAAAATTGCACCACCAGAAATTAGTATTGCCTATGACTAAGTGAAACAGAAAGAAAGATAAAGCATGTGTTCAGTATGATAGCATTAGCGAAAACTAGGCCTGCGCCACTCTTTCTTTTATCCTGTTTATGCGCCAGAGATCTGCTAAGGGGCACACGAAAGCCGGGCATGGCCTCTTTAACCAACATGACACAGACAGAGATGAATCCGCATCACGTGGATGCTGCCTGACTCATGTTCAGACCTAGAAACATTCATGGTAATCCCTGCACAATACAAGAGGCCAAATAATGTGGAACAAATCAAGAAAAAGTCTAATCTAAATAAACCAAACATACAATTAGGCATTCAATAAGGCACCATAGATAGTGTTCAAATCAGCACACTGTTTTCAGAGTGTTTCAGCACCATGGAGAGCTCTTGCAGTGTAAAATATAAATGCACCATGATTTGAGTATCAGTGGCTCAGTATATAACTGTGTGCTCACTTTTGTTTAACAATATACTTCTAAAACAAGTTTAACCGGACAAGCTGAAGGCCCAAACAAAGGCTTACCTTCTCTTTATTAGGCAGTGTTTGTGTTCTGGTAAAAGTGTCTCCTCCATTAATACTGATCAGTTCTGCGTCTGCAGGCGGAAACGGTGCAGGGAAAACCACTACGTCACTCTTCAGTGTGTCTGAGCTAAAACACACGTCATACTGCTGAGTAGATTTGGAGTAAGACCAGCTCCCGTCAGGGTGTGTGGTGATCATCGGGGCGCTGTACCTGCCCAAACTGCTGTCTGTCCTGTGGCATTTTACAGCTATCAAACTGATGAGGCTCAGTAAAAAGACGACGGACACACTCACAATGGCGATCAGCAAATACAGATTTAAATCCGAGAAACTCTCCTCCTTTACCGGCGCATGTCTGAATGGAGTCTTGACGTCACCTCCGCTTTCAACAACCACAGCATCAATAGACACAGTCGCTGACAGTGAGGGCTCTCCGTTATCAGAAACCAAAATGACCAGCGGGTGAGTTTTCAGGTCATTGTCACTCATTCTCCTCTTAGTCCTGATCTCCCCGCTGCTGGTTCCGATTCGGAACAGATTGTTTCCTTTGGGCTCAGAGATGTGGTAGGACAACAGCGCATTGTAACCAGAATCTGCATCTACAGCCCTGATCTTGGCCACAAAGTAGCCCGCCTCAGCAGAATAGGGAATGTTCTCGGTGTTAACGGAACCGAGCTCGGAATAGGGCGCGAGAATCGCGGGACTGTTGTCATTCTCATCCAGGACAAACACATTTACAGTCACGTTACTGCTGAGCGGAGGAACACCAGAGTCTGTGGCCTGAACTTTAAACTCAAATGTTTTGATCTCCTCATAGTTAAACGACTGTAAACTGTGGAGATCTCCAGTGTCAGAGTTTATAGCAATAGCAGAATATGTACTTCCAGATTTGTGAAGTGGTTCCAATAATCCATAGGTAATTTTGGAATTTTCATTTAAATCTGGATCAACAGCTGAAATGGTGTAAATGATTTGGTCTTTAGGACCATTTTCTTTCACAAACACGTTTATGACAGGATTTGGAAAACTTGGAGGATTGTCATTAACATCAGATACATACACAGTAAAAACCCTAGTGGCAGAAAGAGGTGGAGCTCCTTCATCCGACGCCATGATTGTGACATTATATCGATCAACATGCTCTCTATCAAGTGGTCCATCCACTACAAGAGAATAATAATTCTTATATGATGACTTTAATTTAAAAGGAACATCACCGACCACTTTCCCGTGCGCATTCCCATTCTTTCCCGAGTCTTTATCAGATATCGTTATCAAAGCCACCGTTGTTTCTTTTTTAGCATCCTCTCTTACTGTGTTCACTTGTGAAGTTAATGAATTTCAGGCTCGTTGTCATTTACATCTAACACCTCTACTAATATTTTACAGTGTGCAGACCGCGGGCTCGCTCCTTTGTCTTTAGCCTGAGCATGAATCTCATAAGCATTATGTTCTTCAAAATCCACCCTCCCCTGCACAGAAACCACGCCGGTAGCAGAATCAATGTTAAAAACACTACTTGCTTTATCATCGCTGTCCTGCTGAACTAAAGAATAAATAATTTCACTATTTATGCCCTCATCTAAATCAGTGGCATTCAGATTGACGACTACTGTACCCAATGGTGCGTTTTCAACAATGCGCACTTTGTAAAGAGCTTTGCCAAACACGGGTGCGTTATCATTCACATCTTGCACAGTTATTACTATCTGCATTGTACCTGATTTGGGAGGTTTTCCTCCATCTACCGCAGTCAATGTGAGGTGGATTGCTGACTGTTTTTCTCGATCTAAAGCTTTCTGGAGCACTAATTCAGCAGACACACTCTGCTCTCCTCCGCTTTGTACATCCAGAGAGAAATGCTCGTTCGGGCTCAGTTTGTAGCTTTTTACTGAGTTCGCTCCGACATCAGGGTCCGACGCTCTCGGCAACTGAAATCGGTCGCCCAAAAATGCATTTTCAGATACGTTAATCTGCTTAGACCTAACACGAAACGACGGAGCATTGTCATTAATGTCTATAATATTTATCTCAATGCGAAAAAGGTTTAATGGATTATTAACAATGGCTTCTAAATTCACCGAACATTGTGGAGAAGCAGGGCAAAACGCCTCCCTGTCGATCCTCTCCCTGACGAACAAAACACCAGTTTTCAAATTAACCTCAAAATATTTTCTTCCCGAAACTGCAGGGATATGAAATCCACGTGATTCCAATTCTTGAATGTTCAAATTAAGATCCTTTGCGATATTTCCGACAAACGTCCCAGTGTTCGCCTCTTCTGAAATGGAATACGCGACCTGGGCTGAAGCTGAAGGCATCAAGAGCAGCAAAACCAAACAAATAACGGTCCCGCTCATAACAATTATATGAGCCATCATGCAGATGATTGTTGGATAAAGCCAGAAATAAGTTCCAATATTTAGTTATATTCCAGTAAATGCCATTTCTTTCTATGCATACCGCCACCACGAAAGAACAGAACAAAGCGCATGAACGCGCGCTACAGAATAGATGAGGAGGAGCCAGCGGGCGCGCGCAAATACGCAGCAAAACACTGCTGTACTGACACCAAGAGGCTTTTCAAGAAAGAACTTTTTGTATATATAAAATGTGGGAATATTCTAAATTTCATTTTTGCCTTTTAAAGATTTGTGGAAAAAATACATAAGAAAAAAAAATCTAAGTTATGTCTTACCTTCTCTTTATTAGGCAGTGTTTGTGTTCTGGTGAAAGTGTCTCCTCCATTAATACTGATCAGTTCTGCATCTGCAGGCGGAAACGGCGCAGGGAAAACCACTACGTCACTCTTCAGTGTGTCTGAGCTAAAACACACGTCATACTGCTGAGTAGATTTGGAGTAAGACCAGCTCCCGTCAGGGTGTGTGGTGATCATCGGGGCGCTGTACCTGCCCAAACTGCTGTCTGTCCTGTGGCATTTTACAGCTATCAAACTGATGAGGCTCAGTAAAAAGATGACGGACACACTCACAATGGCGATCAGCAAATACAGATTTAAATCCGAGAAACTCTCCTCCTTTACCGGCGCATGTCTGAATGGAGTCTTGACGTCACCTCCGCTTTCAACAACCACAGCATCAATAGACACAGTCGCTGACAGTGAGGGCTCTCCGTTATCACAAACCAAAATGACCAGCGGGTGAGTTTTCAGGTCATTGTCACTCATTCTCCTCTTAGTCCTGATCTCCCCGCTGCTGGTTCCGATTCGGAACAGATTGTTTCCTTAGGCTCAGAGATGTGGTAGGACAACAGCGCATTGTAACCAGAATCTGCATCTACAGCCCTGATCTTGGCCACAAAGTAGCCCGCCTCAGCAGAATAGGGAATGTTCTCGGTGTTAACGGAACCGAGCTCGGAATAGGGCGCGAGAATCGCGGGACTGTTGTCATTCTCATCCAGGACAAACACATTTACAGTCACGTTACTGCTGAGCGGAGGAACACCAGAGTCTGTGGCCTGAACTTTAAACTCAAATGTTTTGATCTCCTCATAGTTAAACGACTGTAAACTGTGGAGATCTCCAGTGTCAGAGTTTATGTTGATCATGGATGTTACCGGGCCGCTTTTAGAGCTTTCTAGTAAAGAATATGTTATTCTGGCATTATCACCTACATCAGGATCAACAGCAGATACTGTATGAATAACAGCTCCAATCTGACTGTTCTCTTTCACATAAACATTAATGACGGGCTCTGGAAAGCGCGGCGCGTTGTCATTGACATCAGAAACGTGTACAGCAATGACACTGGTACTAGAGAGAGGCGGAGTGCCTTCATCAGTAGCGGTGATCGTCACATTATACTCAGACGCGCGCTCTCTGTCCAGAGGACCGTTCACCACTAAAGTATAATAATTCTTGTACGAGTTCTGAACTCTAAAAGGAGAAGAGGCCTCGGCTCTTAACATTACCTGACCATTTTTACCAGCATCATTATCGGTTACAGTTATCATTCCAACCATTGTGTCAACTGCAGCATCTTCTTTAACAGTGCCCACTAAAGACGTCACAGATATCACTGGTATGTTGTCATTAATATCTGCGATTTCAACCAATACTTTACAGTGTGCTGCTCTCGGATTATAACCTTTATCCTTTGCTTGTACTCGAAGTTCTACTGCATTACTCTGCTCATAATCTACAACTTTTTGCACAGTGATTTCACCTGTTTGTGTCTTTATCGAGAATGCGTCGACATTTTTGTCATTGTTTGGATTTATTATTGAATAAATTATTTCACCGTTCACACCCTCGTCTAAATCAATTGCTTGAACTGTTATCACATGAGTACCACGTGCAGCATTCTCAGTTACTTTGGATTTATACAAAGACTTGCTGAAAACGGGAATATTATCATTAACGTCCAAAACGTTAATTATAATCTCTATTGTACCAGATCTTGGAGGTTTTCCTCCGTCTACAGCAGTCAGTGTGAGCTGGATCACCGCCTGTTTTTCTCGATCTAAAGCTTTCTGCAGCACTAATTCAGCAGACACACTTTGCTCTCCTCCGCCCTGTACATCTAGAGAAAAGTGTTCATTTTGACTGAGCTTGTAGCTCTTTAAGGAGTTACTGCCGACATCCGCGTCAAACGCGCCTTGTAATGGAAATCTTTCCCCTGGAAAAGCTGATTCACTAATATTCAAATGCGTTACTGATGTCCGAAATGTAGGTGAATTATCATTAATGTCAACAACATTTATTTCAAATCTGAAAACATTCAATGGGGAGCTAATCATGGCTTCTAATGGCAGAGAACATTTACTATTCTGCTCGCAAATCTCTTCTCTATCAATTCTCTCTTTAACATGGAGAACTCCAGTTTTTGTGTTTACTTTGAAATACCTCTCGTTCTGTGTCGGAACTACATGAAACCCTCGTGCCTCAAGGTCCTGAATATTCAGATTAAAATCCTTCACCAAATTCCCAACCGTAGTGCCCGGGTTTGCTTCCTCCGAGACGGAATAGACAAACTGTCCGCCCGCTATATTCCAAAGCCGACACAGAAAGCACAGAGAAAGCCAAAGCCGAAATGTTGATTCCCATTTTGATTCCATTGTCTCGAAATCTTCTGGATGTGACAAAATCATACAAATCCGTGTGCATAGTCGTAATAAATATTTGCTCGATGCCACGTTCTACATCGTCTAAGCTTCCTGACACAATGGCGAATTCTGAACAAAGCCTCTCTGCTCGGGAGGCAAAAATCGAGGCGGAGCATAAAGTGGAGCCGTGGAAATTCTAGTGTAAAATAGAAGGCTAGTGACATCGTGCGGACTACTGCAAACTCTGCTGTTTCTAAAAATAAATAAATTAATGAAAAAAAAGCACATTTTCAATCTTAATCTGTGAGCTGTCAAATAATTAAAAATGGCACATTTCTATAACTGAAAAAAATATCCAATTTATCAGTGACACTGATCACACAAAGCTATTAAAAAACTACAAAAACATTAAAAAGGGATTTTTAAGTCAAGGAAGAAACCATGAAATAAAAATACATTCTTAACTTGAGGGATATGTGAAAACTGTGGACTTTTAGGAACATCTGCCGTTTCAGCACCACGGACAGAAGACGCTAGTGAACACGAAGATAAAACTGCTTCAGAAGTCATGTGCTCTAAAGTATATTATTTAAAAAAACACACAACACTGAAAGGAGCATAAAAAGCCAGTAGTTCATAGTTATTTTCGATTCTACGGTAATGAAACAATTCCACGAAAAAAAAACATGTACAGAACGAATAAAAAATTGAAGTAGCTGCAATAACAAAAGGGGAAGTTTACCTACAATTGTCGTGACTTCTGACAAAACTCGCTTACCTTTTCTTTATTAGGCAGTGTTTGTGTTCTGGTGAAAGTGTCTCCTCCATTAATACTAATCAGTTCTGCATCTGCAGGCGGAAATGGCGCAGGGAAAACCACTACGTCACTCTTCAGTGTGTCTGAGCTAAAACACACGTCATACTGCTGAGTAGATTTGGAGTAAGACCAGCTCCCGTCAGGGTGTGTGGTGATCATCGGGGCGCTGTACCTGCCCAAACTGCTGTCTGTCCTGGTGGCATTTTACAGCTATCAAACTGATGAGGCTCAGTAAAAAGATGACGGACACACTCACAATGGCGATCAGCAAATACAGATTTTAAATCCGAGAAACTCTCCTCCTTTACCGGCGCATGTCTGAATGGAGTCTTGACGTCACCTCCGCTTTCAACAACCACAGCGTCAATAGACACAGTCGCTGACAGTGAGGGCTCTCCGTTATCAGAAACCAAAATGACCAGCGGGTGAGTTTTCAGGTCATTGTCACTCATTCTCCTCTTAGTCCTGATCTCCCCGCTGCTGGTTCCGATTCGGAACAGATTGTTTCCTTTGGGCTCAGAGATGTGGTAGGACAACAGCGCATTGTAACCAGAATCTGCATCTACAGCCCTGATCTTGGCCACAAAGTAGCCCCGCCTCAGCAGAATAGGGAATGTTCTCGGTGTTAACGGAACCGAGCTCGGAATAGGGCGCGAGAATCGCGGGACTGTTGTCATTCTCATCCAGGACAAACACATTTACAGTCACGTTACTGCTGAGCGGAGGAACACCAGAGTCTGTAGCCTGAACTTTAAACTCAAATGTTTTGATCTCCTCATAGTTAAACGACTGTAAACTGTGGAGATCTCCAGTGTCAGAGTTTATGTTGATCATGGATGTTACCGGGCCGCTTTTAGAGCTTTCTAGTAAAGAATATGTTATTCTGGCATTATCACCTACATCAGGATCAACAGCAGATACTGTATGAATAACAGCTCCAATCTGACTGTTCTCTTTCACATAAACATTAATGACGGGCTCTGGAAAGCGCGGCGCGTTGTCATTGACATCAGAAACGTGTACAGCAATGACACTGGTACTAGAGAGAGGCGGAGTGCCTTCATCAGTAGCGGTGATCGTCACATTATACTCAGACGCGCGCTCTCTGTCCAGAGGACCGTTCACCACTAAAGTATAATAATTCTTGTACGAGTTCTGAACTTTAAAAGGAACAGAACCTTCAATATTTAGGGTCACCTGTCCGTTTTTACCAGCATCATTATCGGTTACAGTTATCATTCCAACCATTGTGCCAATAGGAGCATCTTCTTTTACAGTACTCACTAAAGACGTCACAGATATCACTGGTATGTTGTCATTAACATCTACGACTTCAACCAATACTTTACAGTGTGCAGCTTTCGGATTATAACCATTATCCTTTGCCTGTATTCGAAGTTCAATTGCATTCCTCTGTTCAAAATCAACATCTTTTTGTACTGTAATCTCACCGGTTACAGAGTTTATAGAAAACGCGTCGATATTTTTGTCATTGTTGGGATTTATTATTGAATAAATAATTTCACCATTCACACCTTCGTCTAAATCAATCGCTTGAACTGTTATCACATGAGTACCACGTGCAGCATTCTCAGTTACTTTGGATTTATACAAAGACTTGCTGAAAACGGGAATATTATCATTAATATCCAAAACGTTAATTATAATTTCTATTGTCCCAGATCTTGGAGGTTTTCCTCCGTCTACAGCGGTCAGTGTGAGTTTGATCACCGCCTGTTTTTCTCTATCTAAAGCTTTCTGCAGCACTAATTCAGCAGACAAACTCTGATCTCCTCCGCCCTGTACATCTAGAGAAAAGTGTTCATTTTGACTGAGCTTGTAGCTCTTTAAGGAGTTACTGCCCACATCCGCGTCAAACGCGCCTTGTAATGGAAATCTTTCTCCTGGAATAGTCAATTCGCTGACATTCAAATGTGTTACAGATGTCCGAAATGCAGGTGCATTATCATTAATGTCAGCAACATTTATTTCAAATCTAAAAACATTCAATGGGGAGCTAATCATGGCTTCTAATGGCAGAGAACATTTAATATTCTGCTCGCAAATCTCTTCTCTATCAATCCTCTCTTTAACATGGATAACTCCAGTTTTTGTATTAACATCGAAATACCTCTCGTACGGTCCCGGAACTATATGAAACCCTCGTGCCTCAAGGTCCTGAATATTCAGATTAAAATCCTTCACCAAATTCCCAACCGTAGTGCCCGGGTTTGCTTCCTCCGAGACGGAATAGACAAACTGTCCACCCGCTATATTCCACAGCCGACACAGAAAGCACAGAGAAAGCCAAAGCCGAAATGTTGATTCCCATTTTGATTCCATTGTCTCGAAATCATCTGCATGTGACAAAATCATACAAATCCGTGTGCATAGTCGTAAAAAAGTATTTGCTCGAGACCACGTTCTACATCGGCTAGCCTTCCTGACACAATGGCGAATTCTGAACAAAGCCTCTCTGCTCGGGAGGCAAAAATGAGGCGGAGCTTATAGTGGAGCCATAGAAATGCTAGTGTAAAATAGAAGGCTAGTGACATCGTGCGGACTACTGCAAACTTTGCTCATATATATATATATATATATATATATATATATATATATATATATATATATATATATATATATATATATATATATATATATATATATATAATAAACCAATTAAAAAACAAAAAGCACACTTTCATGTTTAATCTATGGGCTATTGAGATATTAAAAATGTGACGTTTCTCTAACTGAAAAATACCCTATTTATCGGTGACCCTGAACACAAATACCAAACAAAGTTATTTAAAAAACTACAAAAACAATAAAAAAATGAACTTTGAAGTCAGGGAAAAAACACGAAATAGAAATACATTCTTAACTTAATGGATATGAGAAAACAGTGGATTTCGAGGAACATCTGCCGTTTCAGCACCACGGACAGAGGACATTAGTGCAAAGGACGATTATAAACTGCTTCAGAAGTCATGTGCTCTAAAGTATAATATAAAAAAACAACACTGAAAGGAAAATAAAAGGCAGCATTTCATAATTATTTTCGCTTCTATGGTGATGAAACAATTCCACGAATAAACCACGTACAGAACCAATAAAAAATAGAAGTAGCCGTTTTAAACAAAGGGGTAAACGTTTACAGTTTTAGTTACAAATTTCCTCACTTCTAACAAAACTCTCTTACCTTCTCTTTATTAGGCAGTGTTTGTGTTCTGGTAAAAGTGTCTCCTCCATTAATACTGATCAGTTCTGCATCTGCAGGCGGAAATGGCGCAGGGAAAACCACTACGTCACTCTTCAGTGTGTCTGAGCTAAAACACACGTCATACTGCTGAGTAGATTTGGAGTAAGACCAGCTCCCGTCAGGGTGTGTGGTGATCATCGGGGCGCTGTACCTGCCCAAACTGCTGTCTGTCCTGTGGCATTTTACAGCTATCAAACTGATGAGGCTCAGTAAAAAGATGACGGACACACTCACAATGGCGATCAGCAAATACAGATTTAAATCCGAGAAACTCTCCTCCTTTACCGGCGCATGTCTGAACGGAGTCTTGACGTCACCTCCGCTTTCAACAACCACAGCATCAATAGACACAGTCGCTGACAGTGAGGGCTCTCCGTTATCACAAACCAAAATGACCAGCGGGTGAGTTTTCAGGTCATTGTCACTCATTCTCCTCTTAGTCCTGATCTCCCCGCTGCTGGTTCCGATTCGGAACAGATTGTTTCCTTTGGGCTCAGAGATGTGGTAGGACAACAGCGCATTGTAACCAGAATCTGCATCTACAGCCCTGATCTTGGCCACAAAGTAGCCCGCCTCAGCAGAATAGGGAATGTTCTCGGTGTTAACGGAACCGAGCTCGGAATAGGGCGCGAGAATCGCGGGACTGTTGTCATTCTCATCCAGGACAAACACATTTACAGTCACGTTACTGCTGAGCGGAGGAACACCAGAGTCTGTGGCCTGAACTTTAAACTCAAATGTTTTGATCTCCTCATAGTTAAACGACTGTAAACTGTGGAGATCTCCAGTGTCAGAGTTTATGTTGATCATGGATGTTACCGGGCCGCTTTTAGAGCTTTCTAGTAAAGAATATGTTATTCTGGCATTATCACCTACATCAGGATCAACAGCAGATACTGTATGAATAACAGCTCCGATCTGACTGTTCTCTTTCACATAAACATTAATGACGGGCTCTGGAAAGCGCGGCGCGTTGTCATTGACATCAGAAACGTGTACAGCAATGACACTGGTACTAGAGAGAGGCGGAGTGCCTTCATCAGTAGCGGTGATCGTCACATTATACTCAGATGCGACTTCTCTATCTAAAGGCCCATTAACAAATAGCGTATAGTAATTTTTGTAGGAGTTCTGAACTTTAAAAGGAGCAGAGCCCAGGATAGTTAGGATTACCTGGCCGTTTTTACCAGCATCATTATCAGTTACAGTTATCATTCCAACCATTGTGTCAATCAAAGCATCCTCTTTTACAGTGTTAACCAAAGATGTTACAGAGATTTCTGGAACATTGTCATTTATATCAATAATTTCCAGCAGAACTTTACAAAGAGCCGCTCTGGGTTTATGCCCTTTATCTTTTGCCTGTACTCGGAGCTCCACTGCATTTTTTCGTTCATAATCTACATCCCCTTTCACTGTAATTTCGCCAGTTTCAGGATTTATTGCAAATGAATCGACGTTTTTATCATTATCGTGGTTAACTAAAGCATAAACAATCTGACCATTCACACCCTCATCTGGATCGCTGGCCTGAACTGTAATAATGGAAGTACCAAGAGGCGCGTTTTCATTCAAGCGAGCTTTATACAGCGATTTGCTGAAACAGGAATATTATCGTTGACGTCTTCAACATTTACTGATATCTGCATTGTTCCTGATCTTGGAGGTTTTCCTCCGTCTACAGCCGTCAATGTAAGATGAATTAAAGGTTGTTTTTCTCTATCTAAAGCTTTCTGCAGCACTAATTCAGCAGACACACTCTGCTCTCCTCCGCTTTGTACATCCAGAGAGAAATGTTCATTAGGACTGAGCTTGTAGCTCTTCACCGAATTAGTGCCCACATCTGCGTCAAACGCGCTCGGCAGAGCGAACTGCTCCCCTGGAAAGGCTGATTCTGAAATATTTAGAGTTGTCTTTGGCGTACGGAATTTCGGCGGATTATCATTAATATCCAGAACGTTTATCTCAAATCTATATACATTCAAAGGCGAATTAACAATCGCTTCTAGAGGTAAAGAACATTTAATCTTCTGCTCACACAGCTCTTCTCGGTCTATTCTCTCTTTAACGTGAAGTACACCGGTCTTAAAATTGAAATCGAAATACCTCTTACTGGTCTCGGACACAATTTGAAATCCACGCCTTTCAATGTCCTGCACATTTAAGTTAAAATCTTTAGCTAAATTCCCAACTGCGGTGCCTGGATTTGCTTCCTCCGGTATAGAATACACAATCTGACCATTTGTAAGAATCCAACAGCGAAGAAAGGCGCTGAAAAATATCCAGGACCTCAAAATATGTCTCCGTGTTGAAGCCATTTTAACAGATCATTTCCATGTATGCTAAAACACCGAGATCTTCCTGCATATCCGTGAAACGACTTCTGATAAATCCACGAGCGAAATGCATCCGGAGACAATGGCGGACGACTAACAAAGCCCTTATCCAGGAAGAGCGAAAGAGGAAAATAGGAGGAGCTTCACCGTGTCATGAATGCTCACAAAACAGGCAGATACTGACATCGCGCGGAGAATATTGAACATCATCTCAACAAAGAAAAAAGCAAGACTTCTGTTTTCAGAAATCCTACAAATTCAATTAATCAAAGAAACAAACGTGTGCAAAAAAATGGGGTTTTCTTAATTCCAGTTGCGCTGCATACAATCAATATAAGGTATATATATATATGAATAATTCCTTACACAGACGTTAGATAGCATTTCAGAACCATGGACAGTGGTCACCTTCCATTCAGTTGACATGAAAACGCTTTGAAGGTGAGACGTGTCAAACATCTTGCATTATTATGCAGAATTTTTTTTTCAGGTAATGTTCTATTACTTCCACTTTTTCACCTGTATTAAATACTAGGCTACAAATGTTGATTATTTAAATATATATTTGAAGTCTTGACGGAAGGTGTTCAGTACCATGAAAAGCTCCAACTACACATTACGCTCAAAGCATGACAAGATTAAACCATCAATAAAACTAAATATATGTTAACTTATCCTACCTTCTCTTTATTAGGCAGTGTTTGTGTTCTGGTGAAAGTGTCTCCTCCATTAATACTGATCAGTTCTGCGTCTGCAGGCGGAAACGGCGCAGGGAAAACCACTACGTCACTCTTCAGTGTGTCTGAGCTAAAACACACGTCATACTGCTGAGTAGATTTGGAGTAAGACCAGCTCCCGTCAGGGTGTGTGGTGATCATCGGGGCGCTGTACCTGCCCAAACTGCTGTCGGTCCTGTGGCATTTTACAGCTATCAAACTGATGAGGCTCAGTAAAAAGATGACGGACACACTCACAATGGCGATCAGCAAATACAGATTTAAATCCGAGAAACTCTCCTCCTTTACCGGCGCATGTCTGAATGGAGTCTTGACGTCACCTCCGCTTTCAACAACCACAGCATCAATAGACACAGTCGCTGACAGTGAGGGCTCTCCGTTATCAGAAACCAAAATGACCAGCGGGTGAGTTTTCAGGTCATTGTCACTCATTCTCCTCTTAGTCCTGATCTCCCCGCTGCTGGTTCCGATTCGAAACAGATTGTTTCCTTTGGGCTCAGAGATGTGGTAGGACAACAGCGCATTGTAACCAGAATCTGCATCTACAGCCCTGATTTTGGCCACAAAGTAGCCCGCCTCAGCAGAATAGGGAATGTTCTCGGTGTTAACGGAACCGAGCTCGGAATAGGGCGCGAGAATCGCGGGACTGTTGTCATTCTCATCCAGGACAAACACATTTACAGTCACGTTACTGCTGAGCGGAGGAACACCAGAGTCTGTGGCCTGAACTTTAAACTCAAATGTTTTGATCTCCTCATAGTTAAACGACTGTAAACTGTGGAGATCTCCAGTGTCAGAGTTTATGTTGATCATGGATGTTACCGGGCCGCTTTTTAGAGCTTTCTAGTAAAGAATATGTTATTCTGGCATTATCACCTACATCAGGATCAACAGCAGATACTGTATGAATAACAGCTCCAATCTGACTGTTCTCTTTCACATAAACATTAATGACGGGCTCTGGAAAGCGCGGCGCGTTGTCATTGACATCAGAAACGTGTACAGCAATGACACTGGTACTAGAGAGAGGCGGAGTGCCTTCATCAGTAGCGGTGATTGTCACATTATACTCCGATGCAGTTTCCCGATCTAAAGGTCCGTTTACAATTAAAGTATAATAATTCTTGTATGAGTTCTGAACTTTGAATGGCAACGAACCTCTAATCCTAAGCTGAATTTCACCGTTTTTGCCAGCATCATTATCTAGTACAGTTATCATACTAACCACTGTGCCATTAGCTGCGTCCTCCTTAACAGTATTTACTAAAGAGGTAACAGAAATTTCAGGTGTATTGTCATTTATGTCAGTTATCTCCACCAGCACTTTGCAGTATGCGGCTCGTGGTTTATGGCCTTTGTCTTTAGCTTGCACTCTAATTTCAACAGCAGCATTTTTTTCATAGTCTACGGTGCCTTTTACTGTTATAAGACCCGTTTCAGGGTCTATCGAGAATGCATCTGCGTTATTTTCGTTATCTTGACTCACTAATGAATACACTATTTCACTGTTTGGTCCTTCGTCTGTATCACTGGCGTGAACTTGGATTACCGAGGTGCCAATGGGTGAATTTTCTACTACTCGAGTTTTGAATAGAGGCTTACCGAAAACAGGAATATTATCATTCACATCCTCAATATTGACGATTATATTTATTGTTCCTGATCTTGGAGGTTTTCCTCCGTCTATAGCGGTCAGTGTGAGCTTGATCACCGGCTGTTTTTCTCGATCTAAAGCTTTCTGCAGCACTAATTCAGCAGACACACTCTGCTCTCCTCCGCTCTGAACATCCAGAGAAAAGTGTTCATTCGGATTCAGTTTGTAGCTCTTTACCGAATTGCTGCCCACATCCGCGTCAAACGCAGTCGGTAATGGAAATCTTTCCCCAGGAAATGCATACTCTGATATATTAAAATACTTCACAGGGGAGCGAAATGTAGGTGTGTTATCATTAATATCTATAATGTTTACTTCAAAGCGGTAAACGTTTAACGGCGCATTAACAATAGCCTCCAACGGGAGAGAACATTTTAAGCTCCTTCCGCACAGCTCGTCTCTATCTATTCTGTCAATAATATGGAGAAATCCAGTTTTTGAATTTAGTTCGAAATACCTCTTATTTGCTCCAGATACTAGTTGAAATCCTCGATTGATTAAATCCTGTAAATTAAGATTTAAATCCTTTGCAAGGTTGCCGACTGTTGTTCCCGGGTTTGTCTCTTCCGACACCGTATATACAATTTGCCCCTCCGCAATACTCCCAAAGCAAAACACCACAAAAAAAAGGATCACTAGGAGACAATCACGAAACGGAGCTATTGCCATATTCCTTTAAAAATAAACAAGCACAGTACTCAGCAATATAAAAACATTTTGGTCCAGGTTTCGGCTGATAGTCCACTACGATGCAGAGGAGGCGAAGAGCTGTGGGAACGTCTGAACAAAGCAATCTCTCACTACAGCAGCTGCGAAAATACAAGGCGGAGACACGAGAACGCAAGAGCACAGTTGAACTATGAACTGATAGTGACATCTAGCGGGGAAAAGTCTACTATTACATAAATATAAGCGTTTCAATAAACCGCGGACGTGAGTAGAGCAAAATGTATACGATTTTTTTTTCTAAACACCAAACTTAAAATAAAAAAGTAAATAAATAAATATATAAATAAAAAACAAACTTTAACTTTCATATTATTTTGAACATTATATTAAATTAGGATTTATATTAAGCTATAAAATCAAAGATGCTTTTTTCATGCTTTTCAGAAAAACGACAAAGTAGATGATGATAATGATGAATATTATTATTATTTTTATTATTATTAATATTAATAATAACATGTTCATTGTACCGATGCTAACAAGGAAAAGTTGCAAAGAACTTTAGCTGTAGTAAAAGGTTCACAATAGCGTGAATATTAAATATGTGAGGCTTCAGCACCACGGACAGCGTCACAACGTTTAAATAAATGCAGAAAAAGTAATGAAATTTTCTATACGTTTACATTCTTACCTTCTCTTTATTAGGCAGTGTTTGTGTTCTGGTAAAAGTGTCTCCTCCATTAATACTGATCAGTTCTGCATCTGCAGGCGGAAATGGCGCAGGGAAAACCACTACGTCACTCTTCAGTGTGTCTGAGCTAAAACACACGTCATACTGCTGAGTAGATTTGGAGTAAGACCAGCTCCCGTCAGGGTGTGTGGTGATCATCGGGGCGCTGTACCTGCCCAAACTGCTGTCTGTCCTGTGGCATTTTACAGCTATCAAACTGATGAGGCTCAGTAAAAAGATGACGGACACACTCACAATGGCGATCAGCAAATACAGATTTAAATCCGAGAAACTCTCCTCCTTTACCGGCGCATGTCTGAATGGAGTCTTGACGTCACCTCCGCTTTCAACAACCACAGCATCAATAGACACAGTCGCTGACAGTGAGGGCTCTCCGTTGTCAGAAACCAAAATGACCAGCGGGTGAGTTTTCAGGTCATTGTCACTCATTCTCCTCTTAGTCCTGATCTCCCCGCTGCTGGTTCCGATTCGGAACAGATTGTTTCCTTTGGGCTCAGAGATGTGGTAGGACAACAGCGCATTGTAACCAGAATCTGCATCTACAGCCCTGATCTTGGCCACAAAGTAGCCCGCCTCAGCAGAATAGGGAATGTTCTCGGTGTTAACGGAACCGAGCTCGGAATAGGGCGCGAGAATCGCGGGACTGTTGTCATTCTCATCCAGGACAAACACATTTACAGTCACGTTACTGCTGAGCGGAGGAACACCAGAGTCTGTGGCCTGAACTTTAAACTCAAATGTTTTGATCTCCTCATAGTTAAACGACTGTAAACTGTGGAGATCTCCAGTGTCAGAGTTTATGTTGATCATGGATGTTACCGGGCCGCTTTTAGAGCTTTCTAGTAAAGAATATGTTATTCTGGCATTATCACCTACATCAGGATCAACAGCAGATACTGTATGAATAACAGCTCCAATCTGGCTGTTCTCTTTCACATAAACATTAATGACGGGCTCTGGAAAGCGCGGCGCGTTGTCATTGACATCAGAAACGTGTACAGCAATGACACTGGTACTAGAGAGAGGCGGAGTGCCTTCATCAGTAGCGGTGATTGTCACATTATACTCAGATGCAGTTTCTCGGTCTAACTGACCATCTACAAGTAGATAATATTTATTCTTATAAGTGTTTTGTATACGAAAAAGGGCAGAATCGCGAATGTTAAGAACAACTGCACCGTTTTTCCCCGCATCTCCATCTTTAACAGTGATTAGTCCAACCATTGTTCCAGCAGCAGCATCCTCTTTCACTGTTTCAGCAAGAGATGTCACGGAAATTTCAGGTATATTATCATTAACATCGACGATTTCAATTAAAACTTTACAATGAGCAGCCCTTGGTTTCTGGCCTTTATCTTTTGCTTGGACGCGAATTTCTACAGCATTGCTGGTCTCGTAATCAATGTTTCCTTTAACAGAGATTATACCACTGACAGAATCTATTGTAAACGCGTTAACGCTGTTGTCTTCATCGTGACTTATGAACGAATAAACTATTTCTCCATTCAAACCCTCGTCTGCGTCGCTAGCTTGCACCGTGACAACAGACGTACCGAGGGGCGCATTTTCCATTATTCGTGCTTTGTACAGAGATGTACTAAATACAGGAATATTATCGTTCACATCTTCAACATTGATGATAATTTGTGTTGTTCCTGATCTTGGAGGTTTTCCTCCGTCTACAGCGGTCAATGTGAGCTGAATCACAGGCTGTTTTTCTCGATCTAAAGCTTTCTGCAGCACTAATTCAGCAGACACACTCTGCTCTCCTCCGCTCTGTACATCCAGAGAAAAGTGCTCATTCGCACTCAGTTTATAGCTCTTCACCGAATGTATACCCACATCCGCATCAATCGCATTTGGCAAAGTAAATCTCTCACCCGGGAAAGCAGATTCTACAATATTTAGTTCTGTCTTTGATGACTTAAAAATAGGAACGTTATCATTGATATCTAAAACATTCACCTCCAAGCGATACATGTTTAAAGGCGAGTTAACAATAGCTTCTAATTCCAGAGAGCATTTGCTGCTCCTTCCGCACAACTGTTCCCTGTCTATTCTTTCTTTGACGAGGAGAACACCACTCTTTAAATTAACGTCGAAATACCTTTTATTTGGGCCAGAAACGAGCTGAAACCCGCGAAGCTGTAATTCATGAAGATTTAGATTCAAATCCTTTGCTATATGTCCCACTGTGGTTCCCGGATCAGCCTCCTCTGAAATAGAGTACACAATCTGCCCATCGGTAATATCCCAAAAGGAAAGCGCTGCGATAAAATACATCCACGATTTAAATCCTTGTTTCGACATTTTCATAACTCCTTAAATAAATTATTCTCATCCATTCGGGAGTATAACCACACACCGTCTAATTCCTCACAGCTCCTGCAAAAACAGAGACGGCAATGTGGCCTCTCCTGAACAAAAGCCCCACGTGATAAACTGAACCCTCCCTTAACTGAGGAGGAGCTTTGAATAGTCGAGGCGAAAGAAAATACCAGTCTCTAACGACGCCACGCGGATAAATTCAGGCATCATAGACAACTCAGTGAATAAAGTAGACTCAGTGTCTTCAGAACTGACATACATGCATTTCAAAATAAATATTTGTTGCTATATTTTGAAAAATAAATAGCAGTGGGTGATTAAAAGGCACTGAAACCAAAATATACAACGTTTTATCACTTTGAATTGTATTAATTCACAGGACAATATAAAAACGAAGCGAGAATTGAAGTTTATTTGGATTTAAATTGTTGTACCATACCAGCAATCAATCAATCAATCAATCAATCAATCAATCAATCTATCTATCTATCTATCTATCTATCTATCTATCTATCTATCTATCTATCTATCTATCTATCTATCATGCATTAAACAATTTAATGAAAATTTTACATAAATTATTTACAAAATTGTCTCTGTGAAGCAAGGTCTTCACTACCCACAAACAGCTCCAAAACCGTATAAAGATTTAACAATTTCAAACAATTCTGCAACAAATATAAACGTGTAATCTAGAATAAAGACAACTATTTTTACTAAATGTAAACAATACAAATTAAACAACTGCACAAAATCTAATTAAACAAACTCTGAATTGCAAAAAATGGTTTTCAGCACCACGGACAGAGACAGACAGAAACCAAAAGGATATAAAATATAGACCCAAACTGTGGGGGAATCATTTATTTTATTTTAATAAAAAAATATGCAATGGTTCATAATTACTTTTGTATCATTAATTATTATTGTATTATTATTTGATATAAAACATAAATGAATTAACCACACGAAGCAGGAAGAATTCAAGATAAAGCAACAGGACTACCATGTATATATTGAAATAATTTCGGGGAAATAAAACTGAAACACCAAATGAAAACAAAAATATTTAGCTCATAATGCGAATGTAAATGGCAATGAACGAGCCTACAATCGACCAGATAAAATATCAGCAATTTAACTGAGGGTCTTATTGTCTTACCTTCTCTTTATTAGGCAGTGTTTGTGTTCTGGTGAAAGTGTCTCCTCCATTAATACTGATCAGTTCTGCATCTGCAGGCGGAAACGGCGCAGGGAAAACCACTACGTCACTCTTCAGTGTGTCTGAGCTAAAACACACGTCATACTGCTGAGTAGATTTGGAGTAAGACCAGCTCCCGTCAGGGTGTGTGGTGATCATCGGGGCGCTGTACCTGCCCAAACTGCTGTCTGTCCTGTGGCATTTTACAGCTATCAAACTGATGAGGCTCAGTAAAAAGATGACGGACACACTCACAATGGCGATCAGCAAATACAGATTTAAATCCGAGAAACTCTCCTCCTTTACCGGCGCATGTCTGAATGGAGTCTTGACGTCACCTCCGCTTTCAACAACCACAGCATCAATAGACACAGTCGCTGACAGTGAGGGCTCTCCGTTATCACAAACCAAAATGACCAGCGGGTGAGTTTTCAGGTCATTGTCACTCATTCTCCTCTTAGTCCTGATCTCCCCGCTGCTGGTTCCGATTCGGAAACAGATTGTTTCCTTTGGGCTCAGAGATGTGGTAGGACAACAGCGCATTGTAACCAGAATCTGCATCTACAGCCCTGATCTTGGCCACAAAGTAGCCCGCCTCAGCAGAATAGGGAATGTTCTCGGTGTTAACGGAACCGAGCTCGGAATAGGGCGCGAGAATCGCGGGACTGTTGTCATTCTCATCCAGGACAAACACATTTACAGTCACGTTACTGCTGAGCGGAGGAACACCAGAGTCTGTGGCCTGAACTTTAAACTCAAATGTTTTGATCTCCTCATAGTTAAACGACTGTAAACTGTGGAGATCTCCAGTGTCAGAGTTTATGTTGATCATGGATGTTACCGGGCCGCTTTTAGAGCTTTCTAGTAAAGAATATGTTATTCTGGCATTATCACCTACATCAGGATCAACAGCAGATACTGTATGAATAACAGCTCCAATCTGACTGTTCTCTTTCACATAAACATTAATGACGGGCTCTGGAAAGCGCGGCGCGTTGTCATTGACATCAGAAACGTGTACAGCAATGACACTGGTACTAGAGAGAGGCGGAGTGCCTTCATCAGTAGCACTGATTGTCACATTATACTCAGATGCGCGCTCTCTGTCCAGGGGACCATCTACAATCAAAGAATATTTATTTTTATAGGTGTTCTGTAATGCGAACGGAAGGGAGTCAATTATTTTTAATCTTACAGAACCATTTTCGCCAGAATCATCATCTTTTACTGTAACCAAACCAACCATTGTGCCTTTTGGTGAACCTTCCTTCACAACGTTTACTAGAGAAGTTACAGATATTTCTGGTATATTATCATTAATATCCATTATTTCGATTAAAACTTTACAATGAGCGGCTCTTGGAAGCGGACCTTTGTCTCTCGCCTGCACGCGTATTTCAATAGCATTAGTTGACTCGTGATCTAATTTACCCACAACAGTTATTTCACCAGACACTTCATTAATTGCAAAAGATTCGATGGTTCCATCATTCATATGTTTTATGAATGAATATACAATCTCTCCATTTAGTCCTTCGTCTGCATCACTCGCTTGTACAGTAATAATGGAAGTACCAACAGGCGCATTTTCTGGAATTCGAGCTTTGTAAAGCGACTTTGTGAACACAGGAATATTGTCGTTTGCATCAATGATTTTAACAACTATGTTTATTGTTCCTGATCTTGGAGGTTTTCCTCCGTCTACTGCGGTCAGTGTGAGCTGGATCACCGCCTGTTTTTCTCGATCTAAAGCTTTCTGCAGCACTAATTCAGCAGACACACTCTGCTCTCCCCCGCTTTGTACATCCAGAGAGAAATGTTCATTTGTACTAAGCTTGTAGCTCTTCACCGAATTAATGCCCACATCTGCGTCAAAAGCGTTTGGTAATGTATATCTTTCCCCAATAAATGCTGCCTCAGATACATTTAATTGTAACCTCGAGGAAAGAAATGTTGGTGAATTGTCGTTTATATCCAAAACATTTACTTCAAATCTGTACATATTCAGTGGCGAATTGACAATGGCCTCCAGCTCTAAAGCGCATTTCAAGCTACGTCCGCATAGCACTTCTCTGTCTAATTTGTCTTTAATTTGAAGTATTCCTGTCTTCATATTTACATCGAAATACCTTTTGTTGGGTCCAACGATCTGAAATCCCCGATGTTCCAGTTCTTGCAAATTAAGATTTAATTCTTTGACTATATTTCCAACTGTAGTCCCTGGACTGGCCTCTTCCGACACAGAAAACGCAATCTGCCCAGACGATATCGTCGGAAGAAAATGAAAAACAGTGATATATATCCACAATATGTTTCGTTCCCTTGCAGAACTCGCCATGATCCGACAGCACCGAATCCACTGGACAAACTAAACACATCCGCACATCGTTTTAGTAAAATAATCCACGGACTGCGATGCAATTCATACACTCTTTACTATGGCTTCTCCTGAACAAAGCAGGTCGAGCTCAAACGCCCTGCCCCAAAACAGGGAGGAGTCTGTGCAATATTAAAATGAACAATAATGCAAATTTTAAGACGGATCTCGGACGACACCTAGTGGATACACAAAGATAGTAGGACAAAACAAATATATTGGAAAGCTAAATGTTCAAACTTAATTGAACAAGTCTGCCTCTCTCCACATTTACTGCTAAAATTAAGCAAATATAATTTTATACAAAACATCAAAGTTATCAAAAGACAGACACAAAACCACTACTGTAGTTTATTTATAGCAAATAAAACAAGCTCAGTACCGTTTTACGAAAAGACCACTAAAATATATAAAACCAATCAAGACATCTGTGCAAAACCTGTAATCTTAAAGGGAACCCAGGGTATTAAGACTTGTATGGTTTAAAATAATACAAATGATGTCTCACACTGAAATGTATAAATATATAAAGAGAGAGAGAGAGAGAGAGAGAGAGAGAGAGAGAGAGAGAGAGAGAGAGAGAAAGAGAGACAATAGAAGATGTTCGTTACTCAAAAACGTGCACAGTTATTTGGACTATGAGGGGCCATTATTTTCTGTTCGCAATGACGTCAAAGAGATGCAAACAGTGAGCTATTGGCGGTGCCTTTGCCAATTTTACCACAACACACCTCGGAAAATAAAATGCCATATCGAGCTACATTTAATAGACTTTAAACTGATTGACAGCGATATCAGCACCATGGACAGCACTAACCTTTCCGGGAGGAAACGAAAATGTAGCGCACAAACAAATGAGCAACATAACACTTATCTCATAATGTAAATGTACATGAGAATCAACAAGCCAACAACCCATAAAATAAAATAGCATCGGCACTAAATGGCTTACCTTCTCTTTATTAGGCAGTGTTTGTGTTCTGGTGAAAGTGTCTCCTCCATTAATACTGATCAGTTCTGCATCTGCAGGCGGAAATGGCGCAGGGAAAACCACTACGTCACTCTTCAGTGTGTCTGAGCTAAAACACACGTCATACTGCTGAGTAGATTTGGAGTAAGACCAGCTCCCGTCAGGGTGTGTGGTGATCATCGGGGCGCTGTACCTGCCCAAACTGCTGTCTGTCCTGTGGCATTTTACAGCTATCAAACTGATGAGGCTCAGTAAAAAGATGACGGACACACTCACAATGGCGATCAGCAAATACAGATTTAAATCCGAGAAACTCTCCTCCTTTACCGGCGCATGTCTGAATGGAGTCTTGACGTCACCTCCGCTTTCAACAACCACAGCATCGATAGACACAGTCGCTGACAGTGAGGGCTCTCCGTTATCAGAAACCAAAATGACCAGCGGGTGAGTTTTCGGGTCATTGTCACTCATTCTCCTCTTAGTCCTGATCTCCCCGCTGCTGGTTCCGATTCGGAACAGATTGTTTCCTTTGGGCTCAGAGATGTGGTAGGACAACAGCGCATTGTAACCAGAATCTGCATCTACAGCCCTGATCTTGGCCACAAAGTAGCCCGCCTCAGCAGAATAGGGAATGTTCTCGGTGTTAACGGAACCGAGCTCGGAATAGGGCGCGAGAATCGCGGGACTGTTGTCATTCTCATCCAGGACAAACACATTTACAGTCACGTTACTGCTGAGCGGAGGAACACCAGAGTCTGTGGCCTGAACTTTAAACTCAAATGTTTTGATCTCCTCATAGTTAAACGACTGTAAACTGTGGAGATCTCCAGTGTCAGAGTTTATGTTGATCATGGATGTTACCGGGCCGCTTTTAGAGCTTTCTAGTAAAGAATATGTTATTCTGGCATTATCACCTACATCAGGATCAACAGCAGATACTGTATGAATAACAGCTCCAATCTGACTGTTCTCTTTCACATAAACATTAATGACGGGCTCTGGAAAGCGCGGTGCGTTGTCATTGACATCAGAAACGTGTACAGCAATGACACTGGTACTAGAGAGAGGCGGAGTGCCTTCATCAGTAGCGGTGATTGTCACATTATACTCAGATGCGCGCTCTCTGTCTAGATGTCCATCAACAACCAGTGAATATTTATTTTTATAGGTGTTCTGTAATACAAACGGAAGGGAGTCGAGTATTTTTAATTTCACTGATCCATTTTCTCCAGAGTCATCATCTTTTACTGTAATTAGCCCGACCATTGTGCCTTTTGGTGAACCTTCCTTCACAACATTAATAAGAGAAGTTACAGATATTTCCGGTATATTATCATTAACATCCATTATTTCCACTAATACTTTACAATGAGCTACTCGTGGAGTCGAGCCTTTATCTCTCGCTTGCACACGTATTTCAATAGCATTATTTGACTCGTGGTCTAAAATACCCAGAACAGTTATTTCGCCAGTTTCTTTATTAATTGCAAACGATTCAATATTTTTATCGTTTCCATGTTTAATGAAAGAATATACTATCTCTCCGTTTAGCCCCGCGTCTGCATCTTTGGCGTTCACAGTGATAACGGAGTATCCAACGGGTGCGTTTTCTGGAATTCGAGCTTTATAAAGAGATTTTGTAAAAACGGGAATGTTATCGTTCACATCTATAACATTAACAATTATATTTACTGTTCCTGATCTTGGAGGTTTTCCTCCGTCTACAGCGGTCAGTGTGAGCTGGATCACCGGTTGATTTTCTCGATCTAAAGCTTTCTGCAGCACTAATTCAGCAGACACACTCTGCTCTCCCCCGCTTTGTACATCCAGAGAGAAATGTTCATTTTGACTGAGCTTGTAGCTCTTCACCGAATTGATACCCACGTCTGCATCATCTGCGCTTGGTAAAGAATACCTTTCCCCTATAAATGCTGCCTCAGATACATTTAAATGTAATGAGGAGGAAGGAAATGTGGGAGAATTGTCGTTTATATCCAAAACATTTACTTCAAATCTGTACATGTTCAGTGGTGAATTAACAATGGCCTCCAGCTCTAAAGCACATTTTAAGCTTTGTCCGCATATCTCCTCTCTGTCTAATTTGTCTTTAATTTGAAGTATTCCTGTCTTCATATTTACATCGAAATACCTTTTGTTGGGTCCAACGATCTGAAATCCCCGATGTTCCAGTTCTTGCAAATTAAGGTTTAATTCTTTGACTATATTTCCAACTGTAGTCCCTGGACTGGCCTCTTCCGACACAGAAAACGCAATCTGCCCAGATGATATCGTCGGAAGAAAATAAAAAACAGTGATGTATATCCACAATATGTTTCGTTCCCTTGCAGAACTCGCCATGATCTGTCAGCACCAAATCCACTGGACAAACTAAACACATCCGCACATTGTTTTAGTAAAATAATCCACGGACTGCGCTGCAAATCACGCACTCTCTACTATGGCTTCTCTTAAACAAAGCACAGCTCGAGCTCAAACGCCCTGCCCCAAAACAGGGAGGAGTCTGTGCAATATTAAAATGAACAATAATGCAAATTTTAAGACGGATCTCGGACGACACCTAGTGGATACACAAAGATAGTAGGACAAAACAAATATATTGGAAAGCTAAATGTTCAAACTTAATTGAACAAGTCTGCCTCTCTCCACATTTACTGCTAAAATTAAGCAAATATAATTTTATACAAAACATCAAAGTTATCAAAAGACAGACACAAAACCACTACTGTAGTTTATTTATAGCAAATAAAACAAGCTCAGTACCGTTTTACAAAAAGAACACTAAAATATATAAACCAATCAAGACATCTGTGCAAAACCTGTAATCTTAAAGGGAACCCAGGGTATTAAGACTTGTATGGTTTAAAATAATACAAATGATGTCTCACACTGAAATGTATGTGCGTATATATATATATATATATATATATATATATATATATATATATATATAAAGAGAGAGAGAGAGAGAGAGAGAGAAAGAAAGAGAAAGAGAGACAATAGAAGATGTTCGTTACTCAAAAACGTGCTCAATTATTTGGACTATGAGGGGCTATTATTTTCTGTTCGCAATGACGTCAAAGAGATGCAAACAGTGAGCTATTGGCGGTGCCTTTGCCAATTTTACCACAACACACCTCGGAAAATAAAATGCCATATCGTGCTACATTTAATAGACTTTAAACTGATTGACAGCGATATCAGCACCGTGGACAGCACTAACCTTTCCGGGAGGACACGAAAATGTAGCGCACAAACAAATGAGCAACATAACACTTAGCTCATAATGTAAATGTAAATGAGAATCAACAAGCCAACAACCCATAAAATAAAATAGCATCGGCACTAAATGGCTTACCTTCTCTTTATTAGGCAGTGTTTGTGTTCTGGTGAAAGTGTCTCCTCCATTAATACTAATCAGTTCTGCATCTGCAGGCGGAAATGGCGCAGGGAAAACCACTACGTCACTCTTCAGTGTGTCTGAGCTAAAACACACGTCATACTGCTGAGTAGATTTGGAGTAAGACCAGCTCCCGTCAGGGTGTGTGGTGATCATCGGGGCGCTGTACCTGCCCAAACTGCTGTCTGTCTTGTGGCATTTTACAGCTATCAAACTGATGAGGCTCAGTAAAAAGATGACGGACACACTCACAATGGCGATCAGCAAATACAGATTTAAATCCGAGAAACTCTCCTCCTTTACCGGCGCAGTTCTGAATGGAGTCTTGACGTCACCTCCGCTTTCAACAACCACAGCATCAATAGACACAGTCGCTGACAGTGAGGGCTCTCCGTTATCACAAACCAAAATGACCAGCGGGTGAGTTTTCAGGTCATTGTCACTCATTCTCCTCTTAGTCCTGATCTCCCCGCTGCTGGTTCCGATTCGGAACAGATTGTTTCCTTTGGGCTCAGAGATGTGGTAGGACAACAGCGCATTGTAACCAGAATCTGCATCTACAGCCCTGATCTTGGCCACAAAGTAGCCAGCCTCAGCAGAATAGGGAATGTTCTCGGTGTTAACGGAACCGAGCTCGGAATAGGGCGCGAGAATCGCGGGACTGTTGTCATTCTCATCCAGGACAAACACATTTACAGTCACGTTACTGCTGAGCGGAGGAACACCAGAGTCTGTGGCCTGAACTTTAAACTCAAATGTTTTGATCTCCTCATAGTTAAACGACTGTAAACTGTGGAGATCTCCAGTGTCAGAGTTTATGTTGATCATGGATGTTACCGGGCCGCTTTTAGAGCTTTCTAGTAAAGAATATGTTATTCTGGCATTATCACCTACATCAGGATCAACAGCAGATACTGTATGAATAACAGCTCCAATCTGACTGTTCTCTTTCACATAAACATTAATGACGGGCTCTGGAAAGCGCGGCGCGTTGTCATTGACATCAGAAACGTGTACAGCAATGACACTGGTACTAGAGAGAGGCGGAGTGCCTTCATCAGTAGCGGTGATCGTCACGTTATACTCAGACGCGCGCTCTCTGTCTAGAGGTCCATCAACAACCAGTGAATATTTATTTTTATAGGTGTTCTGTAATACAAACGGAACAGAATCTATAATTTTCAATTTTACTGATCCGTTTTCGTCAGAATCAATATCTTTTACTGTAATCAGCCCGACCATTGTGCCTTTTGGTGAATCCTCCTTCACAACATTAGCAAAAGACGTAACAGATATTTCAGGAATATTATCGTTAACATCAATTATTTCTAGCAAAACTTTACAATGAGCTACTCTTGGAATCGGACCTCTATCACTTGCCTGCACGCGGATTTCAATAGCATTATTTGACTCGTGATCTAAATTACCCAGCACAGTTATTTCACCAGTTTCTTTGTTAATTGTAAATGACTCGATGTTTTTATTATTAACATGTTTCATGAAAGAATAAACTATCTTTCCGTTCAGACCCGTGTCCGCATCTCTCGCGTTCACAGTGATAACGGAGGTTCCAATGCGTGCGTTTTCTGGAATTCGAGCTTTGTAAAGAGATTTTGTGAAAACTGGAATGTTATCGTTCACATCTATAACATTAACAATTATATTTACTGTTCCTGATCTTGGAGGTTTTCCTCCATCTACAGCGGTCAGTGTGAGCTGGATCACCGCCTGTTTTTCTCGATCTAAAGCTTTCTGCAGCACTAATTCAGCAGACACACTCTGCTCTCCTCCGCTTTGTACATCCAGAGAGAAATGTTCATTTGTACTAAGCTTGTAGCTCTTCACCGAATTGATACCCACATCCGCGTCTTCTGCGCTAGGTAAAGCATATCTTTCTCCTATAAATGCTGCCTCAGATACATTTAATTGTAAGGACGAGAAGTGAAATGTGGGAGAATTGTCGTTTATATCCAACACATTTACTTCAAATCTGTACATATTCAGTGGCGAATTAACAATGGCCTCCAGCTCTAAAGCGCATTTTAAGCTTTGTCCGCATATCTCCTCTCTGTCTAATTTGTCTTTAATTTGAAGTATTCCTGTCTTCATATTTACATCGAAATACCTTTTGTTGGGTCCAACGATCTGAAATCCCCGATGTTCCAGTTCTTGCAAATTAAGGTTTAATTCTTTGACTATATTTCCAACTGTAGTCCCTGGACTGGCCTCTTCCGACACAGAAAACGCAATCTGCCCAGACGATATCGTCGAAAGGATATAAAAAACAGTGATATATATCCACAATATGTTTCGTTCCCTTGCAGAACTCGCCATGATCCGACAGCACCAAATCCACGGGACAAACTAAACACATTCGCACATTGCTTTAGTAAAATAATCCACGGACTGCGCTGCAATTCATACACTCTCTACTATGGCTTCTCCTGAACAAAGCAGCTCGAGCTCAAACGCCCTGCCCCAAAACAGGGAGGAGTCCGAATGAGATTTAAAAAAGATGAATATTATTTTTAAGACAGGTCGTTGACGACACCTAGTGGATACACAAGATAGTATGGCAAAGCAAACACTCGCTCACTTTCCTTCAACTTATCATTTTATCAGGGGTCGCCACAGCGCAATGAGCCGCAAATTCGAAAAGCATACACTGCAAAGTTAAATATGATCAAAGTTAAATAAGATCAAAATGAAATGGATCCAGTGTGCCTCCACCTTCACTGCTAAAAATAAATAGGAATGTTTTTTTGGTGCAAAACACTGAAGAACCTACAAACTCTTTTAATAAGAGCAATCCAATGTTGAAATGCAATATAAACGAATCAAGAATAAAAATATCTAAATAAATAGTTTATAAATATCAAATAAATAGTAAATAAACCATCATTTAAAATAATAGCTCTTTTAGGTTGATGGGATGAAGAGTGATATTGTTAAATTGAAAAAGTCCATAAACAATTACTCCGGTATAGTTTAAATGCTGGAAATAAAAACGGGCTTAGGACAATTATACAAATACAACAACAACAATTAAAATAATCAAATAAGTGAATCTGAAAAATCCACCCTATTGTCTTTAAAAATTTCACCTATATCAGCACCATGGAGAGCACACACTATTTAAAGAGACGAGAAGTGACGCGCTCGCCAATAAACACGTATCTCATAATGTGAACAAACAAGCCAATAAGCCACAAATATGTCAGCAATTTAAGAGAGGCACTAAATGGGTCTTACCTTTTCTTTATTAGGCAGTGTTTGTGTTCTGGTGAAAGTGTCTGCTCCATTAATACTGATCAGTTCTGCATCTGCAGGCGGAAACGGCGCAGGGAAAACCACTACGTCACTCTTCAGTGTGTCTGAGCTAAAACACACGTCATACTGCTGAGTAGATTTGGAGTAAGACCAGCTCCCGTCAGGGTGTGTGGTGATCATCGGGGCGCTGTACCTGCCCAAACTGCTGTCTGTCCTGTGGCATTTTACAGCTATCAAACTGATGAGGCTCAGTAAAAAGATGACGGACACACTCACAATGGCGATCAGCAAATACAGATTTAAATCCGAGAAACTCTCCTCCTTTACCGGCGCATGTCTGAATGGAGTCTTGACGTCACCTCCGCTTTCCACAACCACAGCATCAATAGACACAGTCGCTGACAGTGAGGGCTCTCCGTTATCACAAACCAAAATGACCAGCGGGTGAGTTTTCAGGTCATTGTCACTCATTCTCCTCTTAGTCCTGATCTCCCCGCTGCTGGTTCCGATTCGGAACAGATTGTTTCCTTTGGGCTCAGAGATGTGGTAGGACAACAGCGCATTGTAACCAGAATCTGCATCTACAGCCCTGATCTTGGCCACAAAGTAGCCCGCCTCAGCAGAATAGGGAATGTTCTCGTGTTAACGGAACCGAGCTCGGAATAGGGCGCGAGAATCGCGGGACTGTTGTCATTCTCATCCAGGACAAACACATTTACAGTCACGTTACTGCTGAGCGGAGGAACACCAGAGTCTGTGGCCTGAACTTTAAACTCAAATGTTTTGATCTCCTCATAGTTAAACGACTGTAAACTGTGGAGATCTCCAGTGTCAGAGTTTATGTTGATCATGGATGTTACCGGGCCGCTTTAGAGCTTTCTAGTAAAGAATATGTTATTCTGGCATTATCACCTACATCAGGATCAACAGCAGATACTGTATGAATAACAGCTCCAATCTGACTGTTCTCTTTCACATAAACATTAATGACGGGCTCTGGAAAGCGCGGCGCGTTGTCATTGACATCAGAAACGTGTACAGCAATGACACTGGTACTAGAGAGAGGCGGAGTGCCTTCATCAGTAGCGGTGATCGTAACATTATACTCAAACGCGCGCTCTCTGTCTAGAGGTCCATCTACCACTAAGGAATAATAATTTTTGTAATTTGTCTGAAGTTTAAAAGGTACATTATTTGACACAGCGCAATTAACCACACCGTTTTTGCCGCCATCCCTGTCAATCACTGAGACCAGAGCAACAGCAGTGCCAATACTGGCGTCCTCTTTCACTGTACTGAGGAGTGACGTCACTGTTATCTCTGGCTCATTGTCATTAATATCCAGCACCTCCACCAGGACTTTACAATGCGTGGACATTGGAGGCTGTCCTTTGTCACTGGCCTGTGCGCGGATCTCAAATGCATTGTTCTCTTCGTAATCTATATTGCCCTTGACTGTGATAACACCGGTATTTTGATCAATATCAAACATTTGCAGGACTTTATTCTGATCTCTTTTATTTATAGAATAAATAATGTCGCTATTACTGCCTTCATCAAAGTCTGTCGCGTTTAGCACAGCGATTGTCGTTCCAATAGGCGCATTTTCAAAAACAGATGTTTTATACAGAGGCTTACTAAAAACGGGAGTGTTATCATTATTATCCAGAACTTTAACCATTATAATTGATGTACCAGTTTTAGAAGGTGTTCCCCCGTCTACAGCGGTCAGTGTGAGCTGGATCGCAGGCTTTTTCTCTCGATCTAAAGCTTTCTGCAGCACTAATTCAGCAGATACACTCTCTCCTCTGTGCACTGCTAAAGAAAAATGTTCATTCGAGCTAAGCTTGTAATCATTAATTGCATTTTTTCCAACATCTGCGTCTGTAGCGTGATGCAGAGAGAATCTAACTCCAGGCAGGGTGCTTTCTGCAATCTCTAGCGTCTGTGATTTCTCGCTGAATGACGGAGAATTATCGTTTACATCCACAATATTAATTTCTATCTGATAAAGCTTTAATGGATTGTTGATAACCGCTTCTACACTGACTGTACATTTAGGCGCTTTGCCACAAAGCTCCTCTCGGTCTACTCTTTCGTTTACATATAAAAACCCAGTTTTTAGATTTACCTCGAAATATTTTTTCTTTGCTCCCGTGACAATCTGAAACATGCGCGACTCCAGTTCCTGAACATGCAGGTTTAGATCCTTAGCGATATTTCCCACTGATGTTCCCGGACTCACCTCCTCTGAAACAGAATAAGAGAGCTGCCCTGATGCCGCGTCCCAGACTAAAACAACGAGCACAAAACAAGCCACGACAGATCTCCTTCTGTGCATCGACAACATTGCGACATCCAGTGCAGATATCCACAAAGCAAAAGAGAAAATCCAAGTTCATCTACGCGAATCAAGAAATATTAGACAATATCCCATTTTATCGACGATACAACACGAGGCCTTCGCTCACTGTTACACGTTCAGTCTCTCTGAAACAAAGCCCTGTGAAATCTCCTCCCCACTAACACCAGGAGGGGCTTCCAGACACGAAAGATAAATTCAAATGACACGGTCTAAAGTGACACCAAGCGGATTTATGAACTAAAGGCAACAAAAAATGTCCCAATATCACAAATGTATAATTTGAATGTATCCTTTTAGAAATCATTTATATTTCAATGTGTCCAATATGCAGAAAATATTGGTGCATTTTTGCCAAACTATTTTGTGCTGGCATGTACTTCATTCGTCTTTTATAACAGGGGAAATAATATATATATATATACGTTTAAATTATTACAGCGGATTTACATTAGCAGCATGCAATAATAATACTGATAATAATAATAAATTAATAATAATTTTGTAAAAAAAAGTTTGAAAATACAAAACATATTTTAGTATAAATTAGGGCGAAATCTACTAATAACAGGATAAATCAGCAGCACCGACGTGCATTTCAAACGTCACCATAATCAGGACCACAGACAGCTCCACCCAAATGCAAAATTAAATTTTAATACAAATAAATAACAAATAAATCGTACAAGTTTATTTTAAAATACAGCTAACATTAATAAGCGAATATGAACATTTTAAGTTTCAGAAATCAGTACTGTATTTACTAGCTTTGAGAACATTAACAATGTCAATAAGAGAAAACGCTGGAAACCTTAGAGAAAAATACAGTATAGCTTAAAGTGCAACTATGTTATTCATATTAACTAGGAAACTCATTGGACAAAAACATATTCAAATAATAATAAAATAATTCTTAAGGGGGCTCATAATATTAATGACCTAATAATGACCTTAGCAGATTTATTATGATTTTTTTTTTCAATTCCAGCCAAACTAAAACAACTAAGACTTTCTCCAGAAGAAACATATGATAAGAAATATTGTGGAGGGAAAATCCTTGCTTTGTTAACATCACAACACACGTATTTTGTTAACAAAATACGTAACAGCAAAGCCAAAATTTCAGACACGAACGATCACAGTATTCAACAGGTTCAGAACCACGGATAGTTTCAATGAAGGCCATTGATTTGAAATACATGGCTTATATGGAGCGGTTTCCATTAGTCTGCATATTTACGCAAATCAATATTAATCATTGCGCTCCATTTAACATTGTTACTAGATTGTGTCTTTGTGAAGGAACACTACAAAACGGAAAAAAAATGCAATGAACACGTTAAATGTCTTACCTTCTCTTTATTAGGCAGTGTTTGTGTTCTGGTGAAAGTGTCTCCTCCATTAATACTGATCAGTTCTGCATCTGCAGGCGGAAATGGCGCAGGGAAAACCACTACGTCACTCTTCAGTGTGTCTGAGCTAAAACACACGTCATACTGCTGAGTAGATTTGGAGTAAGACCAGCTCCCGTCAGGGTGTGTGGTGATCATCGGGGCGCTGTACCTGCCCAAACTGCTGTCTGTCCTGTGGCATTTTACAGCTATCAAACTGATGAGGCTCAGTAAAAAGATGACGGACACACTCACAATGGCGATCAGCAAATACAGATTTAAATCCGAGAAACTCTCCTCCTTTACCGGCGCATGTCTGAATGGAGTCTTGACGTCACTTCCGCTTTCCACAACCACAGCATCAATAGACACAGTCGCTGACAGTGAGGGCTCTCCGTTATCAAAACACCAAAATGACCAGCGGAGTGAGTTTTTCAGGTCATTGTCACTCATTCTCCTCTTAGTCCTGATCTCCCCGCTGCTGGTTCCGATTCGGAACAGATTGTTTCCTTTGGGCTCAGAGATGTGGTAGGACAGCAGCGCATTGTAACCAGAATCTGCATCTACAGCCCTGATCTTGGCCACAAAGTAGCCCGCCTCAGCAGAATAGGAATGTTCTCGGTGTTGTTAACGGAAACCGAGCTCGGAATAGGGCGCGAGAATCGCGGGGACTGTGTCATTCTCATCCAGGACAAACACATTTACAGTCACGTTACTGCTGAGCGGAGGAGGAACACCAGAGTCTGTGCTCTGAACTTTAAACTCAAATGTTTTGATCTCCTCATAGTTTTAAACGACTGTAAACTGTGGAGATCTCCAGTGTCAGAGTCTTATGTTGATCATGGATGTACGGGCCGCTTTTAGAGCGTTTCTAGTAATGAATCTGTTATTCTGGCATTATCACCTACATCAGGATCAAACAGCAGATACTGTATGAATAACAGCTCCAATCTGACTGTTCTCTTTCACATAACATTAATGACGGGTCTGGAAAGCGCGGCGCGTTGTCATTGACATCAGAAACGTGTACAGCAATGACACTGGTACTAGAGAGAGGCGGAGTGCCTTCATCAGTAGCGGTGATTGTCACATTATATTCAGATGAGACTTCTCTATCTAGAGCACCGTTCACAACTAGCGAAAATCTATTTTTGTACGTATTTTCTAACCTAAAACTGCGCAGAGTCTCGTATTTGTAGACGCACAACGCCATTTTTACCAGCATCCCCATCTTTTACTGTGATTAACCCTACCATTGTACCAGGAGCAGAATCCTCTCTCACTTCATTAACCAAAGACATTATGCTTATTTCTGGTATGTTATCATTTAAATCAATTATCTCGATTAAAACTTTACAGTGGGATGCTCGTGGATTCTGTCCTTTATCCTCGGCCTGAACACGAATCTCTATTGCAGCATTTTCTTCGTAATCTAAAGGGCCTTTGACAGTTATTTCACCAGTATTTGGGTTAATTGAAAACGCGTTTATGCTGTTTTCATTATCATGATTTATAAATGAGTATATGACTTCGCCATTAAGACCCTCGTCTGCGTCTTTTGCGCTCACGGTGATCACAGAAGCCCCAATGGGTGAATTCTCTGTTACTCGTGCTTTATAAAGTGGCTTGTCAAAGACGGGAATATTATCATTCACATCTACTACATTTACAATAATCTGTGTAGTACCAGACATTGGAGGTTTTCCTCCATCTACAGCGGTCAGTGTGAGCTGGATTACCGGCTGTTTTTCTCGATCTAAAGCTTTCTGCAGCACTAATTCAGCAGATACACTCTGCTCTCCTGCGCTCTGTACATCCAGAGAGAAATGCTCATTTGGACTCAGCTTGTAGCTTTTTACTGAATTTATGCCAGCATCGAGATCGAATGCACTTGGTAATGTAAATCTCTGCCCAGGATATGTCTGTTCAGAAATATTAAGAAACAGTTTTGAGGTGCGAAACGTCGGTGCATTGTCGTTAACATCTAAAATATTCACCTCAAATCTATATATGCTCATTGGCGCACTCACAATGGCCTCCAACTCTAAAGCACATTTGGAGCTCCGACCGCACAGCTCCTCTCTGTCTATTCGCTCTCTAACAAAGAGAATCCCATTCCTCGCATGCAGATCAAAATATTGCTTATTAGGCCCAGAAACGATTTGAAATCCTCTCCTCTCGAGGTCTTGTACATTCAAGTTTAGATCCTTTGCTAAATTTCCTACCGTGGTCCCAGTGTTCACCTCCTCCGACACAGAATAAACAATCTGACCGTCTGCGTAATTCCAGTTAGTTAAGAAAATCACAATGCATATCCAATTAAAGCTCCAACGATCCTCTGATAAGTCCATTTTTACTCCCGTTAGAAATTCCGGCTGATAAGAAGGAACAAATAATTTATATATTCCATCACAAGCTTTATGCTATTGCAAAGACACCGAGATAGCAACTCTAGGGCGGATTGAACACACGAACAAAGACCTCAAGATCCCTGCCCCTAAAGGAGGAGCTTCATAATAAAAAATAAATAAGCTTACATGGGTTGCCAGTGACATCTTGTGGACAAACATGCTGTATATTAAAATGTGCAACATTTTCTACTCTCAAAGCGTAGAAATATACTTATTATAGTGATAATATTGAAAACAAATCAACAAGATATTGAAAAAAAGGGAAAAAATTACTCAAAGCCATCACATAAATCCAAGATACTGTAAAATGAAAATTAAAAGCCTGTGCATTGATCAAATCTGAATGACACAAACAAATATAATGGTAATATATATGGTCATATGACAATGACATTTTAGTCTTACAGAAATAATATTAATAATAATAACAATAATAATAATAATAACAATAATAATAATAATTATTATTATTATTAGTATTAGTAGTATTAGTAGTAGTAGTAGTAATATTCATTCATTCATTCATTTTCTTGTCGGCTTTGTCCCTTGCGGGGTCGCCACAGCGGAATGAACCGCCAACTTATCCAGCACGATTTTACGCAGCGGATGCCCTTCCAGCCGCAACCCATCTCTGGGAACTTCCACACACACATTCACACTCATACACTATGGACAATTTAGCTTACCCAATTCACCTGTACTGCATGTCTTTGGACTGTGGGGGAAACCGGAGCACCCGGAGGAAAGTAGTAGTAATAGTAGTAGTATTTTTCATTTATTTTATTTTCAGCTTAGTCCCTTTATTAATCAGGGGTCGCCACAGTGGAATGAACCACCAACTTATCCAGCATATGTTTAATGCAGCAGATGCCCTTCCAGCTAAAACCCAACACAGGGAAAACCCCATACACACTCATTCACATGTCTTTGGACTGGGGGAAACAGGAGCACCCTGAGGAAACCCATGCCAACACGGGGAGAACATGCAAACTCCACACAGAACTGTCAACTGACCCAGCCGGGGCTCGAACCATCGACCTTCGATACTACTACAATAATGATAAGAATAAATTGTTCATAATTACATGCAACTATCCTTATACCCATCCCTCATCCTAACCCTGTATAGTAGACTGATGTAGATGATTAAATGTTGTTAGAGCATAAATAGTTGTAACTAAGACACCAGAATTACTGTAACCAATGAACTATTTGTTTTTTTTTCTTCTTTGAATTATTTTTAATATTGGGAGTCACGGTGGTGCAGTGGGTAGCACGATCGCCTCACAGCAAGAAGGTCACTGGTTCGAGCCTCAGCTGGGTCAGTTGGCATCTCTGTGTGGAGTTTGCATGTTCTCCCTGTATTCGCGTGGGTTTCCTTCGGGTGCTCCGAAATCCCCCACAAGTCCAAAGACATGCGGTATAGTGAACTGGCTAAGCTAAATTGTCCGTAGTGTTTGTTTGTGAATGAGTATGTATGGATGTTTCCCAGTGATGGGTTGCAGCTGGAAAGGTATCCTCTGCGTAAAACATATGCAGGATAAGTTGGCGGTTCATTCCGCTGTGGTGACCCCAGATTAACAAAGGCTAAGCCGAAAAGAAAATGAGTGAATTAATTTTTAATATCTTTTTTTTTTTTCAAGAAACATTTTGAGCAAACTTTCAACATCACAAAAAAAACAGCAAATATTTAAAAAACAAGAGGCAAACTTTATAAACACGTTAGAACAATAATATCATTCATTCATTCATTCATTCATTCATTTTCTTTCCAGCTTAGTCCCTTTAATAACGCGGGGTCGCCACAGCGGAATGAACCGCCAACAATAATATCATTTAGTTTAAAAAATTTGGTTCACTAAGCCTATAACAAAAATGTGAGCAACAACTGTATTGTAGCCTGGATTTAAAATAATAATAATAATAATTGAAAACTACAAATATCTGCACTTCAGGAAATGGGTCTTACCTTCTCTTTATTAGGCAGTGTTTGTGTTCTGGTGAAAGTGTCTCCTCCATTAATACTGATCAGTTCTGCATCTGCAGGCGGAAACGGCGCAGGGAAAACCACTACGTCGCTCTTCAGCGTGTCTGAGCTAAAACACACGTCATACTGCTGAGTAGATTTGGAGTAAGACCAGCTCCCGTCAGGGTGTGTGGTGATCATCGGGGCGCTGTACCTGCCCAAACTGCTGTCTGTCCTGTGGCATTTTACAGCTATCAAACTGATGAGGCTCAGTAAAAAGATGACGGACACACTCACAATGGCGATCAGCAAATACAGATTTAAATCCGAGAAACTCTCCTCCTTTACCGGCGCATGTCTGAATTGAGTCTTGACGTCACCTCCGCTTTCCACAACCACAGCATCAATAGACACAGTCGCTGACAGTGAGGGCTCTCCGTTATCACAAACCAAAATGACCAGCGGGTGAGTTTTCAGGTCATTGTCACTCATTCTCCTCTTAGTCCTGATCTCCCCGCTGCTGGTTCCGATTCGGAACAGATTGTTTCCTTTGGGCTCAGAGATGTGGTAGGACAACAGCGCATTGTAACCAGAATCTGCATCTACAGCCCTGATCTTGGCCACAAAGTAGCCCGCCTCAGCAGAATAGGGAATGTTCTCGGTGTTAACGGAACCGAGCTCGGAATAGGGCGCGAGAATCGCGGGACTGTTGTCATTCTCATCCAGGACAAACACATTTACAGTCACGTTACTGCTGAGCGGAGGAACACCAGAGTCTGTGGCCTGAACTTTAAACTCAAATGTTTTAATCTCCTCATAATCAAACATCAGCATGCTCTCGATCTCTCCAGTCAGTGAGTTCACTTTCAGAAGTGCTGAAATAGGTGTACCACCGACTGAGCTCTGAAGTAAAGAATATGTTATATGCGCATTGTCTCTGATATCAGCATCAGATGCTGTCAGTGTCATTATAATAGTCCCCACTTTGCTGTTTTCTCGCAGATACGCATACTCAACACTATTTGCAAAGCAAGGCGCATTGTCGTTCACATCAGAGACCTCCACTTGTATTACTTTAACTCTAGACATTGGAGGTGACCCTTCATCTTCAGCGATGACTGTAACGTTGTACTCAGTTACATTTTCCCGATCTAATACACCATCTAAAACTAATGAGTAATAGTTCTGGAAGGACGACTGTAATTTAAATGGATTGAATCCAGAAAGACGAACATGCACCGCTCCGTTTTTACCAGAGTCTGGATCTGATACAGTCATTAACGCGATTACTGTTCCCCTCCCCGCGTTTTCCTCCACCGGGCTCAGAAGTGATGTTACAGTAACATCCGGGGGGTTATCATTAACGTCAAGGACTTCGATTAAAAGCTTAGTATGACCCGACATGGTCACCTGACCTTTATCAGTGGCTTGAACTCTGATCTCAAAAGCCGTATTCTCCTCATAATCAATATCACCCTTGATTTTCACATCTCCACTCTGTGCGTCAATTTCAAACTTCTCCATAATATTCGGAGGCGTTCGATCGACAAAAGAGTAAACTATCTCCGCGTTCAGTCCTTCATCTAGATCTCGAGCTCGTAGTCTGGCTACTGTGCTGCCAACTGGTGCGTGCTCAGCTATGGACACCTTGTATAGAGTTTTACTAAAAGCCGGAGCATGGTCATTGATATCTAACACATTCACTTCGATTACTACCGTTCCTGTCCTAGCAGGCGATCCACCATCAAATGCAGTCACTGTAAACTCAAGCCGAGGAGTCTTTTCTCTGTCTAACGCCTTCTGAAGCACTAACTCAGCCGATATAGTCTTATCAGTATGAGTTTGTACATCTAAAATGAAGTAATCATTAGAGGTTAGCTTGTAGGATTTTATTGAATTCACTCCGATGTCAGCATCATGCGCACTCTCCAGTGGAAAGCGCACACCGGGTGCGGTGCTTTCACTAACATTAATCCCTACAGAGCTCATAGGAAACACTGGAGAGTTGTCATTAATATCCAGAATGTTTATTCTCACCCGATAGAGCTGCAGAGGACTGTTCACCACTGCTTCCAGATTAACAGAGCATGCAACTGCGCCTGCGCAAAGCTCTTCTCGATCAATCCTTTCATTCACCTGCAAAGCCCCAGTATCTAAATTCACACTAAAATACTGCTTTTTAGAGGCTGACACGATGCGAAAGCCCCTGGATTGCAGCTCTTTTACTGAAAGGTTAATGTCTTTAGCTATATTACCGACTGTGTTTCCCTGTTTCACCTCCTCCAGCATGTTATATGAGATCTGTCCGGATGCAGTCTTCAAGAGATAGCAGGTCAAAGCGAATGAAAGGCACACGATTAAATTCCCTGGTGTAGATATAAACATGTTTGCTCATTCACGGTGCACAACGATCCTGAATATTAGTGCTTAATTCCAAATGAGTATGGATCCATTGTGGTCAAGAGACAAAAGGAAACAGCCAAACCTTTACTATCTTCGAAGCAAAGCCATACTGAGAGTAAATCCAAACATAAGAAATACAAGAAATGCATGCATCCTTTAAAAAAAAATCCTCAAAATTAGTCCCGGATGTGATATTCCATAAATTGCTAGATGTTTTTTTTGTTGTTGTTTTTTTGCCCACTGAATCAGACGTGCTTTAGCGAAGAGGTTTAATACAAGAGACACATGAAGGAGAGGGAGAGAGAGTCAGGCAGAGCAAAAGGGAGGGAGAGAGAGGGAAAGGGGGGTTGGTCATGAAGAGGAGGAGGAAAGACACACCTTTTAAACACAGCTAGTGGAACAACAGTGACACACAGTGGCGTTTACATAAACTGCAGCAAATGATTCTCTGAGACATAACATGAAGAACCTGCACTGATATATTCTACTGAAGTATTATTTTGGGGAATATATATATCTGAAGCACATTCTACTGAGACAGAATTATCTTTTTTATATTACCAGGCAAAATCATATGTTTTTCTCTTACTAATTTCAATACTTAAACTAATAAACAAGAAAATAATAAATAAATAAAAGGCACCAACCAAATAAATAAATCTCCAATTTAAAAATGTGGTTTTCATTACTTTATCATGACAAATAAACACACACATGGCTGTTTTATATAAACTTCCCATACATGTTTACATTTTTAAATACTTATTTTGATATGATTTATAAATCGTTTTCCTCATTGAGACAAACAAGGAACACACTCATACACACACACACAGACAGGAATATAAGAATATGCTGAACATGAAACGGGTATTTCCCAGTGATGGGTTGCAGCTGAAAGGGCATCTATTGTGTGAAACATATGGAAATGTTGGTGGTTCATTCCGCTGTGGCAACCCCGGATTAATAAAGGGACTAAGCTCATTCATTCATTAAGAAAATGAATGAATGAATGAATGAATGAAACAGGTAACTGGTTAATGTTTCAGTTTCATGCCAGGTTATAGATTATTTTTCAGATCGATATATGTTGCGCTTTAGAGTTTTACATAGTCAAGACATCGTTTAAAACATGTAATTAAAGTTTTGAAAGCATTCATGAATCTAGCAAAAAAAAAAGTTTATGTATTTTTTAAAACACTTACCGTATGTTTAAATATATACTATATAACTATAAAGAAATCTACCCTGTCATCCATTTAATCAATATTTAAAAAACAAACTTTTGAATTACTGTCTTTAAGAAATCTGTGTGTATATATATATAGCAGCAACTCTTCCTGCCACTCCACAACTCCAACAATATGTAAATATGGCATAATAAATGCTAAAATGTAAGCTAAATACAAGAACAGGTAAGCATTTTTTCCCTAATTGCAAAATAGGCAATGCGTGAAAGAGGAATCAGGTCTCAGACAAGTTTAACTTTAATTATTTTATTATTATTATTATTATTATTATATATATATATATATATATATATATATATATATATATATATATATATATATATATATATATATATATATATATATATATATATATATATATATATATATATATATATATATATATATGCCAAGAAAGCTGTTTTTAAAGACTACAACCTAAGTCGGCATTTTTCACGCAAACATTCAAATTTTTTTTTTTTTATCAGACAATATCTTTTCTATTCTCCACTGTAAAAACTACATTGTTATTAATATTATTATATTTTATAAGGGATTATTTTATTGTTTTATGATGATTGATAAGTAAATAAAAATAGCAGTTGCAATTAATTTGACTTGTAAATATGACTCAATAATAACTATTAAAAAATGTGTGTTAATGTGACACGTTTATGTCCCATATTACGTTCCATGCATACTGCCACCATAAATAAAAGTTATTTTTTGAAGGATTTGACATGTGGCCCTTCACTTGGTTTGCAAAACTTGATGTGGCCCTCGGGTCTAAAAAGTTTGCCCACCACTGATATATAAATATATATATATATATATATATATATATATATATATATATATATATATATATATATATATATATATATATATATATATATAGTAAAAACAAATAAATAAGTTCCGATCTAATCCGATAAAATCCGAATGAGTACTGTGAACCTAATCCATTTGAGTAATGAAGCACTTTGAGCACAGTATACCTCAAGAAATGTAGAGAATTCAAACCAACTGAGTACTGTAAAACCCAATAAGTTAAGGCAACTCAAACCGATTGCTACATACCATTTGAGTAAAAAAACATAATAATCTATATGAGTATTGTTAACTTACTCCTTTTAAGTTGAAGTAATGAGGTATTTAATTAACTCATTACCTTTAACACTGAGTTCAAAACTCTTTTCAAATGAGTAGAGTTACCTTTCAGTAAATTTTGAGTTAACTACACTCATTTCATTTGATGAAGTTGACTGTTGGGTTTTACAGTGTAATAAAGTAATGCAAAATAAATAAATAATAAGAGCAATATTTGTTTTTTGTGATGCAGTTATTCTGCTGATTTATACATACTTTGCCGTAGTATATAAATATATCCTTGTACATTGTCTAGTGTGTAGTTTCTAGTAATTCTACTTTTCATTGTCACATCAAAGCAACATTTGCATATTTTTGGTGAACACTTTTTACATATTACATATTAATAATGTCATCTAATCTGGATTCAAATAAAACATTCAGATAAATGCAAAAAAGTATCTAGTTAAATGCAATAGCAATAATATGCATGTGCTGTTTAAAAGAGCAAGGGCATTTTCACAGTTTTTCATCCATCCATCCATCCATCCATCCATCCACCCATCCATATATATATATATATATATATATATATATATATATATATAATATATATATATATATATATATATATATATATATATATATATATATATAATTTTTATTTATTTATTTATTTATTTTTTTCTGGAGGATGTCTCGTTTCTTTTAGTTTAGCAGAAAAAGAAACAGTTTTGAAAACGTTTTTTACTTGTTTTTTTTTTTTTTACAGCTTTCACTTGGAAAATATTTTTTAAAAAATTGAAATTTGATATAAAAAATTAACTGCATTTAACTATAACATGTTCAATTTAAGTTTTTCTCTTTTCTCTGAATTTGCAATGAAACTCTAAACTCCGCATTAAAGGGTCCACTAAGAACCAAACCACTGCATGTATTATTTTAATTAGGTTAAAAAAATCAGGCCTATCAACCTCTTCTCACCACTTCTTTTCCCTTATGTGCTCCTCCTGTTATATTTTTTAATCTCCCTCATGCAAACACTGACATACAGTTGAAGACAGAATTATTAGCCCCCCCTAAATCATTAGCCCTCCTGTTTATTATCAACACATTTCTAATCATAATAGTTTTAATAACTAATTTCTAATAACTGACTTATTTTATCTTTGCCATGATGACAGTAAATAATATTTGACTAGATATTTTTCAAGACACTTCTATACAGCTTAAAGTGACATTTAAAGGCTTAACTATTTAGGTTAACTAGGCAGGTTAGGCAATTATTATATGACAATAGTTTGCTCTGTAGACTATCGAGAAAAAAAAAATAGCTTAAAGGGGCTAATAATTTTGACTTTAAAATGTTTTTTAAAAAAATTGAAAACTGCTTTTATACTAGCCAAAATAAAACAAATAAGACTTTTTCAGAAAGAAAAAATATTATCAGACATACTGTGAAAATATCATTGATCTGTTAAACATAATTTGGGACATATAAAACAAGAAACAAAAATTCAAAGGGGGGCTAATAATTATGACTTCCGCTGTACATCTGACATTACTGGAGTAATTGTCTCCATACTTTGTTACTCCTATTTACAAATTAACCAAATAGAAACAAATATGCATTAGAGAGAGGCGGATTAAACAACACTGGGGCCTGTTATCTATGTTGATGATCATGAAGCCTCAACGGTACATATTTAACTGCATATTTCCTGAAGACGTGTGTTAGAGAAACAGAGAGAGAGTGAGAGAGAGATGAATGGAGATGGAGTTTACTTGCAAATTCTGTGTAATCCAGGGATTAGCTTCTGCTGGCAGCCTCCTATGTCCTATTTCTATTCCCTCAAAACGATTTCAAATATTAATAATCATAATCTCCTGCATTGGTAACAAAAATATCAAACTAGGCCGCAGTGAAATAGCAAGTCTTTTTAGAAGACAAAGTACTATAGCAAAGAAACAAGTACTTATTTATTAGAGTAAATATTTATATTGCTTAGACATGGTTGAAGCAATAAAGAATTGGTGTACTGGGAGAACAGGTTCAGTAACTGCTTTAATTTTTATATCTTTAATTTTATCTATCTATCTATCTATCTATCTATCTATCTATCTATCTATCTATCTATCTATCTATCTATCTATCTATCTATCTATCTATCTATCTATCTATCTATCTATCTATCTATCTATCTATCCATCCATCCATCCATCCATCCATCCATCCATCCATCCATCTACCCTGCTCAAAGAAATAGAGAACACTGTAAGTTACATTGTGTTAAGTGCTCCCTTTATTTTTTTGAGCAGTCCATCCATCCATCCATCCATCCATCCATCCAAACCACCCACCCATCCATCCATACATCCATCCACCCAAACCACCCACCCATCCATCCATACATCCATCCACCCAAACCACCCACCCATCCATCCATCCAGCCATCCATCCATCCATCCATTTTTCTATCTATCTATCTATCTATCTATCTATCTATCTATCTATCTATCTATCTATCTATCTATCTATCTATCTATCTATCTATCTATCTATCTATCTATCTATCCATCCATCCATCCATCCATCCATCCATCCATCCATCCATCCATCCATCCATCTACCCTGCTCAAAGAAATAGAGAACACTGTAAGTTACATTGTGTTAAGTGCTCCCTTTATTTTTTTGAGCAGTCCATCCATCCATCCATCCATCCATCCATCCATCCAAACCACCCACCCATCCATCCATACATCCATCCACCCAAACCACCCACCCATCCATCCATACATCCATCCACCCAAACCACCCACCCATCCATCCATCCAGCCATCCATCCATCCATCCATTTTTCTATCCATCCATCCATCCATCCATCCATTTTTCTATCTATCTATCTATCTATCTATCTATCTATCTATCTATCTATCTATCTATCTATCTATCTATCTATCTATCTATCTATCTATCTATCTATCTATCTATCCATCCATCCATCCATCCATCCATCCATCCATCCATCCATCCATCCATCCATCCATCCATCCATCCATTCATCCATCCATCCATCCATCCACCCATCAATCTATCTTTCTATCTATACTGCTCAAAAAATAAAGGGAACACTTGGAGTTAAATGGTGTTGTCGAAGTGTTCCCTCTATTTATTTATTTATTTTTTGAGCCGTTTATATAATTTAATAAATACAAATATAAATACAGTGCCAAGAACAAACAGATACACCCTAACAGATTTATCTGGGAAAAATAAATAAAGAAATAAAACACCATCTTGCTTTCAAACTGATACTTTCTATGGGATGTTATGCAATGAGTTATTTGTGCCAGTCTGATTAATTGTCAGTACTAAAGCCAAAACTGGAACTTATTTTAACAAAATAGGAGTGGCACAATGGCGCAGTGGGTAGCAACGATCGCCTCACAGCAAGAAGGTCGCTGGTTCGAGCCCCGGCTAGGTCAGTTGAGATTTCTGTGAGGAGTTTGCATGTTCTCCCCATGTTGGTGTGGGTTTCCTCTGGGTGCTCCGGTTTCCCCTACAGTCCAAAAACATGCGCTATAGGGCAATTGAATAAGTTAATTGGCCGTGTTTCCAGTGTTGGGTTGCAGCTGGAAGGGCATCCGCTCCGTAAAAAATATGCTGGATAAGTTGGCGGTTCATTCCACTGTGGCGACCCCTGATTAGGCCAAAAAAGAAAATAAATGAATGAAATTGGCTGTAGTGTGTGTGTGGGAATGAGTGTGTATGGGTTTTTCTCAGTGTTGGGTTGCAGCTGGAAGGGCATCCGCTGCATAAAATGTATGCCGGAATAGTTAGCGGTTCATTCCACGGTGGCGACCCCTGATTAATAAAGGGACTAAGCCGAAATGAATGAATGAATTATGAATTTTTAGTTTGAATAACCCGATTTTCAATCAACACAAACAAATGTGTTATTCTGACAAATTATCACAATTCAACCACGTCATATGCATTAGCTAGAGGTTACATGTAACTTTTTTTATACATATGTACATTTACATGACATCAATGTCCTAGGAGAACATGCTTGAGGATGTGTGGAAGCATTATGGACACCAGATGGAGTGGTAGGATAGCATGTGTGATATCATCAAGGGTGGGGCTCTGTCTAGAAGTGTGTGTTGTGTGAGAGAAAGAGAGAGAGAGGGTTATTTACATTTATATATTTCAAAATGTAATCTATCTGATGAATTAAAAACACAGACTATGAGCTTGATGTGCTCATTTATCTGACCAATAGTGTCTTAAAAAAAATAAATGTATGTAGGTTATCCATGTTATAGTAAATGTGAGAGTGGGTGTGGTCATTAGTGACTAATGTATGAGAATTCCAGTGTCATTTGTTTCAATCTATCTGAATAAAACACATGTATTAGTCATCACATGCATTTAAATGTATGATTGTAATTATTTTAAACGATTATAATACATGTCTGCAATAGTCCAAATGGCTTTATCATATACTACAATTTGATATTACACAAATAGTGGCTTACGAAATCCCAAATCTCACACATGCACAGAAAACAATTGACTTCCGCATTGCAAAATAATGTGGATATACTGTAAGCACACACACACACATATATATATTAAATGAGCTTCAGAAATAGAGAGAGGAGAAAGGGGGAGGGGTGATGCTGTCAGGCAACAGAAGAACCCGCTCTGCCTGTTGCCTCGGAAACCGCATTACAGCAGGAGGGGCTTTTTCCTGAGACCCCGTTCTGGAACAAGCCAAGAGGGATGAAATTGAGGGCGATTGATCAAACGAGCTATACATCATTACAATCTCATGAATATTAAAATTAAAAGGGAGCCATTAATATGACAGAATAGGTGAGGTAATTATAATCAGTCTCCTTTGCATTCCTCTCTTTCATCCACACACACATTCTGGAGCGCAGGTCAGCGCCTGTGTGTTGCTTTATCAGCGCTGAGACACAGTCCTGCTGACTTCTGTCACCTCCCCCACAAGCACGCTTCTGCTGTGAGCCAAAAACACTGCTAACACACCCTACAGCGCATTAAACATCCAGCAGATTACAGCACTGCAACACCTGAGATTGTGATGTAAAAACACATTACATTAGCAGTACATTGCACTAATATCTTATTCGCTTTGACGTTCTTGATGTGCCAGTGTGGCCGGCGTGGGATCATAATTAACCAGGGTTCTCGGCATTTATAAATTATTCAATAGTTAATAATCCTTAGCAACACAATGCTTGCTTTTGCAATATTCGATCCATTTGCAATGTCTCGGTCCTCCTAAGAAGTGTTATTCCTGCAACCATATGCAGGAATGCTGTAGCGTCAAACCTTTGTGTAGTCAGTAGAAACTCTAGTTTTATTTTTATTAGATGCATAAATATGCCCGTAGCAACGGGGTGGGGTGGGGGTTCAAAAGACCCACCCCTCACTGACAAAGTTCCAGAATTTGTCCCATACCTGAGCTCATTTGTCCTATTTTGACTGCTAATCCATCATAAATTGTGAAAATAACTCATCGAAGATGGCTTTAAGACCAAGTGGAATCTGAGATATGTGAAGTCATCTTTCATTACTGACCTACTGTGTTGTAGTTAAATAGAGAACGCAAACTTTCATTCTAAATCTTGGACCTTATTCGTGAATGAAAAAATGACCGATAAAAATGAGTGAAGCACCAAAAGGTTATTCTGAAGCATATTAAAGTTAATTTGAATACTAATTAGGCTATTGTTGTTATCTATGAATTTTCAAATGTACTTTTTACAAGAGAGACTACAAAAATCGGGAAGCTCTGTGTTATTATTATTATGTTTTATTTTATTTTATTTATTTTATTCAAATGGCCATATTTACACCAAGGACAAAGTAAAATGCGCTAGTCAGTTTGTTATTTGCCTTTTAATTTAAAACTTTAACAAATTCCTTTTTTTCCTAATGATATGATGTAATAAATTTGTATTTTGAAAATAAAATATAAATAACCATTTTATATATATATATATATATATATATATATATATATATATATATATATACATATATATATATTAAATATTTAGAAAATGTTTTTTGGTACATTAAAAATCCTGGTAATGATGATAATAGTGCTTTAAATGTCACTAAAATGCAGTATTTAAACCTCAAATGATAAGAAAATGAGGCGAACAACTGCAAAAAAGTAAAACTTTTCATTCACCAGGCTGGCTACCGGCCTGATAAACTAGATCAGGGGTGTCCAAACTCTGCCCTGGAGGGCTGGTGTCCTGCACAGTTTAGCTCCAACTTCCTTCAACACGCCTCCCTTGAAGTTTAGTACACCTAAACAGAGCTTGATTAGCTGGTTCCGGTGTGTTTAATTGGGGTTAGAACTAAAATACGCAGGACACCGGCCCTCCAGGACTGAGTTTGGACACCCCGGAACTAGATTAAATGGCAAATAGGAGATCACAATAAATCCAAATCTGAATTATTCAATGGTGCACTTTATTCCTTAGCAAATACATGGTTGTTTTTTTTTTTATCTTTCATGAAACCTCTTTAGTTTCTAAATGTCACTTGATTATGGCCTTCACTGTTAAAAATGCAGGGTTCCACACAATTCATTCAGGTTGTCTTAACACAAAAGTATTAAGTTAACAAATTGAAATCGATTAAACATAAAATATTTAAGTTGTCTCAAAAAAAAATCTCAAGAATTGTTGTTTCAGCTCATTTTAAATAAGTAGTTTGAACAAGCAGACTGTAAAACCTAAGAGTGAATATCACTAAATAAAATTAATTACACTGTAAAAAATGCAGGGTTCCACACAATTAATTCATGTTGTCCCAACACAAATTGATTAAGTTAACTTAACACATTTAACAAATTTATGTGGATTGAACATTAAAAAAATTAAGTTGTCCCAAAGAAAGTTTTAAAAATGATTTTCTAACTTAGATTCTTTTGTCTTGTTTCTAGTCCAAATATCTAAAAATTCTTAAATCAAGAAGCATTTTCTAGACAAGCAAACCATATTGTTTTGTAAATAATAATAATAATAATAATAAGCCAAAATGCTTATTTTTTTTCCTTAAAACAAGCAAAATAATCTGCCAATTGGGTAAGCAAAACAATCTTATGTCAAAAGGAAAAAGAAGATTATTTTGCTTACACCATTGGCAGATTAGTTTGCTTGTTTTAAGGAAAAAAAACAAGCATTTTGTCTTATTATTTTGTCTAGCAAAAGTTTGAACTAGAAACAAGACAATATTTAACAAATCAAATAAAATTAAAGGTAATTAAATTTTAGTCTTTCTACTTCAAAATTTCACATTAATCTGTTACTTGCAATTGTTTTATCATTATTTGTAAAAGTTACTAGCAATCACTGGGTGAAAGTTATATTAATTTTCTTATTTACAGTTTTACATTTGTTTGCATTAAATATTCTGATGCCAGAAAATGTACAATTATCAATTACAGATCTAAGACTTATAATAATTATGTAAGAAATAAATATGTAGAATAACAGAAAAGGTAATGCCAGCTCATTACATGAATTTTTGCACTATAATTTATTTTAACAATCCACAAAATACATACATTTCAAACTATTATTAATATCCTTAATGAAAGTTCATTCATTCATTTTCCTTCAGCTTAGTTCCTTATTTATCAGGGGTCACGCACAACAGAATGAACCGCCAACTATTCCAGCATATGTTTTACGCAGCGCATGCCCTTCCAGCCGCAATCCAGTACTGGAAAACACCCACACACTCTCACATTCACACACACTCATACACAACGGTCAATTTAGTTCATTCAATTCCCCTGTATCGCAAGTGTTTGGACTGTGGGGGAAACCTGAGCACCCTGAGGAAACCCACGCCAACATGGGGAGAACTCCTTATAGAAATGCCAACTGGCCATCTGGGACTCGAACCAGCATCTTTCTTGCTGTGAGGTGACAGTGCTAACCACTAAGCCACCCCCTTAATGAAAGTTATTTTAATAAACAGCCCAGTTAAACTGACAACAGAGAGGATCAAAAGCCCATAACGCAATTCAAAAGCATTAATAAACAGAAAACACCCATGAAGCGTGCACTGTAAAAAAAAATCCATCTTACAAATGTAACTCAGTTTAAAACTGTAAGTTAGCTGGACATATTTTTGAGCTCAGAGTTGAATTTACTCATGAAAATGATTTAGCTGCATGTTTGGAACTGTTTGTTCAATGAAAGTAAAAAAAAAAAAATCAGTTGCGGAGACTTTTGATTTCTTCATTTGAGCGTTTACCACTGTAAAAGAGAAAAAGCTGAGTTAACTTAAAATTTTAAAGCAACCGGCTGCAAAGACATTTTGAGTTTATTAAGTTTCAGCGGTTGAAGTTGTACCAAACTATTCCATAAAGTATATTTGACCTTAAACAGCCTTTTCAGTCAACTTAAAAAAATTATTTGGCACAACTTCAACCACTGAAGCTTAATAAACTCAAAATGTATTTGCAGCCGGTTGCTTTAAAATTTTAAGTTAACTTAGCTTTTTATTTTTTACAATGTGAGGTATGTGCAGGGCCAGACGGAATCTGCGGACGTTTTTTGCTATTTCTGCGGAGAATTTTGGTAAAATTCTGCGGATTTCTGTGGAATTATTTTAGGAGTATCATAACTAAAACCTTAAAATGTGAAATAAAAAATAATATCTTTTTAACTTTTATTTAATCTTTAAAATGCAAATCCAATTAGATTAACAGTAAATAGTTAACTGTAAGTAAATAAACAGAATTAATAATTGGCTAAAAATCTGTGGAAATCTGCGGAAAATCTGCGAAAAATCTGCGGAATCTTGCGCGTGCAGATTCTGTGTGGGCCTATAGGTATGTGCAATTTTAGTTCATATATACAGTCACAACAATGACACCCTTATAGCTATTTAAACTAAATTTTCACAGTATTTCCTATAATGTTTTTTTCTTCAGAAGAAAGTCTTATTTGATTTATTTCAGCTACAATAAAAGCAGTTTTTATTTATTTTAAACCAATTTTAAGTCTATATTATTATCCCCCTTAAGCAATATTTGTTTTGGATTGTCTACAAAACAAACCACTGTTATACAATGACTTGCATAATTACCCTAACTTTAACCTAACTAACCTAGTTAAGCCTTTAAACGTTAAGCTTTTAAGCTGAATACTAGTATCTTGAAAAATATCTAGTCAAATATTATTTACTGTCATCATAGCAAAGATAAAATAAATCAGTTATTAGAAATGAGTTGTTTAATCTATTAATGTTTAGAAATGTACTGAAAAAAATTACTCCGTTAAACAGAAATTGGGGAAAAAATATACAGGAGGGCTAATAATTCTGACTTTATTTGTATGTATTACTAGTTCTTGTGTATGAAGTGCTTCCACTGCCTGCTTGCTATACTGTATATACTTAGTCAAAGGATATGCTGCAATGTCGCGCTCTCCTTCTGATTAAGAGAGTGACTTTAAGAGGATATAATCTTTCCGGAAAATCTACAAGACATCGCAAATGCAGCTAAACTACAGGCTCTTAGAAAGAGATGCAACTGCTTCCTCATAATATCACAGACAAAATCCACCACGAGGAAGAAGCACTGCAATTCTGACTGTCTTCTGTACAAGTCATAAGCAGACAAGATAAACGAATCATGATTGAAAGTTACATTAACATGCATCTACACATTTTATAAAATCTATTTCTTCCATACGTCACGGTTTCTACTGACCCAATGCTCTCCGTTTCTCTATCTCTTCTTCGTTTGCTTCATTCAGATTTGTGATGAAATAAGTTTCATATTAAATGATGTTATGATCCATTTTTAATCAATAGAAAATCATCACCCCCATGTGTTAATATTAACTGAGCAGATGCCACCTAACACACACGCACAAGCACAAGCACAAGCACAAGCGTGGAAGACATCTTGAGAAAGGCGAATCTCAGAGAGAATTTTAATCCAAATACAGTTCAATCATTTATTTCTAAATCTGTGCTATAGCCGTTTTGCACGGTTGCTCTGATGGAAATGGGGCAAGGCAGTGTGTGTCTGCCAGTCAAACAGACAATAATCAGGCCAGACACATACAGTACTGTACATGCACCCTGCCTAAACTGCACTGCTGTGTTTTTATGGAGGCCCACAAAACTAAATTTTATACAAAAACTCGTATGAAACTCAAAGATTGTTATCATTTGGATCAGAAGAGACGTCTGACAGCTGCACAAAAATTCAATAATCTCTAATATGTTCTCCTCTTAAAATCCCAAAGCATTCTGGGAGGAAAAAAGGGTCAAATAATACAGATGAAAGTCTCAATTTATGTCAAATCTCACTGTACGACAACAACATTAAACTGTCCAAACAAACCTTTTACAGCAAGACAGAAATAAGTGCCCTTAAACACCTCAGGGCTGGCTCATATTGCAATAGACATATCAAAATTATTAAAATACCACAGTAAAACTCTAATAGCTGTTCGGCAAAATGTGTTTTTAAATTATATGTGTATACTACTAAGCAAACTAGTTAATGCATTTTAAATTATATGCATCATGTATACTACTAAGCAAACTACTTATTGCATTTTAAGCTATGTGTGTATACTACTAAGCAAACTACTTAATGCATTTTAAATTATATGTGTGTATACTACTAAGCAAATTACTTCATGTATACTAAATTATATACATGTATACTACTAAGAAAACTACTTAATGCATTTTAAATCATATGCATCATGTATACTACTAAGCAAACTACTTAATGTATTTTAAGCTATGCGTGTATACTACTAAGCAAACTACTCATTGCATTTTAAATTATATGTGTATACTACTAAGCAAACTACTTAATGCATAATAAATTATATGTGTGTATACTACTAAGCAAACTAGTTAATGCATTTTAAATTATATGCATCATGTATACTACTAAACAAACTACTCATTGCATTTTAAATTATGTGTGTATACTACTAAGCAAACTACTTAATGTATTTTAAGCTGTGTGTGTATACTACTAAGCAAACTACTCATTGCATTTAAATTATGTGTGTATACTACTAAGCAAACTACTTAATGCATTTTTAATTATATGCATCATGTATACTACTAAGCAAACTACTCATTGCATTTTAAATTATGCATGTATACTACTAAGCAAACTACTTAATGCTTTTTAAATTATATGTGTGTATACTACTAAGCAAACTACTTAATGCATTTTAAATTATATGTGTGTATACTACTAAGCAAACTACTTAATGCTTTTTAGATTATATGCATCATGTATACTACTAAGCAAACTACTTAATGCTATTTAGATTATATGCATCATGTATACTACTAAGCAAACTACTTAATGTTATTTAAATTATATGCATCATGTATACTACTAAGCAAACTACTCATTGCATTTTAATTTATATGTGTGTACACTACTAAGCAAACTACTTAATGCATTTTAAATTATATGCATCATGTATACTACTAAGCAAACTACTTATTGCATTTTAAGCTATGTGTGTACACTACTAAGCAAACTACTTTTTGTCACGTCAATGAATACACTGATTTACACATCAAAAATGTCTAAAAATATATACATTTACATACATTAAACACTACATTTAGGGAACAAAAACAAAATAAAAAATAGGATAGAGGAAATAAATGTGTTTTTGTGCCAAAAGGCATTACGAGCACAAAATAATAAAATCCATTTCAATCCCATAAATAGGCTTTTTTAAGTGATAAGGCTAAAGCAGATTGTGACGAAAGCCTCTGCTGAGAGAGTCAGACTGACCAAGCAATCTGATTGGCTGCTGACATGCACTGCAACCAAAATTTCATTACCTGATTGGTTAAGCACCTCTGTTTGATGCTGCAGGCTATTTGATTGGCCGAGGTGTTGCCGTGCTAGTGAATGTGGTGATTGAAGTAGATTTATGTCCATCAGACTCTCAGGAGAATGACTGTCCAATGAGGTGTGAGTATTGATTTACATTTACACTGGTTTTGTTCACAGATATACGGGCCACACCCTCACAGAAAGCAAGCAATGGGGAGAGGGTGTTTCACAAGGACAGATGACGCATAAATCACACACACACAAACAAACACACAAGCTGCAGTAAATAGGTCATCAACTGTTCGACCAGATCAATTCTGACACACTAACACATATTGAAATAGAGTGATGAACCACTTATTGACAAATGATGTTAAAGTGTAAACTGGTGGAAGCATTTTGAGCCCAAAACCAGGTGCATAAACACACACACACATTTATAAGCACGCTCAAAACTAAATTATACACACGGACACACACAATAAAACATTACACTATTCAGCCACCAGGTGGAGATTTTCATTTTTGAGTCAGCAGTGAAACAAAGAAATCAAGGATCTCTCTCTCACACACTTACACACACACACACATACACACAAAGCTCCCTCTCACACTCCATGTTAGCGGAAATGAAAATGCATCAGGCATAATGTTAAGGAGAGGAAAGATTCTACTCAGCATAACCATAGAGATGTGATAAAAGACACACTCACACACACACACACAACACAATAACCATAAACAATGTAGGCTTTATAATCTAGCTCATATATTTTGGAGTGCTGCAATATATTGCTTTATTTAATGGTACATCAGTATATATCATGTTCTATATATTTGCATATGCATTTTATTGTATTCATAACATTATTATTAAAATGAGCTATTTAGGAATGATTTTACACTCACCGGCCACTTTATTAGGTACACCTGTCCAACTGCTCGTTAACGCAAATTTCTAAAGTGCCAATCACACGGCAGCAACTCAATGCATTTAGACATGGTCAAGACGATCTGCTGCAGCATCAGAATGGGGAAGAAAGGGGATTTGAACGTGGCATGGTTGTTGGTGGCAGACGGGCTGGTCTGAGTATTTCAGAAACTGCTGATCTACTGGGATTTTCACGCACAAGCATCTCTAGGGTTTACAGAGAATGGTCACAAAAACAGAAAACATCCAGTGAGTGCCAGTTCTGTGGGCGCAAATGTCTTGTTGATGCCAGAGGTAAGAGGAGAATGGCCAGACTGGTTCCAGCTGATAGAAAGGCAACAGTAACTCAAATAAGCACTCGTTACAACCGAGGTCTGCAGAAGAGCATCTCTGAACACACAACACGTCCAACCTTGAGGCGAATGGGCAGAAGACCACACCGGGTGCCACTTCTGTCAGATAAGAACAGGAACCTGAGGCTACAATTCACACAGGCTCACCAAAACTGGACAATAGAAGATTGGAGAAACGTTGCCTGGTCTGATGAGTCTCGATTTCTGCTGCAACATTCAGATGGTCGGGTCAGAATTTGGCGTCAACAACATGAAAGCATGGATCCATCCTGCCTTGTATCAACAGTTCAGGCTGGCGGTGATGGTGTAATGGTGTGGGGGATATTTTCTTGGCCCGTTAGTACCTACTGAGTATCCTATCAACCTATCTAAGTGTTGTTGCTGACCATGTCCATCCCTTTATGACCACAGTGTACCCATGATGGCTACTTCCAACAGGATAACACACCATGTCATTAAGCGCAAATCATCTCAGACTGGTTTCTTGAACATGATAATGAGTTCACTGTACTGAAATGACCTCCACAGTCCCCAGTTCTCAATCCAATAGAGCACCTTTGGAATGTGGTGGAACGGGAGATTGGCATCATGGATGTGCAGCCAACAAATCTGCAGCAACAGCGTGATGCTATCATGTCAATATGGAGAAAAATCTCTGAGGAATATTTCCAGTAGCTTGTTGAATCTATGCCACGAAGGAGTAAGGCAGTTCTGACAGTAAAAGGGGGTCCAACCCAGTATTAGTAAGGTGTACCTAATAAAGTGGCCGGTGAGTGTAGTAGTTATGCAATCACATACATGACCTTCTGTCTTGTTGATTTTCCTTTTAATTATTCTTTTTTTTTTTTTTATTAAAACAATTAAATAACGGATTGTATAATTGTGTAGTGTTCAACAAAAAGAAAAGACAATAAATGTGTGTATAACTACAAAATAACATATGTAATATCGGGGAGTCCTTAAGATATATTTACATTCATAATGTTGTGGCCAGACTCTAGCATATAGGCTGTAAATATAGGCATATAGGCTTGCATTGGAGTAATCTAGTGACCTGCTGTTGTGAGAAACATATTTGACCCCTATTCTCACTCTAATCCATTAACCTGCGAAATCGCTCTGAAAACATAATCCACCTATTCCCTATGCCTGCGACCTAATTATTCACACTGAGAAAAATATAATTTATGTACATCCCCTGTGGTGCATGTTTTTTTTTTTTTTTTATGTGTGTGTGTGTGTCACTAATGCGAGAGAATGGATAGATGGAGAAGTGCCGCAGGGGTGAGTATTGGGATACTGCAGAATGACATCAGCAAGAACGCGTACGGGACATTTGAAGTGGACCGAAACAGAAGCCGGTGTTCCTAAAGCACTATATTAAACCAGCTGAATATATAACCATCACAGGCTGAACATCATATTTCACTCTGCTCATTAAAGCTTAATTGTTTCACTTGGTCTCATGCATTATCAAGAGCTTCAGGATTGGATTCGTCTAGTGTTTTGGGAGAAACTTTTTATAAAACACTGTCTATCTACCATCTCTTATATCTAAAAATTGTCTTACCTTGAGCGTGCTCTGGGAGTTCAGCAAACGCAGGGAAGAGCATGGTAAAAACAAAAAGAGACAGGAGGAGATGGTTAGTATTTCACTTTTGTTAAAGCAAAGCCAAAACACATCCAGATTTCCAAAAAGATAGCTGGAAAGAACAATACACGTTTCACTAAACTGCATGTACATAAATACACATCTGAAATGCATTTAAGGAAAGATTTATTTTATGCATCCCACAGACAAACAAACAAGCCATAAAATATACTTACCACTTATGGTTTTAGATCAAACACAGATTTTAATACATAAATTAAAATCACATTCAGTAAACTATATATATATACAGACAGAAGCATGCTCTAAAACATTTCGTATAAAGGGCCAAAACCAAATATGAGCCGTCGGCCGAATAAATAAACAAAAAAAAACATTACTTTGTATCGTATTAACTAATATCAGTATAACTTGTTGCAATAAAAACATAACAGTGAACAGTGGAGTTCAATGCTGAGTACACTAGTCAAGCAGATTCTGCCTTTGCCTTGTTTTGCTCACTAAAGTTTCTGCATTGTCCTCCATCGACTAGTTGACAGTATACGTAATGTAATGTAATGTAATGTAATGTATTTTTTATTTATTGCCATGTCAGCAACCAAGGCTATTTTCATGTCAAGAACATTTCAATAATAAATAAACAATTAAGAACAACAAACAAATGAATACACAAGTTAAATAGGGTTTTTAGAATTAATACTTGATAAGAATTCTAACATTTTTCCTGGTGTCACTTTGTTAAAAGTGTCCTTAAGAGAGTTCATTTCATAAAAAAGTCTTCTGGAATCATTAAAAGCAGGACAGTCCAGTAACGTGTTTTACTGTAAGAGGAATTGTGCAGTAAAAACATTGTGTGGGGTCTTCATCTTTAAGTAAAAAGGCATGGGTTAGTCTTGTATGTCCAATACGACATCTGGTAAAAATCACTTGATCAACTCTAGTCTTAAAATTCTGTGTGAGATTTCAGGTTGGATTTCATGTAATTTATTGACAGTATACGTACATTTAAACTAAATCTGATTAATTTACAATATTTAATTGATAAGTTTAATTTCAGTTAGCTTTTAACAATAAAACAAGCAAAATGTTACATTAGATTTGGAGTGACAATCTCTAAACTATTCCCATCATTCTCCCTCTCTTCTCAGATGGGATGGCAGGTCAAATCAAAGGTGACCATGGGCCAACTTTGGCCCGCGGGGCCTAGTTTGAGCATCTCTGCTTTAAGAGGAATATATGTTTAACCTTATTTCTCACTAGAAAGGCCTTTATTATGAAGGTCAAAGCATCAGCAATGTGGGTTTCTAAATATGCATTTGCACACACTTGTAATAGATGAATATAAACACAAAGTTTTTGCCTAATAATTTGCTAGAAAGTCTCCCTACAAAAGTCAAAGTCAATGTACATGCACTGTAATAAATATCCATTAATTAACGACTGTGCATATTTTGTGATTCATGTTTACTTTTTCATTTATTTATGCTTTTTAATTGTATTATGTGACCTTGATATTTCAATTTCTGATGTTGAAATGTTTGAAAAAGTGACTTTTATTGACAATTTTACTAGTTTTATGTGATATATTGAGCTGGTGTTGTAAAACATGGTAATAATTAAATGCTTTTTTAAATAACTATTTCTGTTAACTAATTGAACTATTTATATATATTATTTCTCATAAAATATATTATTTCAAACAATTAAAATGTTAATAAAGTTCACTTTGTTAAAATAAACAGTTGAAAAACATGACGGCAGAAATAAAAGTTCAATAACGCAATTCACAAACAGGAAAAATAAAACAAAACAAACAAAAAAAACAAACCCATTTGAACCACAAAATACAGAAAATTGTTAATTAACCATTATATTTTTACAGTGTATATAACTTTTTATATACAATATATAGTTTAAAACTACTAAAACATAAATATAAGTCACTTTGTTAAGCTGCAGGGTTGAGTTGTTCAACATCAAAAGTCGACAGAGCAAAGATCAATGCCCCATAATGCAATTCATAACCACAAATAAATGTGAAACACCGGTGAATCATGAAATATGGCAACTGTTAATTAACAGATATTTTTCACAGTGTTCATGTTTATTTATAACAGTGCAACTTGTTTCCACATATTGTTCTTGAATTCATCCTAAAGCTAAACATGTCTCAACAACAAATCATAAAGCAAATCTTTTACACTGTTGTCACGATACTGGAATTTCCAACCTTGAAAAATATCAATATTCGATACCATTTTTGATACTGTGGGGAACAAATTCTGCAGCATTAAAAGTATGCAAATAAAGTAAAAAGAAGAAAAAAAAATAACTAACCATATAATGAGTGGCATAAAATGGCCTTAAAATGACAATAATATTGTTTAATCGCAATATATTTTGGTGCAATATATCATACAACAAAATATAGATATCATGACAGGCCTACCATTGAGAACAGAAAGCAAAGCCAATACCGGTAAAGGGCTAGGCCGATAAACAATATTATATCGAATCGCAATAAAATAAATGTCGAAAACAATGATAAGCTCTGCACTTTTTTGCGCCCGAAATTTTATGCAACCTAAAAATATATTTGGAAGCATGTGTGCGAGTGCATAAATTGTTGCTGTGCGACCTGTTTTCACTGCCAAATCCTCACCGCGTGTGTGGATTTAGGAGACATTTATGCAGAATGCATCTTTGCACCTAAAAACGCCAAACGCAGCGCTCAGGAACAGATTAAAACAGTTGTTATGTGAACTTGCTGAAGTAAAAAAAAGCCTGCAATGCTTGCCCCGCCTTTGTGCTCTTCTTATTGGCCCACTGCTCTAGAACTGAACACAAATGGATTGGTTAATATCAGCTGTCAATCACTCAGTCAATGCCTTCAGATGACAGAAGCTACAACCGCGAAAATGTGAAGCGCTGAAGATGAGAGAATGAAAATAACACTGACAGATTTAGTTTTAGAAAGCACCTAAAGTCACTTAACAATGGCACATCTTGTTAGTGATCATGTGCTGAATGTTAATCCACCATTTACACTTTTCCAAGAGTGGATAAAAGACTTCCAGTGGCTTCAAGTCCGCTATGAAAATAACTAAAGCCATTCACTGTGAAGTCTGTGGGACGGGGTTTGCAGGTAACAGCGTTTGCCACTGAATCTACACATTTTAAGCGCGAAAGGTGCTGTGTAATCCTTCATTTAATCCTCACGATGCTGTCAGCCATGTTAGCAGCAGCTATATGTAAAATTTAACACAGCTCATGAAAAGACCGTTAGTGCTATTAAGAGGACATGCAAATAATAAGTTATATATCAAAATAAATGTGTGGCGGGCCGATAGATCACGATGCCGGCTCAGTATCGTGAAGTTTATCGGCCATCAGCGATGGCATCGTCTTTCGGCCCAACCTTAATTAGAGATGCACCGAATTTTTCGGCCGCCAAAAATTGGTTAAATAATAGGTTATGCTATTAAATGGACTCATTTTAGTGGCTTCAGTCATTGTTAGGATACTCTTTTAAATCTGGAAGCATTAACAACTGATATCGAAATATATATCGTTATTGTTCAATATGGAAAAGAATTAATCGAGATTGTATTTTTGCCATATCGCCCAGCCCTGATACTAACCAAAACGCAGGATTGTATCATTTTAAATATTTCAGTATCAGTATTTATTGATATTTTTGACAACACTATTGTTTTATTAATATTTATCCCTGTTCCTGTTAGTCTTTAACAGTAGATATAAAGACAAAAGAACATCCACTGCCAGAGAGAGAGAGAGAGAGAGGCAGAGAAATGCACAATTAACAGCATGCTAAAAATGGAGCAGAACAGCTAAAGGAGCAGAGAAAGAGAGTGAGCAGACCACTGTCAAAAGTAGGAGGGAGAGAAAAAAAACAGCAGCTTGAAAGAATGGGGTTAGTGAAGGAGGAAGATAAAGAGAAATTAAACAGGGATTAAAAGGTGGAGAGAGTGAGTGAGAGCGAAACAAGATAAACAGTGTGAGAACCAAATTAGCCAGTGGGAAGAGAAAGAAAGAGAGAGAAAGTGAATGGAGGAGTGTTAATTGTTACAGTTTTCAGTGGCTCCCATTGGACTTTAGCATTGTGTGTTTATGTATGTGTGTATATAAGTGAATGACAGGTCTTTAGCACGCTGGGTAAAGTTCTTTTGCTCTTCAGACCTGTGTAAAGCTGATGACTTTCCTCTGTAATCCCATTAGGAAGCTTGTAGTTGGATCATCGTCTCCCTGGTTGTGCTGACAGGCCTAATCCAACAGCACACATCAACAACACTGCTGCGTCTACGGCAAGTGTGTGGACCAGATTACAGTCAAAAACACCTGCACAATGCATGGTTCTGACACAACCAGAAAGCTGAAGTTATGAACATATTGACAATCATTGTGTGTGACAGAGTGATTGTGTCGGCTGGAAGGTCACAGTTAAGTTGCGTTTTTCATAATGACACCTCAGGCACCCTACTCATGATCTGTCATAGCAGTGTTCATTATGAAACTGACAGAATAAATGAAACGGTTTTCTGTCTTCTTGATTGATGCCTGAAATAAGCATCAGCAAGAAGACAGACATTGCTTTCTTTCTGTGCATCATTCCCTCAAAGCAAACTAATGGTAAGATACACTCTCAGAAATGTAGGTATGCGAGCTGTCGCTGGGGTGGTACCTTTTCAAAAGGCACACATTTGTACTTGAAGGGTCCATATTGGTACCTCAAAAGTATATATTAGTACCTAAAAATTTTAAGGAGGAACACTTTTGTACTTTTAAGGTGCTAATATGTACCCTTGAGGTATTAATATGGACCTTTTAGCTACTAATTTGTACCTTTTGAAAAGGTACAACCCCAGTGACATATCTCGTACCTTTATTTCTGAGTGTAGGCATGGTTAGTCGTCAAACTGATGTCAATAGAGAAGGAACGCCACTCTAATTGCAAAAGCAAATGGTCAGATTGATCAGTCAGTTGATTGAAGATTACCAAAACAAACATTTATTTCTCTAAATTAATCATTCACCTAAAAAACAACAACTGCACTAGCAAAATAAGCCTTATTGCAAAGTATTAACAAACAGTATCCCTATAACTATTAAGATGACAATCTTCATGCATCATTTGAAACTGCTATGAACACCACTAAATACACTCAATGCAATGTATATATTGTTAAAAATCCCTCTAAACTAATAAATCATTATTTAAATAAATAAAGGATTTCAATTGTTTAAATTATAAATCATTATTTTCTGTATTTTATTTACCCATGACATCAATATCAGCTTATGCCTAGCCACATGTTCCATCCTTCTTTTCATTGATGAAATCAGCAGTAATCATATTCATAGGGAAATACACAAATGGCAATAAGTTGCATATTACGCCTGTTTCGCGAGCAGAGCATGAGTTGCGCGTGTTTTTTTGGCGTCCATGTTAACAGATTAGAGCTTTCATGCTGCATGTTCGCGCTGAAGTAGCAGTGCCAGCAGTCTTTTTTTGCCATGCTGCTCACACTTAATTAAAGAGACAGTGCATTGAAAATGACCAAAAACACATTGAATGACAGTAAAAAGTGGCATTTTTACCCAATAAATGCATCGATAAGATCCACAGATATTTATATAGTCAATCAAATGAACTTAAATGAATAAAAACGGCGACAAATATTTATTTGGGCCCGAACTACAAAACCAAATTCATTTTCCTTACTTATCCAGCACATGTTTTACGCAGCGGATGCCCTTCCAGCTGCAACCCATCTCTGGGAAACAACCATACACACTCCAAAACAAAATTTAAAACAATTGTAGTATTTTTAGTTGCAGACTAGTTTGATCATGTATACATATCATTATAACTATATTAGTAAAGGACATGCAAACACTGCAAATTATTTGCTAATATATAAATGGACTAAAAATTTAAAAAAAAAAACACAAAATGCAAAACAATTTAGGTGTTTTTTTAAATCAACTTGTAATGAATGTTATTTTACATTTATTTTAATGAATTATGCCATAAATGACATGCAAACACTGCTAAATATTTTGCTATAAACTCAACTGGCTTCTCCCCTGTACAATTCCATATGAGAATCGAACTTTTTTCCACATATTTTTTTTTTAATGTTTGTAATCATGTCATTTTTGGATTTTAGCTTTTCAGCAGTTTTACTTTCTTTCGGCATCAGCTTCCGTGTTTTTTCCGGACAGCATAAACATGTGCTTGGTGATGATGATGATGATGATGATGACAACGGGTGTGTGTGTGTGTGTCTCCAGGAGTTCATTGTGTGAGGAGGAGATGTGTGTGTGTGTGTTTGTCTGGTTCTTTACTGACTCGATGGGTGCAGAAAAATGTCAAACAGTCGTTAAGTGTTTGTGTGTGTGTGTGTGGCTTATTCTGTCGCAAAATGCAGCTAAAAGTCCTACACAACGGCAACAGATTGGTTACCGCGTTTACTTGTCTGTACAGCACTTCAATAATACGACTGAAATAGGAATACTCCACATGTCCAACTCGATTTGTGTTGACGACGATTATGGCTTTAAGCATATCTAAAGTGCTATTCCATCGCATGTTATGAGCCGTGGTTAAAGTGTGTGGCTGTTGTAGCAGCCTCTGCTTTTGGACGCGGCAACTCTTGAACTCCAATGAAGAAAAAAACGATTACGTCACATTCACCCGCCCAAGCAAACGAGTGACGCGCAACTCCGAGGCCAGCTTGTATTGCCAGGTGTGTGCAAAGCACTTGATGTGCTGTTCAAATCCAATCCGGCGTCCAATCTTCAGTGCTAAATTCACCCTCACGCTCCATCATAACATCACAACTCACGAACCAATTTTTCACCTCAACGACAAATCTCGTCACGATTTAGTCTCGCGAGATCTCGTAGCCCGAGATCTCGTCACACCCTTAGTATTTATATACAAAGATAGATAGGTAACTAGATAGAACAGACAGAGATAGATTGATCTGTGCAACAATTGCCGATCTGCTGCACCTGCTGACGTAGTCGGTGTGAAAGGCAAATGCCTGCACGATGTTTCTGCTCTCCATACGCGCTGCTCATGCTCTGCTCGCACGTGCAGTGTGAAACAGGCATTACACCTGAAGACCCCCCACCCAAAAAAAAATAATAATAAATAAATAAATCACTGGTGAAAGCAAATTTATAATACTCAAAAAATGTCCTGAAAATGTCCTGATGTAAGGTAATGTCCTGTTTTTCCAAATCGTTTTCACATATCCCCAAGGGCCTGGGGACTTTGTCACTGAGCTTTAAAGGAAACTAAATTCAGAGAGCATAAAAAGCCTCTTTCAAAGCTTTGCGCTTCAGACCGATCAAATAAAACAGGAAAATAAAAAGATCATGTCCTGCTGAACCCGCATGCAGGACAAGGACTTAACCTCACTGTCAACCTCAACTACAAGCCAACATTACAGCCACTGCTCTGATTACCTTCAGTAAAGGTCACTGACCATCAAATTCACTTGCAATGACAACGCTAGCACCACCACACACCACAGTATACTAACAAACCATTCCAGGTTTATCATCTGTATACATATTATAATTATTATGGAAGAGGCAGAGACATTTACAATGTCAGAAAGAAACAGCACATTTTATTTTCTTTGTGCGTGATTATGCCAGAATGACATGGTATAGCTCACTGAAAACAAATGCACGGTGCACTGTAAAATATATCTGTTAATTAACAGATTTTTCCTTTATTTATGGTTGTGAATTGCATCATATGTGACCTTGAACTCTGCTCTGTCTGCTTTTGATGTTGAATTACTTTCTCATACGCGAACTTTCTCATATGCATTTGTACACAGAACCCTATAGCTTATATATTTACAGCAAATCTGTACATACAATTCAACATCCATAGCTCTTTCAAGAGTTTACACTTAGCTGATGATCAATAAAGAGTAATTGGCATGCTGTCCCGGGAGAGAGCCCTGAGCTCGTATATCCTCGAGCCCGGGGCTCCCTCCCATTAGAAGGGCGAGAGGGAAGTTCGAGCTCAGAAAGGTCTCGAGAACTCCCCCGCTTATCGCCGTATGAAAAGTGTAAACTAAAGTTATCTTAGGCAATAATTTGGTTTAGTCGATTGGCTATGCTGTATGTTTTTGGACGGTGGGAGGAAACCCACGCGAACACGGGGAGAACATGAAAACTCGGCACAGAAACGCCAACCGGCTCAATGGGAGGTTGAACTGGTGGCGTTCTTGCTGTGAGGCAACAGTGCTATTCACTGGGCCGCCGTGTCGCCCTATAGGAAAGGGTGGAAGTAGGGGTGGAAGGAGGGGGGAACTTCGAGACGAAGATAACTGGAGTGAAAGCTCTGGTTATTTATAGTGTGTCCGTAATCATCTAATAGGGCAGATTACGGAGCTGATAAGGTGCCAGCCGTGTTGATCATAAGCACGTGATCCTCTCGAAATTAGTTGATAAATAAACCACACTTTGTGTAATTGCATCTCTGTCTAATGTTTGTCGTTGTTTCTCATGTTTGTTTCCGTGTTGTCACTTGTCACTTTATGTACACTGGAAGCTTCTGTAGGCAAAACAAATTCTTGTGTGTGTAAAGCACACTTGACAATAAAACCGATACTGATTCTGAAAATTCAACTCAACAAAGTGACTTTTATTGACATTTTAGTAGTTTGAAATAATATAATGTGTAAGAAATAATATATAGAGAAATAAGACTGTAAAATAACAGAAAATACTTTGTTTATTACAAGGTTTTTGTATCGTAATATGCATTATCAACTCTGAAGATACATCACATTAAACTATTAAAAATGTTCATGTTCAGTCACTTTTTCGAAATTCAAGGTTAAAAGTTATTGGAAGTAAGATCAAGATCCCATCATGCAATTCAAAGCTTAAATAAATGGGGAAAAATAACAAAATAAAAAGCATGAAGCACAAAATATGGAAAAACGGCTAATTTATGGATATTGTTTACATTGTATCATCAAGGGTCAAACATCTTAACATCACAGGAACATTTACATTTAAAATACATAGGTACTAAAAGGCACATTGCAGGTGTAATTATAGTACAAAGCTGTGCTTTCAAGGGTTACTGCCACACTGCACTTTTACTTCTGATTCTTTATTTCTTGGTAGCTTCTTTTGGGTTCTTCATAAACCTATGGGTGACGTCACAGATACTACGTCCATATCTTTTACAGTCTATGGTTGCTGGCACCCATTGTTATCCATAGTAGCAAAACAAATATGAAAGTCATTGAAGGCCAGCATCCAACATTCTTCAAACTATCTTATTTTTGTTTTTGTTTTGGAGAATGTTAGTTGCTGGCACCCATTGATATCCATAGTAGCAAAACAAATATGAAAGCCATTGAAGGCCAGCATCCAACATTCTTCAAAATATCTTATTTTTGTTCTTGTTTTGGAGAATGTTAGTTGCTGGCACCCATTGATATCCATAGTAGAAAAACAAATATGAAAGTCATTGAAGGCCAGCATCCAACATTCTTCAAAATATCTTATTTTTGTTCTTGTTTTGGAGAATGTTGGTTGCTGGCACCCATTGATATCCATAGTAGAAAAACAAATATGAAAGTCATTGAAGGCCAGCATCCAACATTCTTCAAACTATCTTATTTTTGTTTTTGTTTTGGAGAATCTTGGTTGCTGGCACCCATTGTTATCCATACAGTAGTAGCAAAACAAATATAGAAATCATTGGGGGCCAGCAACCAACATTCTTCAAACTATCTTATTTTTGTTCTTGTTTTGGAGAATGTTGGTTGCCGGCACCCATTGATATCCATAGTAGCAAAACAAATATGAAAGCCATTAAAGGCCAGCATCCAATATTCTTCAAACTATCTTATTTTTGTTCTTGTTTTGGAGAATGTTGGTTGCTGGCACCCATTGATATCCATAGTAGCAAAACAAATATGGAAATCATTGGGGGCCAGCATCCAACATTCTTCAAACTATCTTATTTTTGTTCTTGTTTTGGAGAATGTTGGTTGCTGGCACCCATTGATATCCATAGTAGCAAAACAAATATGAAAGCCATTGAAGGCCAGCATCCAACATTCTTCAAACTATCTTATTTTTGTTCTTGTTTTGGAGAATGTTGGTTGCTGGCACCCATTGATATCCATAGTAGCAAAACAAATATGAAAGCCATTGAAGGCCAGCATCCAACATTCTTCAAACTATCTTATTTTTGTTCTTGTTTTGGAGAATGTTGGTTGCTGGCACCCATTGATATCCATAGTAGCAAAACAAATATGGAAATCATTGGGGGCCAGCATCCAACATTCTTCAAACTATCTTATTTTTGTTCTTGTTTTGGAGAATGTTGGTTGCTGGCACCCATTGATATCCATAGTAGCAAAACAAATATGGAAATCATTGGGGGCCAGCATCCAACATTCTTCAAAATATCTTCTTTTTGTTCAACAGAACAAACAAACTCAAAGGTTTAAAACCACATGAGAAAGAAAAACGATAAGGTAATTTTCATTTTTTGGGTGAACTATGCATTTAAACATTCATTTAGCAAAGAATAACAATTAAACTTTTGATGAAAAAGCAATGTACGGATCAAACATTTAATCAACCTTTCTATGAACAAATAATGTATAAAGATCTCAGGTGTCTTATAGACGAAAAGCGAGTAGAGATACTGTAGGAATATTACAATGAGAACAATGAGAAGGAAGAAATTCAATTTTAACTGATCCACGATAAAAAATAAAAGAACAACAAGATCATCAAATGAAAATGGGAACGAAGTAAAGGAAAAAGGGAAGACGATAATGGACAATCACAAATCTGACAGCGATTTAAAACCTGAGCTAATCTGAATGTCTTTCACGGCTGGCATAGACAGACACGGCTCTCTTTCAGAGGCAGCAGCTGCAGAAGGATATGGCTGGAATCACTCTCAGGTCTAATGAGCACACACACACACATTAGAGAGACTATGTCTAGAGAGCAAACACACACACACACACACACACACAAAAACACCTGCATGCCAACCACCATCATTCTCAAAACTAAAAATAACCAGCAAACATGTATAGGCTGCTATGAGGACATGGCAGATTTATGCAGAATTAATGCAACGGAACGTCTAAAACTGTACATTATATACCTTTTTGTTTATTTAAAATGTTTTGACTATTAATAATACTAATTTCAGTGAGTACAACAATAAATATTACCATGTTTAATCCACTGAAGCTGAATTACTGCATTAAAAATTAATAGAACCACCAATAATTTCTGTCAAATCTTGCCATTTCTTTTTCATTCAACTATCAATCAACTCTTAAACACATTATATGCATAAATAGTCGCCCTAAAAAGAAAAAAGGTGCATAATCAGATCTGCGCATGTGTATTTTGTAAGCTCTTAATGTTAGGCAGCCAAATTATGGAATGCAAAACCAACAGAACAATTAAACTAATAAATAAATGCTGCTAAATAAATAAAGAGACGCAGTTTGCAAGGTTATCCACACAAACCCCCTTTTTTAAAGAGAGAGAGAGAGAATTCAGCCATATTTAAGCTGAAGTCAGTGAACAGACTAAATTATTCACATCGCGCTGGCCTACATCTTCCAGGCAAATGTCTGTGTGTGTGTGTGTGTTCATGTGTAAGGGATGCAAGGATTCTGTTCGGACTCAAACACGCTCTTAAATTCACAGCGACATTAAAAGCTTCTGCATTAACGATCCCCAAAAGAACAGCTCTCACTGGAAGAAGTCACTCTGCTAAATAAAAAACTGTGAGAACAGAAACACTGGCTGGAAAACTACAAAGCAGATTGTCAGATTTATTTGTACAGTAAACCAAAAGCTGAGGAAAACACAAAGACGCTGTACGTATTTAACCCTGAATGCGGAGTACGCCTTCACACGAGGGTTGGCATATTTCAAATAGGCAAAAATGTGATTTATAGCATCAATACTGGATCTGAGTCTGAGAAAATTTGATGTTTTAAATCTCATAAAGCAGAAGATGCATGATTAAGGCTCAATCCCAATTCTATTATTGTTTCTCTACCCCTTCCCCTTGGAACTTGAAATAGAGTGTGATAGGGAAGGGCTTCAAAGTTTACCCCTAAGAAATGGGACAGCATTACAGCAGCTGCACACGTCATCTTACTGTATGTCTTCGTGATCTCTTACTTCATATGACATCGACGATCGCGCCTGCTGTAGTTATTCCAGGTGTGTTATGTTTTGGTATTTATCTTCAGGAAATCACCGAAGGCAGTGAGGTCATGTTATTATAACGATACAATGTGGCAATAAGATCGTAACTGTACTGTCTGTGCATGGGCATCACAGTGGCGCAGCGGGTAGCACAATCACCTCACAGCAAGAAGGTCGCCGGTTTGAGCGTCAGCTGGGTCAGTTGGCATTTCTGTGTGGAGTTTGCATGTTCTGCCTGTGTTCGTGTGGGTTTCCTCCGGGTGCTCTGGTTTCCCCCACAAGTCCAAAGACATGCAGTACAGGTGAATTGGGTAAGCTAAATTCTCCGTAGTGAATGTGTGTGAATGAGTGTGTATGGATGTTTCCCAGCAGCTGGAAGGGAATCCGTAGTGTAAAGCATATGCTGGATAATTTGGGGGTTCATTCCACTGTGGCAACCCCAGATTAATAAAGGGACTACGCCGAAAAAGAAAAGAAAATAGCTAAAAAAGCTATACATAATATATTATACATCACAATTCATTTATTTATTAATTTTCCTTTGTCTTAGCCTCTGATTTATCAGGGGTCACCACAGCGAAATGAACCGCCAACTATTCCAGCATATGTTTTACGCAGCGGATGCCCTTCCAGCCGCAACCCAGTACTGAGAAACACCAATACACACTCACTTTCAAACACACTCATACACTACGGCCAATTTAGATATATAGCGCATGTGTTTGGACTGTGTGAGGGCACCAAGAGGAAACCCACGCCAACAAGGGGAGAACATGCACACTCCCACACCACAATGCAGCAATCAATGCAATATACAGTTGAAGTCAGAATTATTAGCCTCCCTTTGATTTTTTTCTTCTTGTTTAAATATTTCCCAAATGATGTTTAACAGAGCAAGGAAATTTTCACAGTATGTCTGATAATATTTTTTCTTCTGGAGAAAGTCTTATTTGTTTTATTTCGGCTAAAATAAAAGCAGTTTATAATTTTTTAAAATCCCTTTTAAGGTCAAAATTATTAGCCCCTCTGAGCTATTTTTTTTTCCGATAGTTTACAGAACAAACCATCGTTATACAATAACTTGCCTAATTACCCTAACCTGCCTAGTTAACCTAATTAACCTAATTAAGCCTTTTAAGGTCACTTTAAGCTGTATAGAAGTGTCTTGAAAAATATCTAGTCAAATATTATTTACTGTCATCATGGCAAAGATAAAATAAATCAGTTATTAGAAATGAGTTATTAAAACTATTATGATTAGAAATGTGTTAAAAAATCTTCTCTCCGTTAAACAGAAATTGGGAAAAAAATAAACAGGGGGGCTAATAATTCTGACTTCAACAGTACACTTTAAATGTCCAATTTGTACACAATATGAGATGCACAAACCATGTGCACATGAGACATCCATGCCTCTGCTGCTAAAAAAACACTCACACACACCCACACACACATGCGCGCACACACACACGGGCCTGTGTTTGACACGCAAGAGTGAGTCAGGGACCGAATGTCTTTGACTCTCACAAATCATCCGCAAACATTGGTATACAAAGAGGACCACACGAACAGGACTGAAACTGCAAAATTGGCTGCTTTATTTAGATGTTGTTGATCTACATGCATCATCTAAAGATTAGCACTGCGTATGTGTCAAATAAAACAATACAAGTGCATGACAAAGGAGTAAATTATTATTGCTGGAAATAACATCAATGAATATTAGACATGAATGTATGCAACTCTCGCTTTCTTTCCACCTTCATCATTCTGTTGAAGGTCCCAAATTGTGATTGTCACAACAATATCAGAAACACTTTGAAGAGAATATAATATATTAGAATCATTGCTGGTGCCTTAAGAAGCCTTTTATCAATTTCCTTCGGCTTAGTCTCTGATTTATCAGAGGTCGCCACAGCGGAATGAACCACCAACTATTCCAGCATATGTTTTACAGCGGATGCCCTTCCAGCCGCAACCCAGTACTTGGAAACACCCATACACACTCCTTCGCACACACACTCATACACTACAGCCAATTTCGTTCATCCAATTCACCTATAGCGCATGTGTTTGGACTGTAGGGGAAACCAGAGCACCTGGAGGAAACCCATGCCAACACGGGGAGAACATGCAAACTTTACACAGAAATGCCAACTGGCACAGACAGGATTTGAATCAGTGACCTTCTTGCTGTGAGGCGACAGTGCTAACCACTGAGCTACGTGTCACACTTTTATTCATTCATTCATTTTCTTTTCGGCTTAGTCCCTTTATTTAATCCGGGGTCGCCACAGCGGAATGAACCGCCAACTTATCCAGCACATGTTTTACGCAGCAGATGCCCTTCCAGCTGCAACCCATCTCTGGGAAACATTCATACACACTCATTCACACATACACTACAGACAATTTAGCCTACCCAATTCACCTGTACTGCATGTCTGTGGACTGTGGGGGAAACCGGAGCACCCGGAGGAAAACAGCCCTTTCATTAAACAGTTTAATTTTTTTTTTCTTAGTCTAACCAACATTAAAATTAAATAAATTAATAATTAAACATTTCAATGTCCTATATACTGTAAATAAAATAGTCACTATAAATATTGTTTGTGTGTCATGTATTTATTTTATGGAACCATCAATGCCAATTTATTTTTCAATTTTCAAGATATTATCTTTATCTGCTAACAATCATCTACACATATATATATATTTATATTTATATATATATTTTTTTTTTTTTTTAACTGGTTGTTTAAACCACTTATGAAAAATGAGCTTAAACAACACAATTCTGGAGATTTTAGGGGGGAAACATTTTTTATTATTATAATTTGTTATGTTAACTTAATCAATTTGTGTTGCGACAACATGAATAAATTGTGTGGAACCCTGCATTTTTTACAGTGTAAGACATATTCTATTCTATTCTATTCTATTCACCTTTATTGTTCTGTTTTTAAGGTCCCAACATGTGGTTTTCACAGCAATCTCACAGTAAAACCATTGCTGATATCTCAAAAAGTCTTTTATGAAACATTTAAATGCCCTTTACTGTATACTGCATATATAATCTTCATTATAATTTTTTTGTGTGTAATGTTTTTATGAAACCATCAATGTCCTTTATTTTCAATTTTCAAGATATTGCCATTATTTTGTTAACACTTAATCATCTACACTATATTTTTTTTTTTTACTGATTGTTCAAACTTATTACTGTATGTAAAATGCAACACAATTCTGGAGATTTGTTTGCTCATTTTTTTTTTAGCATGAATGAATTATGTGAAACCTTACATAAGACGTACTCTCTCCTATTCTGTTCTATTCTATTCTATTCTATTCTTCTTTGTTCTGTGTAATGCATCAAAAAAACTGGGGCTTGTCACTTGATCTTCTATTACTTTTAGCCATTTAATGTCAGCTCTAGCCAAAAAAATAAATATTTTTTTATTATAAAACTATATATATATATATATATATATATATATATATATATATATATATATATATATATATATATATATATATATATATATATATGAGCAGTTCCATGCAAATGTCAACCTTGCCATGAAAAAAATTAAGTTTTCACCAAAATAGGGAAACCGTTTCTACATTTTTTGTGTAAGCAAGTATTTTACAGTACTTTAAAAATACTCATAAATGTATCTGTCAGTGTTTAAAACTATTATATTTAATTTGCCAAAATCACACAAGTGGCAGTTTCACATTTGTCACATCCATAACAGAAAAGTGTCACATCCATAACGACACTTTTTCCTCATAAATGCAAAAATATTGAATAAAATAAAATCAATCATGTTTGTTCTATAGTGAGCCGACCCGTATCTGTTTGATTAGCATTGTTTCTTTTGGATTGTGCTGTTTAATTGACAGAATTTTCACAAAGTATGTTGTAGACTGAAAACTCACAAACTTTTTTGTCACATCCATAACGCATGTTTATTTTCCTCATTGAAAGTATAAAAAATGTTTAAAGATTGATATTTTTCTGGTCCCTTAACTCTGTGGTCAGTTGTTTTGGAAAATATAAACAGATGTTTTAATATAATGTTAACGTATAATTTTTATCTGAATTTATGTTTTGAGTTTTTACTGCAAATGTCACATCCATAACGCTGGAATTGCTCATATATATATATTAACTTTCTGCTAACACTTATCTATTCTCCGTCTGCTGTATCTCTCTATGCATTCTTATAAAAAAAATCAGATTAACACTACCAACCTCTTTTCTATTTATCACAAAATAAAGAAATCTATCTGAAACTCTCTATTATACGTTACATTTACTTTTTTTTATATACTTGTTAAATTTATTTATATATTTTTCACAACAAGGGACAGTTACATTAATCAGCATTCACCAAGAACGTAAATGTACCCAATTTAGCTCAAAGACTAGCTTTCATTGGTGGTACCTTTGCCAGATGTTTAAGGCCATACCAATACGAATACAAATTCAAACTAAAAACAATATTTAAATAAACAGAAAGCAACAACAACAACAACAACAACAACAACAACAACAAAAAGCCTAGTGTTCACAATGTTGATTAATAAGAAGGCATTTCTAAATAATTATACTTAAATGACCATTAAATTGTGGTATCAAATTCCACTGATGTGATCCTTTAAAAGAAACACAAGCTTGACCAAAAGATGTTTTTTTCTGTTTGTGCACTGCATTAGACTAACTGGCAACCATCATATCATTCATTCATTCATTTTCAGCTTAGTCCCTTTATTAATAAGGGGTCACTACAGCGGAATGAACTGCCAACTTATCCAGCATATGTTTTATCCAGCGGATGTCCTTCCAGCTGCAACCCATACACACTCATTCACACACATACACTATAGACAATTTAGCTTTACCCAATTCCCTTATAGCGCATGTTTTTGGACTTGTGGGGGAAACCGGAGCACCCGGAGGAAACCCACGCCAACACGGGGAGAACATGCAAACCCCACACAGAAATGCCAACTGACCCAGCTGAGGCTCGAACCAGCGACCTTCTTTTTGTGAGGCGACAGTGCTACCCACTGCGCCGCCATGATCATTGCTGTTATTTTATTGCTTTGAATACTTCTACTGCCGTACTGTGGGGACTCGTTACATTAGATGAAAGCACCAAATAAATAAGCATTATTGTCAATTATATGAATTATTTACAAGTCTAAATCTAAATGAAACAGTGAATTTATATCTGGTGATTCACTCAAAAAGGTTAACACAGAAAACTACAACACAATGAGATCCTGTTTTAATGGAAGTGAATGCAGGAGCCATCCTGATAATTATAGAAGCTCCAGGGTTGCCATATCCTCATTTATAAGAAGATTCTCTTATTGTTCTGTGATATGAACACTTTCAAAATGGCTGCTGCCTCTGCAGTGCACACATATATGAACCTGCTCTTAACACACACGCAAGCACGCAAACGCACACACATGAGTGGAGATGAGTCACAGTTCCTCCTCCTTGCTTTTACGTCAAGGCTCTCTCTCGCCATCATCCTGAGCTTTTCCAACATAGCACTGAAAATAATTTAAATATCTTTACTTAAATGATTTATATATAGAATATAGTTCATAATACTGCTGAACAGCTGTAAACATCTCAGCCAAAAACCAAACTGACGTCAAGTGAGAAGTCATTAAGCACGTTATGTAAAACAGACCTCCAAAACTGCTTGATAATAGCAATATTAATGCTGTCAAGTTCTTAAATCGTAAAACAAATACAATTCCAGCTATGAAGAACGGTTTCATTTAATCAGATCAGTTTAGCTAAAATGCGTTCTCACATATTTGAATAACGCAGGATAGCAGGGGAAGATAACTAGCGAGAATGAAGCCACAAGCGAAAATGCTGACTGGCGAACTAATAAATAAATTAATAATTTCTCACATGACTAAATATCTCTCAGAATGTGCAGAGACCACAGGGGAGAGATGACCTAAGAGCTGAGGACTCCAGAGACCATCTATAAATATGCGCAGAATCATTGATACCATAAGAGAGACCCTGTTCCCTCCAGCATGGGTTTGCCTCATTTTAAGCTGGGATTTACACATTATAACACACACACACACACACACACTCCAAATGATATGTATATATATATATATATATATATATATATATATATATATATATATATATATATATATATATATATATATATATATATATGGTCAAGCCCTGACTTAAAATTGCAAAGATTCTGACTTAAAGTGTTTGTTCAAATGTAAATAAAAGATGACAAATATTTTTTTTTCCCCACAATGATGACTCTTGACCAGTCTTATGATCTTTTGAGAGAGACCCGCGTCATTTCCGGTCCAAAAAAAAAAAAAAACCCTGCTGGTTGAACATAAGTAACTGAATACAAGCTAATAATTTCAAGCTTGACTGTATATATTTGTTTAATCTTGAAAGACTTCAAGAAACCTGCCTGCATAGCAACTATTATATAGGTTTACGCACTTATGGTACAAATGCTTTAAAGTGAAGATGCTTTCAAAAAGAATGCTATTTATAGGATTTGTTTATCAATTAGCGTCTTTTAAATTAATTAAATCAACATTTAGTGCAGTTAAAAACTGTTTTTGTCCTCGGGGAACTTGCAACGTTTTTTTAGGCGTCTAGAAATTGAATAAAGATTTATGTCTAAATTACATGTAGGTTTAACAAAGTTAAATGTGTTTTCTACTTTGAACAGAATAATAAATAAATAAATAAATAAATAAATAAATAAATAAATAAATAAATAAATAAATAAATAAATAATTGAATAAATATATAAATAAGTGAATAAATAAATCAAGAAATAAATATATAAATAAATAAATGAATTAATGAATATATAAATAATTACATGAATAAAATGAATGAATAAATAATTGAATAAATATATAAATAGGTGAATAAATAAATGAATATATAAATAAATAAATGAATTAATGAATATATAAATAAATACATGAATAAAATGAACGAATAAATAAATGAATAAATATATAAATATATAAATAAATAAATAAACATAAATAAATGAATATATATATATATATATAAATTTAAGAATTAATGAATAAATTAATGAATAAATGAATAAAAAAATATATAAATAACAAACAAATAAATAATTGAATGAATGAATGAATGAATGAAATAGGAAGGAAAAAATCTGATAGTTGAAGATGACCTAAAAAAGGAGAGGGGGGAAATCTGCCAGTGGGAGATAACCTTGTTTTTCCATTGAATTCTGCATATTATTAACCTGCTGACATATTTTACTTCTAGTTTTAAGCACAAACTCAAATATTTATGACAACATTATAAAAGTTAGTACACACAAATGTATATGTGAAGGGGAAATATTTTATAAAAATACTATATATAAAAAGATATATAACATTTTGTTTAAATTTTGCAGTTTGTAATTTGTTCAATGACTAAAATGTTATTTTATTAAATATATCTTTTAATAAATCCTTTTTGTTCAAATGCACCAAAAAACATTACTTATATTCACTGAGAAATTTACAAAAAATTATACATTTTCAAAATGGAGTGTACTCATTTATTTTATCTTGTTTTATAGCTATATAAAACAATATCAAATCTCTTGCCTCTCAAATAAATTTAAGACCATTTAGATATTCGTTCTAGGAAACAATACAAAAATACAGATGAGGATTTCTCTCATTTTGTCAGTACAATTCAACATTAAATGTCTGGATATGAAACACACAAACCTTTCTAAAAATAGCATTTATATCCCTGACTCCACCCACATCCCGCACACAGCTCTGCTTTCAGCCTTACAGATCCCTCGTGTGCTTTATGGCACTCCAGCAATCACAAACTATAGCAATCATCTCTGTTACACTAATCAGGCTCTGTCTGAAATAGCATGCTACGATACCACCCTTTATGCATTATATAACATGAAAAGCATAACATGGGATGACATTTTTGCTTATAATCTGTCTGTATGCATGCAATAACTTGATCGCCTACATGGACAACATCACAGAGCACACTGCGTGCAAAACTGCATCCCACAATGCAATGTACCAACCAAATGAACCAGAAGAGCCTATTAACCACATTGGTAAATATATTAGAGCTGCGCAGTCATTTACTTCAGACATCGCAATGTGCACATCTGCACTGCAGGATGTCGAGTTGCAATTATATTTAAAGGTGCAGTTCACCCAAAATTAAAATTTACTCATTATTTACACTATTTACTGTCCCTCAAGTGGTTCCAAAAGATGATATTTTGAAGACGGCTGAAAACCAATGACTTCCATAGTAAGAAAACCAAATACTATAGAAGTCAATGGTTCCAGCTTTCTTCAACCGTTCAACAGGACATAGAAACTAAAACAGGTTTGGAGCAAGTCATGGGTAAGTAAATGATGACAATTTTAATTTTAGGGTGAACTATCCCTTTAACCTGACACCAAAGTTCAGAACACATGGAGTCATCGCAATGTTGAAAATGTGTTTCTAAGTCCTGTGGCTGTGTGAGTATTTCGAGCATGTTTAAAGCATTTGAGCACAAGTAATTATAACGTGTAGCTTTAATACAAATTTACTGCATTTAATTATCTACACATAAGACATAATATAATGTATACAAGACAATAATAGACAATAATGCAAGATATTTTAAATGCTATTAGTAAATTTTGGTACCTGAATACTGCCACAATTCACAGTTAATTTCATTTGTATCTTTGGTCTGTTGTACATGCTTTATATATTTAATGCAAATGCACTCCCCCCAAAAAAACACCCCATCATCTAGCAAAATTATATTCATATTGCAATATATTGCGCAGAAAACAAAATATTGCAATGCCAACTTATGATTTAATTACATTCTAAGACACATCAAAACCTTTTCATAAATGTACATCTATACTGAAATGCTAAATAAATAAATAAATAAATAAATAATAGTAATAAATGAGTTTCAGTTGCAGATTCATTCATTAGTCAAGTTTGGTCCCTTTATTAATCAGGGGTCACCACAGTAGAATGAACTGCCAACTTATCCAGCATATGTTTTACACAGCGGATGCCCTTCCAGCTGCAACCCAGTACTTGGAAACATCCATACACACTCACACAAACAAACACATACACACACTACGGCCAATTCTGTTTGCATAATTCACCTACAGCACATGTGTTTGGGGTGTGGGGGAAACCGGAGCACCCGGAGGAAACCCACGCCAACACCACACAGAAATGCCAACTGGCCCAGCCGAGGCTTGAACCAGCGACCCTCTGGCTGTGAGGCGACAGCGCTACCCACGTTGCCCCATAATAAAGCTCACAATAATGTAATTTAGAATGAACACACATCTAAAGCCAACTTGACCGTTTCTAAGTCCACTGGGAGAGAAAGAGTTGAGAAAGATTATCACAGATTTAAAGTCAAAGATTATATGAGAGAGAGAGAGAGAGAGAGAGAGAGAGAGAGAGAGAGAGAGAACTTGAGGCCAGCTGCAGACAGATATAGAGGACAGAGCTACTTATATCCACATGAACCAAAAGCAGAACTGATGTGACCCACTAAAGTACTGAACCACTGCAGAATGGACCTGACCTGCTCTCATACACACATTCACAGATACAGTGCTGTGTAAAAGTCTTATAGGTCAGAAATCTCTCTCTCTCTCTCTGACACACCCACACATACACACACACAAATAATAATAAGATGAAACAAGTTTTCATGTAGGCAACGCAGTGGCGCAGTAGGTAGTGCTGTTGCCTCACGGCAAGAACGTCGCTGGGTCGCAGGTTCGAACCTTGGCTGGGCTGGGTCAGTTGGCGTTTCTGTGTGGAGTTTGCATGTTCTCCCTGCGTTCGCGTGGGTTTCCTCCGGGTGCTCCGGTTTCCCCCACAGTCCAAAGACATGCAGTACAGGTGAATTGGGTAAGCTAAATCGTCCGTAGTGTGTGAGTGTGTGTGTGTGTGTGTGTGTGTGTGTGTGTGTGTGTGTGTGTGTGTGTGTGTGTGTGTGTGTGGAAATTCCCAGAGATAAGTTGCGGCTGGAAGGGCATCCGCTGCGTAAAAAATTGTGCTGGATAAGTTGGTGGTTCATTTCACTGTGGCGATCCCGCAAGGGACAAAGCCGACAAGAAAATGAATGAATGAATGAAGTTTCATGTCAGCTATTTCTATCTTCTGGCGTAGTGTGTCAGTAGGAAATATCAGTGAAACATTATTTTATATTCATTGCAATAATGGGTTGCGGCTGCAGGGCACCTGCTGCGTAAAACAAATGCCAGATTTGTTGGCAGTTCATTGTGCTGTGGCGATCCCTGATAAATCAGGGACTAAGCTGAAGGAAAATTAATGAATGAATAATTGTAATAATCTATTGTGATTTTTGTATGCACCAGCAGTCTTTAACTTTAAGCAACCAGTGTTTCACACAGAGATCTGATCATGAAAAAACTTAGCATCTTTTAGCTGAGCTAAATTAACATTTGGTGTAACCACCTTTTTACTTGGGACACTTGCACATAGTTTTTCACTTTGCAGAGCGGACTCGTGAAGTTATTGCCACAGTCTTTGGATTAAGTCGTTCTCATTTTGTATGCATGTATAAATATATATATATATATATATATAATATATATATATATATATATATATATATATATATATATATATATATATATATATATATATATATATATATATATATATATATATATTAGCCTCCTTGAAATATTAGCCCCTCTGTTTATTTTTTCCTCAGTTTCTGTTTAACGGAGAGAAGATGTTTTCAACACATTTCTAAACATAACTTTTTTAATAACCCATTTCTAATAACTGATTTATTTTATCTTTGGCATGATATATATATATAGTTGAATTCAGAATTGTTCAATTATTTTTTATTACAAAAATCCCTTTCTAATAAATAAATATTATACAGAGTGTATAATAGAGAGAGATTTTAGCTAGAAGGTCAGATCTTAGTTGATTTTTTTCTAAGGAAAAATGAAATAGAAATAAAAAAATAAAAAAATAGTGTAAGAAGCCGAAGCTTAACATTTTATATAAGTACAAAATATAAACACTATACACTGCTTTACGTTAAATTTATATTTTATTTATACTTTTTCCTTTTCTAACTATTTGAAAAATCACTTTCTAACAAACGTTTTATACAGAGACTGAGAAACTTTAGTTAGAAGGTCAAATTTTAGTTTGTTTAAGGAACAAAAAAGAAATAAAAATATTATTAAAATACAATACAAAAATAAATACTATATACTGCTTTCCATAAAATGTAAATTTTATTTATACTTTTTCTATTCTAACTTTATTTCAAAAATCACTTTCTAATAAATAAATTAATTAATTAACTAATTTAAAAAATTATAATAATATATATAAAAATAAATAAATAAATATATATATATATATATATATATATATATATATATATATATATACATATATATATATATATATATATATATATATATATATATATATATATATATATATATATATATATATATATATATATATATTTATATTATACAGAAAAATGAGCGATTTGATGAGCGATGAGAAGAGAGATTTTAGATGTTTTAAGGAAAAATGAAATAGAAATAGAAAATAAAAAAATATTTTATGATATTTTAAGTTCAACATCAGATTTCATATAATACAATATAATATGATTTCATATGATACAATATATAATAAAATACAAAATCTAAAAACTATACACTGCTTTACATAAAATGAATATTAATGCTAATCTGGCTGGTTAAACTGCATTTTTAGATTTGAAATATGTTTCAGTAAAATATTGCTGTTGAATTTTGCTGTCTTATTCAGTTTTGCATTATGTTATTGTTTTGAACAGAAGTTTAACAGTTTTGAAAACAGTATGTAAGCATGTGCAAAATGTATGTACAAAGATTTTTGGCAGTTGTTGTGTCTGAGTGAGAAAAGAATTCATGGAGTTTGAGAGAAGTAGTCACTGAATGCATTTTGTGCCAAAACAATGATCATTAATCCTCAGTTTAGCCCACATAGACTTCTGTTGTGCTCACTGTGTGAAGAGTTATGCTAAATTGACCTAAGTATTGAGAAATGTATCCTAGCATCTGTAAAAAACTGTAATCACATGTGTTTGTTCGACGATGCAATGCTTTCGTTATACATCAACTGTCTTCATTTGTACATTTGGACAAAAGCGTCTGATATTTGATGCTGAATATCTGCACGAGGCATTCTGTCTCTTTAGCAACTCGAATCAGTAAACAAAGAGTGTTCCAGCTCTGCTGTTGCCATAGCAACTGGGGTGGAAAAGAAAAAGACCTAAATATCCGACAAGGACCCTTTTACGACATTAAAAATGTCTATAAAAACCTGAAATAGAAAACTCACACACACACACATCTTTGTTCGTTTGTACAGCTTCCAAGCCAAAATGAACTTAATCATGCTTTACTCTTAAACGTTCATTTAAAATCCGACCTAAAGATAAGTGAAACCACTGAGCAGATTACCATGACTATAAAATCCAAGGTTTTTATTCACACACTGAACAAAGAAAAGTCAAACAGAGGATGCTGCAGCAGCCTAATGAGGTGCTGAGCAGGACCCTATAGCTGGGCTGCTCTATGATCAGTGTGTGTGTGAGTGTGTGTGTGTGTTTTTGCAGGGCCAGACTCGATATTCTGCTGATCTCTACAATAACGGACTAGACCTGCAGCACTGTATTCTCTGCAAAGCAGGGCGGTGTATTTCATACCGCACACATACTGCAGTTAAACTCATCCTAACTTTCTGTTTTAAATTGTAAAGGTATCAAACATGCGTAGTGCACTATATTGTTGAAGTCAAAATTAGGCACCCTTCTGTGAATTTTTTTTTCTTTTTCAAATATTTTCCAAGTGATGTTTATGAGAGCAAGGAATTTTTCACTGTATTTCCTATAATGTTTTTTTTCTGGAAAAGGTCTTATTTGTTTTATTTAGACTAGAATAAAAGCAGTTTTTAATTTTTAAAAAAGCTTTTTAAGGTCAATATTTTTAGCCCCCTTAAGCTATATTTGTTTTAGATTGACAACAGAACAAACCACTGTTATACAATGACTTGCCTAATTACCGTAACTTTAATCTAATTAACCTAGTTAAGCCTTTAAATGTCACTTTAAGGTAAATTGAAAAATATCTAGTAAAATATTATGTACTGTCATCATGCCAAAGAGAAAAAGGTCACACCTTACAACAAAGTTTCATCAGTAAATAATAGTTTTTCTCAGTGGCTTTGGTGCATTTCTCACAACACTATTTACATTTACACAATTAGTCATTTGTGCACATCATAGTAGCAGTTTCTCATTCCTTCCAACAAATTGCAAATGCGTTTGGACATGCATCAACTGCTTTCATACAACTATCTGCTGTTATATCATTATCATTTGCTCATGTCATGTCAGTCAAAATGAATTAAACTTGTGAACGCTGAATAGTAATTCCATATAAAACTAATAGTTCTCATTTCATCACTTGAGTCATTACATACACAAATGTTGAACTAGTTTTCAAAATCTGTCAAGCTAATTTTATAAACAGTTTTAAATCTTTTTTTTCCTGAAAGTGTCTACTAAATTGAACAATTTGATGAATGATTTACAGACCTGTGTATGTTGTAGGTTCAGTTCCAATTTGTACTGCAATATTGTTTACAGTTGTGCACAGCTCTACCCAAAGGAAGTGTATGTTTGTTGTAAATAAGGGTGTGTTTATTCTTTTGCACAATGCTGTGAATAAATTCGAATAGCAAAGAGCAAATGCAGTAAACATGTGAAACACACATATTCAGTGTCTTGTACTCAGATACCTCACTAAATGCAGTGATGTCTAATTTTACTGTAGTTTTCAAATGGCTGTGCAAATGGTATATAGTGCTGTCTTGAGCATTTTCAGGAAGTGTCACCAAAATCTGACTTTTTTTGCATTGGAAAAAATGTAAAGAGTAAACTGTCATAATGAAAACAGGACAAAGCCATTTGACTATCTTGTTCATAAACAATAGTGTCAGGTTGTTTCATCTTGATGACACTGACACTTTCATTGACATCAATACTTGCTTTTGAGGAATGAGCTCTCCATTTTGAGCAAGTGACACGCTTCTGCAGGTTATCCACTAGGTTTTGCAGTTTGCACTAATTGTTTTGAGAAATGCATGAACTGTTGTGCAAATGTAAATAGTGTTGAGAGAAATGCACCAAAGCCACTGAGAAAAACTGTAACAAACTAATTATGAATAATACCTGTACAGCATTTATTAATCATAGTTCAACATTTACTAATGCATTATTAACATCCAAATTCATGCCTGTTAACATTTAATGCACAGTGAGCAACATTATTTCCAATATTTAACATTAACAAACACAAAGAAACACTGTAATAAATGTATTGTTCATTGTTTGTTCATGTTAGTAAATGCAGTAACTAATACAACTATTAGGAATGAGTTATTAAAACTATTATGTTTAGAAATGTGTTGATAAAATCTGCTCTCCGTTAAACAGACTGATAATAATTCTGACTTCAACTATATATACAGTATATATATATATAGTATTTGTTATCATGGTATTTTAGAAAAATTACAAAAAGTAAAAAGATGGACAAACTTTAGCGATGTCCACTTACAAAACATACATATATATAACGCCACATGTAGTATATAGTGTGATTACTGACATTATCACAGACTACAGTAGACCACTAGTACTAGTTTGAGACATGTTTTTCTCTTTTATTTCTTCAGTATATGCCATGCTAAATATTTATTCTATTGCACAGAAAAAAAGGTCAAATTTGATAGAAAATAATACTAAATTGCATAAATCTAGAGCCTGAATAATTCACATTTCAAAGTGTCCAAGACAAAACAATTGTGCATTCATTTACCACAATATTTTGAAACGTTTATTTTAAATGCATATTTAATGTTCGCAAATTACCCTATACTGGATTTTAAAAAACTGTAACATACGGTGTCACATGTAAACATCTGCCAAATGATTTTCTCTTAAGCATCTTACACATACAAGGTACTGTGATATTAATAGTGCTCAAATAATAAATATGAAGAGAAAAACAGTAACACAAATTCAGAAGTATGTACATAATATTACTAAATCACACTGAAAAACTAATTAGAATTAGGATAGATAGATGGACGGACGGATGGATGGACGGATGGATGGATGGATGGATGGATGGATGGATGGATGGATGGACGGACAGATAGATAGATGGATAGACGGATGGACAGACAGACAGACAGACAGACAGACAGACAGACAGACAGACAGACAGATAGATAGATAGATAGATAGATAGATAGATAGATAGATAGATAGATAGATAGATAGATAGATAGATAGATAGATAGATAGATAGATAGATAGATAGATAGATAGATAGATAGATAGATAGACAGACAGACGGATAGACAGAGAGAAGGATAGACAGACAGACGGACGGACGGACGGACGGATAGATAGATAGACGGATAGACAGACAGACGGATGGATGGATGGATGGATGGATGGATAGATAGACAGACGGATAGACGGACGGACAGACAGACAGACAGACAGACAGACAGACAGACAGACAGACAGACAGACAGACAGACAGACAGACAGACAGACAGACAGACAGACAGACAGACAGACAGACAGACAGACAGACAGACAGACAGACAGACAGACAGACAGACAGATAGATAGATAGATAGATAGATAGATAGATAGATAGATAGATAGATAGATAGATAGATAGATAGATAGATAGATAGATAGAGCTATGGAGAGTGGGGGAAGATACCATAAGAAAATAACTAAGGACTAGAGAGATGAAAGCGCTGTGGCTAGGGGAGCTCTGTGTGTGTATGCGTGTGTGCGTGTGTTCGTGTGTGTGTGTGTTCAGTAACGTGGAATAAGGCCAATCCTGTCTGCCTGACGAACTAGAATATGCTCGAGTAACACCCTGAGGTGCTCGGCACATAAATACACACTCAAAGACATTAAAAAAACACATGCTGTCATCTGAGCGCTACATTCAGAAGAGCAATGTCGTTAATATGATGTTTATGTCCACAGACAACAGAGCACTGACAATCCAATAAAGCACAAACACGACGCTGACTCCCACAATCAGACACATGACTCTGTGTGTGTGTGTCCTTCACAGGGGGCTGAATCTGTTGACACCATCTGGTGACTGCGCTATCAACATCTCCATCTAAATCTATTTCATCTATTAAACGCAGCTCCGCTATACAACTCAGCAGGCTGACCCACAAATACATTTATATATCATACACTGTACCTCTCTCTGACTGTCTCGGTTTCATTTTCATAATTCCCAATGCGGTTTACTCTACTCCCCTCTTTTTTCTTAGGGAAACGGATGTGTTGCTATGGATACTACACAGAAAATGAATGGGAATCAGAATGTTCAGTGTAATAGTATACGTCTGAAAGCTTAAGCAGCTGACTTTTGTGCATGAAGTAGCCCACGAAGTGTGCAGGCAGCATTTGTGCACGAAGGTAGCTCATAAAATGGATTTCAGAGAGATTTCTGAGATGGCATACACTCAAAAAAATTATGCTCAGTGGTTAGCACTGTCGCCCCACATCAAGAAGGTCGCTGGTTCGAGTCCCGGCTGAGTCAGTTGGCGTTTCTGTGTGGAGTTTGCATGTTCTCCTCGTGTTGGCATGGGTTTCCTCAGGGTGCTCCGGTTTCCCCTACAAAATTGGGTAAACAATATTGGCCGTAGTGTATAAGTGTGTTTGTGAATGAGTGTGTATGGATGTTTCACAGTACTAGGTTGCAGCTGGAAGGTCATCCACTATGTAAACAAAACATATGCTGGATAAGCTGGCGGTTCAATCCCCTGTGGCAACCCCTGATGAATAAAGAGACTAAGCCGAAGGAAAATTAATAAATGACTGAATGAAACAACATAATTCTTGAGGTTTTTTTTTTTTTTCAGGACAACCTCATTGTTTTAGGTTAAACCCACTTAGGCGCCGTTTACACTAATACGTTTTTATTTTAAAACGCATACGTTTTGCTACGGTTACGCCATGTGTCCACACTACGCCAGAGTTTTCGAGCCCCAAAAACGGAGCGTTTTGAAAACGCTGGAGAGGTCATTTTCATTGTAAAACGCTGCTGCTTCATCTCAGTGTGGATGGGGGAAAACGGAGACAACTGAAAATGGAGGCGTGGCTGCTGAGATTGGGGCTTTTGGGTCATTGCGTATCCTTCCCTTATTCGTCAAGCCCCTATCACATGACTATAACGCTACCGGAAGACGGCAGACCAGCCTTCACTGTAAACAACAACATGGACACAGAAATGGGAGCGTTGTTTGCACTATTGTCCGTTTTAGGCGCCATTGTGCAGTTAAACTCTGCCTTTTTTACTACAGCAGCTACATATATTCGCAAGAGGCAAGCTATTGTTCGAGCACTCGCTAATCGCTTGCGTTCATGGTTCAACCAGCGTTTGTTGACTAACAATAACCAAATGCCGAGCGAGACACATGCTTCCTGTTTACACTTGAACGCGCATGCCCAGAGTGCGCGAATGGTCACGTGATATACGTTTTCGGTGGAGTAGTGTGGATGGAGATATGTTTAGAAATGCTAGATGAAACGCTAGTGTGGATGCAGATCGTTTTTTGATCTAAAAACACAAACGCATTAGTGTAAACGGGGCCTTAAACTAATAAAAATAGTTAAAAGTCAGCTTAATTCCTTCATGATGTCCCAACACAAATCGATTGTGTGGAATAGGCCCGTCACGATATTTATTTTTTGTTGTACAATATATTGCACTAAAATATATCGCGATAAATTATATTATTGTCATTTTAAGATCATTTTATGCCACTCATAATTATATAATGCCAGAATGACAATATAATATCATCACAATGCAAGTGCACATCATATTTTATTCTTAAGAATATTTCATTTAATTATAGTCATTTTAACAGTTTAATAATGAGGCATGGGAATCAGAATGTGAAAATAGTCCTAAATAGATCCTAAATAAATAATAAATGTTAACAAAAAAGGTTAAGGTTAAAGGCAAGGTAAAAAGTAACAGAGGCTGCGATATCTGCTAGCAGATCTATTTTCAGCTGTCAGAGACCCACATGAAAGTATACTATAGTCATTTATAGTGAAAACTACAGTGTTTTTAACCATACTGCCACTGACACCTCCAACAGAGACAGAGATGTTGCACAATCAGCTAAAATGTTGCTAGAATTGTTTTTTATGTATGGACAATATAGACTTACCGGCCACTTTATTAGGTACACCTGTCCAACTGCTCGTTAACGCAAATTTCTAATCAGCCAATCACATGGCAGCAACGCAATGCATTTAGGCATGTAGACATGGTCAAGACGATCTGCTGCAGTTCAAACCGAGCATCAGAATGGGGAAGAAAGGTGATTTAAGTGACTTTGAATGTGGCATGGTTGTTGGTGCCAGACGGGCTGGACTGAGTTGAAACTGCTGATCTACTGGGATTTTCACACACAACCATCTCTAGGGTTTACAGAGAATGGTCTGACAAAAAGGAAATATCCAGTGAGCGGCAGTTCTGTGGGCGCAAATGCCTTGTTGATGCAAGAGGTCAGAGGAGAACGGCCAGACTGGTTCTAGCTGCTAGAAAGGCAACAGTAACTCAAATAATTATTCGTTACAACTGAGGTATGCAGAAGAGCATCTCTGAACACACAACACGTCTAAACTTGAGGCGATTCAAGTTCGCATCATGGATGTGCAGCTGAAAAATCTGCAGCAACTGCATAATGCTATCATGTCAATAAGGACCAAAATCTCTGAGGAATATTTCCAGTGCCTTGTTGAATCTATGCCGAAGGTCCAACCCGGTGCTAGTAAGGTATACCTAATAAAGTGGCCGGTGAGTGTGTATTGCATCACCAAAAATGACTGAGGTCATGTCCATAAATTGTGCGATAAGTCAATATATTGATTACTGTGACAGGCATAGTGTGAAACCAAGCATTTTTACAGTGTACTGGTTGTCATCAAATTAGAAAGAGCTTTGGTGACAATAACTTGGGGAATATTTGCTTAGAGATGCCATTAAATGAGAAAAAATTTGGTCAAAAGTAAATTTACACACAAAATGCCACTCAAGCAGCACTTCGAGACATCACGCTTATTTTGCTTTACTGTAAGACATGGAACACACAGGACTGTGGGATATCGAAGGCAGGAAATACACTCTCAGAAATAAAGGTACAGGAGCTGTCACTGGGGCAGTACCTTTTTAAAAGATACACATTTGTACCTGAAGGGTTCATAATGGTACCTTTGGGTACTAATATGTCCCTTTGAGGTACCAATGTGGACTCTTTGGGTGCAAATATGTATCTTTTAAATAGGTCCTGCCTCAGTGACAGCTCCTGTACCTTTATTTCTGAGAGTGTACAGTATACTTCTAAGCTGTTGTATATCAGAGGTACACTGCCACATCTACACTTTGAAACTCAAATAGATGAAAGTACCTCCTGAGACAGGAAGTGAAGCAGAATTTAGAATCAGATCTGCTTTTCATGTCTTCTTTTTAGAGCTTTTGGATGCAGCTATAGAACCGTAATGATGTTTAAATGTAATATCACATCTGAAAACATATGCAATTGTGATGGAAAATAGATAAAATAAATTTAAAAACACAGCTTAAGATCAGAGGAAATTAAAGGTACAAATAATAAAATACTATATAATATAATATAATATAATATAATATAATATAATATAATATAATATAATATAATATAATATAATATTCATTCATTTTCTTTTCGGCTTAGTCACTTTATTAATCTGGGGTCGCTACAGCGGAATGAACCGACAACTTATCCAGCATTTGTTTTACGCAGCGGATGCCCTTCCAGCCACAACCCATCTCTGGGAAACATCCATGCACACAAATTCACACTCATACACTACGGACAATTTAGCCTACCCAATTAATCTGTATCGCATGTCTTTGGACTGTGGGGGAAACCAGAGTACCCGGAGGAAACCCACGCAAACGCAGGGAGAACATGCAAACTCCACACAGAAACGCCAACTGACCCAGCCGAGGCTCGAACCAGCGACCTTCTTGCTGTGAGGCAACAGCACTACCTACTGCACCCCTGCATCGCCCATAAAATATAATATAATATAATATTCATTGATTTTCCTTCTGTTTAGTCCCTCTATTCATCATGAGTCACCACAAGTGGAATGATTCGCCACCTTATCCAGCATATGTTTTACACAGCAGATGCCCTTCCAGCTGCAACCCAGTACTGGGAAACATCCATTCACACTTATTCACACACATATTATGTCCAATTAAGTTTATTCAATTCACCTAAAGCGCATGTGTTTGGACTGTGGAGGAAACCGGAGCACCCAGAGGAAACCTACGCCAACACGGGGAGAACATGCAAACTCGAAAATTTGACCTTGGTCACAACTGGACTTTTTTTCTTTTTACATCCAAGAGCTAACACCAAGAATGCATTAAATCAGACAGACCTGCATGTACACATATTCAATAGCCAAAACCCTCTAAATCAAATCACATTATTCTAGTTCAGAGTCCTTCTGCCAGGGAAATACAAGAGATTAAGCTTTCAGCTTGTTTAAATAAATAGATCAACATCTCTTTCTTGAATGAAAAAAATAAAAATAAACTACTAATAATTATTTGCATGGAAGAGAGTGTGTCTGCAGGGTGAGGAGACATTAAATTGGACAAAACATAAATAAAATAAATAAATAAAACAGAAACACTAGAACAAATCACAAAAAAGTATTTCATATAAACTTCGTTTTACCTCTCCAGAATCCCTCCTCCTGCGATCTGGTATGACTAGAGTATTCCTATTACTGCCTGGTGCTATAGTAGAGCCGATACTCATTCTGGGTCCAACTAACATGTAGCGTTTGTCTCCAGATCTGTACTGGATGCTGTGACACAGAGTCCCGTCATAATTTGTGTCCTGTAAATACTTGGACGAATAGTCTGTAGATTTGGAGCACTGCATTACAATCAACACGATGATGCTGATGACGAAAAGCACTGAAACCGAGCCCAAAGTGATGATCAAATAAAATGTCACGTTGTTTTCCTCCTCGTCTTTTACTGCGTTTTAACATCAGAAGCTGCAAAAGCCTCTTTGGGCTCCACAACTTTGACAATCACAGTCGCTGTTGCTGAGAGTGAAACGTTCCCATTGTCTTTGACCAGTATGACCAGTTTATGCTGGGCCTCGTCTGTTTCTGTGAATGAGCGAAGGGTCCTTATCTGTCCTGTATAGCGGTCCAAAGCAAAGAGACTGTGCTCACTAACTTCCTGCAGTGAGAATAATAACCAGCCGTTGTATCCTATATCTGCGTCATAGGCTCTGACTTTAGTCACCAAATGACCTGCGTTCACATTACGGGGAATCTCTTCCACACCCTCAGCAGAACCGTTAGCGCTGACTGGATATAAGATCACTGGAACGTTGTCGTTCTGGTCCAGAATAAACACGTTCACTGTCACGTTACTGCTCAGAGATGGACTTCCAGAGTCTGTGGCGAGCACGTGAAAGTGGAACATTTTTACAGTTTCAAAGTCAAAACCCTTTAGGCCATAAATCTCCCCATTCTCTGCATTAATATTGATGAAGGATGTATATTTGTTTTCATCTCCAGAGTCTCTCCAAATGCTATACTTTACCACAGCGTTGTCATCTAAATCGCGATCAGAAGCAGACACAGAGAACAATGATTTTCCTGCGATATTGTTTTCAAGCACATAAAAAGCATAGGGTGAAAGAGAGAACTGTGGACTATTGTCATTTACATCTGACACCTGCACAGTTATAGTTTTAACTGAAGACAGCGGTGGCTGCCCAGCATCTTTGGCCAGTAGCGTGATGTCATAGCGAGGTACAGTTTCTCTATCAAGAGATGAAGCAGTAACAAGAGCATAAATATTATCTTGAGATGATGCCATTAACCTAAAAGGAGTGTCTTCAGTTATGTAGCACAACACTTTCCCATTTACACCAGAATCTGAATCACTGACACTGATTAAAGCCACAGTGGTTCCAGTTTTACAGTCTTCAGGCACTGCACTTGAGAATGACGTCACTTCTATCTCAGGCACGTTGTCATTTACATCAATGATTTTTATGGTTATACTCTTATCTGATGTTAGAGGAACTGATCCTTTGTCTGATGCTTGGATGTCTATTTCAAAGCTATTCATCTCTTCAAAATCTATTTGACCGATCACTGTCATTTCTCCAGTAATGGAGTTTAAATCAAATAGTTTTGTCAGTCTATTGTCTGTATTCTTTCCAAACGAATAAAAAACTTCTCCATTTGGTCCATCATCCTTGTCAGTAGCACTAACCTGTATAACAGTTGTGCCTACCGGCACATTCTCCTTCAGAGTTACACTGTAAACTTCCTTTGTAAAAACTGGCATGTTGTCATTAATATCTAAAACATCAACTATGATCTCCATTGTTCCTGATTTTGGTGGTCGTCCTCCATCGAGCGCAGTGAGGACTAACTTATGTTTACGGCTGGTTTCTCTGTCTAAAGGCTTTTGAAGAATTAAAAACGGCATTTTTCGATCTTCTCCGCGATCTTTCACTTCAATACGGAAATGATCATTATGGCTGAGTTTATATTGCTGAACGGAGTTCATACCGCCATCCGGATCCCGCGCCGCCTGTAACTGATACCGAGCTCCAGGTAGGGCAGATTCGGATATTTCCAACTGACTTTCTTTCTCGGGGAATGTCGGAGCATGATCATTGACATCCACGATTTCAATCGACACATAATGAATCTCTAGCGGGTTTTCAAGCGCAATCTTCAGATTGATGTTACATGAGCTGATTCTCTCGCACACCACCTCGCGATCTATTTTCCCATTTACACTTAAAACCCCGTCGTTCTGGTTTACCGTGAACAGCGAGTCGCCGGAGGTTGAAACGATCCGAAATCCTCTCTCCTTTAACGTCCGTGGATCGAGACCTAAATCCTTCGCGAGATTTCCGACCACAGCTCCATCTTTTTGCTCCTCAGAGACAGAATATCTTATCTGTGCGCAGATTTCTCTCCAGAACAGCATTCCCAATGCCATAAATATAAGCGCGAGGCGCCATGACGAACGCGCCCTTTGTTGCATTTTGCAGGACATTAGCGTTTAAACTGAGTCCAGTCGCGGTAAATATGAGCCCATAACAAACATAAGCGTTGACCATAAAATTCCTGTTTTGTGTTGTAAAATCCTTATGAAATGATGAAGCAGATACAGCTCAGGGCGGACGAGAAGGCAACATCCACGGCGATCATAACGAACTGACTGAGAGCGAATGAAACTGCTAACACACGATGCCACGGCTGGTCCGACTTTTTGGTGTGTACTGACACCATGCGAATTTATTTTTCACTGCAAACGAACGGAATTAGCCAAAAAAAAATAAACAGATGAACCCTTTACTCGGTCAAAACGGTGTTATCCTTTAAAAAATTACAAAGGAACAACAATCAGTTTCCATGTATTATATGCAACAACATGTTTGATGTACAGAAATGACTGTAATTCTAGTTGGCGACTACCAAAGTTTGTGAAGTAGATTCAAATAAATAAACTAGCCTATAGCAGTAGCTGCTTCAGTGTTATTTAATACTTATATTTAATAATGTTTTATCAAACATGCAAATATTCACATTCTAGAAAGTATGGACCAGTAACTCTGTCTAGTCTAAACCAATAATTCTGTGAGTAGGATGACAACTGTATGTTATGTATGCTGTAGTAAAGTATTGTGCAGTTTATTCTGAATAAATGTTTCATGCTGAAATGCCTCTTTGTGTCACAGTCCATGGATCCTTATTTAATGTCTTTTGGATTATTAAATGTGTAACTGTGAAACACACCATTGCTAACAATCTGGATCTCTGACATCCAGCTACACAGACTTGGCAATTGAAGTAAAGTTGATTTTATATTTATGCATTCTGAATTTGTCCTTAATAATATAATCTCAGAAAAGTGTTCTTTGCTAATACTAAATAGTGAAATCACATTAGCAGCCAATGATTATTAAAATACAACATTGTTCACTATCAGTTAAATGGTGCTAATGTTGTTTTGAAGTCATACTTGCATGTGATTTCAGGCCGATTATTCAAACTACCATGGTAAACAATATAGGGAGTGTGTCACAAGTTGTCACTGAATGAATGTGCGAACATAAAACCAACTTTACCTCAGTTACACTCTCTTAACATGATTTTCCCTCTTACAATAGGGGAGCGCGGAGCACAAAGTAACGCAGGGTTAAATGTAACACAGAGTTTTAAGGTATTTGCTCAGGGTTAACCATGGCATGCTTCCAAGGTTTTCACCACAGTGTCGGCAGACGTCTTCCTGCCAATTATTGAAAAATTTTGGCGTAATTTGGATGAGAAACACAGGAGAAACCATTTTTGCAGCATAAACATATTTTTTATTACAGTCGATATTTTTTTATTTTAAATAAAATCGGTGAAAGTATGCATGTAAAATCTTATATTGTTGTGATCGCCGTCTTCTAGGCTAAAAGATGAAACCATTTTGAAAGATGTATAAAACACACAGTGACTGCTAGCCAGTTTTCAGGAAAACATCACACAGCGGGGTTAGTTGCAACAGGGTGTTACAATTAAGCCACACACTGTTGGACACCATTTAAACTAACAAATTTTTTTTCTGAATTTTGAGTGTAATGTTGAGAACTTTTTAAATAAAAATGTTTAATAGAAAATATTGTTTTAATAGAGAAAAAAAAATGTTTTATTGCTAATAACGCAAATAAATGCATTGTATAATAATGGATAAATGGATAATAATGCAAATAGATTCAAATGTGTTTATCCAATGAACAAATAAATAAATAAACATACTGTGCTATGTAGAACAAAAAAGAAATGAGCCAATTACTGAGGAAATATAGCTACTATTTAAAATAAACTAAATTTAAATTAATTGTGTAAAATCTGCCTTTATAAGCATTTTAAGAGTTCACACTTAGCTGATGATTGATAATAAAGCGTGTTTGGCATGCTGTCCCGGGAGAGAGCCCTGAGCTCAGAATATCCTTGAGCCCGGGGCTTCCTCCCGTTTGTAGAGCGACAGGAGAGTCTGAGCTCAGGTGCTCTCGAGAACTCCCCTGCTTTGAACTACTGTATATATTTGGCTAAGAGTTGCCTTAGGATGCTATTTTGGTTAGTCAATTTTTTCTATGGTGCCTGTCTTTGAACAGTGGGAGGAAACCGGAGAACCCGGGCAAAACCCACACGAACACGGGGAGAACATGCAAACTCTGCACAGAAACGCCAACCGGCCCGGAGGGAACGGACCAGCGGCGTTCTTGCTGTGAGGCAACAGTGCTACCCACTGGCCACCGTGCCGCCCTATCGGAGAAGGGGAGGAGTAGGGGTGGAAGGGGGGATTCTTCAAACGAAGATGACTGGAGCAAAGCGCTCTGGTAATTTATAGTGTGTCTGTGTTCATCTGATTGGCGCAATATGCGGAGTTAAGCAATACCAGCTGTGTTCAATCATAAGCATGTGATCCTCTCGAAATTAGTTTGTAAACAAACCACACGTGTTACAACTAACCCCCTGTCTGTTACAACTTGCCCCGCAGGTGGAGTAAATAGTAACAGTTTTACTCCTGGTAATTTTAGCAATACTGCACAGAAACCACACGTCCGGCGATCGTAATTCCAGTGCTCATTTGTAGGAGAGGCTCGTGTGTTGTTGGTAAAAAAATATGGTTTGTCTAACTCCATTACTTTGTTCATTATTTGACCAAAACCAAAAAGTGTTACTTTGTGCCCCGCTCTCCCCTATCTCTGTTTTAACTCTCAAATTGAAACTTGTTCCCTATCGTTTATGTATATTTCTGTTTCTAGTTCAACAGAACAAGTTTGGCCAGCTTTGTTGAGTGGAGGACACCTCTCTCCAGTGGTTAAGTAACAGATTAATTGCATTCATGATTTTGTTAAACTTTTTTAATTACTTTTTTTATGCATAAATATACCTAGTTACAAAATATAAGAATGCTGTCTATTACATCCAGTGGTGTGAAGTAACAAATTACAAATACTCAAATTATTATAATTGAGTAGCTTTTCTCAGGAATTGCAATTCACTAAGTAGTTTTAAAAATGTGTTTTACTTTCCATCGAGTACTCTTTTAGTGCAGTATCGGTACTTTTACTCCACTGTTTCCCTTCAACCTGTAGGCACTACTTTTTTATTTTTCTTGTCTATGGTGATCGGCTAGTAGAAATAGAGTACTAGAAATAGAATAATCAGTTCTGTGATTGCCATCCAATCAAATCGCACATAGAAAATTGCATTACACAGAACAACCTCAAGACACACAATCGTTACACGCAATGACAGAGAGACTGTCTAGACTTCATGTCACTGATGAGAAGATGGCGGATGTCTACTATATGATGACTGAAATCACCAAATGATCTTAACCAATCACTAAATGCAATACAGAATGTTACGTTTACACACACACATGCACAAATTGACACATCAACCTTTCCCAGCGTAAAACTCACTACTCAGTCTGAGGGAAGAAACTTCCCTCACTCAAGTTCTCGAGTACTATCAGGCTGATGAACACTTAACACACCCCACACAAACTCTTCCATACCCTGCACTGCACACCATCAAGATGTAGCATGCACTGCACTTAACCAATCCATACTTAAAACAATACTGCCTACAACTATGTGTACACCTATCCATCGTACGTATCGCGGTCAACATTGCCAATTTTACATAGTCTTGTTTTTTTTTGTGAGTATGTTGTTGTATTTTGCACTGTCTGTATTTTGCACTGTCTGGAGCCAGCACCTAAGCTTTTCACTCATCATAGCACACGTGCTGCTGATGATGTGACAATAAAAGTGATTTGATTTGATTCGAGTACTTTTAAAAGGGCTACTTTTTACTCATACTTTGAGTAATGTTTACAACAGATACTTTTACTCTACTTGGAGTACATTTTTTGGGTAAGTAATGGTACTTTTACTTGAGTACGATTTTTCAGTACTCTTTTCACCACTGATCACATCATCTTTGTAACAGCATAAGTGAAGTTTATTTATAAACTAATTTCAAGAGGATGATCACGTGCTTACGATTGCTTGCAGCCGGCCCTGCATTACTCAATTTTGTGATTCACCATTCAGACGATTCCTAAGCCACTATAAATACCTTAAGTTCAATATAACAGCCATTTTTATTTTGAAGAATCCTCCCCCCTTCCACCCCTACTCCTCCTTCTTTCCTAGATGGGTGGCACGGTGGCCCAGTGGTTAGCACTGTTGCCTCACAGCAAGAACGTCACTGGTTCTAGTCCTTACCAAGCCAGCCGACGTTTCTGTGCGGAGTTTACACGTTCTCCCCGTGCTCACGTGGGTTTCCTCCGGGTTCCTCCCACCGTCCAAAAACATGCAACTTAAGTAATTGACTAATCCAAATCAGCTCCATAGACATGCTCCTAGTAAGTAGTTACTGTATCTCTCAAGAGCAATCACTATCTGTTCACTAGCTACTACAGCAGGGGAGTTCTCGAGATCTACCTGAGCTCAAACTCCCCTCTCGCCTTGCAAATGGAAGGGAGCCCCAGGCTCGAGGATCTTATGAGCTCAGGGCTCTCTCCCGGGACAGCATGCCAAACAAGCTTTATAATCAATCATCAGCTAAGTGTGAACTCTTGAAAAGGTTCAAATACTGCCAAACTTGCCTACTTTAGGAGTTTATAAGCATATTCCTATATAAACTAACAAAAAGTGAGAAACTATGACTTCAAACTCATTTTAGTTTACGCTTAAAAATAAGTTATTAGTGGCAATGATGATTCTCTGAACAACATTAAACATGCAAAGAATCTTTCTATTAAACAAAGACCGTTATAGAGAGAAAGGGTTCTTTAGATTAATGAAATGTTTTTACACTAGGTTAAGAATAGTTATTTTAAGAGCTGTTCAATTAAAGATTTGGGTAACACTTCATTTTGATGGTCCATTTGAGTATTAGTAGACTGTCTGCTTAATATCTGTTGATACTGACATTTAACAGTCCTTCAACAGACATTTAATTGACTATAAGAAACTTTGCAAGTACATGTCAACTTACACTAACCCCAACCCCAACCTAACAGTCTACTTATAATCTAATGAGATATAGTTGACATGTAGATGCAATGTAACTTATATTCAACAAACGGAGCATCGAAATAAAGTGTGACCAAGATGTATTTAAGAAACACAAATGGCTCCTTTATAACAACACTGCAAAAAAAAAGAAAAAAAAGCTATATATTTTTTAAGATTCTATTCGTGTTGCTTTCTTATCCTTCAAGCTCATAATTTGCAGAGAAAATGTACACTCAGTTACATCAAAATACCTGCATAATACTGAACACATGCATATAGACTATTGTGAAGACATTTAACTGAAGCCTGGTTTTCATTAGCTACAGCTACTTTCTCTATCGATTTTCTAAACATGTATGTAGTTATTCATGTTCAGTGTTGATTATCATGTATTAATGTATTCAGGTAACAACTGTTGTTTGTGCACTGTTATTTTGGCACAAGCTCTCTTAAATAACACAGAACAAAACAGACTGGATGTAAGATAGTCCGATCCTGTTAGACAGAGTTCAATGCCGCTCTTTTACCACGATCTGTATCTTTAATAAGTAATAGGCATGTGACATTACATTTCTTACCTCTCCAGAATCTCTCCTCCTGCGATCAGGTATGACTAGAGTATTCCTATTACTGCCAGGTGCTATAGTAGAGCCGATACTCATTCTGGGTCCAACTAACATGTAGCGTTTGTCTCCAGATCTGTACTGGATGCTGTGACACAGAGTCCCGTCATAATTTGTGTCCTGTAAATACTTGGACGAATAGTCTGTAGATTTGGAGCACTGCATTACAATCAACACGATGATGCTGATGACGAAAAGCACTGAAACCGAGCCCAAAGTGATGATCAAATAAAATGTCACGTTGTTTTCCTCCTCGTCTTTTACTGCGTTTTTAACATCAGAAGCTGCAAAAGCCTCTTTGGGCTCCACAACTTTGACAATCACAGTCGCTGTTGCAGAGAGTGAAACGTTCCCATTGTCTTTGACCAGTATGACCAGTTTATGCTGGGCCTCGTCTGTTTCTGTGAATGAGCGAAGGGTCCTTATCTGTCCTGTATAGCGGTCCAAAGCAAAGAGACTGTGCTCACTAACTTCCTGCAGTGAAAATAATAACCAGCCGTTGTATCCTATATCTGCGTCATAGGCTCTGACTTTAGTCACCAAATGACCTGCGTTCACATTACGGGGAATCTCTTCCACACCCTCAGCAGAACCGTTAGCGCTGACTGGATATAAGATCACTGGAACGTTGTCGTTCTGGTCCAGAATAAACACGTTCACTGTCACGTTACTGCTCAGAGATGGACTTCCAGAGTCTGTGGCGAGCACGTGAAAGTGGAACATTTTTACAGTTTCAAAGTCAAAACCCTTTAGGCCATAAATCTCCCCATTCTCTGCATTAATATTGATGAAGGATGTATATTTGTTTTCATCTCCAGAGTCTCTCCAAATGCTATACTTTACCACAGCATTGTCATCTAAATCGCGATCAGAAGCAGACACAGAGAACAATGATTTCCCTGCGATATTGTTTTCAAGCACATAAAAAGCATAGGGTGAAAGAGAGAACTGTGGACTATTGTCATTTACATCTGACACCTGCACAGTTATAGTTTTAACTGAAGACAGCGGTGGCTGCCCAGCATCTTTGGCCAGTAACGTGATGTCATAGCGAGGTACAGTTTCTCTATCAAGAGATGAAGCAGTAACAAGAGCGTAAATATTATCTTGAGATGATGCCATTAACCTAAAAGGAGTGTCTTCAGTTATGTAGCACAACACTTTCCCATTTACACCAGAATCTGAATCACTGACACTGATTAAAGCCACAGTGGTTCCAGTTTTACAGTCTTCAGGCACTGCACTTGAGAATGACGTCACTTCTATCTCAGGCACGTTGTCATTTACATCAATGATTGTTATGGTTATACTCTTATCTGATGTTAGAGGAACTGATCCTTTGTCTGATGCTTGGATGTCTATTTCAAAGCTATTCATCTCTTCAAAATCTATTTGACCGATCACTGTCATTTCTCCAGTAATGGAGTTTAAATCAAATAGTTTTGTCAGTCTATTGTCTGTATTCTTTCCAAACGAATAAAAAACTTCTCCATTTGGTCCATCATCCTTGTCAGTAGCACTAACCTGTATAACAGTTGTGCCTACCGGCACATTCTCCTTCAGAGTTACACTGTAAACTTCCTTTGTATAAACTGGCATGTTGTCATTAATATCTAAAACATCAACTATGATCTCCATTGTTCCTGATTTTGGTGGTCGTCCTCCATCGAGCGCAGTGAGGACTAACTTATGTTTACGGCTGGTTTCTCTATCTAAAGGCTTTTGAAGAATTAAAAACGGCATTTTTCGATCTTCTCCGCGATCTTTCACTTCAATACGGAAATGATCATTATGGCTGAGTTTATATTGCTGAACGGAGTTCATACCGCCATCCGGATCCCGCGCCGCCTGTAACTGATACCGAGCTCCAGGTAGGGCAGATTCCCAGATTTCCAACTGACTTTCTTTCTCTGGGAATGTCGGAGCATGATCATTGACATCCACGATTTCAATCGACACATAATGAATCTCTAGCGGGTTTTCTAGCGCAATCTTCAGATTGATGTTACATGAGCTGATTCTCTCGCACACCACCTCGCGATCTATTTTCCCATTTACACTTAATATCCCGTCGTTCTGGTTTACCGTGAACAGCGAGTCGCCGGAGGTTGAAACGATCCGAAATCCTCTCTCCTTTAACGTCCGTGGATCGAGACCTAAATCCTTCGCTAGATTTCCGACCACAGCTCCATCTTTTTGCTCCTCGGAGACAGAATATCGTATCTGTGCGCAGATTTCTCTCCAGAACAGCATTCCCAATGCCATAAATATTAGCGCGAGGCGCCATGACGAACGCGCCCTTTGTTGCATTTTGCAGGACATTAGCGTTTAAACTGAGTCCAGTCGCGGTAAATATGAGCCCATAACAAATATAAGCGTTGAGCAAAAAATTCCTGTTTTGTGTTGTAAAATCCTTATGAAATGATGAAGCAGATACAGCTCTGGACAGACGAGAAGGCAACATCCACGGCGATCATAACGAACTGACTGAGAGCGAATGAAACTGCTAACACACGATGCCACGGCTGGTCCGACTTTTTGGTGTGTACTGACATCATGCGAATTTATTTTTCACTGCAAACGAACGGAATTGGTCAAAAAAATAAACAGATGAACCCTTAACTCTGTCAAAACGGGTTAACCTTTAAAAAATTACAAAGGAACAACAATCAGTTTCCATGTATTCATATGCAACAACATGTTTGATGTACAAATGACTGTAATTCTAGTTGACGACTACCAAAGTTTGTGAAGTAGATTCAAATAAATAAACTAGCCTATAGCAGTAGCTGCTTTAGTGTTATTTAATACTTATATTTAATAATGTTTCTATCAAACATGCAAATATGTATTCACATTCTAGAAAGTATGGACCAATGACTCTGTTTAGGCTAAACCAATAATTCTGTGAGTAGGATGACAACTGTATGTTATGTATGCTGTAGTAAAGTATTGTGCAGTCTATTCTGATTAAATGTTTTATGCTGAAATGCCTCTTTGTGTCACAGTCCATGGATCCTTATTTAATGTCTTTTGGATTATTAAATGTGTAACTGTGAAACACCCCTTTGCTAACAATCTGGATCTCTGACATCCAGCTACACAGACTTGGCAATTGAAGTAAAGTTGATTTTATATTCACGCATTCTGAATTTGTCCTTAACAATATAATCTCAGAAAAGTGTTCTTTCCTACTAAATAGTGAAATCATATTAGCAGCCAATGATTATTAAAATACAACATTGTTCACTGTCAGTTAAATGGTGCTAATGTTGTTTTGAAGTCATACTTGCATGTGATTTCAGGCCGATTATTCAAACTACCATGGTAAACAATATAGGGAGCGTGTCACAAGTTGTCACTGAATGAATGTGCGAACATAAAACCAACTTTACCTCAGTTACACTCTCTTAACATGATTTTCCCTCTTACAATAGGGGAGCGCGGAGCAACGCGGGGTTAAATGTAACACGGAGTTTTAAGGTATTTGCTCAGGGTTAATCATGGCATGCTTTCAAGGTTTTCACCACAGTGTCGGCAGACCTCTTCCTGCCAATTATTGAAAAATGTTGGCGTAATTTGGATGAGAAACACAGGAGAAACCATTTTTGCAGCATAAACGTATTTTTATTATTGTCGATATTTTTTTATTTTAAATAAAATCGGTGAAAGTATGCATGTAAAATCTTATATTGTTGTGATCACCGTCTTCTAGGCTAAAAGATGAAACCATTTTGAAAGATGTATATGTAATGTAATGTGCATTTATATAGAGCATTTATTGTGTATGGCCATACACCCAAAGCGCTTCACAATCATGAGGGGAGTCTCTCCACACCACCACCAGTGTGTAGCATCCACTTGGATGATGCGACGGCAGCCACAGGACAACGGCGCCAGTGCGCTCACCACACACCAGCTATTGGTGGAGTGAAGAGACAGTGATAGAGCCAATTCGGAGGATGGGGATGATTAGGAGGCCATGATGGGTAAGGGCCGATTGAGGGACTTTGGCCAGGACACCGAGGTTACACCCCTACTCTTTACGAGAAGTGCCATGGGATTTTTAATGACCACAGAGAGTCAGGACCTCGGTTTAACATCTCATCCGAAAGACGGATAAAACAGACGGAGTATAAAACACACAGGGACTGCTTGCCAGTTTTCAGGAAAACATCACACAACCACACACTGTTGGACATCAATTAAACTAACAAAACATTTTCTGAATTTTGAGTGTAATGTTGAGAACTTTTTAAATAAAAATATTGTTTTAATAGAAAAAAATATATATATTTTTGCTAATAATGCAAATAAATGCATTATAATAATGGATAAATGGATAATAATGCAAATAGATTCAAATGTGTTTATCCAATAAATAAAATAAATAAATAAACAGACTGTGCTATGTAGAACAAAAAAGAAATGAGCCAATTACTGAGGAAATATAGCTACTATTTAAAATAAACTGGATTTAAATTAATTGTGTGAAATCTGCCTTAATAAGCATGTGTTACAACTAACCCCCTGTCTGTTACAACTTGCCCCGCAGGTGGGGTAAATAGTAACATTTATACTCCTGGCACTTTTAGCAATACTGCACAGAAACCACAGGTCCGGCAATCATAATTCCAGTGCTCATTTGTAGGAGAGGCTTGTGTGTTGTTGCTAAAAAAATATGGTTTGTCTAACTCCATTACTTTGTTCATTATTTGACCAAAACCAAAAAGTGTTACTTTGTGCCGCGCTCTCCCCTATCTCTGTTTTAACTCTCAAATTGAAACTTGTTCCCTATCGTTTATGTATATTTCTGTTTCTAGTTCAACAGAACAAGTTTGGCCAGCTTTGTTGAGTGGAGGACACCTCTCTCCAGTGGTTAAGTAACAGATTGATTGCATTCATAATTTTGTTAAACTTTTTTAATTACTTTTTTTTTATGCATAAATATACCTAGTTACAAAAAACAAGAATGCTGTCTATTACATCCAGTGGTGTGAAGTAACAAATTACAAATACTCAAATTACTATAATTGAGTAGCTTTTCTCAGGAATTGCAATTCACTAAGTAGTTTTAAAAATGTGTTTTACTTTCCATCGAGTACTCTTTTAGTGCAGTATCGGTACTTTTACTCCACTGTTTCCCTTCAACCTGTAGGCACTACTTTATTATTTTTCTTGTCTATGGTGATCGGCTAGTAGAAATAGAGTACTAGAAATAGAATAATCAGTTCTGTGATTGCCATCCAATCAAATCGCACATAGAAAATTGCATTACACAGAACAACTTCAAGACACACAATCGTTACACGCAATAACAGAGAGACTGTCTAGACTTCATGTCACTGATGAGAAGACGGCGGATGTCTACTGTATGATGACTGAAATCACCAAATGATCTTAACCAATCACTAAATGCAATACAGAATGTTACGTTTACACACACACATGCACAAATTGACACATCAACCTTTCCCAGCGTAAAACTCACTACTCAGTACTCGAGTACTCAAGTGAGGGAAGTTTCTTCCCTCAGACTATCAGGCTGATGAACACTTAACACACCCCACACAAACTCTTCCATACCCCGCACTGCACACCATCAAGATGTAGCACGCACTGCACTTAACCAATCCATACTTAAAACAATACTGCCTACAACTATGTGTACACCTATCCATCGTACGTATCGCGGTCAACATTGCCAATTTTACATCGTCTTGTCTGTGAATATGCTGTTGTATTTTGCACTGTCTGTATTTTGCACTGTCTGGAGCCAGCACCTAAGCTTTTCACTCATCATAGCACACGTGCTGCTGATGATGTGACAATAAAAGTGATTTGATTTGATTCGAGTACTTTTAAAAGGGCTACTTTTTACTCATACTTTGAGTAATGTTTACAACAGATACTTTTACTCTACTTGGAGTACATTTTTGGGTAAGTAATGGTACTTTTACTGGAGTACAATTTTTCAGTACTCTTTCCACCACTGATCACATCATCTTTGTAACAGCATAAGTGAAGTTTATTTATAAACTAATTTCAAGAGGATGATCACGTGCTTATGATTGCTTGCAGCCGGCCCCGCATTATTCAATTTATGATTCACCATTCAGACGATTCCTAAGCCACTATAAATACCTTAAGTTCCATGTAACAGCCATTTTCATTTTGAAGAATCCTCCCCCCTTCCACCCCTACTCCTCCTTCTTTCCTAGATGGGTGGCATGGTGGCTCAGTGGTTAGCACTGTTGCCTCACAGCAAGAACGTCACTGGTTCTAGTCCTTACCAAGCCAGCCGACGTTTCTGTGCGGAGTTTACACGTTCTCCCCGTGCTCACGTGGGTTTCCTCCGGGTTCCCCGGTTTCCTCTCACCGTCCAAAAACATGCAACTTATGTTAATTGACTAATTCAAATCAGCACCATAGACATGCTCCTAGTTAGGGTTGGGCGATGTTGACAAATTTGGCATCGTACGATGTCTGATGTGAACATCGGCGATGGACGATGGTATCATCGTTGTAGGCGGGGTGGGGGTCTTTGTTGTAAAATATCAATTAATTCATAACAAATTTAATAATTGTAGCCTATCGTTTTCACTACCTGACCCACATGGTCTTTGCTTTACCCATGACCAAACCAAAAATAAATAAAGTTATACACAAATGACCACCTGTCAATCACTTTTTTTCCGCGGCATGATCAGGCGGAGTGATCTGTGTCATAATGGCTTTTCCCCACAGCTGGTGGCGGAGACGAGACGAGAGTTCGTTTGGAGTTCACTGTAATTTATTGTGATTAATGATAACTTCCTTATTTTATTATTATTATGAGGACATAATAACAAGTAAAGATGCTAGGGCTCGACCGTTTTGGTCACACTTGCGCCTGATATTTTATGCAACCTAAAATATGTATTTGAAAGCATTTGTGCTAGTGCATACATTTTTACCGTGCGAGCTGTTTTCACAGCAGAATCCTCACCGCGTGCGCGGATTTAGGAGACATTTATGCAGAATGCATCTTTGCACCTAAAGACGCCAAACGCAGCGCTCAGGAACAGATTAAAACAGTTGTTATGTGAACTTGCTGAAGTAAAAAAGACCGGAATGCTTGCCCCGCCTTTGTGCTCTTACTATTGGCCCAGTGCGCTAGAACTGAACGCGAATGGATTGGTTAATATCAGCTGTCAAGCACTCAGTCAACGCCTTCACATGACAGGAGCAACAGCCGCGGAAATGTGACGCGCTGAAGATGAGAGAATGAAAATAACACTGACAGATTTAGTTTTAGAAACCACCTAAAGTTAAATAATGGCACATCTTATTAGTGATCATGTGCTGAATGTTAATTCACCATTTACACTTTTCCAAGAGTGGAGAAAAGACTTCCAGTGGCTTCAAGTCCGCTATGAAAATATCTAAAGCCTTTTGAAGTCTGTGGGACGGGGTTTGCAGGTAACAGCGTTTGCCACTGAATCTACACATGTTAAGTGTGAGAGGTGCTGTATAATCCTCACGATGTATTTAATCCTCACGATGCTGACAGTGCAAACAGCAGCTATAAGTAAAATTTAACACAGCTCATGAAAAGACCGTTATTGCTATTAAGATGACATGCAAATAATAAGTTATATATCAATATACATGTGGGGCGGGGCGATGGATCACGATGCCGGCTCAGCATCGTGAAGTTTATCAGCCATCGGCGATGGACGATGACATCGTCTATCGGCCCAACCCTACTCCTAGTAAGTAGTTACTGTATCTCTTAAGAGCCATCACTATCTGTTCATCAGCTACTACAGCAGGGGAGTTCTCGAGATCTACCTGAGCTCAAACTCCCCTCTCGCCTTGCAAATGGGAGGGAGCCCCCGGGCTCGAGGATCTTATGAGCTCAGGGCTCTCTCCAGGAACAGCATGCCAAACAAGCTTTATAATCAATCATCAGCTAAGTGTGAACTCTTGAAAAGGTTCAAATACTGCCAAACTTGCCTACTTTAGGAGTTTATAAGCATATTCCTATATAAACTAACAAAAAGTGAGAAACTATGACTTCAAACTCATTTTAGTTCACGCTTAAAAATAAGTTATTTGTGGCAATGATGATTCTCTGAACAACATTAAACATGCAAAGAATCTTTCTATTAAACAAAGACCATTATAGAGAGAAAGGGTTCTTTAGATTAATGAAATGTTTTTACACTAGGTTAAGAATAGTTATTTTAAGAGCTGTTCAATGAAAGATTTGGGTAATACTTTATTTTGATGGTCCATTTGAGTATTAGTAGACTGTCTGCTTAATATCTGTTGATACTGACATTTAACAGTCCTTCAACAGACATTTAACTGACTATAAGAAACTTTGCAAGTACATGTCAACTTACACTAACCCCAACCCCAACCTAACAGTCTACTTATAATCTAATGAGATATAGTTGACATGTAGATGCAATGTAACTTATATTCAACAAACGGACCATCGAAATAAAGTGTGACCAAGATGTATTTAAGAAACACAAATGGCTCCTTTATAACAACACTGCAAAAAAAAAGAAAAAAAAAAGCTATATATTTTTTAAGATTCTATTCGTGTTGCTGTCATATCCTACAAGCTCATGATTTGCAGAGAAAATGTACACTCAGTTACATCAAAATACCTGCATAATACTGAACACATGCATATAGACTATTGTGAAGACATTTAACTGAAGCCTGGTTTTCATTAGCTACAGCTACTTTCTCTATCGATTTTCTAAACATGTATGTAGTTATTCATGTTCAGTGTTGATTATCATGTATTAATGTATTCAGGTAACAACTGTTGTTTGAGCACTGTTATTTTGGCACAAGCTCTCTTAAATAACACATAGAACAAGACAGACTGGATGTAAGATAATCTGATCCTGTTGGACAGAGTTCAATGCCGCTCTTTTACCACGATCTGTATCTATAATAAGTAATAGGCATGTGACATTACATTTCTTACCTCTCCAGAATCTCTTCTCCTGCGATCTGGTATGACTAGAGTATTCCTATTACTGCCAGGTGCTATAGTAGAGCCGATACTCATTCTGGGTCCAACTAACATGTAGCGTTTGTCTCCAGATCTGTACTGGATGCTGTGACACAGAGTCCCGTCATAATTTGTGTCCTGTAAATACTTGGACGAATAGTCTGTAGATTTGGAGCACTGCATTACAATCAACACGATGATGCTGATGACGAAAAGCACTGAAACCGAGCCCAAAGTGATGATCAAATAAAATGTCACGTTGTTTTCCTCCTCGTCTTTTACTGCGTTTTTAACATCAGAAGCTGCAAAAGCCTCTTTGGGCTCCACAACTTTGACAATCACAGTCGCTGTTGCTGAGAGTGAAACGTTCCCATTGTCTTTGACCAGTATGACCAGTTTATGCTGGGCCTCGTCTGTTTCTGTGAATGAGCGAAGGGTCCTTATCTGTCCTGTATAGCGGTCCAAAGCAAAGAGACTGTGCTCACTAACTTCCTGCAGTGAAAATAATAACCAGCCGTTGTATCCTATATCTGCATCATAGGCTCTGACTTTAGTCACCAAATGACCTGCGTTCACATTACGGGGAATCTCTTCCACACCCTCAGCAGAACCGTTAGCGCTGACTGGATATAAGATCACTGGAACGTTGTCGTTCTGGTCCAGAATAAACACGTTCACTGTCACGTTACTGCTCAGAGATGGACTTCCAGAGTCTGTGGCGAGCACGTGAAAGTGGAACATTTTTACAGTTTCAAAGTCAAAACCCTTTAGGCCATAAATCTCCCCATTCTCCGCATTAATATTGATGAAGGATGTATATTTGTTTTCATCTCCAGAGTCTCTCCAAATGCTATACTTTACCACAGCATTGTCATCTAAATCGCGATCAGAAGCAGACACAGAGAACAATGATTTCCCTGCGATATTGTTTTCAAGCACATAAAAAGCATAGGGTGAAAGAGAGAACTGTGGACTATTGTCATTTACATCTGACACCTGCACAGTTATAGTTTTAAATGAAGACAGCGGTGGCTGCCCAGCATCTTTGGCCAGTAACGTGATGTCATAGCGAGGTACAGTTTCTCTGTCAAGAGATGAAGCAGTAACAAGAGCATAAATATTATCTTGAGATGATGCCATTAACCTAAAAGGAGTGTCTTCAGTTATGTAGCACAACACTTTCCCATTTACACCAGAATCTGAATCACTGACACTGATTAAAGCCACAGTGGTTCCAGTTTTACAGTCTTCAGGCACTGCACTTGAGAATGACGTCACTTCTATCTCAGGCACGTTATCATTTACATCAATGATTTTTATGGTTATACTCTTATCTGACGTCAAAGGAGCATGTCCTTTGTCCGATGCTTGAATATCTATCTCAAAGCTATTCATCTCTTCGAAATCTATTGGCCCAATCACTGTCATTTCTCCAGTAATGGAGTTTAAATCAAATAGTTTTTTCAGCCTACTGTCTATATCCTTACCAAACGAATAAAAAACTTCTCCATTTGGTCCATCATCCATGTCAGTAGCATTAACCTGTATAACAGTAGTGCCCACCGGCACATTCTCCTTCAGAGTTACACTGTAAACTTCCTTTGTAAAAACTGGCATGTTGTCATTCACATCTAAAACATCAACTATGATCTCCATTGTTCCAGATTTTGGTGGTCGTCCTCCATCGAGCGCAGTGAGGACTAACTTATGTTTACGGCTGGTTTCTCTGTCTAAAGGCTTTTGAAGAATTAAAAACGGCATTTTTCGATCTTCTCCGCGATCTTTCACTTCAATGCGGAAATGATCATTATGGCTGAGTTTATATTGCTGAACGGAGTTCATACCGCCATCCGGATCCCGCGCCGCCTGTAACTGATACCGAGCTCCAGGTAGGGCAGATTCGGATATTTCCAGCAGCTTTTCTTTCTCGGGGAATGTCGGAGCATGATCATTGACATCCACGACTTCAATCGACACATAATGAATCTCTAGCGGGTTTTCAAGCGCAATCTTCAGATTGATGTTACATGAGCTGATTCTCTCGCACACCACCTCGCGATCTATTTTCCCATTTACACTTAAAATCCCGTCGTTCTGGTTTACCGTGAACAGCGAGTCGCCGGAGGTTGAAACGATCCGAAATCCTCTCTCCTTTAACGTCCGTGGATCGAGACCTAAATCCTTCGCAAGATTTCCGACCACAGCTCCATCTTTTTGCTCCTCAGAGACAGAATATCTTATCTGTGCGCAGATTTCTCTCCAGAACAGCATTCCCAATGCCATAAATAAAAGCGCGAGGCGCCATGACGAACGCGCCCTTTGTTGCATTTTGCAGGACATTAGCGTTTAAACTGAGTCCAGTCGCGGTAAATATGAGCCCATAACAAACATAAGCGTTGACCATAAAATTCCCGTTTTGTGTTGTAAAATCCTTACGAAATGATGAAGCAGATACAGCTCTGGGCAGACGAGAAGGCAACATCCACGGCGATCATAACGAACTGACTGAGAGCGAATGAAACTGCTAACCCTTCGATGCCACGGCTGGTTCGACTTTTTGGTGTGTACTGACACCATGCGAATTTATTTTTCACTGCAAACCAACGGAATTAGCCACAAAAAAAATAAACAGATGAACCCTTTACTCTGTCAAAACGGGTTATCCTTTAAAAAAATTACAAAGGAACAACAATCAGTTTCCATGTATTCATATGCAACAACATGTTTGATGTACAGAAATGACTGTAATTCTAGTTGGCGACTACCAAAGTTTGTTTAGTAGATTAAAATAAATAAACTAGCCTATAGCAGTAGCTGCTTTAGTGTTATTTAATACTTATATGTAATAAAGTTTTATCAAACATGCAAATATGTATTCACATTCTAGAAAGTATGGACCAGTAACTCTGTCTAGTCTAAACCAATAATTCTATGAGTAGGATGACAACTGTATGTTATCCGGTGTATCTTCTGAATGCTGTAGGAAAGTATTGTGCAGTTTATTCTGAAGAAAGGCTTTATGCTGAAATACCTCTTTGTGTCACAGTCCATGGATCCTTATTTAATGTCTTTTGGATTATTAAATGTGTAACTGTGAAACACCCCATTGCTAACAATCTGGATCTCTGACATCCACCTACACAGACTTGGCAATTGAAGTAAAGTTGATTTTATATTCACGCATTCTGAATTTGTCCTTAATAATATAAATCTGAAAAGTGTTCTTTCCTACTAAATAGTGAAATCATATTAGCAGCCAATGATTATTAAAATACAACATTGTTCACTATCAGTTAAATGGTGCTAATGTTGTTTTGAAGTCATACTTGCATGTGATTTCAGGCCGATTATTCAAACTACCATGTAAACAATATAGGGAGCGTGTCACAAGTTGTCACTGAATGAATGTGCGAACATAAAACCAACTTTACCTCAGTTACACTCTCTTAACATGATTTTCCCTCTTACAATAGGGAAACGGAGCACAAAGTAACGCGGGGTTAAATGTAACACGGAGTTTTAAGGTATCTGCTCAGGGTTAACCATGGCATGCTTCCAAGGTTTTCACCACATGTCGGCAGACGCCTTCCTGCCAATTATTGAAAGATTTCGGCGTAATTTTGATGAGAAACACAGGAGAAACCATTTTTGCAGCATAAACTTATTTTTATTATAGTCGATATTTTTTTATTTTAAATAAAATCGGTGAAAGTATGCATGTAAAATCTTATATTGTTGTGATCACCGTCTTCTAGGCTAAAAGATGAAACCATTTTGAAAGATGTATAAAACACACAGAGACTGCTAGCCAGTTTTCAGGAAAACATCACACAGCGGGGTTAGTTGTAACAGGGTGTTACAATTAAGCCACACAGTCTTGGACACCAATTAAACTAACAATTTTTTTTTCTGAATTTTGAGTGTAATGTTGAGAACTTTTTAAATAAAAATGTTTTTTAATAGAAAATATTGTTTTAATAGAAAAAAATATATATTTTTGCTAATAATCCAAATAAATGCATTGTATAATAATGGATAAATGGATAATAATGCAAATAGTTTAAAATGTGTTTATCCAATAAACAAAAACATAAATAAACATACTGTGCTATGTAGAACAAAAAAGAAATGAGCCAATTACTGACGAAATATAGCTACTATTTAAAGTAAACTAAATTTAAATTAATTGTGTAAAATCTGCCTTTATAAGCATTTTAAGAGTTCACACTTAGCTGATGATTGATAATAAAGCGTGTTTGGCATGCTGTCCCGGGAGAGAGCCCTGAGCTCAGAATATCCTTGAGCCCGGGGCTTCCTCCCGTTTGTAGAGCGACAGGAGAGTCTGAGCTCAGGTGGTCTCGAGAACTCCCCTGCTTTGAACTACTGTATATATTTGGCTAAGAGTTGCCTTAGGATGCTATTTTGGTTAGTCAATTTTTTCTATGGTGCCTGTCTTTGAACAGTGGGAGGAAACCGGAGAACCCGGGGAAAACCCACACGAACACGGGGAGAACATGCAAACTCCGCACAGAAACGCCAACCTGCCCGGAGGGAACGGACCAGCGGCATTCTTGCTGTGAGGCAACAGTGCTACCCACTAGCGACCGTGCCGCCCTATCGGAGAAGGGGAGGAGTAGGGGTGGAAGGGGGGATTCTTCAAACGAAGATGACTGGAGCAAAGCGCTCTGGTAATTTATAGTGTGTCCGTGTTCATCTAACTGGTGCAATATGCCGAGTTAAGCAATACCAGCTGTGTTCAATCATAAGCACGTGATCCTCTCGAAATTAGTTTGTAAACAAACCACACGTGTTACAACTAACCCCCTGTCTGTTACAACTTGCCCCGCAGGTGGAGTAAATAGTAACATTTATACTCCTGGCACTTTTAGCAATACTGCACAGAAACCACAGGTCCGGCGATCATAATTCCAGTGCTCATTTGTAGGAGAGGCTTGTGTGTTGTTGGTAAAAAAATATGGTTTGTCTAACTCCATTACTTTGTTCATTATTTGACCGAAACCAAAAAGTGTTACTTTGTGCCCCGCTCTCCCCTATCTCTGTTTTAACTCTCGAATTGAAACTTGTTCCCTATCGTTTATGTATATTTCTGTTTCTAGTTCAACAGAACAAGTTTGGCCAGCTTTGTTGAGTGAAGGACACCTCTCTCCAGTGGTTAAGTAACAGATTAATTGCATTCATGATTTTGTTAAACTTTTTTAATAACTTTTTTTTATGCATAAATATACCTAGTTACAAAATATAAGAATGCTGTCTATTACATCCAGTGGTGTGAAGTAACAAATTACAAATACTCAAATTACTGTAATTGAGTAGCTTTTCTCAGGAATTGCAATTCACTAAATAGTTTTAAAAATGTGTTTTACTTTCCACTGAGTGCTCTTTTAGTGCAGTATCGGTACTTTTACTCCACTGTTTCCCTTCAACCTGTTGGCACTACTTTATTATTTTTCTTGTCTATGGTGATTGGCTAGTAGAAATAGAGTACTAGAAATAGAATAATCAGTTCTGTGTTTGCCATCCAATCAAATCGCACATAGAAAATTGCATTACACAGGACAACCTCAAGACACACAATCGTTACACACAATAACAGAGAGACTGTCTAGACTTCATGTCACTGATGAGAAGATGGCGGATGTCTACTGTATGATGACTGAAATCACCAAATGATCTTAACCAATCACTAAATGCAATACAGAATGTTACGTTTACACACACACACATGCACAAATTGACACATCAACCTTTCCCAGCGTAAAACTCACTACTCAGTCTGAGGGAAGAAACTTTCCTCACTCGAGTACTCGAGTACTATCAGGCTGATGAACACTTAACACACCCCACACAAACTCTTCCATACCCCGCACTGCACACCATCAAGATGTAGCATGCACTGCACTAAACCAATCCATACTTAAAACAATACTGCCTACAACTATGTGTACACCTATCCATCGTACGTATCGCGGTCAACATTGCCAATTTTACATCGTCTTGTTTTTTTTGTGAGTATGTTGTTGTATTTTGCACTGTCTGGAGCCAGCACCTAAGCTTTTCACTCATCATAGCACACGTGCTGCTGATGATGTGACAATAAAAGTGATTTGATTTGATTCGAGTACTTTTAAAAGGGCTACTTTTTACTCATACTTTGAGTAATGTTTACAACAGATACTTTTACTCTACTTGAAGTACATTTTTGGGTAAGTAATGGTACTTTTACTGGAGTACGATTTTTCAGTACTCTTTCCACCACTGATCACATCATCTTTGTAACAGCATAAGTGAAGTTTATTTATAAACTAATTTCAAGAGGATGATCACGTGCTTATGATTGCTTGCAGCCGACCCCGCATTATTCAATTTATGATTCACCATTCAGACGATTCCTAAGCCACTATAAATACCTTAAGTTCCATATAACAGCCATTTTCATTTTGAAGAATCCTCCCCCCCTTCCACCCCTACTCCTCCTCCTTTCCTAGATGGGTGGCACAGTGGCCCAGTGGTTAGCACTGTTGCCTCACAGCAAGAACGTCACTGGTTCTAGTCCTTACCAAGCCAGCCGACGTTTCTGTGCGGAGTTTACACGTTCTCCCCGTGCTCACGTAGGTTTCCTCCGGGTTTCCCGGTTTCCTCCCACCGTCCAAAAACATGCAACTTATGTTAATTGACTAATTCAAATCAGCACCATAGACATGCTCCTAGTAAGTAGTTACTGTATCTCTTAAGAGCCATCACTATCTGTTCATCAGCTACTACAGCAGGGGAGTTCTCGAGATCTACCTGAGCTCAAACTCCCCTCTCGCCTTGCAAATGGGAGGGAGCCCCCGGGCTCGAGGATCTTATGAGCTCAGGGCTCTCTCCCGGGACAGCATGCCAAACAAGCTTTATAATCAATCATCAGCTAAGTGTGAACTCTTGAAAAGGTTCAAATACTGCCAAACTTGCCTACTTTAGGAGTTTATAAGCATATTCCTATATAAACTAACAAAAAGTGAGAAACTATGACTTCAAACTCATTTTAGTTCACGCTTAAAAATAAGTTATTTGTGGCAATGATGATTCTCTGAACAACATTAAACATGCAAAGAATCTTTCTATTAAACAAAGACCGTTATAGAGAGAAAGGGTTCTTTAGATTAATGAAATGTTTTTACACTAGGTTAAGAATAGTTATTTTAAGAGCTGTTCAATGAAAGATTTGGGTAACACTTTATTTTGATGGTCCATTTGAGTATTAGTAGACTGTCTGCTTAATATCTGTTGATACTGACATTTAACAGTCCTTCAACAGACATTTAACTGACTATAAGAAACTTTGCAAGTACATGTCAACTTACACTAACCCCAACCCCAACCTAACAGTCTACTTATAATCTAATGAGATATTGTTGACATGTAGATGCAATGTAACTTATATTCAACAAACGGACCATCGAAATAAAGTGTGACCAAGATGTATTTAAGAAACACAAATGGCTCCTTTATAACAAGACTGCAAAAAAAAAGAAAATAAAAGCTATGTATTTTTTAAGATTCTATTCGTGTTGCTGTCATATCCTTCAAGCTCATAATTTGCAGAGAAAATGTACACTCAGTTACATCAAAATACCTGCATAATACTGAACACATGCATATAGACTATTGTGAAGACATTTAACTGAAGCCTGGTTTTCATTAGCTCATTACAGCTACTTTCTATCGATTTTCTAAACATCTCTGTAGTTATTCATGTTCAGTGTTGATTATCATGTTTTAATGTATTCAGGTAACAACTGTTGTTTGAGCACTGTTATTTTGGCACAAGCTCTCTTAAATAACACTTAGAACAAAACAGACTGGATGTAAGATAGTCCGATCCTGTTGGACAGAGTTCAATGCCGCTCTTTTACCACGATCTGTATCTATAATAAGTAATAGGCATTTGACATTACATTTCTTACCTCTCCAGAATCCCTCCTCCTGCGATCTGGTATGACTAGAGTATTCCTATTACTGCCTGGTGCTATAGTAGAGCCGATACTCATTCTGGGTCCAACTAACATGTAGCGTTTGTCTCCAGATCTGTACTGGATGCTGTGACACAGAGTCCCGTCATAATTTGTGTCCTGTAAATACTTGGACGAATAGTCTGTAGATTTGGAGCACTGCATTACAATCAACACGATGATGCTGATGACGAAAAGCACTGAAACCGAGCCCAAAGTGATGATCAAATAAAATGTCACGTTGTTTTCCCTCCTCGTCTTTTACTGCGTTTTTAACATCAGAAGCTGCAAAAGCCTCTTTGGGCTCCACAACTTTGACAATCACAGTCGCTGTTGCTGAGAGTGAAACGTTCCCATTGTCTTTGACCAGTATGACCAGTTTATGCTGGGCCTCGTCTGTTTCTGTGAATGAGCGAAGGGTCCTTATCTGTCCTGTATAGCGGTCCAAAGCAAAGAGACTGTGCTCACTAACTTCCTGCAGTGAAAATAATAACCAGCCGTTGTATCCTATATCTGCGTCATAGGCTCTGACTTTAGTCACCAAATGACCTGCGTTCACATTACGGGGAATCTCTTCCACACCCTCAGCAGAAACCGTTAGCGCTGACTGGATATAAGATCACTGGAACGTTGTCGTTCTGGTCCAGAATAAACACGTTCACTGTCACGTTACTGCTCAGAGATGGACTTCCAGAGTCTGTGGCGAGCACGTGAAAGTGGAACATTTTTACAGTTTCAAAGTCAAAACCCTTTAGGCCATAAATCTCCCCATTCTCTGCATTAATATTGATGAAGGATGTATATTTGTTTTCATCTCCAGATTCTCTCCAAATGCTATACTTTACCACAGCATTGTCATCTAAATCGCGATCAGAAGCAGACACAGAGAACAATGATTTCCCTGCGATATTGTTTTCAAGCACATAAAAAGCATAGGGTGAAAGAGAGAACTGTGGACTATTGTCATTTACATCTGACACCTGCACAGTTATAGTTTTAACTGAAGACAGCGGTGGCTGCCCAGCATCTTTGGCCAGTAACGTGATGTCATAGCGAGGTACAGTTTCTCTGTCAAGAGATGAAGCAGTAACAAGAGCGTAAATATTATCTTGAGATGATGCCATTAACCTAAAAGGAGTGTCTTCAGTTATGTAGCACAACACTTTCCCATTTACACCAGAATCTGAATCACTGACACTGATTAAAGCCACAGTGGATCCAGTTTTACAGTCTTCAGGCACTGCACTTGAGAACGACGTCACTTCTATCTCAGGCACGTTATCATTTACATCAATGATTTTTATGGTTATACTCTTATCTGATGTTAGAGGAACTGATCCTTTGTCTGATGCTTGGATGTCTATTTCAAAGCTATTCATCTCTTCGAAATCTATTTGACCAATCACTGTCATTTCTCCAGTAATGGAGTTTAAATCAAATAGTTTTTTCAGCCTACTGTCTATATCCTTACCAAACGAATAAAAAACTTCTCCATTTGGTCCATCATCCATGTCAGTAGCATTAACCTGTATAACAGTAGTGCCTACCGGCACATTCTCCTTCAGAGTTACACTGTAAACTTCCTGTGTAAAAACTGGCATGTTGTCATTAATATCTAAAACATCAACTATGATCTCCATTGTTCCAGATTTGGGTGGTCGTCCTCCATCGAGCGCGGTGAGGACTAACTTATGTTTACGGCTGGTTTCTCTATCTAAAGGCTTTTGAAGAATTAAAAACGGCATTTTTCGATCTTCTCCGCGATCTTTCACTTCAATGCGGAAATGATCATTATGGCTGAGTTTATATTGCTGAACGGAGTTCACACCGCCATCCGGATCCCGCGCCGCCTGTAACTGATACCGAGCTCCAGGTAGGGCAGATTCGGATATTTCCAGCAGCTTTTCTTTCTCAGGGAATGTCGGAGCATGATCATTGACATCCACGATTTTAATCGACACATAATGAATCTCTAGCGGGTTTTCAAGCGCAATCTTCAGATTGATGTTGCATGAGCTGATTCTCTCGCACACCACCTCGCGATCTATTTTCCCATTTACACTTAAAATCCCGTCGTTCTGGTTTACCGTGAACAGCGAGTCGCCGGAGGTTGAAACGATCCGAAATCCTCTCTCCTTTAACGTCCGTGGATCGAGACCTAAATCCTTCGCAAGATTTCCGACCACAGCTCCATCTTTTTGCTCCTCGGAGACAGAATATCTTATCTGTGCGCAGATTTCTCTCCAGAACAGCATTCCCAATGCCATAAATATAAGCGCGAGGCGCCATGACGAACGCGCCCTTTGTTGCATTTTGCAGGACATTCGCGTTTAAACTGAGTCCAGTAGCGGGAAATATGAGCCCATAACAAACATAAGCGTTGAGCATAAAATTCCTGTTTTGTGTTGTAAAATCCTTATGAAATGATGAAGCAGATACAGCTCTGGGCAGACGAGAAAGGTAACATACACGGCGATCATAACGAACTGACTGAGAGCGAATGAAACTGCAAACACGCGATGCCACGGCATGTCCGACTTTTTGGTGTGTACTGACACCATGCGAATTTATTTTTCACTGCAAACGAATTTAATGCTATAATGGATATAGCAAAGACAATATAGTTAGGGGAGGTCGAAAAAAACACGTTTATCTAACGAACTATAACCTTTTTAAAGGGAACACATATTGCAATAATATAGGCTATATATAGCCTAGATTATCAATATGATATTTCCAAATAGCGTGCATAATTACAATTCTAGTTACCGCCATTGCTTGTATAATATATAGTGTATTTTTTAGTATTTAATACATGTCTATAATTGAATGTATAGACATGTAAAAACAAATATTTGCTTGTTAGCTTGAGATGTTTTGGCTATATGGCATTAGAATGTAATTCATAACAGATAAACTAGCTAGATCAGATGCCACCTAATGATTACATATCAATCACACTCACACACAAATCATAAACTAATCTTCAATGAAATTGACTTATTTCTCTGTATAAACCAAAATGATTTGAGCAAAATCTACTGTCACTCTTCTTTCTTTACTCAGCACTGATTAAACCTGTAAAATTTACTTAAAATATATTAAAGCCAAGTCATCTATCAAAATACCTGTTGCCTGAACAAATAAACACAAATCAACCAAATAATAAAATATTTTTAAACAGTCAAAATTGGTCCAAATGTATGAATGAGATGAAATGATGATTAAAAAAATCTGTGGATCTGGTTACTAAATAATAAATAGTTGAATCAGCTTTCCTCGTTTTTTTTTTTCTGTGTACATTAGTGCAACTCTTTTCTGTAGGAACTGTGTAGAGCTTATAGAAATGCAAACAACAAACAACTGAATAAAACTGACACATTTGTATGGTTTGCTAGATTTATCTAAATGTATACACTCTCAGAAATAAAGGTACGCAAGCTGTCACTGGGGTGGTACCTTTTTGAAAGGTACAAATTTGTACCTGAAAGGTTCATATTAATACCTCCGGGGTACATATTAGTACCTAAAAGGTATAAAAGTGTTCCTCTTAAAATTTTTAGGTACTAATGTGTACCCTTGAGGTATTAATATGGACCTTTCAGGTACAAATTTGTACCTTTCGGAAAGGTACCACCCCAGTGAAAGCTCGTGTACCTTTATTTCTTATAGTGTACTAAAAATACACAAAGTTAATATAAAAAATTATTCAAGTAGTCCTACTCCCAACATTAAAGATAACACCATAATTTCAGCAGAAATATACATCAATTATTCATCCCCATAAGCAAACAGAACTTGTCACCAAAAAAATCAACAGGTCTTGTATGCCTAATGTGATGCAACTATTTGACCACAGACTACGTATATTGATTAATGACCATAGGCAAATATATATAAAGCATCTCAAACCCTAAAGTTTCTTACCTCTCCAGAATCTCTCCTCCTGCGATCTGGTATGACTAGAGTATTCCTATTACTGCCTGGTGCTATAGTAGAGCCGATACTCATTCTGGGTCCAACTAACATGTAGCGTTTGTCTCCAGATCTGTACTGGATGCTGTGACACAGAGTCCCGTCATAATTTGTGTCCTGTAAATACTTGGACGAATAGTCTGTAGATTTGGAGCACTGCATTACAATCAACACGATGATGCTGATGACGAAAAGCACTGAAACCGAGCCCAAAGTGATGATCAAATAAAATGTCACGTTGTTTTCCTCCTCGTCTTTTACTGCGTTTGTAACATCAGAAGCTGCAAAAGCCTCTTTGGGCTCCACAACTTTGACAATCACAGTCGCTGTTGCTGAGAGTGAAACGTTCCCATTGTCTTTGACCAGTATGACCAGTTTATGCTGGGCCTCGTCTGTTTCTGTGAATGAGCGAAGGGTCCTTATCTGTCCTGTATAGCGGTCCAAAGCAAAGAGACTGTGCTCACTAACTTCCTGCAGTGAAAATAATAACCAGCCGTTGTATCCTATATCTGCGTCATAGGCTCTGACTTTAGTCACCAAATGACCTGCGTTCACATTACGGGGAATCTCTTCCACACCCTCAGCAGAACCGTTAGCGCTGACTGGATATAAGATCACTGGAACATTGTCGTTCTGGTCCAGAATAAACACGTTCACTGTCACGTTACTGCTCAGAGATGGACTTCCAGAGTCTGTGGCGAGTATGTGGAACTGAAACGTTTTGGATGTTTCAAAGTCAAAACTCTTCAGCGCATAAATCTCTCCATTTTCAGAGTTAATATTAATGAAAGATGTAAATTTGTTTTCTGCACCACCATCTCTCCATATCTGATAGCTGACAACACTGTTTTCACCTGTGTCTTTGTCAGAGGCGGATACTGAAAATAAAGATTTGCCTGGAGCATTATTCTCCATGACATAAAATGCATAAGGGGAAGAAGAGAACTCTGGACTATTGTCATTTACATCTGATATCTGAACAGTTACAGATTTAACAGAAGACAGTGGTGGTTGACCAGCGTCTTTGGCTTCTAATGTAATGTCATAGTGAGCAGTGGTCTCTCTGTCTAGAGCAGATGTTGTCACTAATGAATATGTATTTTCTTGAGATGATGGCATTAGTTGGAAAGGTGTGTTCTCAGATAATGAACAGGTGACTCTGCCATTTATCCCAGAATCTAAATCAGAGACACTAATTAAAGCCACCGTTGTTCCAGGTTTAGAGTCTTCTGGAATGGTGCTCGAGAATGACGTCACTTCTATCTGAGGTTCATTGTCATTTACATCAGCGATTTTTATAGTAACAATTTTATCTGTTGTTAGAGGAACAATCCCTTTATCTGATGCTTGAATATCAATCTGATATTTATCTTTAATTTCAAAATCCAATAGTCCTGTCACAATAACATCTCCTGTTACTGGATTTACATCAAATAGTTTCCGTACCAAGTAATTAGCATTATGCCCCAATGAATAAACTACTTCTCCGTTCTGTCCTTCATCTGGATCAGTTGCATTCACCCTAAGAATGGTTGTGCCTACTGCTGTGTTTTCATTCAGCATTACACTGTATGTATCTTTAGTAAAAACAGGTGCGTTATCATTAATATCTAGCACATCTATCGTTATAGCCATAGTTCCAGACTTTGGTGGTCTGCCTCCATCTAAAGCAGTTAACTGCAGCTTTATACTTTTTGTAACCTCTCGGTCAAGAGGCTTTTGTAACAACAGCGCTGGAACCTTGCCATCTTCATCGCGATCTATTATTTCTATACGAAAATATTCAGTGTGGCTCAGTTTATAAGTCTGAACTGAATTACTGCCGCTGTCTGGATCGCGCGCAGCCTGAAGCTGGAAACGCGCACCGGGAAGCACAGTTTCGCTTATTTCTAAACGCTTTTCCTTCTCGGGGAATCTCGGTGCGTGGTCATTCACGTCTATTACATCAACAGTCACATAATGGATCTCGAGAGGATTTTCTAAAGCAAGTTTCAGGTTGATTAAACACGGAGTGCGTCTTTCGCACACATCCTCTCTATCTAATTTACGTTTCACATACAACACACCGTCGTTCTGGTTTACACTAAACATGGACTCGCCTGAGGTTGAGACAATGCGAAATCCTCGCTCCTTTAAGGTTCTGTGATCAATACCCAAATCCTTGGCAACATTTCCCACAGCAGTTCCGTCCTTTTGCTCTTCAGAAATAGAGTAGCGTATTTGTGCCAAAACGGTTTTGTCATAAACAAATAAAACAACAAAGAAGAGTATTTTCACATGCCGCTCCCGCCACTCATCGGGTCTCCTTTGTCCCATTTCTGCAGCGTATAACATCCACAGCAATGTCACAACGAATGTCCAAATATTAATCCAATGGTCACATACCAGAAATTCCCCAAACCTTGAAATATATTACTACGAAAAACACTAAACAAAATGAGCGAGCAATCCGCGTATCTGAAGACAGACTGATCATGCACAAATGTAAGCGACGAAAAAAGGGGAGGTTCTGTGACGTTAAGTCGTACACTAGGTTTACACTGACACCTCGCGCTCTTCAGTTGCATTGCTGTCCATTAAATCCTACGAAATTCATAGAGAATTAAACTAAAAATTTTGTAGTTTCTTTATTGTTTTGTTATATATTTAAAATAAATACACAGAAATAGCGTTATATGCAGTATAGAAACTGGATCACAAATTCAGCACCAAGGACAGCGGCTCGGCCGTTCTCGATGTATATATATATATATATATATATATATATATATATATATATATATATATATATATATATTTATAAGAGTTTAAGACACAATGCAATCCAAGTGATAATGAATTCACAGTGAAACTTGGCTATATTCAAATGCACTACTGTTATAATAGTAATTACAATATGTCACCGGAGTAATTCTAGCAGTGGTTGAGCTCAGTATGAGTAAGAATTCATAAACATATAACGATAATGACCATGAATAAAATAGACCAAAATGCTATTCTTGTTCTTACCTCTCCAGAATCCCTCCTCCTGCGATCTGGTATGACTAGAGTATTCCTATTACTGCCTGGTGCTATAGTAGAGCCGATACTCATTCTGGGTCCAACTAACATGTAGCGTTTGTCTCCAGATCTGTACTGGATGCTGTGACACAGAGTCCCGTCATAATTTGTGTCCTGTAAATACTTGGACGAATAGTCTGTAGATTTGGAGCACTGCATTACAATCAACACGATGATGCTGATGACGAAAAGCACTGAAACCGAGCCCAAAGTGATGATCAAATAAAATGTCACGTTGTTTTCCTCCTCGTCTTTTACTGCGTTTTTAACATCAGAAGCTGCAAAAGCCTCTTTGGGCTCCACAACTTTGACAATCACAGTCGCTGTTGCTGAGAGTGAAACGTTCCCATTGTCTTTGACCAGTATGACCAGTTTATGCTGGGCCTCGTCTGTTTCTGTGAATGAGCGAAGGGTCCTTATCTGTCCTGTATAGCGGTCCAAAGCAAAGAGACTGTGCTCACTAACTTCCTGCAGTGAAAATAATAACCAGCCGTTGTATCCTATATCTGCGTCATAGGCTCTGACTTTAGTCACCAAATGACCTGCGTTCACATTACGGGGAATCTCTTCCACACCCTCAGCAGAACCGTTAGCGCTGACTGGATATAAGATCACTGGAACGTTGTCGTTCTGGTCCAGAATAAACACGTTCACTGTCACGTTACTGCTCAGAGATGGACTTCCAGAGTCTGTGGCGAGTATGTGGAACTGAAACGTTTTGGATGTTTCAAAATCAAAACTCTTCAGCGCATAAATCTCCCCATTTTCAGAGTTAATATTAATGAAAGATGTAAATTTGTTTTCTGCACCACCATCTCTCCATATCTGATAGCTGACAACACTGTTTTCACCTGTGTCTTTGTCAGAGGCAGATACTGAAAATAAAGATTTGCCTGGAGCATTATTCTCCATGACATAAAATGCATAAGGGGAGGAAGAGAACTCTGGACTATTGTCATTAACATCAGATATCTGAACAGTTACAGATTTAACAGAAGACAGTGATGGCTGACCAGCATCTTTGGCTTCTAATGTAATGTCATAGTGAGCAGTGGTCTCTCTGTCTAGAGCAGATGTTGTCACTAATGAATATGTATTTTCTTGAGATGATGGCATTAGTTGGAATGGTGTGTTCTCAGATAATGAACAGGTAACTCTGCCATTTATCCCAGAATCTAAATCAGAGACACTAATTAAAGCCACCGTTGTTCCAGGTTTAGAGTCTTCTGGAATGGTGCTCGAGAATGACGTCACTTCTATCTGAGGTTCATTGTCATTTACATCAGCGATTTTTATAGTAATAATTTTATCTGTTGTTAGAGGAACAGTTCCTTTATCTGATGCTTGAATGCTAATCTGATATTTATCTTTCATTTCATAATCCAAAAGACCTGTCACGATAACATCTCCTGTGACTGGATTTACATCAAATAGTTTCCGCAACTTGTAATTAACATTATGCCCCAGTGAATAAACTACTTCTCCGTTCTGTGCTTCATCACGATCCGTTGCATTCACCCTAAGAATGGTTGTGCCTACTGCTGTGTTTTCATTCAGCATTACACTGTATGTATCTTTAGTGAAAACAGGTGCGTTATCATTAATATCTAGCACATCTATAGATATAGCCATAGTTCCAGACTTTGGTGGTCTGCCTCCATCTAAAGCAGTTAACTGCAGCTTCATAATTTTTGATACTTCTCGGTCAAGAGGCTTTTGCAAAATAAGCGCTGGAACTTTCCCGTCATCATCAAGATCTATAATTTCAATACGAAAATATTCAGTGTGGCTCAGTTTATAAGTCTGAACTGAATTACTGCCACTGTCTGGATCGCGCGCAGCCTGAAGCTGGAAACGCGCACCGGAAAGCACCGATTCGCCTATTTCTAAACGCTTTTCCTTCTCGGGGAATCTCGGTGCGTGGTCATTCACGTCTATAACATCAACAGTCACATAATGAATCTCGAGAGGATTTTCTAAAGCAATTTTTATGTTGATTAAACACGGGGTGCTTCTTTCGCACACATCCTCTCTATCTAATTTACCTTTCACATACAAGACACCGTCGTTCTGGTTTACACTAAACATGGACTCGCCTGAGGTCGACACGATGCGAAATCCTCGCTCCTTTAAGGTTCTGTGATCAATACCCAAATCCTTGGCAACATTTCCCACAGCAGTTCCGTCCTTTTGCTCTTCAGAAATAGAGTAGCGTATTTGTGCCAAAACGGTTTTGCCATAAACAAATAACACAACAAAGAGGAGTATTTTCACATGCCGCTCCCGCCACTCATCGGGTCTCCTTTGTCCCATTTTTGCAGCGTATAACATCCACAGCAATGTCACAACGAAGGTCCAAATATTAATCCAATGGTCACATGCCAGAAACCAGAATTTCCCAAATCTTGAAATATATTACTACGTAAAACGATAGACAAAATGAGCGAGAAAACCGCGTAGCTGAAGACAGACTGATCATCCACAAATGTAAGCCACGAAAAAAAAACAGGGAGGTTCTGTGACGTTATAAGTCGTACTCTTGGCTTCCACTGACACCTCGCGCTCTTTATTTGCATTGCTGGTCATTAAATTAAGTTATAAATAAATAAACTAAACATTTTCATGGGTTCTTTAATCTCTTGTACTATACCCTAAATAAATATGAAGTAAACAGTACGTGAAGTAAACAATATTTGATAGCAACAGCTGTTCTCTAAACAAGTGTCAGTGGAGTCTCTGCCTCTACTCCTACTGTACATGAGTAGCTAGACATCTATACTTTTTTTTACTTGTTTCTTTTTTAATCATTTAGTATATATATTTTTAACAAATCTCATACAGGAAACCCTGTTCAATGCAGATAATGGGTTTGAACATAGTACTTTATCTGTTGATTATGTTTCTACCCATTGTATGGCCAGTAAAATTGATATAATCTCTGTACAATGATTATTTAACTTGTTAATATTCTTATAGTTTAAAAGGGTGATATATGAAGTGTTAATCTTTTTTTTTCACAGAATTTTCACTAAATATTTTTTTTTGCAATTCAAAAAACCTACTCAATGTAATACATGATTTCTGAAAACTAAAAAACCTCCAGTTTTAGTCATTTCCATATGTAATTTTCATAGGATTTCTTCAATGCACAACATAAAAACATGATATCTCAATATTACTAAAAATTGAGTAATCATTTTTTGCTAATAATCTCTTCATATATATCCTGCTGATGTCGTGAAACCTGAGTTGGTGTTTTGACTAGTGTGTATAGACTGAATTGCTGTATTATTAAATATGTCTTTCATACATTGTCCCACTTTGACATCTTTATGCAGACATCTTTCCTCTTCATTAACTGTACTACTGGCAATTTAAGCTAATGAATTACCGTAGGTAATACCACGATGTGATGCATAATTTCCAACCATACTCCAATCATTAACCAACTTCTTCAATATAAATCAATTTTCTGTTCGATCTCAAGCCTAGGCAAATAACTGAGAAAGCTCCAATCAGAGGCCACATTTTTATGATGTCATCATGTAGACTTCTCACAAAGTATTTCACAGTATTTTACAAATACAAAAATACAAGACACTAAAGTATTTTGATGCAAAATATTGAACAATTGTCATCAACCCAATCAAATCCAAATTACTAAATACTATTTTGTATTTGTTTCTCAGAGATGGGTTGCAGCTGGAAGGGCATCCGCTGCGTAAAACATGTGCTGGATAAGTTGGCGGTTCATTCCGCTGTGGCAAATCCGGATTAATAAAAGGGACTAAGCCGAAAAAGAAAATGAATGAATGAACATTTTGTATTTGAAATGCATGTATCAAAAATACTGCTTATCCATAGAAATAGCGTTATGTGTAGAAACGGCATGGCAAATTTAGTACCAAGGACAGCGGCTTGGCCACGCTTGCTGATTTTTTATATTTTTATAACAGTTTGAGACACAATCCAAAACAAACAACAAATAATTCACAGTGAAACTTGTTTATATTCAAGCGCACTGTTGTAATATTTAGAAATTACAATATGTCACCAGAGTAATTTTAGCATTGACTGAGGTCAGTGTAAATAAGAAACCATAAACATGTACCATTAATGACCATAAATAAAATATAGCAAAATGCTACTCTTGTTCTTACCTCTCCAGAGTCTCTCCTCCTGCGATCTGGTATGACTAGAGTATTCCTATTACTGCCTGGTGCTATAGTAGAGCCGATACTCATTCTGGGTCCAACTAACATGTAGCGTTTGTCTCCAGATCTGTACTGGATGCTGTGACACAGAGTCCCGTCATAATTTGTGTCCTGTAAATACTTGGACGAATAGTCTGTAGATTTGGAGCACTGCATTACAATCAACACGATGATGCTGATGACGAAAAGCACTGAAACCGAGCCCAAAGTGATGATCAAATAAAATGTCACGTTGTTTTCCTCCTCGTCTTTTACTGCGTTTGTAACATCAGAAGCTGCAAAAGCCTCTTTGGGCTCCACAACTTTGACAATCACAGTCGCTGTTGCTGAGAGTGAAACGTTCCCATTGTCTTTGACCAGTATGACCAGTTTATGCTGGGCCTCGTCTGTTTCTGTGAATGAGCGAAGGGTCCTTATCTGTCCTGTATAGCGGTCCAAAGCAAAGAGACTGTGCTCACTAACTTCCTGCAGTGAAAATAATAACCAGCCGTTGTATCCTATATCTGCGTCATAGGCTCTGACTTTAGTCACCAAATGACCTGCGTTCACATTACGGGGAATCTCTTCCACACCCTCAGCAGAACCGTTAGCGCTGACTGGATATAAGATCACTGGAACGTTGTCGTTCTGGTCCAGAATAAACACGTTCACTGTCACGTTACTGCTCAGAGGTGGACTTCCAGAGTCTGTGGCGAGTATGTGGAACTGAAACGTTTTGGATGTTTCAAAATCAAAACTCTTCAGCGCATAAATCTCCCCATTTTCAGAGTTAATATTAATGAAAGATGTAAATTTGTTTTCTGCACCACCATCTCTCCATATCTGATAGCTGACAACACTGTTTTCACCAGTGTCTTTGTCAGAGGCGGATACTGAAAATAAAGATTTGCCTGGAGCATTATTCTCCATGACATAAAATGCATAAGGGGAAGAAGAGAACTCTGGACTATTGTCATTTACATCTGATATCTGAACAGTTACAGATTTAACAGAAGACAGTGATGGCTGACCAGCGTCTTTGGCTTCTAATGTAATGTCATAGTGAGGAGTGGTCTCTCTGTCTAGAGCAGATGTTGTCACTAATGAATATGTATTTTCTTGAGATGATGGCATTAGTTGGAAAGGTGTGTTCTCAGATAATGAACAGGTGACTCTGCCATTTATCCCAGAATCTAAATCAGAGACACTAATTAAAGCCACCGTTGTTCCAGGTTTAGAGTCTTCTGGAATGGTGCTCGAGAATGACGTCACTTCTATCTGAGGTTCATTGTCATTTACATCAGCGATTTTTATAGTAACACTTTTGTCTGTTGTTAGAGGAACAATTCCTTTGTCAGATGCCTGAATATCAATCTCGTATATATCTTTAACTTCAAAATCTAACAGACCTGTCACAACAATTTCTCCTGTGACTGGATCAACGTTAAAAAGTTTACGCAATTTATCATTGACGTCATGCCCTAATGAATAAACTACTTCTCCGTTCTGTCCTACGTCTAAGTCAGTTGCATTCACCCTAAGAATGGTTGTGCCTACAGGTGTGTTTTCATTCAGCATTACACTGTAAGTGTCTTTAGTGAAAACGGGTGCATTATCATTAATATCTAGCACATCTATAAATATATCCATCGTTCCAGACTTTGGTGGTCTGCCCCCATCTAAAGCAGTTAACTGCAACTTCATACTTTTTGCAATCTCTCGGTCCAGCGGCTTTTGTAAAGTCAAAACGGGAACTTTGCCGTCTTCATAGCGATCTTTAATTTCAATACGAAAATATTCAGTGTGGCTCAGTTTATACGTCTGAACTGAATTACTGCCGCTGTCTGGATCGCGCGCAGCCTGAAGCTGGAAACGCGCACCGGGAAGCACAGTTTCGCTTATTTCTAAACGCTTTTCCTTCTCCGGGAATCTCGGTGCGTGGTCATTCACGTCTATTACATCAACAGTCACATAATGAATCTCGAGAGGATTTTCTAAAGCGATTTTTAGATTAATTAAACACGGGGTCCGTCTTTCGCACACATCCTCTCTATCTAATTTACCTTTCACATACAACACACCGTCGTTCTGATTTACACTAAACATGGACTCGCCTGAAGTCGACACGATGCGAAATCCTCGCTCCTTTAAGGTTCTGTGATCAATACCCAAATCTTTGGCAACATTTCCCACAGCAGTTCCGTCCTTTTGCTCTTCAGAAATAGAGTAGCGTATTTGTGCCAAAACGGTTTTGCCATAAACAAATAACACAACAAAGAAGAGTATTTTCACATGCCGCTCCCGCCACTCATCGGGTCTCCTTTGTCCCATTTTTGCAGCGTATAATATCCACAGCAATGTCACAACGACTGTCCAAATATTAGTCCAATGGTCACATGACAGATACCAGAAATTCCACAAATATTGAAGGATAATACAAAGAATAACGATTGACAAAAGCAGCGAGCAAACCGCGTTACTGAAGACAGGCTGATCATGTACTATCTAACCAAGAGAGAGAGAAAAAAAAAAACAGGGAGGTTCTGTGATGTTTTAAGTCGTACACTAGGTTTACACTGCCACCTCGCGCTCTTCAGCTGCATTGCTGTCCATTAAACCTTATGAATTCATACTGAAATAAACTAAACTTTTTTCAACATATATTCATCTCTAATCATATTCAAAACTTACACAAAATAAAAAATATATATAAAGCGAGACAGCGTTATATGCCGCGTAGAAGCAGCATCACGAATTCAGTACTAAGGACAGCGACACTGTCGCTGTATTTGGATACACAGTTTGTTTACAGTAATCCGATTTAAACAAATAAATAAATAAATAAAGAAAGAATTTAAAGGCAAGTGTAACTATACATTCACTCAGCTCAGCTGTAATAGTTATTGTCAATATGTTACTGGATTAATTCGCACATTAATTGCGCTCAGCAGATAAGAAAAAATAAAAGTATAACAATAACGACCATGAACACAACATATAGCAAATATCTATTTTGTTTCTTACCTCTCCAGAGTCTCTCCTCCTGCGATCTGGTATGACTAGAGTATTCCTATTACTGCCTGGTGCTATAGTAGAGCCGATACTCATTCTGGGTCCAACTAACATGTAGCGTTTGTCTCCAGATCTGTACTGGATGCTGTGACACAGAGTTCCGTCATAATTTGTGTCCTGTAAATACTTGGACGAATAGTCTGTAGATTTGGAGCACTGCATTACAATCAACACGATGATGCTGATGACGAAAAGCACTGAAACCGAGCCCAAAGTGATGATCAAATAAAATGTCACGTTGTTTTCCTCCTCGTCTTTTACTGCGTTTGTAACATCAGAAGCTGCAAAAGCCTCTTTGGGCTCCACAACTTTGACAATCACAGTCGCTGTTGCTGAGAGTGAAACGTTCCCATTGTCTTTGACCAGTATGACCAGTTTATGCTGGGCCTCGTCTGTTTCTGTGAATGAGCGAAGGGTCCTTATCTGTCCTGTATAGCGGTCCAAAGCAAAGAGACTGTGCTCACTAACTTCCTGCAGTGAAAATAATAACCAGCCGTTGTATCCTATATCTGCGTCATAGGCTCTGACTTTAGTCACCAAATGACCTGCGTTCACATTACGGGGAATCTCTTCCACACCCTCAGCAGACCCGTTAGCGCTGACTGGATATAAGATCACTGGAACGTTGTCGTTCTGGTCCAGAATAAACACGTTCACTGTCACGTTACTGCTCAGAGATGGACTTCCAGAGTCTGTGGCGAGTATGTGAAACTGAAACGTTTTGGATGTTTCAAAGTCAAAACTCTTCAGCGCATAAATCTCCCCATTTTCAGAGTTAATATTAATGAAAGATGTAAATTTGTTTTCTGCACCACCATCTCTCCATATCTGATAGCTGACAACACTGTTATCACCTGTGTCTTTGTCAGAGGCAGACACAGAAAATAAAGGTTTGCCTGGAGCATTATTCTCCATGACATAAAACACATATGGAGAAAATGTGAATTCCGGACTGTTATCATTAACATCTGAGATCAGAACAGTTATAGTTTTAACAGATGATAATGATGGCTGTCCCAAATCTTTTGCAACTAATGTGATGTCATACTGAAATTTAGTTTCCCTGTCAAGTAATCCAGATGTAACCAAGCTATAAATATTATCTTGTGATGAAGACATTAGTTTAAAAGGAATATCATCAGATATTGAGCAGGAGATTTTACCATTGAGTCCAGAGTCTAAATCAGTGACACTAATCAAAGCCACAGTAGTGCCAGGTCTAGAGTCCTCTGGAATGTCGCTTGAAAAGGATGTCACCTCGATTTCAGGCGCATTATCATTTACATCGACGATTTTTATTATTACACTTTTATCTGTCGCAAGTGGAACCGTTCCTTTGTCAGATGCCTGAATATCAATCTCATATTTATCCTTGACCTCAAAATCTAAAAGATTCATTAAAATAATTTCCCCAGTGATTGAATTAACTTCAAAAAGTCTACGTAAATTGTTGTTGACATTATTCCCCAATGCATAAACTACTTCTCCGTTTTTACCCTCGTCCAAATCAGTGGCGTTGACCTGTACAATTGTTGTGCCTACAGATGCGTTTTCATTCAAAGTAACTGTGTAAGAGTCTCTCGTAAAAACAGGTGAATTATCGTTAATATCCAGGACGTCAATAAATATTTCTAATAAACCAGACTTAGGGGGTCTTCCCCCATCTAAAGCAGTAAGCTCTAATTTAATGTGTTTCATCATTTCCCTATCAAGCGTCTTGTGTAAAATAAGAATTGGAATTTTACCATCTTCTTCTCGGTCTTTAATTTCAAGACGAAAATGCTCGTTCTGGCTGAGTTTGTATGTCTGAACAGAATTAGCTCCACTATCAGGATCGCGCGCTGCCTGTAGCGGATATCGCGCGCCTGGCATAGCGGACTCCCAGATTTCCAGCCGCTTTTCGTTCTCTGGAAATCGCGGACTGTGATCGTTCACATCCAATATCTCTACAGTAACATAGTGGATCTCTAGTGGGTTTTGTAGAGCAATTTTTAAATTAATTAAACATGGAGTGCTTCTCTCGCAGACCTCCTCTCTGTCAATCTTTCCGTTCACATACAAGACACCGTCATTCTGATTTACACTAAACATAGACTCGCCTGAGGTCGACACGATGCGAAATCCCCGATCCTTCAATGTTCTGTGATCAATTCCCAAATCCTTCGCGATATTTCCCACAGCAGCTCCGTCCTTTTGTTCCTCCGAAATCGAGTAGCGTATCTGTGCCCAAACTGCTCTCCCGAACAACAGCGATGCCGCAATGAAAGCGACTTTAGCATTCAGCTCCATCCGACGAAAGCGTCGCCTTTGTTCCATTTTTCCTGATATTACACAAACCTTCCAGCGTAATTCCGTGTTTATTCTAGAAAATATTGTCCATTGTTGCCCACATTTAAAGTGAAAACCATCCAGACACTGTATATCGCTGGACTATACAGACAAATCAAACAGCACCAGTGGTGAAGATGAGAAATCACGGATAAACCGAGAGGGAGGAACACACAAAAGCCATGAGCAACTGTTTGACGTCATGAATCTTTCTCTAGGTTTATACTGACATCTCGCGCTCTAATGCATCAGCTGCATTGCAACATCATATTGCAATGCTGTCCGCTTCATTTAATTTTTATCTATATTCTAAAAACTGCTGGGCTATTTAAACCAAAAGTCGGTAAATTATGAATGACCAATTCAATGAATGACTAATTAAAAATATAGATTTAAATGAACCTTTTATAGTTTTTAGCTAAAAAAATGAATACAATATAGTTTGTATGAATTGAGAATTTAGGAGTCCATGCCTTTCAAAACTGTTGGGTTATTTTAATCTAAACAAATGGTAAGATATGGGCAAAACAAACTACTGGGTTACACGTTTAAATTAAATGAATAACCCATATTTAACCCAATGATTGATTTTGTCCATATTTATTTTAAACAACTTAACAATTTTAGAGTGCATGGACTCATAAATAACTAATCCATTCATTCATTCATTCATTCATTCATTTTCTTTCGGCTTAGTCCTTTATTCATCAGGGGTCACCACAGCGGAATGAACCGCCCACTTTTTTCAGCATTTGTTTTACACAGCGGATGCCCATACAACTGCAACTCAGTACTAGGAAACATCCATGCACTCTCATTCACACATTACATACACTAAAGCAAATTTAGTTCATTAATTCACCTACAGCGCATGTGTTTGGACTGTGGGGGAAACCGGAGAACCCCACGCCGACACGAGGAGAACATGCAAACTCCACACAGAAATGCCAACTGGCCCAGCCAGGACTCAAACCAGTGATCTTCTTGCTGTGAGGCGACAGTGCTAACCACTGAGCCACCGTGTCGCCCTTTAACTAATCCATACAAATTATATTTTAAATTAGTCATTCATTAATTTACAATTAAATGTAATAAATTGTAAATAATTAAATAAAACCTGTTAGTATAAAGGAAAGAGAGAGTAATGGATTCTGAAAAAGATCCAATAGCCAAGACCAATATTAAAATCAGACAACATGCCTTTAAAACACACTCAAACTACACATAGTATGAGCATCAGCAACACTCGTGAGTTTTAACATGTAACATGTTATGAACAACCTGACAGACAAGGCACAGACACCTTAACATGATATCAGTATAGGTTTATAATTAGGATTCTGCAACAATTAAATATATTACCATTGTAAACCATTACACTCAATGGGTGTGTGGTCTATTTTCAAACTACCATAAATAGTGGATTAGACACCCTGCAGGCAATATTGTACAAAAAAGGATCATGATTGTCATGATCATGACAATGTAAACCTATACATGCAGAGCACAATCCGAACAGCACCCAAAAGAACACAAATAAATAGATCATAAAATTCCAAACTTCTTTCCCTAATTCTCTCCTAAACACAAGTGATACACAAATATTTGTATGTTTCTGCAGACAAATTAACTTTGGTGCTGTAGCAGAGCTTCTTTAATAATCTAAGCCAAAGTTTCATAAGAAAATAGTGAGTAATTTCCTAAACTATAATGCAAAAACAGTTCCTACAGGAGTGAAACATTTCAGCACCATGGACAGCAAATGAAGCATTCAAAGCTTTGTAAATCCCAAAGAGCAATCCGTAAAGCAATCCAGAAAATATAAATGTAGCAAATATTTTAAAGATACTTGAAAAAGATGTACTGTTTGATACTAGTAAGCATGATAAAGTATTGTTTTAATGAGTTCTCACATCTCTTACCTCTCCAGAGTCTCTCCTCCTGCGATCTGGTATGACTAGAGTATTCCTATTACTGCCTGGTGCTATAGTAGAGCCGATACTCATTCTGGGTCCAACTAACATGTAGCGTTTGTCTCCAGATCTGTATTGGATGCTGTGACACAGAGTCCCGTCATAATTTGTGTCCTGTAAATACTTGGACGAATAGTCTGTAGATTTGGAGCACTGCATTACAATCAACACGATGATGCTGATGACGAAAAGCACTGAGACCGAGCCCAAAGTGATGATCAAATAAAATGTCACGTTGTTTTCCTCCTCGTCTTTTACTGCGTTTTTAACATCAGAAGCTGCAAAAGCCTCTTTGGGCTCCACAACTTTGACAATCACAGTCGCTGTTGCTGAGAGTGAAACGTTCCCATTGTCTTTGACCAGTATGACCAGTTTATGCTGGGCCTCGTCTGTTTCTGTGAATGAGCGAAGGGTCCTTATCTGTCCTGTATAGCGGTCCAAAGCAAAGAGACTGTGCTCACTAACTTCCTGCAGTGAAAATAATAACCAGCCGTTGTATCCTATATCTGCGTCATAGGCTCTGACTTTAGTCACCAAATGACCTGCGTTCACATTACGGGGAATCTCTTCCACACCCTCAGCAGAACCGTTAGCGCTGACTGGATATAAGATCACTGGAACGTTGTCGTTCTGGTCCAGAATAAACACGTTCACTGTCACGTTACTGCTCAGAGATGGACTTCCAGAGTCTGTGGCGAGTATGTGGAACTGAAACGTTTTGGAAGTTTCAAAGTCAAAACTCTTCAGTGCATAAATCTCTCCATTTTCAGAGTTAATATTAATGAAAGATGTAAATTTGTTTTCTGCACCACCATCTCTCCATATCTGATAGCTGACAACACTGTTTTCACCTGTGTCTTTGTCAGAGGCGGCTACTGAAAATAAAGATTTGCCTGGAGCATTATTCTCCATGACGTAAAATGCATAAGGGGAAGAAGAGAACTCTGGACTATTGTCATTAACATCTGATATTATAACAGAAACTGTTTTAACAGATGATAATGATGGCTGTCCTGCATCTTTTGCAACCAATGTAATGTCATACTTAAATCTAGTTTCCCTGTCTAATGGTGATGTAGAAACTAATGAGTATGTGCTGCGTTGTGAAGAAGGTATTAGTTTGAAAGGCATGTCCTCGTCTAAAGAGCAAAAGACTTTGCCATTGAGTCCAGAGTCTAAATCAGAGACACTAATTAAAGCCACAGTAGTGCCAGGTCTAGAGTCCTCTGGAATAGAGTTGGAGAATGATGTCACCTCTATTTCAGGTGCATTGTCATTTACATCAACTATCTTTATGGTCACACTCTTATCTGTAATCAGGGGAATTGATCCCTTGTCTGATGCTTGTATGTCAATCTCATAGCTGTCTTTTCCCTCGTAATCTAAAAGACCCTTTACAGTTATTTCACCAGTGATGGCGTTAATGTCAAAAAGCTTTCGTATTTTACTACCAACACTTTTTCCAAATGAATACACAACCTCACCATTTGAGCCTTCGTCAGAATCTGTAGCGTTTACTTGAATCACAGTTGTACCAATTGGTGCATTTTCACTCAGCATGACTGAATAAACATCTTTTGTGAACACAGGCAAGTTATCATTAATATCTAATACATTAATTGTTATCTCCATTGTCCCCGATTTTGCAGGCTTTGCTCCATCCACAGCAATCAACTGCAAATTAATGCTTCGCGCAAACTCTCGGTCTAAAGCCTTTTGTAAAATCAAAATAGGAATTTTACCGTCTTCTCCTCGATCTTTCACTTCAAGTCGGAAATTATCATTATGACTGAGTTTGTAATGATGCACAGAATTACTGCCGCTATCAGAATCGCCCGCAGCTTCGAGCTGAAATCGTGTACCGGGCATGGCAGATTCCCCAATCTCTAAATGCATCTCGCTTTCAGGAAAACTCGGAGCGTGGTCGTTCACATCCAGAATCTCAACAGTCACATAGTGTATTTCCAGAGGATTTTCTAACGCTATTTTCACATTTATTAAACACGGCGTGCTCCTCTCGCAGACCTCCTCTCGGTCTATCTTACCGTTCACATACAGTACTCCGTCATTCTGGTTCACAATGAACATTGACTCGCCTTGGGTTGAGACGATGCGAAATCCTCGCTCGTTTAAGCTTCTGGGATCAATACCCAAATCCTTCGCGATATTTCCCACAGCAGCTCCTTCTCTCTGTTCCTCTGAGATGGAGTACTGAATTTGCGCTCGCGCCACCGAAACAAACACAAGCAATGCAGCGATTAGAGTGAATTTCGCGTGCTCCTTCAGCCATCGCGCCAGTCTCCTCCTTTGTTCCATTCCGAAGATAATACAGACAAGGTTTTACAATAACTCCTCTGTTACACTCGGTCGACTCTGTCGAGCATCGCCGTTGCTCTAAAATTCAGCATTTACTGACAAAAAAAACAAATCGCTTATTAGCACCAGACCGCACGACAGCCACTGACGAGCAAGCTGCACAAACAATAAATGCAAAGGGGAGGAATGCCTGTATTTTACGTCCTGAGCCGTACTCTAGGGTTACACCGACATCTCGCGACCTGACAGCTGCAATGCATCGCATTCTACTGCACAGTGACTACCGATAAAATATAATAACTGTAAATATAAGACTCATGCAAATACTCTTCATAGATTTAGAGAAAATACAGTAGAAAATAGCAACAATAATAACAAAGCAAATAAGAATATCATAAGTTTCGCAGATCCACATTTGAACCGCGTCCTACACCACAAAAACAATCCCTGTTCTTTCACAGACTAAGACACTAAACAGTATAGTAAACACGGAACACTAAAGTAAACAACGGCCTTGAGATATAACTAGTACAGACATAAAATTAAATGATAATAGAATTTAACTTTATCAACATGCTCTAATAATTTGCCAAATTAACGTTTTATTGCTTCACAATCAGTCATGATACATTTAATCAAATGCAAAATTAATAAATAAATAAATAAATTAATTAAAATAAAAAAGATCACACACAACTTTCATTACTACTTGGAGAAGCTCAACCAAGGCTGCAAAAGCTGAAATAGTGTGCAGCATAAAGCCATTTTATTAATTATGAGCAGTGTTATGTATGCATATTTAACAATACTGTGCTTTCGCAATTACCAAACTATTAGTATAATTATTAAATCAACTTGAGAAAGAGGGAGAGACTAAGAATGTACAATTTCAAGCAAAAACTGAACAGCAGATTCAGTACCATGGACAGCACCTGACACCTGTAACAAGATTGTGTGCATACAACTAATACACAGACTGTTGGGTCATTTGCTTACCTCTCCAGAGTCTCTCCTCCTCCGATCTGGTATGACTAGAGTATTTCTATTGCTGCCTGGTGCTATAGTAGAGCCGATACTCATTCTGGGTCCAACTAACATGTAGCGTTTGTCTCCAGATCTGTACTGGATGCTGTGACACAGAGTCCCGTCATAATTTGTGTCCTGTAAATACTTGGACGAATAGTCTGTAGGTTTGGAGCACTGCATTACAATCAACACGATGATGCTGATGACGAAAAGCACTGAAACCGAGCCCAAAGTGATGATCAAATAAAATGTCACGTTGTTTTCCTCCTCGTCTTTTACTGCGTTTGTAACATCAGAAGCTGCAAAAGCCTCTTTGGGCTCCACAACTTTGACAATCACAGTCGCTGTTGCTGAGAGTGAAACGTTCCCATTGTCTTTGACCAGTATGACCAGTTTATGCTGGGCCTCGTCTGTTTCTGTGAATGAGCGAAGGGTCCTTATCTGTCCTGTATAGCGGTCCAAAGCAAAGAGACTGTGCTCACTAACTTCCTGCAGTGAAAATAATAACCAGCCGTTGTATCCTATATCTGCGTCATAGGCTCTGACCTTAGTGACCAAATGACCTGCGTTCACATTACGGGGAATCTCTTCCACACCCTCAGCAGAACCGTTAGCGCTGACTGGATATAAGATCACTGGAACGTTGTCGTTCTGGTCCAGAATAAACACGTTCACTGTCACGTTACTGCTCAGAGGTGGACTTCCAGAGTCTGTGGCGAGTATGTGGAACTGAAACGTTTTGGAAGTTTCAAAGTCAAAACTCTTCAGCGCATAAATCTCTCCATTTTCAGAGTTAATATTAATGAAAGATGTAAATTTGTTTTCTGCACCACCATCTCTCCATATCTGATAGCTGACAACACTGTTTTCACCAGTGTCTTTGTCAGAGGCAGACACAGAAAATAAAGATTTGCCTGGAGCATTATTCTCCATGACGTAAAATGCATAAGGGGAAGAAGAGAACTCTGGACTATTGTCATTTACATCTGATATTATAACAGAAACTGTTTTAACAGATGATAATGATGGCTGTCCTGCATCTTTTGCAACCAATGTAATATCATACTTAAATCTAGTTTCCCTGTCTAATGGTGATGTGGAAACTAATGAGTATGTGCTGTGTTGTGAAGAAGGTATTAGTTTGAAAGGCATGTCCTCGTCTAAAGAACAAGAGACTTTGCCATTGAGTCCAGAGTCTAAATCAGAGACACTAATTAAAGCCACAGTAGTGCCAGGTCTAGAGTCCTCTGGAATAGAGTTGGAGAATGATGTCACCTCTATTTCAGGTGCATTATCATTCACATCAACTATCTTTATGGTCACACTCTTATCTGTAATCAGGGGAATTGATCCCTTGTCTGATGCTTGTATGTCAATCTCATAGCTGTCTTTTCCCTCGTAATCTAAAAGACCCTTTACAGTTATTTCACCAGTGATGGCGTTAATGTCAAAAAGCTTTCGTATTTTACTACCAACACTTTTTCCAAATGAATACACAACCTTACCATTTGAGCCTTCGTCAGAATCTGTAGCGTTTACTTGAATCACAGTTGTACCAATTGGTGCATTTTCACTCAGCATGACTGAATAAACATCTTTTGTGAACACAGGCAAGTTATCATTAATATCTAATACATTAATTGTTATCTCCATTGTCCCTGATTTTGCAGGCTTTCCTCCATCGACAGCTGTTAACTGCAAGTTAATTCTTCGAGCGAACTCTCGGTCTAAAGCCTTTTGTAAAATCAAAATAGGAATTTTTCCGTCTTCTCCTCGATCTTTCACTTCAAGTCGGAAATTATCATTATGACTGAGTTTGTAATGATGCACAGAATTACTGCCGCTATCAGAATCGCCCGCAGCTTCGAGCTGAAATCGTGTACCGGGCAGGGCAGACTCCCCAATTTCTAAATGCATCTCGCTTTCAGGAAAACTCGGAGCGTGATCGTTCACATCCAGAATCTCAACAGTCACATAGTGTATTTCAAGAGGATTTTCTAATGCTATTTTCACATTTATTAAACACGGCGTGCTCCTCTCGCAGACCTCCTCTCGGTCTATCTTACCGTTCACATACAGTACTCCGTCATTCTGGTTCACAATGAACATTGACTCGCCTTGGGTTGAGACGATGCGAAATCCTCGCTCTTTTAGGGTTCTGGGATCAATACCCAAATCCTTCGCGATATTTCCTACAGGAGCTCCTTCTCTCTGTTCCTCTGAGATGGAGTACTGAATTTGCGCTCGCGCCACCGAAACAAACACAAGCAATGCAGCGATTAGAGTGAATTTCGCGTGCTCCTTCAGCCATCGCGGCAATCTCCTCCTTTGTTCCATTCTGAAGATAATACAGACAAGGTTTTACAATAACTCCTCTGTTACACTCGGTCGACTCTGTCGAGCATCGCCGTTGCTCTAAAATTCAGCATTTACTGACAAATAAAAAATCGCTTATTAGCACCAGACCGCACGACAGCCACTGACGAGCAAGCTGCACAAATAATAAATGCAAAGGGGAGGAATGCCTGTATTTTACGTCCTGAGCCGTACTCTAGGGTTACACCGACATCTCGCGACCTGACAGCTGCAATGCATCGCATTCTACTGCACAGTGACTACCGATAAAATATAATAACTGTAAATATAAGATTCATGCAAATACTCTTCATAGATTTAGAGAAAATACAGTAGAAAATAGCAACAATAATAACAAAGCAAATACGGATATCATAATAAGTTTCGCAAGTCCATATTTGAACCGCGTCCTACACCACAAAAACAATCCCTGTTCTTTCACAGACTAAGACACTAAACATTAAAGTAAACACGAAACACAAGTAAACAACAGCTAATAGAATTTACCTTTATCAACATGCTTTAATAATTTGCCAAATTAACGTTTTATTGCTTCACAATCAGTCATGATACATTTAATCAAATGCAAAATAATTAAATAAATAAATAAATTAATTAATTAATTAAAATAAAAAAGATCACACAAAACTTTCATTACTACTTGGAGAAGCTCAACCAATGCTGCAAAGCTGAAATATTGTGCAGCATAAAGCCATTTTATTAATTATGAGCAATGTTATGTATGCATATTTAACAATACTATGCTTTCGCAATTACCAAACTATTAGTATAAATAATAAATCAACTTGAGAAAGAGGGAGAGACTAAGAATGTACAATTTCAAACAAAAACTGAACAGCAGATTCAGTACCATGGACAGCACCTGACACCTGTAACAAGATTGTGTGCATACAACTAATACACATAATGTTGAGTCATTTGCTTACCTCTCCAGAATCCCTCCTCCTGCGATCTGGTATGACTAGAGTATTCCTATTACTGCCTGGTGCTATAGTAGAGCCGATACTCATTCTGGGTCCAACTAACATGTAGCGTTTGTCTCCAGATCTGTACTGGATGCTGTGACACAGAGTCCCGTCATAATTTGTGTCCTGTAAATACTTGGACGAATAGTCTGTAGATTTGGAGCACTGCATTACAATCAACACGATGATGCTGATGACGAAAAGCACTGAAACCGAGCCCAAAGTGATGATCAAATAAAATGTCACGTTGTTTTCCTCCTCGTCTTTTACTGCGTTTTTAACATCAGAAGCTGCAAAAGCCTCTTTGGGCTCCACAACTTTGACAATCACAGTCGCTGTTGCTGAGAGTGAAACGTTCCCATTGTCTTTGACCAGTATGACCAGTTTATGCTGGGCCTCGTCTGTTTCTGTGAATGAGCGAAGGGTCCTTATCTGTCCTGTATAGCGGTCCAAAGCAAAGAGACTGTGCTCACTAACTTCCTGCAGTGAAAATAATAACCAGCCGTTGTATCCTATATCTGCGTCATAGGCTCTGACTTTAGTCACCAAATGACCTGCGTTCACATTACGGGGAATCTCTTCCACACCCTCAGCAGAACCGTTAGCGCTGACTGGATATAAGATCACTGGAACGTTGTCGTTCTGGTCCAGAATAAACACGTTCACTGTCACGTTACTGCTCAGAGATGGACTTCCAGAGTCTGTGGCGAGCACGTGGAACTGAAACGTTTTGGAAGTTTCAAAATCAAAACTCTTCAGCGCATAAATCTCCCCATTTTCAGAGTTAATATTAATGAAAGATGTAAACTTGTTTTCTTCACTATTTTCTCTCAATATCTGATAGCTGACAACAGCATTTTCATTAGAGTCTTTGTCAGAGGCAGACACAGAAAATAAAGATTTGCCTGGGACATTATTTTCTGTGACATAAAATGAATATGGAGAAAATGAGAACTCTGGACTATTGTCATTTACATCTGATATTATAACAGAAACTGTTTTAACAGATGATAATGATGGCTGTCCTGCATCTTTTGCAACCAATGTGATGTCATACTTAAATCTAGTTTCCCTGTCTAATGGTGATGTGGAAACTAATGAGTATGTGCTGTGTTGTGAAGAAGGTATTAGTTTGAAAGGCATGTCATCGTCTAAAGAACAGGAGACTTTGCCATTGAGTCCAGAGTCTAAATCAGAGACACTAATTAAAGCCACAGTGGTGCCAGGTCTAGAGTCTTCTGGAATAGAGTTGGAGAATGATGTCACCTCTATTTCAGGTGCATTATCATTCACATCAACTATCTTTATGGTCACACTCTTATCTGTAATCAGGGGAAATAATCCTTTGTCAGACGCTTGTATATCAATCTCATAGCTGTCTTTTCCTTCATAATCTAACAGTCCCTTTACAGTTATTTCCCCAGTGATGGTGTTAATATCAAAAACCTTGCGTACTTTACTACCAACACTTTTGCCAAATGAATAAACTATCTCGCCGTTCGGGCCCTCATCTGAATCTGTAGCGTTGACCTGAATCACAGTTGTACCAATAGGTGCATTTTCACTCAGCATGACCGAGTATGCGTCTTTTGTAAACACTGGAAAGTTATCATTTATATCCAAAACATTAATCGTTATGGTCATCGTACCCGATTTGGCAGGTTTCCCGCCATCTACTGCAATCAACTGCAAGTCAATGTTTCGAATAACCTCTCGGTCTAAAGCCTTTTGTAAAATCAAAATAGGAATTTTACCGTCTTCTCCTCGATCTTTCACTTCAAGTCGGAAATTATCATTATGACTGAGTTTGTAATGATGCACAGAATTACTGCCGCTATCAGAATCGCCCGCAGCTTCGAGCTGAAATCTCGCACCGGGCAGGGCAGATTCTGCTATTTCTAAATGCATCTGGCTTTCCGGAAAACTCGGAGCGTGGTCGTTCACATCTAAAATCTCAACAGTCACATAGTGTATTTCCAGAGGATTTTCTAATGCTATTTTCACATTTATTAAACACGGCGTGCTCCTCTCGCAGACCTCCTCTCGGTCTATCTTACCGTTCACATACAGTACTCCGTCATTCTGGTTCACAATGAACATTGACTCGCCTGAGGTTGAGACGATGCGAAATCCTCGCTCTTTTAAGCTTCTGGGATCAATACCCAAATCCTTCGCGATATTTCCCACGGCAGCTCCTTCTCTCTGTTCCTCTGAGATGGAGTACTGAATTTGCGCTCGCGCCACCGAAACAAACACAAGCAATGCAGCGATTAGAGTGAATTTCGCGTGCTCCTTCAGCCATCGCGCCCATCTCCTCCTTTGTTCCATTCCGAAGATAATACAGACAAGGTTTTACAATAACTCCTCTGTTACACTCGGTCGACTCTGTCGAGCATCGCCGTTGCTCTAAAATTCAGCATTTACTGACAAAAAAACCAAATCGCTTATTAGCACCAGACCGCACGACAGCCACTGACGAGCCAGCTGCACAAACAATAAATGCAAAGGGGAGGAATGCCTGTATTTTACGTCCTGGGCCGTACTCTAGGGTTACACCGACATCTCGCGACCTGACAGCTGTAATGCATCGCATTCTACTGCACAGTGACTACCACTAAAATACAGCAAATAAAAGATTCATGCAATTAATCTTTATAGCCTTAGATACAAGCTATAAAGAGGAAATACAGTACAAAATAGCAACAATTATAACAAAAAAAAAAAAAAACGATATCATAATAAGTTTTGCAAGTCCACAAACACCATTCAATTTAGATTTAGTCAAGTTAAAGTCTACACTTCCTCTTATATAGTCTACAGTATAGACAACAATATAGTTTCAACAGCGACTAACGCTAAAGTATAGTAAATATGAGATTCATGCAATCAATCTTTCTATATTTGCATGACATTTATGCAGAGAACAGTACAGTATAAACAAAATAAAAGAAAAAATAAAACTAATATCATAGAATTTTTTAGTTCACAAACACCATTTAATTAATTAATTTTTTTTTATTTATATTTAGTAAGTTAATCATCCATTTCCCCTGATGTAGTCTAATAGACTGTTTAACTCCAGAGTGCGATAAGAGAATGATCAAAGAAAAAAGAAAAGTTAATGTCGCATCCTAATTTTAAATAGTTGTCTAATTGCTTCATAAACTACAAAAAAAAATGTCTTGTTAAAGACTAGATAAGCAAACTACAACCTCAACATAGAGCTGGGCAGACATAAAAATTAAATGCAAACCGAATTATTTACCAAGATGTCATAATAATTTGCCAAATGAACTTTGTATTTCTTCACAACCAACTTTTTTTATTTATTGTATCACAGTTTCTCAAGTTCACAGACGCCGTTAGTTGATATTTAGTCCAGTTAAAACAATCACCACATCTGATCTTGTCCATTTCCTTATCTAACTTTCAAAGGGAAACAAAAATAGTAAAACAAAATGCTTTCAATGCTAGTTTTAATCATTTCTCCAAATTACACCATAACTTGAGAGAAACCCTTACCAATTACAGACTAGTAAAATAAACTATAGCTACAACAGAGAACGGGGCAGACCACCAACCCCGCCCCTAAACCCAACTGTGATTGGGGATAAGCGAGATCATAGGAATTCTTAGCCACTACATCAAAAAGCTACGAATTGCCGTGAAATAGCGTTGCGCAGACACAAAATTACGTGCAATCAGAATTCTACCTTACTTCATCATCATGCCCTAAAAATGTATTTTTATTATTATTTCACGATCAGCAACAATAACTTTAATCAAAATACAAACAAACACAAACATGCATAACTACTTGGAGAGGGTCAAACCAGGCTGCAAAATCTCAGATATTGTGCAGCATAAAAATAAACCGTAAGTTGCTTTATTCCTGATTTTCAGCAGTTTTAGATTTGCATATTTAATTACAATATACTTTGATAATGCACCTTATTTTTTTATCGTAACAACAATATGAATATTAAAAATGTGAAAGTGAAATAACTGAGAACTGTTTGAAACTATTTGAGCATGTTCAGTACCACGGACAGCAACTGACATCTGTCTCAAGATTGTGTGCATAAAACTAATACACAGACTGTTGAGTCATTTGCTTACCTCTCCAGAATCCCTCCTCCTGCGATCTGGTATGACTAGAGTATTCCTATTACTGCCTGGTGCTATAGTAGAGCCGATACTCATTCTGGGTCCAACTAACATGTAGCGTTTGTCTCCAGATCTGTACTGGATGCTGTGACACAGAGTCCCGTCATAATTTGTGTCCTGTAAATACTTGGACGAATAGTCTGTAGGTTTGGAGCACTGCATTACAATCAACACGATGATGCTGATGACGAAAAGCACTGAAACCGAGCCCAAAGTGATGATCAAATAAAATGTCACGTTGTTTTCCTCCTCGTCTTTTACTGCGTTTTTAACATCAGAAGCTGCAAAAGCCTCTTTGGGCTCCACAACTTTGACAATCACAGTCGCTGTTGCTGAGAGTGAAACGTTCCCATTGTCTTTGACCAGTATGACCAGTTTATGCTGGGCCTCGTCTGTTTCTGTGAATGAGCGAAGGGTCCTTATCTGTCCTGTATAGCGGTCCAAAGCAAACAGACTGTGCTCACTAACTTCCTGCAGTGAAAATAATAACCAGCCGTTGTATCCTATATCTGCGTCATAGGCTCTGACTTTAGTCACCAATGACCTGCGTTCACATTACGGGGAATCTCTTCCACACCCTCAGCAGAACCGTTAGCGCTGACTGGATATAAGATCACTGGAACGTTGTCGTTCTGGTCCAGAATAAACACGTTCACTGTCACGTTACTGCTCAGAGATGGACTTCCAGAGTCTGTGGCGAGCACGTGAAAGTAAAACTTTTTGATAGTTTCGAAATCAAAACTTTTAAGCGAGTAAATAACCCCTGTTTCCGAATTTATATTTAAGAATGACGTGATTTCGTTTTGTGTCCCTCTGTTTATTTGATACGATATCAATGCATTTTCGTTCACGTCTTTATCGATTGCTCTAACAGAGAATATAGATGCTCCAGGAGCATTATTTTCAAATATGTAAAGCTCAAGGTCTTTACTAGTAAACTCAGGTTGGTTGTCGTTCACATCTGCCACTTGAATGCTTAACGTTTTCACTGATGATAAAGGTGGAAGACCTAGGTCTGTTGCTGTTACTGTTATGTCATAATGGGGTACAAGTTCACGATCCAAACGTCCTTTTGTCACTAGCGAATACATATTATCTTGAAAAGAGGGTTTAAATTCAAAAGGGACATTTTCTGATAGACTACAAACAACTTTACCATTGGAGCCAGAGTCTTTATCCGAAACACTTATCAAAGCAATAACTGTGCCAGATTTAGAGTCCTCGGAAACAATATTAGATAATGATGTCAGCTCAATTTCAGGTTTATTATCGTTTATATCTTGTATCTTTATAATAACTCGACACTGGGCAGACAAAGGAGGTTGACCTTTATCTGAGGCCTCAACGTCAAGTTTATAAACGTCGGTGTCCTCAAAGTCTACTTCACCTTTAACCTTGATCTCGCCTGTTATGTGATCCAAATCAAATATGTCATACACTTTACGCTTTAAAGTTTTACCAAGGGAATACTCAATCTCGCTATTTGAGCCCAAATCGCTGTCTGTTGCTTTTATTTTAATAACAGTCGTTCCAACTGGTGAATTTTCCTGTAAACTGACTGAATATATGTCTTTACTGAACACAGGGCGATTGTCATTAATATCCAACACGGTAACGCTAATATTAAGTGCACCTGATTTTGGAGGGTTTCCTCCATCGATTGCTGTTAAAATAAGCAGATGTTCTGCCTTGCGTTCGCGATCGAGTGGCTTTTTCAACACTAAAAAGGGGATTTTTTCCTCATCACTATTTCTGATGTCAATTTCAAAGTTTTCGTCCTGACTTAATTTATACAGACGAACAGAATATGGTGCTGTATCTTGATCTCTTGCTGCGTGCAGCTGGAAACTCGTTCCTGTAGGAGTGTGTTCTGCTATCTCGAAATGTTGATTCTGTTCAGAAAAACTAGGGTGGTTGTCGTTTATATCAGTTATTTCTACAGCAACATAATGAATTTCTAAAGGATTTTCGACTGCTGTTTTTAGATTCACTAAGCACGCACCGTTTCCTTCACAGATCGCTTCTCTATCCACGCTTTTAAGAATATATAATTCGCCATTGTTCTGATTGACTTGGAAAAATGCGTCTTTAGAACCAGATACAATACGGAACCGTCTATCCGCCAAAGTACTCACGTCAATTCCCAGATCCTTAGCAATATTTCCCACAACAGATCCCTGTTTCATTTCCTCAGGAATGGTGTATCTTATCTGCGCGGAAACCTGCTGTCCATAGCGCAGAATAAAGGAAAAGCTCAAAGCGATCCACCAGTACTCCCATCCGCGCCTTTGTTCAGCCATCGTTAAGGATTCCTGTCTTATGCAGCTAAAATCCGTCACGGTAATCTTCAGCTAAAAAGGTGTACCTCCAGATGCGACATTCTTAAATTAAATCGATGAAATGCTGTAACATTTTCTATTTTTTTCGCTTATCGCTATGTATGGTAGCCTACTTGGCTGCTATCACAGCTTAACTGAACGGAACAACCATGCGCACCACATATACTGTAGATAGGCAGGACCAAATCTTTATTTCATAATGTGATGTTACACTGACACCACATGGTACAAACGAGAAGTAAATCACAACTATAAATAACATAGAAATGACTCTTAGCTTAAGAAAGTTCGTAACATAGTTACACAAAAATGTAGCCTATGTAGGCAAGATGAGAAAATGCGAGTGTAAATTATTCAGAGCTCCCAAAAAGCACATTTCAACGTGTGCAAAAGTAACATTAACACAACTGACACAACCGTAAAAAAGAGGGGGGAAAATCTCAGCGACAGTGAAGGAGAACGAGATTTTAGAACCACGGACAGCACCAAAAATACAAGTAGTATTAGTAATTAAACTGCCATACAAAATTGCAAATAATAAAATAAAATAAATACATATTTTAAAAAAATACATAATCAAAAAAAAATGAATACTTTGAATTGATTATACTCAAAAAAACTATTTCGTGCAAAAACACTTTGAAAGTAATAGAAAATACTTCAAGCAAAATAGAGTAAACGACTTCGTACAAATGAAAGGGCGCTTACCTCTCCAGAATCCCTCCTCCTGCGATCTGGTATGACTAGAGTATTCCTATTACTGCCTGGTGCTATAGTAGAGCCGATACTCATTCTGGGTCCAACTAACATGTAGCGTTTGTCTCCAGATCTGTACTGGATGCTGTGACACAGAGTCCCGTCATAATTTGTGTCCTGTAAATACTTGGACGAATAGTCTGTAGATTTGGAGCACTGCATTACAATCAACACGATGATGCTGATGACGAAAAGCACTGAAACCGAGCCCAAAGTGATGATCAAATAAAATGTCACGTTGTTTTCCTCCTCGTCTTTTACTGCGTTTTTAACATCAGAAGCTGCAAAAGCCTCTTTGGGCTCCACAACTTTGACAATCACAGTCGCTGTTGCTGAGAGTGAAACGTTCCCATTGTCTTTGACCAGTATGACCAGTTTATGCTGGGCCTCGTCTGTTTCTGTGAATGAGCGAAGGGTCCTTATCTGTCCTGTATAGCGGTCCAAAGCAAAGAGACTGTGCTCACTAACTTCCTGCAGTGAAAATAATAACCAGCCGTTGTATCCTATATCTGCGTCATAGGCTCTGACTTTAGTCACCAAATGACCTGCGTTCACATTACGGGGAATCTCTTCCACACCCTCAGCAGAACCGTTAGCGCTGACTGGATATAAGATCACTGGAACGTTGTCGTTCTGATCCAGAATAAACACGTTCACTGTCACGTTACTGCTCAGAGATGGACTTCCAGAGTCTGTGGCGAGTATGTGGAACTGAAACCTTTTTACAGTTTCAAAGTCGAAACTTTTCAGAGCACTAATAACTCCTGTTTCAGAATTTATATTAAGGAATGAACTCATATCGCCTTGTGTCTGATCGCCTCTTATAATCTGATACACAATAACAGCATTTTCATTTTTGTCTTTGTCAGTGGCGCTCACAGAGTATATGGACTGTCCGGGTGGATTATTCTCAAATAGATAAATTTCAAGAGGGCAGTGGGAAAACTGGGGTGTATTATCGTTCACATCAGACACTTCTATACTTAAAGATTTCGATGCTGAAAGAGCTGGGTTGCCTAAATCAGTAGCTGTTATTGTAATGTCATAATGGGACGCAAACTCCCGGTCTAAACTCTCTTTTGTTACCAGAGAGTACATATTCTTCTGAATATAAGGTTTTAACTCAAATGGTGAATTTTCTGACAAACTACAAATAACTTTACCATTAATTCCTGAGTCTTTGTCTGTAATGCTAATGAGAGAAATGACTGTTCCTGGTTTTGCATCCTCAGAAACAATGTTAGAAAGGGACGTAACTTCAATCTCAGGTTCATTATCATTTACATCTAATATTTTTATGATAACTCTGCAGTCGCTATCCATTGGAGGGCGTCCCTTATCAGAAGCTATTATGTTCAAATTATAAATTTCGTTCTCTTCAAAGTCTATTTTGTCTTTGACTCGTATTTCACCAGTCACTTTATCCAACTCAAAAATATCATGTACTTTACGCTGTACATTTCTACCGTAAATATATTCAACTTCTCCATTAACGCCCTCATCTGGGTCAGTTGCATTAACAAACGTAACCCTGAAACCGGGAGAGGCGTTCTCATTTAAAGTAATAGTGTATGTGTCTCGGTTGCATATTGGGCGGTTGTCGTTTACATCGAGGACTGTGACAGTAATATTTAACGTGCCTGATTTTGGAGGATTTCCACCATCAACTGCAGTCAAAGTTAAGACGTGTTTATCTTTATTCTCCCTATCTAAGGGTTTCTGTAGGAGCAGAAAGGGATTTTTATCACCGTATTCACTGTCCCTTATTTCTATGTCGAAATTATCATTTTGTCCGAGCCTATAAGACCGGATAGAGTTAACACCAACATCCAAATCCCGTGCAGTGGGAAGACCGAATCTACTGCCTTTAGCTCTGTTTTCTGCTATTTCAATGTGCAAGTCTTTTTCTGGGAAAGAAGGCGAGTGATCATTTACATCTGTTATCTCAACCTCAACATAGTGAACTTCGAGTGGATTTTCAACTGCAATCTTTAGATTCAGCACACACGCAGCATTGCCATCACAAATCTCCTCTCGGTCGATTTTCTTATGAACATACAGGATGCCATTGTTCTGATTTACCTGGAAAAAGCTGTCCTTGGATCCAGAAACGATACGAAATTTTCTGTGCTCTAATGAATTTACATCAAGACCAAGATCCTTAGCGATATTCCCCACATGTGTTCCTTCTTTCACCTCCTCCGGAACCGAATATCTGATCTGTGCTGAAACGCGCTGCTTACAATGCAGGATCAAACACAAAGCAATCCACCAGTTCCCCAATCTGCGCCTTTGTCTATCCTTAGCCATCGCGAGCGATTACAGGAAAAGCATTCCACACATGTATCGTCTGCGATTCACCAACAACATAAACGGTCTATTCAGCTACACCGTGCAAATGTCGTATTGCCAAGTAACCATATAATTTTCTTCGGCTCACACTGGCTCCTAAAATGAATGAAACAAAACAGCACCGCGCATGTCACCATCTAGGGCAGGGCTAAAACCTCCCCCAGTTCATAAAGCAATGCTGACATCGAGTGGTCTACTGTTTAATTCACACAACAAATCTCTTAAATGTTACGAATAATACCGATCACTTTAGCATGCAAGGTAAACCAAATTATAATATATATTTTTAGCAAAATTACACAAGTCAATTAAAGTGAAGTTCCCTTTATAAGATGTAAGGTTTTATACTGACAGAAAATTGGCGTAGGGCTTGCTTTGAAACATTTCACTCATAAAAACATTATGGAATAATTACTAAATTACACACGCACGCACACACACACACACACACACACACACACACACACACACACACACACACACACACATATATATATATAATTCATTTGCAAAGAAATTGTATTTCTGGAAAACAAGCCTGTTTTCAATAAGTAAGGTGAACAGCTCCCTGCGATTCGCGGTTACTTACAATACAAGACAACACTAAATGTGAATTGCACTGAAATTATTAAGGTGTAAAAAGCTAATATTTAGCAGGAACCTAAAATACTATGTATTAAAAAATAGGTTAATTTAACAAATTGCTAAATACATTTACACGCTGCGTAATTGCCGTGAGATTGCGTTGGCTAATCATAACTGTGTAGAACGGTAAAATTGCTGCAGAAGTCACATAGGTTGATCTATAATACAAAAAAAAAAGTAACAGCAAATAAAATTATAATTAATCTGTTATTCTTACCTCTCCAGAATCCCTCCTCCTGCGATCTGGTATGACTAGAGTATTCCTATTACTGCCTGGTGCTATAGTAGAGCCGATACTCATTCTGGGTCCAACTAACATGTAGCGTTTGTCTCCAGATCTGTACTGGATGCTGTGACACAGAGTCCCGTCATAATTTGTGTCCTGTAAATACTTGGACGAATAGTCTGTAGATTTGGAGCACTGCATTACAATCAACACGATGATGCTGATGACGAAAAGCACTGAAACCGAGCCCAAAGTGATGATCAAATAAAATGTCACGTTGTTTTCCTCCTCGTCTTTTACTGCGTTTTTAACATCAGACGCTGCAAAAGCCTCTTTGGGCTCCACAACTTTGACAATCACAGTCGCTGTTGCTGAGAGTGAAACGTTCCCATTGTCTTTGACCAGTATGACCAGTTTATGCTGGGCCTCGTCTGTTTCTGTGAATGAGCGAAGGGTCCTTATCTGTCCTGTATAGCGGTCCAAAGCAAAGAGACTGTGCTCACTAACTTCCTGCAGTGAAAATAATAACCAGCCGTTGTATCCTATATCTGCGTCATAGGCTCTGACTTTAGTCACCAAATGACCTGCGTTCACATTACGGGGAATCTCTTCCACACCCTCAGCAGAACCGTTAGCGCTGACTGGATATAAGATCACTGGAACGTTGTCGTTCTGGTCCAGAATAAACACGTTCACTGTCACGTTACTGCTCAGAGATGGACTTCCAGAGTCTGTGGCGAGCACGTGAAAGTTGGATGTTTTTAATGTCTCGAAATCAAAACTCTTTAGTGAATAAACAACACCTGTCTCAGAGTTTATATTCAAGAAAGAGGACATATCAGTCTGTGATCCATCACCTCTAATTATATGATATGATATCACGGCATTTTCAGCAGAGTCTTTATCAGACGCAGTGACTGAAATTATGGACGAACCTGCAGCATTGTTTTCCATCAGGTAAAGATCTAGAGGATTTATGTTAAATTCTGGAGCATTATCATTCACATCAGAAATCTGAACGCTTAGAGTGGTCGATGCAGTCAAAGACGGCTGTCCTAAATCAGAGGCTGTAATTGTAATGTCATACTGTGAATGAGTCTCTCTATCTAAGCGATCTTTTGTTACTAAAGAGTACATATTGTCCTTAAAAGAAGGCTTTAGCTCAAAGGGAACATTTTTATTCAGCTGACAAATGACTTTACCGTTTATCCCGGCGTCTTTATCGGTCACACTGATCAGAGAAATGACCGTTCCAGGTTTAGAATCCTCAGGAATGTTCTTAGAATGTGACGTAATTTCAATCTCAGGGCTGTTGTCGTTCACATCAATAATCTTAATAACAACTCTGCAGTTTGCAGACATTGGTGGATGCCCCTTATCTGAGGCCTGAATGTCAAGTTCATATATTTCTGTATCTTCAAAATCCACTGGCCCTTTTACACGTATTTCACCTGTGATCTGATCGAGCTCAAAAACGTTATGCTCTTTGCTGTTTAACGTTGCAAAGCTGTACTCAATTTCACCATTCGATCCCTCATCAATATCTGTTGCATTTACTCGAACAACCACAGCGCCAATAACAGAGTTTTCTTGCAGTGTTGCAGAATATGTTTCTCGACCGAACACAGGTCGATTATCATTTATATCCAAAACTGTTACATTAATGTTAAGAGTGCCAGATTTCGGAGGATTTCCTCCGTCTACTGCTGTTAAAAGCAATTTATATGTCGTTGTAATCTCCCTATCAACAGCCTTCTTCAGGACTAGAAAAGGTTTTTTATCCTCGTCATTCTCCCTCACTCGAATTTCAAAATGGTCATTATTACTTAATTTATATGACCGAACCGAATTAGTCCCAGAGTCGGAATCTCGAGCAGCCTGTAACTGATAAGTAGTACCAGGTTGTGTATTTTCGTAGATTTTTAGACTTTGCTCTTTTTCGGGAAATCTAGGAGAGTGGTCATTTATATCTATTATCTCTACTTCCACATAATGCATCTCCAAAGGATTTTCGATAACAGTTTTTAAATTTACCACACAAACACCACTGCTAACACACAGAGACTCTCTGTCGATTTTCTTATGAACATACAAAACGCCATTGTGCTGATTTATCTGAAAAAGCTCCTCCTTAGATCCAGAAACGATTCGAAACTGTCTGTCCACCAAGCTACTCACGTCAAGACCCAAATCCTTAGCAATATTTCCAACAACGGTTCCTTCTTTAACCTCTTCCGGAACAGAATATCTTATCTGAGCTGAAACCTGCTGTCCGACGATGAGAAGAGAAGAAATACACAGAGCAATCCAGCAGTTCTCCCATCTGCGCCTTTGTCCTCCCGCTTCCATCGCGGGCGATAAGCAAATAGTATCTCCAGAAGCAAAATGTATATATCCTCGGATATCAGAGACCGTAGTACGTTGTTTATGGCAAGAATATTATGAGTAAAAATAAAAAATATATATGAAATCAGTATATATTTGGAATCTCAGTACAGCGTATTGTCCATACCCATGCAGCCTTCAGTGTGTGTGCGAAAAATCAGCATTATTCACGTCATCATTTGAGGCAGGACTTACATGGATATACTGGATGAAAACTAAAGCAACACTGACTCCAAGTGGCTTAAAATCCTTTGATGAGCACAAGCACCTCTGTTAATTATAAAATAATAAGCCTTTAATAAATAATAAAGTTTGCATTTAGGAAGTTTTAGAATTGTTAAGTACTTTTGCAAGAATAACAATGTTTTAACATGTTTTCTTAACATCCACGACGAGTATTTTAAAGTTATTTTAATGTCGTGAAATATCAAACACTTTCTCAAGGAATGCCTCTTATTTCAGTACCAGCGAAATGAACAGCTCCCTTGTTGGAGCGGTTACTTACAAAATGATCAGACAAAGCTGTTCAAGTATTCAAAGGACTTCTTAGAAATCATAAGTCTGCACAAAAATAACACGCTTCACAAAGTACAATTAAAAGGTATAAAAACAATAAAACCAACACAGTGAAGTAATAAAAATTAATCGGTTATTTCTTACCTCTCCAGAGTCTCTCCTCCTGCGATCTGGTATAATTAGAGTATTCCTATTACTGCCTGGTGCTATAGTAGAGCCGATACTCATTCTGGGTCCAACTAACATGTAGCGTTTGTCTCCAGATCTGTACTGGATGCTGTGACACAGAGTCCCGTCATAATTTGTGTCCTGTAAATACTTGGACGAATAGTCTGTAGATTTGGAGCACTGCATTACAATCAACACGATGATGCTGATGACGAAAAGCACTGAAACCGAGCCCAAAGTGATGATCAAATAAAATGTCACGTTGTTTTCCTCCTCGTCTTTTACTGCGTTTTTAACATCAGAAGCTGCAAAAGCCTCTTTGGGCTCCACAACTTTGACAATCACAGTCGCTGTTGCTGAGAGTGAAACGTTCCCATTGTCTTTGACCAGTATGACCAGTTTATGCTGGGCCTCGTCTGTTTCTGTGAATGAGCGAAGGGTCCTTATCTGTCCTGTATAGCGGTCCAAAGCAAAGAGACTGTGCTCACTAACTTCCTGCAGTGAGAATAATAACCAGCCGTTGTATCCTATATCTGCGTCATAGGCTCTGACTTTAGTCACCAAATGACCTGCGTTCACATTACGGGGAATCTCTTCCACACCCTCAGCAGAACCGTTAGCGCTGACTGGATATAAGATCACTGGAACGTTGTCGTTCTGATCCAGAATAAACACGTTCACTGTCACGTTACTGCTCAGAGATGGACTTCCAGAGTCTGTGGCGAGTATGTGGAACTGAAACTTCTTTACTGTTTCAAAGTCAAAACTCTTTAGTGCGTGAATAACACCAGTTTCTGAATTTATATTCATAACAGTTGACATATCATTATGTGTTCCTCCACCTCTAATGATATGATAAGTTATGGCAGCATTTTCATTAATATCTTTGTCTGTGGCACTGACCGAAAATATAGAAGCGCCTGGAGGATTGTTTTCAGTTAAGTAAAGCTCTAGAGGATTTGAAGAAAATTCTGGGATGTTATCATTTACATCTGACACCTGTACAAGCATACTTTTATAGGTTGACAAGGACGGGTTTCCTAAATCTGTTGCTGTTATTTTTATATCATACTCGGGCACTAGTTCTCGATCTAATCGTTCTTTCGTTACAAGAGAATACATGTTTTCCTGAACTGACGGCTTTAACTCAAATGGTACATTGTCAGAAAGGCTACAGACAACTTTCCCATTAATTCCAGAATCTTTATCGCTTACACTGATGAGGGAAATCACTGTTCCGATTTTTGCATCCTCCATTACTACACTAGAAAGAGACGTTACTTGTATTTCTGGTTTATTATCATTCACATCTTCAACTTTAATAATAAGCTGGCAGTCGGTGTTAAGAGGAGGGATACCTTTGTCTGATGCCCTTATTATTAAACTGTATATTTCATTTTCTTCAAAGTCAATCAAACCTTTAACTCGTATTTCCCCCGACTTTCGGTCTAAGTGAAATATATCGAGTACTTTTGGTTTCATGTTTCTACCGTATGTATATTCTACTTCACCATTGATACCACTATCTGCATCACTTGCATTCATAATTGTAACTACAGTATCCATCACTGCATTTTCTCGCAGTGTTATAGTTGTAGTATCACTACTGCATATGGGGCGGTTATCATTTACATCCAAAACAAAGACGGTGATATTAAGAGTGCCCGATTTTGGTGGACCTCCACCATCTACTGCAGTTAACAACAATCTGTGTATTTCAGTGGTTTCCCTGTCTAATGGTTTCTGTAATACTAAGAAAGGAGTTTTATCCCCATATACACTATCTTTAATTTCTAAATCAAAGTGTCCATTTTTACTCAGCTGGTAAAATCGCACTGAATTAACTCCCACATCCAGATCTCGAGCAGTTTGAAGTTCAAATCGGGTTCCAGTTACTGTGTTTTCCCAGACCTCAAGATAGAAGTCTTTATCATGGAAAGATGGGGAGTGATCATTCACATCTGTTAATTCAACCTCCACATAATGGACTTCGAGAGGCTTTTCGACAACTATTTTCAAATTAATTAAGCAGGCGCTATTTCCATCACACACCTGCTCTCTGTCCATCTGCTTATTCACATATAATATGCCATTGTTCTGATTTACCTGAAACAGAGCGTCATTTGATCCAGAAACGATGCGAAATCGTCTGTCCACCAGCGTACTGACATCAAGACCCAAATCCTTAGCACAATTTCCAACAACAGATCCCTCTTTTACTTCTTCTGGTACAGTGTATCTTATTTGCGCAGAAGCTTGCTGTCCGAAGCACACGAGCGAACAGAAACACAGAAAAATCCAGCAGCATCCGCGCCTTTGTCCTCCGACTTCCATTGCGAGCGTTTTCATGCACCGTTATTCAAATGTCCAATACATTCTGCGTGATTGTAAGCCACAATATAATCGTAGACATATCACGAAAAACAAAACTTAAATGCAAAACCGGTTTAGACGACGTATTACCGTTTGACTGAACATCAGCTCGCGTATATCATCTCACGAATGTGAGGCGCAATACATCCCGTTCCACGTCATTATCAAGGGCAAGACCTATCTGCTTCACATTATTAGAGCAACAGTGACATCGAGTGGTCCACAAATTATAAAAAACTCTTCATTAAATCCATCTACTACGTAAAAAGCTTAAAATAATTGTGTGCAGTGGTATAACTTGCATGCTGCTTCATGTAATAATGTGCCTACGTATTACTCAAAACAAGTTAAGTAGTCGCGTATGTGAGCACAATAAAGACACTTTTAAATGTACAATCCTAAGCATCCTGACACATTTCAGCACTGACATTATGGACAGCTCCCTCTACAATATCACTACTTTGAATAACGGCGAATATTTATAAATGAGCACGCAACATACCTTTTTTTTTTTGCTGAGCAAAACAATCATGGGAATTATTAAACGGTTTATGAATTGCATTAGGGTGCTTAGTTTTGTGATAAACATATTTTGCGGACTGTTAAAGAGTTAAGTAACTGTACACACAAAAGTAAATAAAAATAGGTACATCAAAAATAGTTTAAATTTTAATCAGCCATCCTTACCTCTCCAGAGTCTCTCCTCCTGCGATCTGGTATGACTAGAGTATTCCTATTACTGCCTGGTGCTATAGTAGAGCCGATACTCATTCTGGGTCCAACTAACATGTAGCGTTTGTCTCCAGATCTGTACTGGATGCTGTGACACAGAGTCCCGTCATAATTGTGTCCTGTAAATACTTGGACGAATAGTCTGTAGATTTGGAGCACTGCATTACAATCAACACGATGATGCTGATGACGAAAAGCACTGAAACCGAGCCCAAAGTGATGATCAAATAAAATGTCACGTTGTTTTCCTCCTCGTCTTTTACTGCGTTTTTAACATCAGAAGCTGCAAAAGCCTCTTTGGGCTCCACAACTTTGACAATCACAGTCGCTGTTGCTGAGAGTGAAACGTTCCCATTGTCTTTGACCAGTATGACCAGTTTATGCTGGGCCTCGTCTGTTTCTGTGAATGAGCGAAGGGTCCTTATCTGTCCTGTATAGCGGTCTAAAGCAAAGAGACTGTGCTCACTAACTTCCTGCAGTGAAAATAATAACCAGCCGTTGTATCCTATATCTGCGTCATAGGCTCTGACTTTAGTCACCAAATGACCTGCGTTCACATTACGGGGAATCTCTTCCACACCCTCAGCAGAACCGTTAGCGCTGACTGGATATAAGATCACTGGAACGTTGTCGTTCTGGTCCAGAATAAACACGTTCACTGTCACGTTACTGCTCAGAGGTGGACTTCCAGAGTCTGTGGCGAGTATGTGGAACTGAAACTTTTTTAGTGTTTCAAAGTCGAAACTTTTCAGAGCACTAATAACTCCTGTTTCAGAATTTATATTAAGGAATGAACTCATATCGCCTTGTGTCTGATCGCCTCTTATAATCTGATACACAATAACAGCGTTTTCATTTTTGTCTTTGTCAGTGGCGCTCACAGAGAATATGGACTGCCCGGGTGGATTATTCTCAAATAGATAAATCTCAAGAGGGCTGTGGGAAAACTGGGGTGTATTATCGTTCACATCAGACACTTCTATACTTAAAGATTTTGATGCTGAGAGAGCTGGGTTGCCTAAATCAGTAGCTGTTATTGTAATGTCATAATGGGACGCAAACTCCCGGTCTAAATTATCTTTAGTTACAAGAGAGTACATATTCTGCTGAACATATGGTTTTAACTCAAATGGTGAATTTTCTGACAAACTACAAATAACTTTACCATTAATTCCTGAATCTTTGTCTGTAATGCTAATGAGAGAAATGACTGTTCCTGGTTTTGCATCCTCAGAAACGATATTAGAAAGGGACGTAACTTCAATCTCAGGTTCATTATCATTTACATCTATAATTTTAATGATAACTCTGCAGTCAGTATTTAGTGGGGGGCGTCCTTTATCAGAAGCTATGATGTTCATACTATAAATTTCGTTCTCTTCATAATCTATGTTGCCTTTGACTCGTATTTCACCAGTCACTTTATCTAACTCAAACATATCATGTACTTTACGCTGTACATTTCTACCGTAAATATATTCAACTTCTCCATTAACGCCCTCATCTGGGTCAGTTGCATTAACAAACGTAACCCTGAAACCGGCAGAGGCGTTCTCATTTAAAGTAATAGTGTATGTGTCTCGGTTGCATGTTGGGCGGTTGTCGTTTACATCGAGGACTGTGACAGTTATATTTAACGTGCCTGATTTTGGAGGATTTCCACCATCAACTGCAGTCAAAGTTAAGACGTGTTTATCTTTATTCTCCCTGTCTAATGGTTTCTGTAAGAGCAGAAATGGACTTTTATCTCCATATTCACCGTCTCTTATTTCTATGTCAAAATGTTCATTTTGTCCGAGCCTATAAGACCGGATAGAGTTAACACCAACATCCAAATCCCGTGCGGTGGGAAGACCAAAGCGTGTGCCTTTTAAAGTGTTTTCCGCTATTTCAATGTGCAAGTCTTTTTCTGGGAAAGAAGGCGAGTGATCATTTACATCTGTTATCTCAACCTCAACATAATGAACTTCGAGTGGATTTTCAACTGCAATCTTTAGATTCAGCACACACGCAGCATTGCCATCACAAATCTCCTCTCGGTCGATTTTCTTATGAACATACAGGATGCCATTGTTCTGATTTACCTGGAAAAAGCTTTCCTTGGATCCAGAAACGATGCGAAATCGCCTGTGCTCTAATGAACTTACATCAAGACCGAGATCCTTGGCGATATTTCCCACATGTGTTCCTTCTTTCACCTCCTCCGGAACCGAATATCTGATCTGTGCTGAAACGCGCTGCTTACAATGCAGGATCAAACACAAAGCAATCCACCAGTTCCCCAATCTGCGCCTTTGTCTATCCTTAGCCATCGCGAGCGATTAAAGGTAGAGTATTCCAGAACCAGACATGTATCGTCCGTGTTTTACGCACAACAAGATAAACGGTGTAGAATCAGCATTCAGCTAAACCGTGCAAAGGATGTGCTATGTCGTGAAGCCACCGTAATCATCATTTCCTCGGCTCACATTGGCCCTAAAATGTAGAGAATAAAACAGCACTGCGCATGTCACCATGTAGGGCAGGGCAAAATCCTCCAATATAGAGTAATGCTGACACCGAGCGGTCTATTGTTTAGTTCACAAAAAATCTTAATGTTTTAAATAATACTGAAGGTTTAGGAGCTCTGCGGATGCAGAGTATAATGTCACATACGCTAATGAACAAAATTATTAAAATTTTTAAGTGAATATTTCATTATATAATTGAATGTCTTTATGCAGAGAGAGAGCGAGAGAGATATAGAGATGGCATATGATTTGCAAACCTTTCCCTTAGAAATAAATACGATGAAAATAACAAACACAAACATTATTTATGTAGTTAAAATAGTTAATAGTTAAAAAAAAATGCCAAAAATTACACTGTTGACATCTAATTTCAGCGCCAATGCAGTGAACTTAAGTGTTATATATATATATATATATATATATATATATATATATATATATATATATATATATATATATATATATATATATATATATATATATATATACACACACACACACACACACACATCATACATGCATCTCATTATTATTATTTTTACAAAATACTTTTTGACGACTAAAGGGAAAGTTTTGACATCCAAAACAAGTTGTTTAACCATATTTAAGTGTCACAGAAAATATTTTTTTAACAAGCCTGTTCTCAAGAAACTACCTCGAGTTTCAGCACCAAGGAAGTGAACAGCTCCCTGCGATCCCTACTTATAATGCAAACAACACATTGAGAAGGTTGTTGCACTATGGGAAAATGACTGTGATATTTAACAGAAAACACAATTACAACTTCTAAAAAAAAAACTACAACAACATGGTAACTCCATCTTGAACTGTATGTAATTTCAGCACCAGAAGAGCAAATGATCAGCGGTTACTTAAAAACAACCAGGCAAAGCTCGAAAATAAGTTCACGATATAAAATCATTGGCAATGAAGAAGACAACAGTTCAGCAAAATCACACCCAATGATTTTGAAGCTTATAATAACAAAATAAAAAAACATATATCCTTACCTCTCCAGAATCCCTCCTCCTGCGATCTGGTATGACTAGAGTATTCCTATTACTGCCTGGTGCTATAGTAGAGCCGATACTCATTCTGGGTCCAACTAACATGTAGCGTTTGTCTCCAGATCTGTACTGGATGCTGTGACACAGAGTCCCGTCATAATTTGTGTCCTGTAAATACTTGGACGAATAGTCTGTAGATTTGGAGCACTGCATCACAATCAACACGATGATGCTGATGATGAAAAGCACTGAAACCGAGCCCAAAGTGATGATCAAATAAAATGTCACGTTGTTTTCCTCCTCGTCTTTTACTGCGTTTTTAACATCAGAAGCTGCAAAAGCCTCTTTGGGCTCCACAACTTTGACAATCACAGTCGCTGTTGCTGAGAGTGAAACGTTCCCATTGTCTTTGACCAGTATGACCAGTTTATGCTGGGCCTCGTCTGTTTCTGTGAATGAGCGAAGGGTCCTTATCTGTCCTGTATAGCGGTCCAAAGCAAAGAGACTGTGCTCACTAACTTCCTGCAGTGAAAATAATAACCAGCCGTTGTATCCTATATCTGCGTCATAGGCTCTGACTTTAGTCACCAAATGACCTGCGTTCACATTACGGGGAATCTCTTCCACACCCTCAGCAGAACCGTTAGCGCTGATTGGATATAAGATCACTGGAACGTTGTCGTTCTGGTCCAGAATAAACACGTTCACGGTCACGTTACTGCTCAGAGATGGACTTCCAGAGTCTGTGGCGAGCACGTGAAAGTGGGATGTTTTTAATGTCTCGAAATCAAAGCTCTTTAGTGAATAAACAACACCTGTCTCAGAATTTATATTCAAGAAAGAGGACATATCAGTCTGTGATCCATCACCTCTGATTATATGATACGATATCACGGCATTTTCAGCAGAGTCTTTATCAAATGCAGTGACTGAAATTATGGACGAACCTGCAGCATTGTTTTCCATCAGGTAAAGATCTAGAGGATTTATGTTAAATTCTGGAGCATTATCATTCACATCAGAAATCTGAACGCTTAGAGTGGTCGATGCAGTCAAAGACGGCTGTCCTAAATCAGAGGCTGTTATTGTAATGTCATACTGTGAATGAGTCTCTCTATCTAACCGATCTTTTGTTACTAAAGAGTACATATTGTCCTTAAAAGAAGGCTTTAGCTCAAAGGGAACATTTTTATTCAGCTGACAAATGACTTTACCGTTTATCCCGGCGTCTTTATCGGTCACACTGATCAGAGAAATGACCGTTCCAGGTTTAGAATCCTCAGGAATGTTCTTAGAAAGTGACGTAATCTCAATCTCAGGGCTGTTGTCATTCACATCAATAATCTTAATAACAACTCTGCTGTTTGCAGACATTGATGGATGCCCCTTGTCTGACGCCTGAATATCGAGTTTATAAACTTCTAAGTCTTCAAAATCCACTGCCCCTTTTACACGTATTTCACCTGTGATCGGATCGAGCTCAAAAACGTTATGCTCTTTGCTGTGTAAAGTTGTGAAACTGTATTCAATATTACTATTCGTTCCCTCATCCATATCAGTTGCATTTACTTGCAAAACAACAGTACCAATAACAGAGTTCTCTTGCAATGTTGCAGAATATGTTTCTCGACTAAACACGGGGCGGTTGTCATTTATATCAAGAATTGTAATAGTAATGTTAAGAGTTCCCGATTTCGGAGGATTTCCTCCGTCTACTGCTGTTAAAAGCAGTTTGTATGCTGTTGTAATCTCCCTATCAACAGCCTTCTTCAGGACTAGAAATGGCTTTTTATCCTCATCACTCTCTCTCACTCGAATTTCAAAATTATCATTAGGACTTATTTTATATGATCGGACAGAGTTAGTCCCATAATCAGGATCTCTGGCAGCTTGTAACTGATAATCAGCACCAGGTAGTGTATTTTCCGAAATTCTTAAATGCTGCTCTTTATCGGGAAATCTAGGAGAGTGGTCATTTATATCTAATATTTCTACTTCTACATAATGAATCTCGAGAGGATTTTCAATAACAGTTTTTAAATTTACCACACAAACACCACTGCCAACACACAGAGACTCTCTGTCGATTTTCTTATGAACGTACAAAACCCCATTGTGCTGATTTATCTGAAAAAGCTCCTCTTTAGATCCAGAAACGACTCGAAATTGTCTGTCCACCAAGCTACTTACTTCAAGACCCAAATCCTTAGCAATATTTCCAACAACGGTTCCTTCTTTTACTTCTTCTGGAATTGTATATCGTATCTGAGCAAAAACGTTTTGTCCGACGCCAAGAAGAGAAGAAATACACAGAGCAATCCAGCAGTACTCCCATCTGCGCCTTTGTCCTCCCGCTTCCATCACGAGCAATCGGGTATTCCAAGAGCAAATATATTAATGATTAATACAAATATAAGTTGGATGCTAGGCTAATGGTAAGTACATCATGAAAAAATTCTGAAACATGGAATAATTCGTTTTACGCCCTGCAGACAGTATTAGCGAATTGTACATGCATCGCGAGCCGTCAGCGTGTGTCTGTGCGTGTGTATGTGTGGAAAAAAAGTGCAGCCTTATTTGCGTCATCGCTAGGGGCAGGACTCAATCAACTGGACAACTAAAGCAACATCGACCCCAAGTGGTTTAATACACATTTCAAACATTTCAATAACCATCACCATCACTCTTTAAAAAAGAGCATTCATAAAATGTACAGCAGCTATGTACATTTCTAATAAGTATAGATTTAATTCCATAAAGCAGATATACAGCCTTTCAATAATTTACAGACTTTCAGTAAGTTTTCGACTACTAACAAGTGCAATTTGAAATTAAGTGTTATTGTAAAGTTTTTTTTAATTAATTTTAGTGTCACTGAAATTGTATATTACCATCAACAATATTCTTAGGGGAATGCAACTCATTTCAGCACCAAAGAAGGGAAAACAGCTTCCTGAAATCAGTTTGTTCAACCATCAGGCAAAACTGTCAAGCAAAGTCTTTGCACTATTAAAATCTAACCGTGTAATACTTAATTAAGCAAAATCACACACAACAAAGAAAAAAAAATCAAATAAACACGGTGATTGTAGTTAAAATTAATCATTTATTTCTTACCTCTCCAGAGTTTCTCCTCCTGCGATCTGGTATGACTAGAGTATTCCTATTACTGCCTGGTGCTATAGTAGAGCCGATACTCATTCTGGGTCCAACTAACATGTAGCGTTTGTCTCCAGATCTGTACTGGATGCTGTGACAAAGAGTCCCGTCATAATTTGTGTCCTGTAAATACTTGGACGAATAGTCTGTAGATTTGGAGCACTGCATTACAATCAACACGATGATGCTGATGACGAAAAGCACTGAAACCGAGCCCAAAGTGATGATCAAATAAAATGTCACGTTGTTTTCCTCCTCGTCTTTTACTGCGTTTTTAACATCAGAAGCTGCAAAAGCCTCTTTGGGCTCCACAACTTTGACAATCACAGTCGCTGTTGCTGAGAGTGAAACGTTCCCATTGTCTTTGACCAGTATGACCAGTTTATGCTGGGCCTCGTCTGTTTCTGTGAATGAGCGAAGGGTCCTTATCTGTCCTGTATAGCGGTCCAAAGCAAAGAGACTGTGCTCACTAACTTCCTGCAGTGAAAATAATAACCAGCCGTTGTATCCTATATCTGCGTCATAGGCTCTGACTTTAGTCACCAAATGACCTGCGTTCACATTACGGGGAATCTCTTCCACACCCTCAGCAGAACCGTTAGCGCTGACTGGATATAAGATGACTGGAACGTTGTCGTTCTGGTCCAGAATAAACACGTTCACTGTCACGTTACTGCTCAGAGATGGACTTCCAGAGTCTGTGGCGAGCACGTGGAACTGAAACTTTTTAACTACTTCAAAATCAAAACGGTTTAAGGCGTAAATAACCCCTGTCTCGGAGTTAATGTTTAAGTAAGATGCCATATCATTTTGCGCAGTGTCACCTTTAATAATATTATATATAATCATCGCGTTTTTATCTAAATCTTTATCGGATGCGGTCACAGATAGTATGGCGGCCCCAGGCGTGTTATTTTCCGTTAAATATAACTCCATCGGGTCATGAGAAAATTCAGGACGGTTATCATTAACATCTGACACCTGCACGCTTAGAGATTTAAAGGAGGATAAGGGAGGTTGTCCTAAATCAGTGACTGATATCGTTATATCATAATGGGACATGAGTTCTCGATCTAGTTTTCCCTTCGTCACAAGGGAGTAAATATTTTCTTGAAATGATGGTTTCAGCTCAAAAGGTAAATTATCAGAGACACTTGGTACTGTCTTTCCATTTATACCTGAGTCTTTGTCGCTGATGCTAATTAATGAAATGACAGTACCAGGTTTAGAATCTTCAGAAACTATACTGGAAAGCGACGTGAGGTCTATTTCAGGTGCGTTATCGTTTATATCTATAATTTTAATGATAACAACGGATTCTGCTGCTAATGGTGGCTGGCCTTTATCAGATGCCTGCACGTCTAACTTGTACACATCTGTTTCCTCAAAGTCCAGTTCACCTTTAATTTGAATCTCTCCTGTTACACTATCCAATATAAAAAGATTTTGCACTGTACGTTTTAGGTTCCTTCCAAATGTATACTCCACAACTCCATTTGAGCCCTCGTCCAAGTCGGTTGCATTAAGTTTTAGCAATACTGTTCCGATTGCAGCGTTTTCCTTTACTGTTACAGAATATGAGTCTTGACTGAATACAGGTCGGTTGTCATTTACATCAAGCACAGTAACTATTACATTAAGATTTCCTGACCGTGGAGGATTTCCACCATCGACTGCAGTAAGTATTAATCTGTGCTCTGCGGCTTTTTCACGATCAAGTGCTTTCTTTAAAACCAAAAGTGGTATTTTTTCGCCATGTCTGTCATTTGTCTCCACTTCAAAATGCTCATTCTGACTCAGTTTATACGACCTGACGTTATTCACGGCCGTATCAGCATCCCGTGCTGCCTGTATTTGGAAACGTGTCCCTGTGGGTGTGTGCTCTGCAATCTCAAAATGCTGCTCCTCTTCAGTAAATGTGGGTGAATTATCATTAACATCGGTTATCTCCACCACGACATAATGAATTTCTAAGGGATCTTCAACCACCATTTTCAGATTGATCAAGCATGCGCCATTTCCCTCACACAGCTCCTCTCTGTCAATGTTCTTATGGACATATAACACGCCATTGTTTTGATTTACCTGAAAAAGAGCGTCCTTTGATCCAGACACGATGCGGAACCTCCGGTTAACTAAAGCGCTGACATCAAGGGCAAGATCCTTAGCAATATGCCCTACAACAGATCCTTCTTTCAATTCTTCCGGAACAGAATATCTTATCTGGGCTGAAACATGCTGTCCGAAGCACAAAGAAAAGCACAGAGAAATCCACAAGCACTCCCATCCGCGCCTTTGTCCTCCGGGTTCCATTGCAATTGTTTCCAGCACCGTTACTCAAATAATCAATTTATTCTAGGTGATTATATGCCACAATGTAGTGTTAGATGCATCGTGGAAAAAATATTAACCGTAAATACTGTTAGCACAGCATATTGCCGTTATGCTGCCCATAAGCTCGCGAATGTTTCCTCATGAATGTGAGAGAAAAATACAGCCCTTTCACGTCACCATCAGGGCAGTACTAAATCTGTTCCACAATACTAGGGCAGCAGTGACATCGCGTGGTCCACAGAAAGACAAGTCCACATATATGCCATTATGATTTTTGTGCAAAACAACAATAACACGCATCTAAGTAGCACAAAACCTATACGCCAGACGCGCTTTATTAAAATATGCAACGAACAAAGCTGCTTGGGAAGGTGTGTGTGAGCATAATAGATGCGCGGTTAATGCATAATGCAAATGCATCCAGTGCAATGCGTAAAAAGTAGTGTATGCAAATTCCCGGTTCATTTAAAAAGCAACCGCGACTAATTTCAGCACCACCGCAAGTGGATAGCTCCACCAGGCCAGTAGGCTATTTCTAATAGCAATAAATGTATAGATCTTAACAAGTATCCACTCACTGTATCCATAAAACAATCGTCAGCATTTTGTACAGTTTAATCTCACCAGTTGTACAAAACATACTTCTAATTAAATGTAGTAAAAACAATTTATTTAAACCAACATAGTAAAGTCAAAATGAGATTAAAATTAATCAGCCAGTCTTACCTCTCCAGAATCTCTTCTCCTGCGATCTGGTATGACTAGAGTATTCCTATTACTGCCTGGTGCTATAGTAGAGCCGATACTCATTCTGGGTCCAACTAACATGTAGCGTTTGTCTCCAGATCTGTACTGGATGCTGTGACACAGAGTCCCGTCATAATTTGTGTCCTGTAAATACTTGGACGAATAGTCTGTAGATTTGGAGCACTGCATTACAATCAACACGATGATGCTGATGACGAAAAGCACTGAAACCGAGCCCAAAGTGATGATCAAATAAAATGTCACGTTGTTTTCCTCCTCGTCTTTTACTGCGTTTTTAACATCAGAAGCTGCAAAAGCCTCTTTGGGCTCCACAACTTTGACAATCACAGTCGCTGTTGCTGAGAGTGAAACGTTCCCATTGTCTTTGACCAGTATGACCAGTTTATGCTGGGCCTCGTCTGTTTCCGTGAATGAGCGAAGGGTCCTTATCTGTCCTGTATAGCGGTCCAAAGCAAAGAGACTGTGCTCACTAACTTCCTGCAGTGAAAATAATAACCAGCCGTTGTATCCTATATCTGCGTCATAGGCTCTGACTTTAGTCACCAAATGACCTGCGTTCACATTACGGGGAATCTCTTCCACACCCTCAGCAGAACCGTTAGCGCAGACTGGATATAAGATCACTGGAACGTTGTCGTTCTGGTCCAGAATAAACACGTTCACTGTCACGTTACTGCTCAGAGATGGACTTCCAGAGTCTGTGGCGAGCACGTGAAAGTTGGATGTTTTTAATGTCTCGAAATCAAAACTCTTTAGTGAATAAACAACACCTGTCTCAGAATTTATATTCAAGAAAGAGGACATATCAGTCTGTGATCCATCACCTCTAATTATATGATATGATATCACGGCATTTTCAGCAGAGTCTTTATCAAATGCAGTGACTGAAATTATGGACGAACCTGCAGCATTGTTTTCCATCAGGTAAAGATCTAGAGGATTTGTTATAAAATCTGGAGCATTATCATTCACATCAGAAATCTGAACGCTTAGAGTGGTCGATGCAGTTAAAGACGGCTGTCCTAAATCAGAGGCTGTTATTGTAATGTCATACTGTGAATGAGTCTCTCTATCTAAGCGATCTTTTGTTACTAAAGAGTACATATTGTCCTTAAAAGAAGGCTTTAGCTCAAAGGGAACATTTTTATTCAGCTGACAAATGACTTTACCGTTTATCCCGGCGTCTTTATCGGTAACACTGATCAGAGAAATCACCGTTCCTGGTTTAGAATCCTCAGGAATGTTCTTAGAAAGTGACGTAATCTCAATCTCAGGTCTGTTGTCATTCACATCAATAATCTTAATAACAACTCTAGATTTTGCAGACATTGGTGGATGCCCTTTATCAGAGGCCTGAATATCGAATTTATAAACTTCTGTATTTTCAAAATCTATTTCTTCCTTTACACGTATTTCGCCTGTGATCTGATCGAGTTCAAAAGCATTATGTATTTCGCTGTTTAACGTTGCAAAACTGTACTCAATATCACCATTCGAGCCCTCATCAATATCAGTTGCATTCACTCGAGTAACTACAGTGCCAGTTATACAATTCTCCTGTAACGCCAAAGAATATGTTTCTTGACTAAACACAGGGCGATTATCATTTATATCTAGAACAGTAATTGTAACGTTAAGAGTTCCAGATCTGGATGGATTTCCTCCATCAGCAGCTGTTAAAATCAGTTTGTATTTTGTGGTAATCTCCCTATCAACAGCCTTCTTTAGGGCTAAAAATGGTATTTTCTCTTCATCACTCTCTCTCATTCGAATTTCAAAATGATCATTAGGACTTAATTTATATGACCGGACCGAGTTAATTCCAGAATCAGGGTCTCTGGCAGCCTGTAACTGATAATCAGCACCAGGTTGCGTATTTTCATAAATTTTCAGACGCTGCTCTTTTTCGGAAAAACTGGGAGAGTGGTCATTAATATCTAATATTTCTACTTCCACATAATGTATTTCCAGAGGATTTTCGATAACAGTTTTTAAATTTACCACACAAACACCACTGGCAACACACAGAGACTCTCTGTCGATTTTCTTATTAACATACAAAACGCCATTGTGCTGATTTATCTGAAAAAGCTCCTCCTTAGATCCAGAAACGATTCGAAACTGTCTGTCCACCAAGCTACTTACTTCAAGACCCAAATCCTTAGCAATATTTCCAACAACGGTTCCTTCCTTTACTTCTTCCGGAACAGAATATCGTATCTGAGCTGAAACCTGCTGTCCGATGATAAGAAGAAAAGAAATACACAGAGCAATCCAGCAGTTCTCCCATCTGCGCCTTTGTCCTCCCGCTTCCATCGCGACTAGGTAGAAAACGGGATCAAATGTTTATATCCTCGATCATTCGATGTTGTATAGGATGTTTATGGTAAGTATATCGAGAACAACTAACAGCATTTGAATAAAATAATTTTATGTCCCAGCAGTACAGCGTTTGTGCATCCCGAGCCTGTGTGCGTAAAAAAGAAAAAAAAAAAAAAACAGCACACCCCTAATGGCGTCACGATCAAGGGCAGGGTTTAATATCTTGAACAAATACTGCAACACCGACATCGAGTGGTATTAAAAAGAAAAATCATTATAAAAAAACATCATTTAATACAGACAGAAATACATTATAAGCATACATATGCAAGCATATGCAAGCATGCATACACGCACCTTATTTATATAAATTCCTGTGATTTTAAGAGTATTTTAGAAGTTTCGCTTAATGAACACACACACACACACACTCAAATTATTCATTCATTCATTCATTCATTTTCTTGTCGGCTTTGTCCCTTGCAGGGTCGCCACAGCGGAATGAACCGCCAACTTATCCAGCACGATTTTACGCAGCGGATGCCCTTCCAGCCGCAACCCATCTCTGGGAACTTCCACACACACATTCACACTCATACACTATGGACAATTTAGCTTACCCAATTCACCTGTACTGCATGTCTTTGGACTGTGGGGGAAACCGGAGCACCCGGAGGAAACCCACGCGAACGCAGGGAGAACATACAAACTCCACACAGAAACGCCAACTGACCCAGCCCAGCCGAGGTTCGAACCTGCGACCCAGCGACGTTCTTGCTGTGAGGCAACAGCACTACCTACTGCGCCACTGCGTTGCCACACTCAAATTACTAAATTAAAAAACTAAATTAACTATCTAATTTCAGCACCAAATAAGGGGACAGCTCCCCGCGATTCGCCGTCACTCATAATATATTTCAGCTTAAAGGTGTCAACAAAGTAAGGGACATGTTTTGCTCTATGATATCATAAATGTGTAAAAGCATACCACTTTTTGCTAAATTACTTGTAAAAAGTATTGCAACACGGCTATTAAAATTAATCAGCCAGTCTTACCTCTCCAGATTCTCTCCTCCTGCGATCTGGTATGACTAGAGTATTCCTATTACTGCCTGGTGCTATAGTAGAGCCGATACTCATTCTGGGTCCAACTAACATGTAGCGTTTGTCTCCAGATCTGTACTGGATGCTGTGACACAGAGTCCCGTCATAATTTGTGTCCTGTAAATACTTGGACGAATAGTCTGTAGATTTGGAGCACTGCATTACAATCAACACGATGATGCTGATGATGAAAAGCACTGAAACCGAGCCCAAAGTGATGATCAAATAAAATGTCACGTTGTTTTCCTCCTCGTCTTTTACTGCGTTTTTAACATCAGAAGCTGCAAAAGCCTCTTTGGGCTCCACAACTTTGACAAACACAGTCGCTGTTGCTGAGAGTGAAACGTTCCCATTGTCTTTGACCAGTATGACCAGTTTATGCTGGGCCTCGTCTGTTTCTGTGAATGAGCGAAGGGTCCTTATCTGTCCTGTATAGCGGTCCAAAGCAAAGAGACTGTGCTCACTAACTTCCTGCAGTGAAAATAATAACCAGCCGTTGTATCCTATATCTGCGTCATAGGCTCTGACTTTAGTCACCAAATGACCTGCGTTCACATTACGGGGAATCTCTTCCACACCCTCAGCAGAACCGTTAGCGCTGACTGGATATAAGATGACTGGAACGTTGTCGTTCTGGTCCAGAATAAACACGTTCACTGTCACGTTACTGCTCAGAGATGGACTTCCAGAGTCTGTGGCGAGTATGTGGAACTGAAACTTTTTTACAGTTTCAAAGTCAAAACTTTTAAGTGCATAAACTGCACCTGTCTCAGAATTTATATTTAGGAAAGATGTCATATCACTTTGTGTCCCATTCCCTTTAATAACCTGGTATGAAATTATAGCATTTTCATTTAGATCTTTATCAAAAGCACTAAGCGTGAGAATGGGCGCTCCTGCAGCATTGTTTTCAATCATATATAATTCGACTGGATTCAGTCTAAATTCAGGAGGGTTATCATTGACATCTGACACCTGCACGCTCAGAGTCTTATAAGAGGACAGCGGAGGCTGACCCAAGTCGGTAGCGGTTATTGTAATTTCAAAATGTGATAAAGTTTCTCGATCCAGTTTCCCTTTAGTCACTAAAGAGAACATGTTTTCCTGAACTGATGGTTTTAATTCAAATGGAACATGTTCTGAGAGAGAACACACAACTCTTCCGTTAATACCAGTGTCTCTATCAGTAACACTAATGAGTGAGATTAGAGTACCAGGCTTGGAATCCTCAGACACAACATTAGATAGTGACGTCACTTCAATTGCAGGCTTATTATCATTTAAGTCAAGAATTTTTATGATTACTCTACAATCTGTGTTTAAAGGCGGCTGCCCACTGTCAACTGCCTGTATATCCAGTTTATAAACATTGTTCTTTTCAAAGTCAACCTCTCCTGTTACTCGTATTTCCCCAGTTAATTGATCCAGGCTAAAGATTTGAAATATGTTGTCGTTGTTGTCACCCCAAAGGAGTAAGACACTTCACCATTCGAACCGTAATCAGAGTCGCTTGCCATAACTTTCATTACTAAGGTTCCAATTTGCACGTTTTCGTGCAGAGTTGAAGAATAGACATCGTGACTAAACATAGGGCGGTTATCATTGACGTCAAGTACAATTACTGTTATGTTCAGTGTTCCTGATCTTTGCGGATTGCCACCATCTATTGCTGTTAAAATTAAATAATGTTCTGCTTTATTCTCCCGATCAAGAGGCTTTTGTAAAACCAGAAAAGGCAGTTTGTCCTCTGCCCGGTCTCTTATTTCTAACTCAAAATGCTCATTTTGACTTAATTTATACACGCGCACAGAATTCACTCCACTATCGGGGTCACGCGCAGCTTGCAGCTGAAAACGCGTTCCTATAAGTGTGTTTTCAGATATTTCTAAACGCTTTTCTTTGTCTGTGAATGTTGGCGAGTGATCATTAACATCAGTTATTTCAACTGCAATATAATGAATCTCAAGTGGATTCTCCACCACTATTTTCAGATTAATCAAGCATGCTCCAATACCATCACACAGCTCCTCTCTGTCGATTTTCCTTTGAACACGCAAGATCCCATTGTTCGGGTTTACTACGAAATGCGAATCATCCGATCCTGACACGATACGAAATCGTCTGTCCATCAAACTGCTGACATCAAGTCCCAAGTCCTTGGCAATATTTCCCACAACAAATCCCTCTTTTACTTCCTCTGGAATTGAGTATCTTATTTGAGCTGAAAGCTGCTGCCCAAAGCACAGAATAAAACAGAAAACAGATAATCATCCACCAGTACTCCCCAGTGCGCCTTTGTCCTCTAGCTTCCATTGCGAAGAATGGCGAAATCCAGAATTAAATGACACTACCTGTGCAGATCATACATTCACCTTAACAGAAAAATAAAATAAGCATTACGCACGAAAAGGCAGCATCTGCCACCGTTGCGCTGTCTTTAGATGTCTTCAAACAGAAAGCATCCACCCTTTGCGCTGCCTGATGCAAACTAGAATATGGGGGCAGGGCGAACACACACTTTCCTTGTACAACAATGACACCATGAGGTTTCCCTAAAATGTCACATATCTGCAATACTGCTATCTACGTCTGATTATATATATATATATATATATATATATATATATATATATATATATATATATATATATATATATATATATATCAGGAATACACATCATGGCTAAACAAAGGACGGTTATCAATGACGTCAAGTACAATTACTGTTATGTTCAGTGTTCCAGTTTTTCCAGTTTTTGCGGATTGCCACCATATTGCTCTTAATATTAAATAATGTTCAGCTTTATTCTCCCGATTAAGAGGCTTTTGTAAATCAGAAAAGGCAGTTTATATATATATATATATATATATATATATATATATATATATATATATATATATATATATATATATATATATATATATATATATATATATATAAACTGCCTATATATATATGGGGAACTTCATTGTATTTTTTTTCCCAGTACAATGAGTACAATATTGCACGTGGTTATGCATTTCGTCAAGCTGGTTGTAGTGGCACACCTTTAGTGCACATCCTTATGTACCACCTTTTGCAGCTAGTCCAACAACCAATATTTGAAAAAACGAGTAAGACCAAATCTTCATTAAAAAAGGTTTACTGAAGAAATGCAAAACGAAAATACAAAGGTACAATAGACTCGATATAGTTCGATCAACAAAAAAAAAAAAAACTGTGTTTCTTCCAACATCCATAACAGCAATCTGACCTAAACGTACAAACTAATGACATCATGACGTATTACTGTCGGAAGCCAAAAATACCAAAGTAAACATTTTTAATTTGTATTAATTATTAAATTATGCATTTTAGATAATACAATCATTACGACTTCTTATTACGTTTAAATATCAATTTTCACCAGGTTGTAACCTTTTCAACTAAATTATAATCACAAATGAATTATGCATAACTGGCTCTTACACTGGTAATAGACATTTTGTTGACTATTTAAAAAACAAACAACAGCAAGAACAACAATCATAACCAAACAAGTAATCAGTAGTATCATAATAAGAATGCTGAATTACTAAGCAGGAGCAATAACCCGGGATTTCAGAACAATTCAGATGAATTCTCATTAGAATATTTCCAGCATTAATGACAAACACAACATTTAAGGCTAAACATAATATATATATATATATATATATATATATATATATATATATATATATATATATATATATATATATATATATATATATATATATATTTTTTTTTTTTTTTTTATTATTAAAAACAAATGATTAATAAAGAAGTCAGAAGTAAGCCTGAATGCTTTAATTTTCATAAGAATTACAAGTATTAAAACACTTTGACCTGACTTAGTATTCATTCGTTCATTTTATTTTCGGCTTAGTCCCTTTATTAATCAGGGGTCGCCACAGCGGAATGAACCGCCAACTTATCCAGCATATGTTTTACGCACCCAAAACACAACACTTAAAATTTCTTTCCTATTTTATGAACAATTAAATTTTAATACCAAAAGAAGACATGAAATAAAAACGAGAAAATTATGAGAAGGACAAAAAAATACTACAGCCTTACACAAATGACAAATGTTAATCGGGTCTTACCTCTCCAGAGTCTCTCCTCCTGCGATCTGGTATGACTAGAGTATTCCTATTACTGCCTGGTGCTATAGTAGAGCCGATACTCATTCTGGGTCCAACTAACATGTAGCGTTTGTCTCCAGATCTGTACTGGATGCTGTGACACAGAGTCCCGTCATAATTTGTGTCCTGTAAATACTTGGACGAATAGTCTGTAGATTTGGAGCACTGCATTACAATCAACACGATGATGCTGATGACGAAAAGCACTGAAACCGAGCCCAAAGTGATGATCAAATAAAATGTCACGTTGTTTTCCTCCTCGTCTTTTACTGCGTTTTAACATCAGAAGCTGCAAAAGCCTCTTGGGCTCCACAACTTGACAATCACAGTCGCTGTTGCTGAGAGTGAAACGTTTCCCATTGTCTTTGACCAGTATGACCAGTTTATGCTGGGCCTCGTCTGTTTCTGTGAATGAGCGAAGGGTCCTTATCTGTCCTGTATAGCGGTCCAAAGCAAAGAGACTGTGCTCACTAACTTCCTGCAGTGAAAATAATAACCAGCCGTTGTATCCTATATCTGCATCATAGGCTCTGACTTTAGTCACCAAATGACCTGCGTTCACATTACGGGGAATCTCTTCCACACCTTCAGCAGAACCGTTAGCGCTGACTGGATATAAGATCACTGGAACGTTGTCGTTCTGGTCCAGAATAAACACGTTCACTGTCACGTTACTGCTCAGAGATGGACTTCCAGAGTCTGTGGCGAGTATGTGGAACTGAAACGTTTTTACAGTTTCAAAATCGAAACTTTTCATCGCATGGATGTGTCCATTGTCTGGATTTACATTAAGGAAGGACGACACATGACTTCTTGTTCCCTCTCCTCTAATTATTTGATAGGTTATTGCAGCGTTTTCGTTCAAGTCCTTATCGAAGGCACTAACAGAATATATGGATGCTCCTGGAGCATTATTTTCCATTAAGTACAGTTCTAATGGATTATGAAGAAATTCTGGAACATTATCGTTCACGTCTGATATCTGCACTTTTAGAGTTTTGATTGATGACAGGGGGGGCTGACCGAGATCTGTGGCTGTTATTGTGACATCATATTGAGACATGAGCTCTCTATCTAACTTTGCATTCGTCACAAGAGAGTACATATTGTCTTTAAATGATGGCTTCAGTTCGAAAGGCACATCATCAGATATTCTACACACAACTTTGCCATTTACTCCAGAATCTTTATCAGTAATACTAACGAGTGAAATGACGGCTCCTGGCTTTGAATCTTCAGGAACTACATCAGACAGAGAGGTGACTTCTATCTCTGGTGCATTATCATTTTCGTCAATGACTTTAATGATAATTCTACAGTTGCTTGTCTTGGGTGGTTGGCCTTTATCTGACGCCATAACAGCGATTCTATAAACATTATTTTTCTCAAAATCTAAACTTCCCTTCACTCTAATCTCCCCAGTGCTATCCAAATCAAAAGTATCATAAATCTGCTTTTCAATATTCTTTACGAATGAATATACTATTTCGCCATTCTGACCTTCATCTAAATCAGTGGCATTCAGTTTAATCACAAGAGTACCAAGAGGCGCGTTTTCCTGCAATGAGACAGAATAGAGTTCCTGACTGAATTTTGGCCTGTTATCATTATCATCCAGCACTGTGACATTAATAGCAATGCTTCCAGATCGTGGTGGATTGCCGCCGTCGACAGCAGTCACCATCAGACTATGAATAACCTGACGCTCTCGATCGAGTGATTTGCGTAATTTTAAGACGGGGACTTTTTTCTCTCCTCCATTTTCGCGAAGCTCTATTTCAAAATACTCAGTCTGGCTCAGTTTATAAAAACGAACCGAATTTACCCCTGAATCTGGATCATATGCTTCCTGCAGTTGAAAGTCCTCGCCAGGTATGGTTGATTCTGCAATTTCTAACAAGACGTCTTTATTAGCAAAACTGGGTGCATGGTCGTTCACATCGGTAATTTCTACTTCTACATAATGAATTTCAAGAGGATTTTCAACAACAGTTTTCAGGCTTATCAAGCAAGCAGCATTTTCATTGCACAGCGCCTCTCTGTCAATATTCTTCCCCACATATAATATGCCATTGTTCTGATTTACCTGAAAAAGGGCGTCATTTGATCCAGAAACAATACGGAACCGTCTGTCCAACAATGTACTAACATCAAGGCCCAAATCCTTCGCAATATTTCCCACAATCGTTCCCTCTTTTACCTCCTCTGGAATAGAGTATCTTATCTGAGCTGAAACCCGCTGTCCGAGGCATATAAGCAAATAGAAAAGCAGAGAAATCCAACAGTACTTCCATCTACGTCTTTGTTCTCCAGCATCCATGCTGAAAACTGTCGTATAAGGATCAAGTGTACTGCAATGTCTCGTCCAGTGACCACACCAATCTATTAAAATGATAAAGCAAAGAAATAGGGAGCTTCCTCTACTCGAATATCACATTAATAATCCCATGTTTTCAGTTGTTCGCACTGAAAGAGCAGTCAGCGCGCTGCAGCCTAGCTATAGCTTAAAAAAAACAGTGATGCAAATAAGATCCCTGCCCCAAAAAACGTTTTCTTGTGTAATACTGACACCACGCGGACCATTACAACATGTCAAGGTTGTTTACTGTTTTCTTCTTTAATACATATCTGCGCATAACCTGTAGCGACATTAATGTATTTTCGCCTGTTTGGTACCAAAGAAATGTTCTGTTCAGCTTCAAATATCAACACAAAAACATATAATCTTTAAAAGTAGGTAAAACTAATAAAAAAAATAAATAAAAAAAATTATATATATATATATATATATATATATATATATATATATATATATATATATATATATATATATATATATATATATATATATATATTAGTCTATAAAACAGGCGATGGGAGAAAAAAACCAAACAAATCGCTTCACGTGTATGTGACAAGTTTATATATTTTCTCTTTTTTGTCTATGTATGTGCATTATGCCTTGTCTCTTTGTAAGAAGCATGTAACATGCATGCAAGAAAAAAATCGCATCTAGGCCTAACAATAAAGTTGCATCGTATGGTATATCATAAAAGTGCAAAAATAGCTAATCTTTTTTTTTTTATCTCGCCAGATAAACAATATAAATACGTCGACAAATAGTCTGGAGATTTGAAGCACAGCATTATAATCAATACGATGATGCTGGAGAAAAAAAACACAGAAACAACGGGCGTGTTGCTGAAAGGCGAGACAATGAAATGAGGATGCACGAATTAGAAGTTAACAATAAATAAATAACTTTTTTCATTCATCTTAAGAGTTTTTATGTGGTTGGCAAACCAAAGACAAAACTATAAATTTTATTAAACTGTTTTATTGCTTTTATTAAAAATGAAAGGAGCATTTAAAGACCATTAAACTACATTTTGTAGAGTCAGTGAATTGGTTGTGAATTATTTTGCCTCCATGCAGCTTCTGGAAGTTTCTGCTCTTTTAAGTGAATTATTTTAGGAGCAGTTAGCAATATTTGAAAAACGCCTTTAACTACAGTGTCAGAACAAATCCCAGAACAAGCTCGCTGCCAATCAGCAGAAAAGGGGCCCGTCTAGTAATGATAGTGGAGATACTAAAATAGGGGCGCGGTATTCACGTGCTTTCAAATCTTAACACCGTTCGGCAAAATTCGCTTAGTGTTCCTTTAAGAGCAGTGTCCTCGACTTCAAACACCACTACATCTTTCTTTCTATGATCTTAACTAATTTTTTCAAAACTTGATACATCTCACTTGATATATTTGTAATTTCTGATTTGCTTAATGCTACTTTAATTTCAACTGAATTATGTTTATTCGCCAATTAATTAGTCGTGTCCATCTTTAATTAGATTGTACCCCAACGTGAACTGGCAACCATACAAATACCAGGCTTACAGTAATATTGAAATGTGTTTTTATTTACAATATTTTAGGCAACAGCATTAAAATATATTGCCTCAAAAATGACAAATATAGTGGAATCCATAAGCCAATTTTTATTTAATAAAATAGTCAAATAAAATTGAAAATATTTATGAATATGAAAAGATTCAAGAGCAAATATAACAGGACAAACCCCACGAAGCCATTCAATCCAGATAATCAAGTTTAAGTTAATTTCTCACAAATCCAAGACAGTGGAAAAAACGGTGTTTACCTTGTATCGTCAATATGAAATGCTCCAAAGCAAAAAGCCTAGTCCAAGCAAGAAAGGAGTGCACAAGCATCAAGCCACAATCCAGTTGAAGTGATCTTCAATGAGGCCCCAAAAAACTAAATATGCAAGACACAATTCAGAATACCAAAATCGCAGAGATGACAAACACAGAGTTGCAAAATATATCAAACTTACGTTGAGCTGTAGAACATAATAGCGCATCTTGTATAAAGCTAAGCTGAGCAGATTCTCAAAACCATGTCAAACCTCTACCAAACAATCCAGCCTGATTTCCTATAAGAATGACACTTGCTACAGAATCCTCAATAGTTCCCTCTTGAGGTAGGGAGTAAAACTATAACACTATTATGGAACAGTTTACCACGACCTGTACAAAGTACTAGTTCCTAGTAGTAGTCCGCCATCGATATCAACCAGTTCAGCACCATCGCCATGGACAGCGCCTCGTAGCGTCGTACGTAAGGAGGCATACCTTAAAGGGATAGTTCAACCAAAAATTACAATTCTGCCATCATTTATTCACACTTCGCTTGTTCGCCAGTTTGATTCTCCCTTTTCTGTTGGACACAAAATAAGATATTTTGAAGAATGTTGGAAACCTGTAACCATTGACATAGTGGGAAAAACATATAACCTGGAAGTATATGGTTACAGGTTTCTAGCACTCTTCAAAATATTTTATTTTGTGTTTAACAAAAAAAAAAACTAACTGGTTTGGAAAAAGTCAAGAGGTGAGTACAGTATGGCAGAATTTAGATTTCTGCATGAACTATCCTTTTAATTTTATGCACAAATTTGATATACTTGGCATTTATTTATTATCTAATATATATATATATATATATATATATATATATATATATATATATATATATATATATATATATATATATATATATATATATATATATATAATATGTTATTCTAGAAGTTAGATATTTAATAAGAAAGATATATAAATGTAAGAAGTGATGGTTTCAGCAACAATGACAGTTCCACTACTACAGAAATGAGCAAATAATTACGTCCAATTATACATTATTTCAATTTCTTACCTCTCCAGAGTCTCTCCTCCTGCGATCTGGTATGACTAGAGTATTCCTATTACTGCCTGGTGCTATAGTAGAGCCGATACTCATTCTGGGTCCAACTAACATGTAGCGTTGTCTCCAGATCTGTACTGGATGCTGTGACACAGAGTCCCGTCATAATTTGTGTCCTGTAAATACTTGGACGAATAGTCTGTAGATTTGGAGCACTGCATTACAATCAACACGATGATGCTGATGACGAAAAGCACTGAAACCGAGCCCAAAGTGATGATCAAATAAAATGTCACGTTGTTTTCCTCCTCGTCTTTTACTGCGTTTTTAACATCAGAAGCTGCAAAAGCCTCTTTGGGCTCCACAACTTTGACAATCACAGTCGCTGTTGCTGAGAGTGAAACGTTCCCATTGTCTTTGACCAGTATGACCAGTTTATGCTGGGCCTCGTCTGTTTCTGTGAATGAGCGAAGGGTCCTTATCTGTCCTGTATAGCGGTCCAAAGCAAAGAGACTGTGCTCACTAACTTCCTGCAGTGAAAATAATAACCAGCCGTTGTATCCTATATCTGCGTCATAGGCTCTGACTTTAGTCACCAAATGACCTGCGTTCACATTACGGGGAATCTCTTCCACACCCTCAGCAGAACCGTTAGCGCTGACTGGATATAAGATCACTGGAACGTTGTCGTTCTGGTCCAGAATAAACACGTTCACTGTCACGTTACTGCTCAGAGATGGACTTCCAGAGTCTTTAGCCACAACAAAGAAATTAAATGTTTTTAGAGACTCAAAATCAAAGCTCTTCAATGAATAAACAGTGCCATTCGCCTCATTAATACTCAGGAAAGATGTCATGCTTTGGTCTGAATTCATTCGATCAATTGAATACGAGACACGTGCGTTTTCCCCTTCATCTAAATCAGCTGCGCTTAATGAGAAAACAGCAATGCCAGGCTTGTTGTTTTCGGTTATGTAGAACGTATAAGGGCTTTGAGAAAATTTAGGGCTGTTGTCGTTGACATCCGTGACCTCGACGTGAATCGATCGTGTTGATGATAGTGAAGGAGATCCTAAATCTTGGGCTGTTATAATTATATCGTAGGACGACTTCGATTCTTTATCGATGTTTTCCTTTGTTATTAGAGAATAAAAGTTCCCATCAGGCGAAGGCTTGAGATCAAAAGGAATATTTTTGGGCAGAGAGCAAACTATCTTTCCGTTCATACCCGAGTCCAGGTCTGTAACTCCAATCAAAGCTACTACGGTTCCAGGAGCGGCATCCTCAGGAAGGTGGCTTGATAATGAAGTAACATCAATTTCAGGCCGGTTGTCATTGACATCTTCAACATTCACAAGCACGTTACACTGTGTAGACAAAGACACAGCCCCTTTATCAGCAGCCAGTATTTTTAACTCATAAACTTGCCTTTCCTCAAAATTTAGCCCTCCTTTAATCTTTAATTCCCCCGTTATATTATCTAAATCAAAAACATCGGACGCTCCTTTCCTGAACTTGTTCCGTAAAGAGTATTCAATTTCTCCATTTATGCCTTCATCTGAATCTGAAGCATTAACGCGGAGCAGAAATGTTCCTTCAGGGGCGTCTTCTTTCACGGTCACTGTGTATTTTTGTTTATCACAAACTGGAGTATTATCGTTGACATCCGACACAACAATAGTAATATTTGCCGCAGCTGATTTATGCGGCTTTCCTCCATCCGTCGCAGTTAATATGAGGTTATGCCTTGCGCTTTTTTCCCTATCCAGAGGTTTTTGTAGAATGAGGACAGGAATCTTACCTTCATCTCCCATGTCTTCTGTTTCCAAACGAAAATAATGATTTTGGCTCAGTTTATATGACTGTAAGTCATTTGAGCCTATATCTGGATCGTGTGCAGTTTCCACCTGAAATCGTGCGCCTGTCATGGCAGATTCTAGTATTTCCAGTTTATAGTTTTCCTCCAGAAAACTAGGTGGATTATCATTAACATCGATAATGTCAACTGATATCTGGTGCATTTCCAGTGGATTTTCTATCACTGCTTTGAGATTAATGAGACATGGGTTGATTTTAGCACACAGATCTTCTCTGTCAATCCTCTGGTTCACAAACAAAGCGCCATCTTCATGATTAACCCGAAGGAGCTCCTGCTTTGTCCCCGCGACAATACGAAAATTCCTGTTTTCCAACGAAGTCGGATCAATCCCTAAATCCTTTGCGATGTTTCCCACATTGACTCCAATTTTAGATTCCTCTTGGAGGGAGTAGTTTATCTGGGCGGCATTTCCTCCGGAATTAAACAGCAGACACATCAGATAGAAAATCTTGCTCATCCATGCTCTTGCATTTTCATTCGCCATCTCGTCCTGCTGAAAATCGAGGCTAACTCATTTATGCTACCGAACGCACAAATTAACCAGCAGAGTCAGCATCGTCGTTGTTCATTGTTCAAAGCCGAAGTGATGTCTGACACGCCAACCAAGCCAATATGTGAAGCACGATGGCTGGAAATGTATGGTGTTGTAGCGCCACTCACAGCTATCCTGCGAAACCGCATCCACATTACATCTTTCTCGGTCCTGGAGGGCCGGTGTCCTGGATTGTTTAGCCTATAATCAAACACACCTGTACCAGCTAAACAAGCTCTTATTACATTTACTAGAAACTTCCCAGCAGGTGTGTTAAAGCAAGTTGGAGCTAATCTCAGCAGGACACCGGCCCTCCAGGACCGAGTTTGGACACCCTTGGCATAAAGTCTCAATACTTAATGGCTACGCTATTCTCATAATTGTGTCATCGTGTGATTATCAGCATCTGTGAGAATCAGCCAGTCGAAACAAGTTTGATTTTGTTTCGTTTCCTATTTTAGCTTTTGGCAGTGCTATGTTGAATATCAAAGATTTTGTGTCTGTTTGTAAAAAGCATAACTTACCCAAAATAAAATTGACTAATTTTCTCTCTCTCAAGTGGTTCCAAACCTGTTTTTTCTTCTTCTGTTGAACACAAAATAATATATTTTGAAGAATCTTGGAAACCGGTAACCATTAGCTGCCATAGTATTCAGTTCGTCTACTGTGGAAGTCAGCGGTTATTGCTATCAAACATTCTTCAAAATATCTTCTTTTGTGTTTATCAGAAAATAAGAACCAAATTTGGAACAAGTGAAAGGAGGTAAATAGTCAATAAAATGTTAGTTTTGGGGTGGGGGCGACACAGTGGCTAAGTGGTTAGAAGAAGGTTGCTGGTTTGAGTCTGGTTGTCATATTTGTGTGGAGTTTGCATGTTCTCCCCATGTTGGCGTGGGTTTCCTCCGGGTGCTCCGGTTTCCCCGCACAGTCCAAACACATGCGATATAGGTAAATTGGATGAACTAAATTGGCCCTAGTGTATGAGTGTGAATAAGTGTGTATGGGTGTTTCCAAGTACTGGGTTTAGGTGGAAGGGCATCCGCTCCATGAAACATATGCTGGATAAGTTGGAGGTTCATTCCGCAGTGGCAACCCCTGATGAATAAAGCGACTAAGGTAAAGGAAAATGAATTAATTCAATTGGGGTGAAGTATCCCCTTATATATATGGTTGTGGGCACCATACATACAGTATTTTACAGACATATTCGCTTTTAAATAAAACCTAAAAATTTATTAAATTGCAGATGATTCCTTGTGGGTTTCTGTTTCACACTGAAAACTGAATGTTAAATGAAAATTGGACAACTGGATATATATTCAAATGCATATTGCATCACCACCCCGTTCCTGCTAAACTTAGATCAAATTGCATTACAACTGTAAAAGCAAATAGGCCACACATTGTTTGTAAGGGAACATCTTTCCACGTTTATTATTATTATTGTTGTTATTATTATTATTATTATTATTATTATTATTAATATTATTATTATTATTATTCCAGCATGGTGGCGCAGTGGGTAGCGCTGTCGCCTCACAGCAAGAAGGTCGCTGGTTCGAGCCTCAGGTGGGTCAGTTGCCATATCAGTGAGGAGTTTGCATGTTCTCCCCATGTTCACGTGGGTTTCCTCCAGGTGCTCTGGTTTTCCCCTCAGTCCAAACACAGGCACTATAGGTGAATTGGGTAAGTTAAATTGTCTGTTGTGTATGTGTGTGAATGGAAGTGTATGGGTGTTTCCCAGTGAGGGATTGCAGCTGGAAGAACATCCGCTGTGTAAAACATATGCTGGATAAGTTGGCGGTTCATTCCGTTGTGGTGACCCCTAATGAACAAAGCTGAAAAGAAAATTAATTAATTAATGTTACCTCATTATTATTGTTATTATTATTAATATTATTATTATTATTTTATTATTATTATTATTATTATTATTATTATTATTATTATTATTGTTATTCGTATTATTATTATTATTATTATTATTATTCTATTATTATTGTTATTATTTTATTATTATTATTATTATTATTATTATTATTTTATTATTATTTTATTATTATATTATTATTATTATTGTTAATATTATTATTTTATTATTATTAATATTATTATTTTATTATTAATATTATTATTATAAGAATATATACAATTATTATTATTATTTAATGTTATTTAATTTGTTAATTATTATTAGCAAATTAGACTTTATTTTATAGTGTTAACTCATTATTATTGCTATTATTATTGATATTATTATTATCTTACAATAAAATATCATATTTTAGCAGTAAAAACATGCAACGAAAAATTTTTGCATTACACCAAACGTCTTAGCCCCTCACTGCTTTTTTAAAAATCTATTTTCCATTATTTTAATCAGCTTTTAGGACGTTTAATCGTGTTTGAGAATATTAAATGACACAGTATTTATGTGCAGTGTCTACCTGCATGGTAAACAGTGACACCTTGTGGTTCAGTTACACAAATCACGTGACAAACACAGCCCCACCCGTCCCCTTTTGTTCTGCGCCCCCTCCCACCACAGTTGCGCACGCACGAGCTTGTAATCTGCACCAGTCTATGAAATCCATGTATCCGACAACTGACACCAGAGGGCAGAGTGAAGAGATCCACAGCTCAAGGACACAATGGAGATCAAATGTACATATTCTCAACAGCATTACACACATCAGAACAAATGCAGTCTTAGGTTATACACTTTATTATGAAGGCATTTATATTAGTGTTGCTATTCAACATGAATAGCATATATACTGAACATGATTTGGGCACTGTAGCCGCGTCTGCGCATCAGATTACAGGCTGCAGCATCACGCGCTCCCCCATCCCGCGTTACCATGACGACGGGCTGCCGGAGAGGCGGGTCGCTGTCTGTGGTGCTGAACACTGCGGTCTCCAGGGGAAAGCGTGAATGAAGGGAGGGGTGAAGGAAGACCTAATAAATATACATCTACAACTTGAATTAACAACACTGTGGTTTTATACGATTATTGTAGTGTGTTGCATTTTATGACACACAGAAAATAATTATATATACATATTTAAACATTTAAACCCACATTGCATCCTCTTTTAACCAGTCGCTAAGAGACAGGCTCCCGTTGCCTAGAAACCAGGCTGATTTCTGTGAGTGAGGCCTTTCTGCAGTGTTTCAGGACGGCATGGTCAGGAGTCTGAGAGTAAAATGCTGAGGAGCATTAAACGCGTGTGTGTATGAGGACACAGATAAGCACAATTACATGTGTTTTAAAATGTAAACATGGTTTATTTGGATGATTCATGTCTTCTCAAAAATCAAAAGCTTATATATAACAATTAAACCTTTTTATTGTTATTATTTATTATTATTATTAATATTATTATCATTATTGTTGTTGTTGTTGTTATTATTATTATTATTATTGTTATTATTATTATTATTAATATTGTTATTATTATTACTGTTATTATTATTATTATTTTTTTTGTATTTTATTTGTATTCTAAATTTTTATTATTATTATTATTATTATTATTATTATTATTATTGCTATTATTATTATTATTATTATTATTAATATTGTTGTTATTATTATTGTTATTATTATTACTGTTGTTATTATTATTATTATTATTTGTATTTTATTTGTATTTGTATTTTAATTTTTTATTATTATTGCTATTATCATTATTATTATTATTGTTGTTGTTGTTGTTGTTGTTGTTATTATTGTCGTTGTTATTATTATTATTAATATTATTATTATTATTATTATTATTATTAATATTGTTGTTATTATTATTGTTGTTATTATTATATTACTGTTATTATTATTTTTTTGTATTTTTATTTGTATTTTTAATTATTATTATTTTTTTTTATTATTATTTTTTTATCATTATTATTATTATTATTATTGATATTATTATTGTTATTATTGTCACAGTTTACAATAAGGTTTCATTAGTTATTGTATTTACTAACATGGACTGATAATGTACAATAATTGTACAGCATTTATTAATCATAGGTTTATGAGGACACAAATGTGCATAATAATATGGATTTTAAAAAGTAAACTTGGTATATTAGGATGATTTAAGTTTTCTCAATAATCAAAAGCTTATATATACTATAACTAAACCTTATTATGATAATTGATGATGATGACGATTATGATTATTATTATTATTATTGTTGTTGTTGTTGTTATGGTCACACTTTACAATAAGGTTTCATTAGTTAATGTATTTGCTAACACAGACTGATAATGAACAATAGTTATACAGCATTTATTATTCATAGTTCAACATTTACTAACACATCATTAACATCCAAACTCATGCTTTACCAGTAGTTAATGCACTGTGAGTTAACATGAACAAACAGTGAACAACTGTATTTTCATTAACTAACGGTAACTAACATGAACAAATACGGTGATAAATGTATTGTTCATTGTTTGGTGCATGTACTAACATTAGCTAATACAACCTTATTGTAAAGTGTTACCGTTATTATTATTATAAAATTCCAAATTTGCCCGCATGTTTTCTGTAAATGTTGTGTTTAGGTGTAGGGTGAAGAAGTAGAATAGTGTTTGTACAGTATATAAAACATTGCATATGTGTAGAGTCCTCATAAGCCACAAAAACAAATGTGTGTGTATGTGTGTGTGTGTGTGTGTGTGTGTGTCTGCTGCAGCATATTTTATTAGTGCTGCAGTCACTCTGTGCTGTGAGGCAGGCAGTGTGAAATCTGGGTCAGGAGGAAAAGAGAAGCAGAGAGTGGTTACATTATGGCCTTGTGTGATGTTCTGACCCACATCACAAATACAGAAACCAGAACCAGACAGTAAGCCAGCTATAACTGAGTTAAATGCATTATTATTATGTATTATTATTTGTATTTATCTTTAGTCAAAACTAACATTGGATAAAATAGCAGTTATGAGACTGTGGTGATCCAAGTGTGCTCAATAATATTTTACATCTAAATGAAGGAGCTGTTATGAAGTATATAATGAAGTGAAATTGAGGCAGTCTGGTCCTTCTGGTTAATTTCACTCTATTGCATCATTTGCAGAGATGACCTCATCTTTATCTACACAAAAGCAGCCCACATGGCTGACAATTTTATTAGATCATTGATGATCATGTCTTTCGCTTCGCCATTAAAAAGACAATCATAATGGTGTACTGTACAAACATTGTCTTTTTATTTTCACTCCAGTGCATCTGTGCTCGATTTAAATACAGGCTGATTGCTACTTACATGTTAAGAAATCATTTAAAAGCTAAACAAAACATCACATGGATAATGACAGAAATCCCTTAGTGCTTTTTCAATTGTTTTTATCTAATGTAAATATACAGTACAAATATATCAGCAGATACTCATGAGCAAAGAGGGTCTGGCGAGTTTCTCCGAGGCAGACAATGTGCGTGTTGAGGAAGGCCGTTTTTCTGTTTTTAGAGCACAAATGCTGAGGGGAAAAGGGAAAATTTGCTAAAATAGATAAATAATAGAGCATTGAGAGACGAGTGGCCTACCTACACTGACAAACATCAACACATGGAGTAAATAACACCTTAATATTTTGTAGTTTTCTCAGATTTTCTATGATCAATCATTCATTCATTCATTTTCTTTTCGGCTTAGTCCCTTTTTTAATCTGGGGTCGCCACAGCGGAATGAACCGCCAACTTATCCAGCATATGTTTTATGCAGCGGATGCCCTTCCAGCTGCAACCCATCTCTGGGAAACATCCATACACACTCATTCACACACATACACTACGGACAATTTAGCCTACTCAATTCACCTGTACCGCATGTCTTTGGACTGTGGGGGAAACCGGAGCACCCGAAGGAAACCCACGCAAACGCAGGGAGAGCATGCAAACTCCACACAGAAACGCCAACTGACTCAGCCGAGGCTCGAACCAGCGACCTTCTTGCTGTGAGGTGACATTACTACCTACTGCGCCACTGCGTCACCGTTCTATGATCATCTTAAAGTATTTTTTTAAACAACAATGAACATGTAAAAGTATAAGCCAAGTATTGAGACAGCTTAGAATATTTACTTTGAGTTTATACAAATATAACATGGAAACGAACGTCGAGCATTTGTTTCTCTGAAACGGAAGATGAACGGAGAATTGGTTGAATATATTTTATAATAGTGCACTGCATTGAATAAACCCTTTGACATCCTGACCTTTTGACGTGCAAGGGGAAGCTGCCAAACCCTCAGTAAAAATCTCTCATTGTAACATAAACGATTATGTCGTGATTTTAAATCACATTTTGTAAAGGCAGCAAAATATCAGAAAACAACAATACCATATTGTCCACTGAAACAAAACATCGACATCCTCATATTGTGCCAATGCTAAAGCAAGCAAATAGAAAAAGTCAACAATAAAAAAAGCAGCAGTTGATATTTATACATAATCATTAATACATACTCTTTATAATAACACCAGGCATTAAAAACTAAAAACAAATATATATATATATATATATATATATATATATATATATATATATATATATATATATATATATATATATATATATATATATATATATATATGAAATAAAGAATGAAAAAAGGGACTTTAAATGCACAATGTATGTAGTTTTTTTTTTGCTAAATTGTCTTTCAAAGCATTCAAGGGCATTAAAGAAACACATTCTATAATATTATATTACACAATAGTAATTACAGCCAATAAAAAAGTAAAGTAAACATCAACCGTTCTCCGTTTCTTGTTTTAAAGCAAGTATAAATCATCCACCACCTTGTGTGCTCTTTATATTTGGCCTTATTTCAAACATTTAGTAAAGGATGATTGAAACTTTTAAGGTCTCCATCAATGTAAAAAAATAATAATATGCATTCATTCATTAATATCTCAGAAGTCTGTGTGTTTTTTTTATGCGAGAAAGAGGGATGTCTTATGGCAGCATTTACAAATGACTGCGACCTTCAAATGTCTTTGCATTGTGACTCCACTCATTGTGCTGTGTTTGCGTCACTAGACACCACAGTCTTGAATTACTGATTCAGTTTTTTTGTCTGGCAGCCACAACCGTATTAACTAAAATACTTCATATCAGCCTGGCCGACAGAGAAAGCTGCGAGTTACAGATATTATCATTTATTAAAATAACCTAAATTGTTCATGATTCAGTGATTAGATTTTGTCTGACCGGCACAAATGCAACGGGTTTGTACTTATTGTCATATCATCAGCACATATTGTCTTTTAAGCTTATGAAATTCCCTGCAATGTTTAATTAAGGGTATATATCACTAATTGAAGGTTTATAGTACACTCTGTTACAGTCACCAGCGATCTAGCTACCGTGGATCACTAGAGAACTACAAGTCTGCCACCAAATGGACTACAAATCCTGTCATGAGTCATGTGAGAGTCTGGGAAAACAAAGTTGAGGATCCAAATGTAGTACTTACACAACAGAGAATAGTCAGGCAGGCAATGGTCAAACACAGGAGCAATCGGGTAAATACAGGTAGGCCCACATGGAATCATGTGCACGCAGAAATCTGCAGATTTTTATCCCATCGTTGAGTCTATTTATTTACTTGTGTAAATGTGCGTACAAGTTTTTAAAGTTAATTTCAGTAATATTATTGACTAATATGAAAGTGTTTATTTGATTTATATACATTACAGTTTGTAAAGTAATATTTTCTGTCGTTTAGTAGATATATTATATGATAGACTTGCTTTGTTTACGAAATAAGTGGAGATGAAGTGGCATTGTAAACATTAAATAACAGTTAAAAGCTATTACGTTTCATTTCACATGTTAGGTTTTTAGTTACGATACTCCCAAAATAATTCCGCATGAATCCGCAGATTTTTTTACAAAATTCTCCACAGAAATAGTAAAGAAATTCTGTCTGGCCGAACATTCAAGTAAAGCAAAAAGAGTAGTCGGGTCACAGGTAAAAAGAGATCGGCAAACTACGTAACAACGGAAAAAAGCAAGAGTCTAACATGGCTAGGTAAGGAAACCGCGTCGTAATGCTCACTTAGACAAACAAGACTCAACAATGTGTGTGGAAATGAGAGGTGTCTTTACTGTATAGTCCAGGTAATGAATCAATGAAGAGCTTCAGCTCTGTGTCTGTGTGTGTGTGTCACTAGGAAAAACCGGAACAGGTGTGTGTGTGAGGTGCATGATAGTATTTGTAGTCCATTTGGTGGCAGATTTGCAGTTCTATAGTGATCCGCGGTAGCTAGATTGCTGGTGACTGTAACAGAGTGTACTATAAACCTTCAATTTGTGATATATACACTTAATTAAGCATTGCACAAAAATCCACAAGCATAAACAACAATATGTGTTGAAGATATGACAATAAGTATTGTTTAGGAATGATCATAAATAGTAATAAGAAATGCTGGATTGCACACAATTCCCTCATGTTGTCCCAAAACAGATCTATTAAGTTTTTTTTTGTTTTTTGTTTTTTAATTTAAGTGGATTGAACATAAAATAATTAAGTTAAACTTTAAGAACTGTGTTGATTCAGCTCATTTGAAATAAGTAGTTTGAACAAGCAGCAAAAATCAGAATAATTAAATGGTATAAAAATCTAATGACAATAAAATGATTATAAATGTTACATTATTTATCATTAAATCAATAATAAGTTGTGATTTGTGATCATTAACCGCCAATCTGGCATTTGATTATATTATTATTGGAGAATGACATCAATTATTCATGATAACAAATAATTTTTAACGTAAAAGAACCAAGAAAACTAGTGTATGATTGATCTCTTGATTATACACAGAGGTTGTTAATGAAACATCCTTAGACTCATCTTCACCATAAAAGAACAGCAGATGTAGTGTTTTTACAGCCTTCTCTAGACCTATAATAAATCATATCAGGAGAGATAATAACTACTCAGTTCAGATCAGTGCTTAGATTTCTTAACCTTGATGCTTTACATAATGAAACTTAAAAATACAGACACAAACAGCACCACAGACTTAATACAACACTACTGAAGACTACACGGCACACCAAATCAGCTTTGCTGTGACCTGTTCTGAATACACTGGATAACGCTTGCATTATTCTGATAGAAATCTTCATGAGATCTGAGAAAAACACATGAGAAATGCTTTATACATCTGTTACAGGGAAAGAGACGCTTTTAATGTGCAAACTCAGTCTGGCGATCTCTCCACAGGTCATTTTAGTCTGCTTTATACTTGTTCATTATCACTCATATTGCACGGAAAGTTAAAAAAATCCCATTTGTAATCTTAATTTTTCAGTTCTTTTTGAATCCAAAAGCAAAATGTGTTAACTTTTATAAGCAGGTTTTGCCAATTTTATATTTTCTTATGCTGCTTCTCTTTATTTTCACTTGCATTGTCAACATTTAATAAGGTTTATGCGCTAAAGTTTTTTTTGTAACATAAATTCATCGGTCATTTATGTTAGTAAAAGCATTTACTAACGCAAACTGATACTGAACAATAGTTATACAGCATTTATCAATCATAATTCATCATTTACCAGTGCATTAATAAAATCCAAATGCACTGTGGGCTAACAATGAATTTATTTTCATTAACTAACATTAACAAAGATTAATAAATACTGTAATGAATGTATTGCTCATTGTTTGTGCATGTAAGTAAATAATGTAAATAATAATAAATTTACTAATGCAACCTTATTGTAAAGTGTTACCAATTAATCTTATTTACAGCATGTCTAGATATTTATACATAAAAACAATTGAAAGCTACAGATTAATAATGGGATTTTTTTGTGCCAATTCGATATCCACACCAGATCATCTGTTAATAATTCCTCCCTCGAATGTCTTCATTAGTCGCTAAATATAATGAAGACATCTAACATGGAGATTTAACCATGCAAACACAAGGACACTGGTTTTGCAGAAAGGTGTCTCCAAGAAAACGCATGAGCTATGCTCGTTTAAGATATGCATGTGTTTGTGTGTGTGTGTGTGTGTGTGTGTGTGTGTGTACTGGTTTTGGTGGTTTACATATAGAATGTATATGGTTTTTGTATAATGACATAGTTGTTCTCTATTATGGTGTGGTTTATGATGTCCTTGTAAATCAAAATGCTTCAAAATCACACTTAGCTTGGTCTTTTGACTTTCAAACATAGTTCATGTTTCCTGTGAGGGATAGATTTAGGGGAGGGGTGGGCTGTAGACCATTTCAATGTGGTCCCAACAACATTTCCTGCTTGTTATCAAACCCTTTCATAACTGCAACGAGGCAATTCAATCATAACTTAATGTTAAAACAGCTATTATTTACATAATATAACATTATTTATCAATTTGTGGCTCTTTTTGGATTATCGGAAGATTAAAGAAATTAAAAATATAAAACAGGAAATACAGGTTGGGACCATTGCTTTTGTTTACATCCCTCAAAATAGTCTATAGGGCCATATAATAAGCAGTTTTCACTGTATAAAATACATTACGCCTATGGAGAGTCCCTGTAAACCACCAATACCAATGTGTGTGTATATGTGTGTATGTTCTCACAGACTCAGTCCATGTCCAGTCCTGACCGATCAGCTGTAAGCGCATCTCATTTTTGCCATTTCTCTGTTCAGATCGTCCCCAAGCACACTTTTAACACTCTCCAAACATCGAGGTGAAGATGTAGACATCATTCGGGGTTTGTTTCTTCATGGTGCAGGTGAATATGACGGATGCAGGAGGACACACATGCAGGCTGAGGGTCCGTTTTCTTTCATACGTTGCTCCGAGGGAGAGACCTCAGGTGGAACTGCTGCTGGTGGTGGTGGATGCCTGTCAACAAGACAGAAAAAAATGAGACATTAGAGGTAGGATTTCAGACATTATTCACTTTGTGACAGGCCAGAATCTGAACACGTCTCATGCAACCAAGGCCTGCCACTCAAATGAAAGGCTTCAGGCAAAAAAGATCCTTGGTTTGATTGACAGGTGACGGGGGGGTGGGTTGAACCATGCTCAGATATCAGGTGAGAGGGTGGTACAGGGTGATGGACGAGCAGCGAGCTGAAAACTGGGTTCATCATTTCCCATCGTTCTGATTCATTTGTGAAGAGCGATTTAACAGAACCAGTGTGTGAACTTGGAATTCAACAGTCAATTCAAACACACATGTACACACACCATCCAACAAACAGGCCGAGGAGATCGTAATTATGTCTTAGTAGATGAACATACAGTGTTAAAACCACATCATGCAGTAGAGCCGTAATTGCTAATTGCATAATTCCTGATCATCTTTAAAGGAATGTAATCTTGTCGTTTAATCAGGTCATTTCAAAGCCCTGATGGAAAATAATGTCCTGCTGCTCTTTTTCAGGCTGTGAAAGTGTAAAAACAGAGGCGGTCGAGTATCGGCTGATTCTCCAGTCTATAAACTCAGAGCACAATCAATTGGCCACTTACAGTATGTGGTAAAAATAAATTAAATATTTAGTAATATCATCAATTTGCCTAAGTCTTGAGCTAAATAATGACAGTTTTGTCTTCTTCTGTGCTGCTAATTAATATAACTAATTTGAACATTAATACTTCACACTTACTGAACTAAAAACTAAATATTAAAGAAAAGTTAACTGAGTAATGACAATTTCAGCTGCTTTTCAGCAGAAATAATCACTTTGCCATTACTTTAAGAAGCTTTGAAACATGTCAAAGCTGAATGTTTTCTTCAGGGCTGATAATTATTATTTGAACTAATTTGATCACTTTATGAACTAATGAAGATCATAGGACCAAAACACTATATATAATAAATTAATAATCTTTAAAGGAATGTAATCATGTCGTTTAATTATGTCATTTCAAAGCCCTGATGAAAAATAATGTCCTGCTGCTGTTTTTCAGACTATGAACGTGAGTAAAACATAGGCTGTCGAGTATCGTCTAATTCTCCAGTCTATAAACTCAGAGCACAATCACTTGCTTTTATTAATTTGCCCACTTACAGTATGTGGTAAAAATCCATCCAATATTTAGTAATATCATCAATTTGCCCAAATCCTGAGCTAAAAATTGACAGTTTTGTCTTCTTCAGGACTGATAATTAATATTTTAACTATTTTGATCACTTTGTGAACTAAGTAAGATCATGTATAATAAATGATTTATTTTTAAAGGAATGTAATCTTGTCGTTTAATCAGGTAATTTCAAAGCTCTGATGGAAAATAATGTCCTGCTGCTCTTTTTCAGGCTGTGAAAGTGTAAAAACAGAGGCGGTCGAGTATCAGCTAATTCTCCAGTCTATAAATTTAGAGCACAATCACTTGCTTTTTTTTATACTTTTGGCCACTTATGTGGTAAAAATGAATTCAATATTTAGTAATATCAGCTAAACTCAACAGCTAAATAATGACAGTTTGGTCTTCTTCTGTGCTGCTAATTAATATTATAACTAATTTGAACATTAACACTTCACACTCACTGAACTAAAAACAAAATATTAAAGAAAAGTTAACTGAGTAATGACAATTCCAGCTGCTTTTCAGCAGAATTTATCATTTTGCCATTACTTTAAGAAGCTTAGAAACATGTCAAAGCTGAATGTCTTCTTCAGGGCTGATAATTAATATTTGAACTAATTTGATCACTTTATGAACTAATGAAGATCATAGGACTGAAACATCATACATAATAATTTACTATTCTTTAAAGGAATGTAATCATGTCATTTAATTATGTCATTTCAAAGCCCTGATGGAAAATAATGTCCTGCTGCTGTTTTTCAGACTATGAAAGTGAGTAAAACAGAGGCTGTTGAGTATCAGCTAATTCTCCAGTCTACAAACTCAGAACAATCACTTGCTTTTATTAATTTGCCCACTTATGTGGTAAAAATGAATTAAATATTTAGTAATATCATCAATTTTCCCAGATCTTGAGCTAAATAATGACAGTTTTGTCTTCTTTAGGACTGATAATTAATATTTGAACTAATTTGATCACTTTATGAACTAATGAAGATCATATATAATAAATTATTAATTTTTAAAGGAATGTAATCCTGCCGTTTAATCAGGTCATTTCAAAGCCCTGAATGAAAATAATGTAGTTTAATTCTCCATAAACTCAGAGCACAATCACTTGCTTTTTATATTTTTTTCCACTTATGTGGTAAAAATGAATTAAAAATTTAGTAATATCATCGATTTGCCCAAACTCTGAACTAAATAGTGACAATTTTGTCTTCCTCAGAGCTGATAATTAATATTTAAACTAATCTGATCACTTTATCAACTAATAAAGATCATAGGCAGCCGATTCGAGTGTTATCAGTCGATTGAATGGGCGCTATCAGTGGTTATCAGCTGATAGATATGGGCCAGTAGGGGCCTTCTGCGCCTGTTGGTAGGCTCAGAAAGCTGTTATCATCCATCCTCATGGTTAATCAGCTAAAGATCACATACGGTTGCTGCAGGAAGTTAACAAGAATCATTATTACTTATTAAATGTCCCATTAATTTACTTTATTAACGTCTACCCCTACCCCAACCCTTAACCCAACCGTTACAGTAATTTAAAAACGTAATGTATCAGAAATATATGCAGTAATGTATCACCTAATTCTAAATTCAGAGTAAATTCACTTCATTATTTCATATTTTGGCCACATATGGGTTAAAAATTAATCACATTTTTAGTAATATCATTGATTTTTCTAAATCTTGTCATAATAATAATATGTAAAATAATAATGATAATAACAAATAATGACATTTTTTTGTCTTCTTTGGGCCTGCCATTTAATATTATGACTAATTTGATCATTATTATTTTACACATACTGAACTAAAAACAAAATATTGAAGAAAAGTTAGCCAAATAATGACAATTTCAGCTGCTTTTCAGCGGAATATATAATTTTGCCATTACTTTGAAGCAGCTTTGAAACATTATGTAGTTCATACAGCTCTAAATATACAAATAATTATAATCTATAAACAGAAATAGTCAAGCTATTTAAAGTCACTTGACTTCACAGCCTTCACTTCCTGCCACTTTCATTACCCTGAAAAAAGGATTCATTGGATTTATTCATTTTTTTTTTAAGGTAATGGGTCGCAAAAAATGTATATGTGCTGAATTTAAACAAATTAAGTTGAACATTACTGAGTTTAATTTGTTCAAATTCAGCCCATATAAATTGTTTGCAAGCACTTACCTTAAAAATGTAGTAAATGCAAAGAATATAAATTTTTTTCAGTGTAGATAAAGAAAAGCATCAACATTTTTCCCACAAAAAGTCACTTAATTTGAATGTTTAAAGACATGAGGGTGACTGAATGTTAATTTACTGCTTTGAGCACTACATATTGGCAGGGCACGTTTATATGAATCAACTTTTGCACCCCCAGTCGCTGTCAATCAAACCACAGAAATTCAACGTTATCGTTAGTGTTTCTGCAGGACAAAGGTGTTTATAAAAGGTGGGCTTTGTGAAGCTGCATATCATCACGTGTAGTGAAGAAAAAAAACACCAGTCTATTAATAGAGTTCCACAAATGGAAACAAACACACACACATTGTGCTCAAAAGACTGCAGAGTTTAAATCCTGCAGCCTTTACATCTACAAAGCTCAGAAGACCAAGTGAGGTGCCAAACTGAGTGTCGATGTTGACCTGCTGAAGCATTTATCTGCATCCTAATTGTGATCGTGAACAAAACTGATCTGAATTTAACTGGTTCCTTGGCTCCTCCTACAACAGGACAAGGCAAACTCCACTGACAAAAACCACCAACCACAAAGAGAAACACAGAGAGTCACACAGATTTGGGTAAAGATCAATGGGCGCTGGGATCAGTCGCTCCAGAAATCGTGAAAAAGAAGAAGTCGGGACTGCATACCTCCAGCGGGAGAGGGGACCTCGATCATTTTGAGTACTTTAAAAACGGAAACAAAAGCAGAGACATACATTTCATTATTCAGTGTATAGTTATTTAGATGCTGACTAAAACAGAGAGGTATATTCTTCTGTCAATTAAAAAATAAAATCTTGTAAACAATCAATACATTCATTTCAAATAGTTGTTTATCAGTCTAGGATTGTTTTAAAAGCACTAAAGTGCATTAAAGGGATAGTTCACCCAAAACTGAAAATTCTGTCATCATTTACTCACACTATACATGTTTCACCTTCATGAGTTTCTTTCTTCTGTTAATCAAAAAAGAAGATATTTGGAATAAGGCTGGAATTCTGTTACCATTGACTTCCATTGTATTTGTTTTTCCTACACTGTAAATAACTAAAATAATATGATCAATTAGTCCTGACAGCATATGTTTTTAGGTTATTGTAACTTAATAAACCAAGTTAATCGTGTTCTAACTTAATTTTATACGTTTTGCAAGCTGTTTTAAGTCAGTTTAACTTAATATAAGTTAAATGGACTCATAAGATTAATTTGATTCAGCTTAAAAATTTAAGCCAGCTAGGATTTTGTTACAGTGTATATGGAAGTCAATAGTTACCAGTTTTCAGGTTTGTTAAATAAAAATCATATATATATATGAAATAATATATATTTCCTTTAAGTTACATCTTTACTTACACTGTTGACCATCATCTACAGCTTAACCCAGGCTTAAACCTAACCATACCACCAAACCTGTCCCTAACCCTACCCGTATCCCACCTCACGCGCACCAAAAGTGTTCTGCAATACCTTATAAACACATTAAGTACATTACATTTATTTTTTTGAAGCAAGTACATAGCAGTTAATGCCACTTAATATAAAGTGGGACTGTTCATTTTAATTTTGTGGCATTTATTTATTTGGCCTCATGTGATTCCAAACCTTTATCAGTTTCTTGCTTCTGTTGAACACAAATATATATTTTGAAGACATTAAAAACCTGTAAAAGTTGACTTCTATAGTAGGAAAAACAAATACTATGGAAGTCAATGGTTACAGGTTTTCAGCATTCTTCAAAATATCTTCTTTTGTGTTTAACAGAAGAAAACAGCTATGAAATAAGTAAAAAGTGAGTAAATGATTACAGAATTTTCATTTTTGGGTGAATTATCATTTTAAATCAAGATTTTGGGGTATTTATTTAATTGGGGTATAATTTAATTTTAGTTTCTTTTTTCTGTTGAACACAAATATATATTTCGAAGAATGCTGAAAACCTGTAAAAATGGACTTCTATAGTAGGAAAAACAAATACGATGGAAGTCAATGGTTACAGGTTTTAAGCATTCTTCAAAATATCTTCTTTTGTGTTTAACAGAAGAAAACAGCTATGAAATAAGTTAAAAAGCGAGTAAATGATTACAGAATTTTCATTTTTGGGTGAATTATCATTTTAAATCAAGTTTTTGGGCTATTTATTTAATTGCCCTCATGTGATTCCAAACCTATATGAGTTTCTTTCTTCTGTTGAATAATAAAGAAGACATTTTGAAGAAAGCTGAAAACCACTGACTTCCATAGTAGCAGAAACAAATACTATGGAAGTCGATGGTTACAGGTTTCTGTGATTAACAGAAGTAACTAAACCAGCTTTGAAACAAGTAAAGACTGAGTAAATGATGACAGAATTTTCATTTTTGGGGTGAATTATCCTTTCAAATCAAGATATAAAATGTTCTGTTGTCCTCTCATGAGTCATTGTTTTGTGAATTATCAGAGACTCCACTCCGGTAACCTGTGACACAATGTGAAAGCATAACAAATCAAGCAAATTATTGAGAAGCATACAAACCAGTGAGATACATTGTTTATATTCTGTAATCCATGACTTACCTGTTCATCAGGTGACACTCTAAAAAGGGAAACGCTAGAACAATTATTAATCAAGCAATTAAACAAAGCTTGGCATATTTATAAAAGGGCTGGAAGTGAAATCTAGTTAAACAAATTTAGATTGGCATTAAAAGAATGATTTACTAATTTTATGATGAGAAAATGTATATAAAATAAATATAAAACTGCACACAGTCTGATAAGTGAGATTAATGGCAGGCTTTTTCGGAGACACGTTTTAAAATAATATTTGGTTTGTTTATGAGATGAAACTCAAGCAAATCAATGATTTTAAATTAGCATTAAAGGAACATTATTCACTCATTTTAAAGTGAGATTACTGTCAGTTTAAGGAAACACAGGAGGCATTTTTGGAGACTTAAAAGCACATTTACAAAATAATAATTAGCTTTTCTCTGCAATGAAACTCAAGCAAACAAATTAGCAACTCCCAAAGTGTAATTAAGCCATCCAAACTGTTCTCGTGGCCATAAATGCTCATAAATGCTTTGAAGTAAAACTGTACAGGTAGAATATAGAAAGATTGAAACATAAATATATGAAAGTATGGGAACGTAAAAATCAGAGCTGCAGGTGAAACCGCAAGAGGAGATCAGGAAAGTAGGTCAACCTGCTCTGAGAGAGAAGCAACATCTCACAACATGATGCATAAACGCAAATTTCTCACACACACACACACGCAAATATATACATACACACAATCTCTTTCACTTTGAGAGCTGGCTCAGCTAGAGGCAAGCCGAGAGTTTAAAAAGTAAGTCAAAGAAAATTAAATGCTTTAGAAAAGCTGAAATGAAATAAACAGAACAAAACTGTTGCACAACTCTACTAAAAGGCAAAGTTTCGTTCAATAATTTACTCTGAAGAAATACAATATTACATATTTAACTTTAAAGCTGAAGATGAGCTGAAAGAGAAGGGCAACTGACCAATATATGGGGTAGAAGAATGGGAAACTTCGGAAGCATTAAAAACTACTTTACAAACATCCACAAACTCTTAGTGTAGTTGTGTTGTGTAGTGAGAAGATGTGATAGGAAAGAAAGAATTGTCCCTTTCTGAAAATGATGCAACGTTACGTTTAACTGGAGATTAACTGGAGATGAGCACAGCCTCGCTGAGCCCATATAAGATGGGAAGTTTGGAAAGAAGCTCTGAATGTGCATTTGAAGTCCAGACACTGAAAATTAGTGTCTAAGTGAGAGGACCTTCAAATGTGTTTGGCCAAAGTCTGAAAAGTTTCCTGATTTGTTGATACTTCAAACAACCAGTTTACCTGCTGATGGTATATAACCCTACCTGTAGAGTAGAAGCAGCAGAGTCGCTGGTCTCGGTCAGTCCTGTGCTCCTCGGGATGCTGGACACGATGTATCTCGCTCCCTTTGGCACAGGCTGTCTAACCACCAGCTTTCCTTTCCTCGTCTCTGCTAGAAATAAACTGTACCAGTAGGCATCGTTGGAGACCAGAGTGGAGTCCGCGATGGTGGAGTTCCTCTCGCTGATTACACTGTTCCTGCTCGGAGGAGCCGCTTTGCTGGGCTTCGCTTTCTGGCACTTGAGCACGATGGTCACCAATATAGTGATGAGCAGAAGAAATGACACAGAGCCCAGTCCAATCACCAGATACAGGTTTAAATCCGAGAAGATGTCATACTCCAAAGGCACCTCGGTGTAGGTTTTAAGCGCGGTCTCCACCGTGGACAGTTTGATGGTGACTGTAGCAGAGAGCGCGGGCTCTCCGTTGTCCTTGGCGATCACCACCAGCCGCTGGTCTCGCGAGTCTCTGTAACTGAACATCCTCATGGTCCGGATCTCTCCGTTGTATTGATCCAAGCTGAATAATGTAGCGTCGGTGTTCTGGAGAAACTGGTAGGTGATGCGAGAGTTGTGCACTGAATCAGAGTCTACGGCGATGACTTTGGCGATCAGAGTTCCTTTATCGGTGGATCTCGGGATGGTTTCCTTCACCTCCGAGCCGTGCGCGCGCCACGGAGACACTATAAGCGGTGTGTTGTCGTTCTGATCCATGATGATAATGTGAACGGTCACGTTACTGCTGAGCGGAGGAACACCAGAGTCTCTGGCCTCGATGTGGAACAGAAAATCCTTCTCTATCTCATAATCAAACGTCTTTAGCGCGTAAAGATTGCCGTTCTCCGGGTTAATGGAGAACAGCATGGACATGGAGGTGTTGGCTATTTCCTTCTCTATGATGAAATAAACCAGATACTGATTTTCATGGAGATCTGGGTCTACAGCAGTTATAGAGCTCAGTGAAGCTCCAGGCGCGTTATTCTCCATTACTGGTATCGTGTAGAAAGTCTGTGGGAACTGAGGAACATTGTCGTTCACGTCCAGCAGCTCTAAAGTGATAGTTTCATTATCAGATAACGGCGGGTTGCCCCTGTCAGTCACGGTGATAGTGATGTCATATTCTGGGAGCTTTTCACGGTCTAACGGCTCTGAAACTAATAATTCATAATAATTATCAGATGATTCTTTAAGCGCAAAAGGTAAATCAGCAGAAATATGAATGTCTACCTGTCCATTTTCTCCAGAGTCTTTATCACTCACACTAACAACTGCAATCACTGTATTTACAGGCACATCCTCTTTAACTGGACTTGTGAATGATTTAATGGAAATTTCAGGATGATTATCATTCATATCTGTGATTAAAATCTTTACTTTACACTTTCCTGTAAGACTATTAGCTCCTTTATCTGTTGCTATAATTTCCATATCATAGATCCTGAAATCCTCATAATTAATCAGTTCTTTCACTCTGATTTCTCCATTATTAGGATTCAGACTGAATGTCTGCTGCGTTTTCTCTGAAGTATATAAACTATAAGAGTAAAGTAAATCTGAATTTGTGCCCTCGTCTTTATCTGAGGCGTTTAATTTCACTACAAGGCTTCCAATAGGCGCGTTTTCAGTCAGATTTATAGTAAAACTGTCTTTATTGAATTGAGGGGCGTTGTCATTGGTGTCCAGAACGCGCACAATAATGCTGGCCGTGCCAGAGCGCGCGGGGACTCCTCCATCCACAGCAGTGAGTATCAGATTATGTATGGCCTGCTCCTCGCGATCTAACGATTTTTTTAATATTAAATCAGCAAATTTTGACCCATCCCGTCCTGTCTGTATTTCAATATCAAAGTTTGCACTGTCACTCAAGTGATAACCTTTAATAGAATTTGAACCAATATCAGGATCCACCGCATTACTTAAAGAAAACCTCTCGCCTGCAGCAGTTGATTCAGAGATATCCAAATTAATCGTATCTCTGCGAAAATGAGGTGCGTTGTCGTTAATATCCATTATTTCAAGTTCAATGTTAAATATACGCACTGGGTTCTCCAATATAACTTCCATTTTTAGGTAACACACTGTTTTTGATATGCAAAGATATTCTCTGTCTATGCGCTCCACAATAAACAGGTCTCCGGTGTCTTTGTTAACATCTAGATACTTCTTATTTGCAAGGATATCTAACCGGATTTTTCGTCTTCCCAACGTTTGCACATCGATTCCCAAATCTGCAGCCAAATTAGCAACAACAGAGCCTACCTCCATCTCCTCCGGAATAGAATAATGCGTGACACCAGACGCCGTGTAAACGAATGCCGAAAGCAGAAGTAACGTTGCAAAGCATTTCATTGTAGGCTGAGCCTCCATTCTGCAAGTGAAGCGTGTTTTGTTTATGAGCCCAAAACACAGCAGTCCTCAACAACGATGATCGCCGATGCAAGACATTCAGTGTATTCCAATACTGTCTAACTTTTCTACAACGCAGGTCAAAACAATCACAAAATTATTATTAAATGCGGAAAGCCAACAGAAGCGCTAGCATCCCCGCGAGCTTTTCATGAAGACACTCTGGTGCGCATGAGCTGTCATGGCGACTGTAAAATAAATAGATAAATGAAATATCGTCCGTTTTGTTGGTGCACAGCGACACGTTGCGTGTATTTAGAAATATTACGCGAAATATACAACCATGGTCAAAATTATTGTCACTCTTGGTTAATATGAGCAAAGGCGACTGTAAAATTAAATGCTATTTTCTTTTTAACCTTTCATTCATTCACAATAAAGTAGCATGTCAATGAAATAAAACAACATGGAGAGGTCTTGTTATGTTCATTAAGCCAATGCATTTAAGTCAAAATTATTGGCATTGTTTTATTCAAAGCTTTTTCCAAACTACGCTGATCCAGAACAGGTGTGAGTCTCCAATAAAGCCCGATTAGGCTGGAAGAAAGCTGGATTGAGGGCATTTTTTCATAAACAATATCCTTCAGTTTCTCTACTCCATGTTAGTGTTTAGTTCATCCACTTATTTTCAATAGGGATCAGGTCATTTATGGACTGGGATGGCCATTGCAGTCAGAACCTTACTTTTACGACCACTAACCCATTTTAATGATGCTTTTAATGTTACCTTTTAGATAACTGTCATAATGGTAAATCGAGACATGACCCATTAAGAGATTTCTATTATAGTGAGTCCAGGTTTATTTATAATTAAATTTGTGATTTATAAATACATTTATATTATGAATACAAATTATGTGTGGGGGGGATCATTTTATATTTTATTACCTGTAAAAAACAGAGTATGCTCTACGAGAGCGCACTCACAAACGTTTTCGTCACAATCTGAATGGAAATACTGCTTGACACTTTATGCAAATATATCTTTGGTGATCGAAACTGAGTTTCTTACCTGTAGAGTAGAAGCTGCAGAGTCGCTGGTCTCGGTCAGTCCTGTGCTCCTCGGGATGCTGGACACGATGTATCTCGCGCCCTTTGGCACAGGCTGCCTAACCACCAGCTTTCCTTTCCTCGTCTCTGCTAGAAATAAACTGTACCAGTAGGCATCGTTGGAGACCAGAGTGGAGTCCGCGATGGTGGAGTTCCTCTCGCTGATCACACTGTTCCTGCTCGGAGGAGCCGCTTTGCTGGGCTTCGCTTTCTGGCACTTGAGCACGATGGTCACCAATATAGTGATGAGCAGAAGAAATGACACAGAGCCCAGTCCGATCACCAGATACAGGTTTAAATCCGAGAAGATGTCATACTCCAAAGGCACCTCAGTGTAGGTTTTAAGCGCGGTCTCCACCGTGGACAGTTTGATGGTGACTGTAGCAGAGAGCGCGGGCTCTCCGTTGTCCTTGGCGATCACCACCAGCCGCTGGTCTCGCGAGTCTCTGTAACTGAACATTCTCATGGTCCGGATCTCTCCGTTGTATTGATCCAAGCTGAATAATGTAGCGTCGGTGTTCTGGAGAAACTGGTAGGTGATGCGAGAGTTGTGCACCGAATCAGAGTCTATGGCGATGACTTTGGCGATCAGAGTTCCTTTATCGGTGGATCTCGGGATGGTTTCCTTCACCTCCGAGCCGTGCGCGCGCCACGGAGACACTATAAGCGGTGTGTTGTCGTTCTGGTCCATGATAATAATGTGAACGGTCACGTTACTGCTGAGCGGAGGAACACCAGAGTCTCTGGCCTCGATGTGGAACAGAAAATCCTTCTCTATCTCATAATCAAACGTCTTTAGCGCGTAAAGATTGCCGTTCTCCGGGTTAATGGAGAACAGCATGGACATGGAGGTGTTGGCTATTTCCTTCTCTATGATGAAATAAACCAGATACTGATTTTCATGGAGATCTGGGTCTACAGCAGTTATGGAGCTCAGTGAAGCTCCAGGCGCGTTATTCTCCATTACTGGTATCGTGTAGAAAGTCTGTGGGAACTGAGGAACATTGTCGTTCACGTCCAGCAGCTCTAAAGTGATAGTTTCATTATCAGATAACGGCGGGTTGCCCCTGTCAGTCACGGTGATAGTGATGTCATATTCTGGAAGCTTTTCACGGTCTAACGGCTCTGAAACTAATAATTCATAATAATTATCAGATGATTCTTTAAGCGCAAAAGGTAAATCAGCAGAAATATGAATGTCTACCTGTCCATTTTCTCCAGAGTCTTTATCACTCACACTAACAACTGCAATCACTGTGTTTACAGGCACATCCTCTTTAACTGGACTTGTGAATGATTTAATGGAAATTTCAGGATGGTTATCATTCATATCTGTGATTAAAATCTTTACTTTACACTTTCCTGTAAGACTATTAGCTCCTTTATCTGTTGCTATAATTTCCATATCATAGATCCTGAAATCCTCATAGTTAATCAGTTCTTTCACTCTGATTTCTCCATTATTAGGATTCAGACTGAATGTCTGCTGCGTTTTCTCTGAAGTGTATAAACTAAAAGAATAAAGTAAATCTGAATTTGAGCCCTCGTCTTTATCTGAGGCGTTTAATTTCACTACAAGGCTTCCAATAGGCGCGTTTTCAGTCAGATTTATAGTATAACTGTCTTTATCGAAATGAGGGGCGTTGTCATTGGTGTCCAGAACGCGCACAATAATGCTGGCCGTGCCAGAGCGCGCGGGGACTCCTCCATCCACAGCAGTGAGAATCAGATTATGCAAAGATTGCTCTTCTCTGTCTAAAGGCTTTTTTAGTATCAAATCAGCAAATTTTGACCCGTCCCTCCCTGTTTGTATCTCTATGTCAAAATGTTCACTCTCACTCAAGTAATACGTTTTTATCGAATTTGAGCCAATATCAGGGTCCACCGCATTGCTGAGAGAAAATCTCTCTCCGGCTGCTGTAGATTCTGATATATCCAGGTGTATCGTATCTCTCCGAAACTGAGGAGCATTATCGTTGATATCCACTATTTCAATTTCAATGTTAAATATGCGCACAGGGTTTTCCAATATCACTTCCATTTTAATAAAACATGTCGTCGCCGTTTTAGATAAACAAAGGTATTCTCTGTCCATCTTTTCTAATATATAGAGCTCTCCTGTCTCTTTGTTGACATCCAAATATTTTTTGTTTGATATAATATCTAGTCGCATTTTTCGTCTGCTTAGAGTTGTCACATCCAGTCCCAAATCAGACGCTAAATTAGCGACAACAGAGCCTTCCTCCATTTCTTCTGGGATGGAATAGTGCGTAACAGAGGACGCGGTGTCCAAAATAGCCGAGAAAAACAGAAGGACCGTTACATACCTCCAAAGTGCTGACTTTGTCCATTCCTCCATTCTGCAAAGTTTGAAATATTTGTATTCCTCGCGATAGTGTAAAGATCGAGAAACGAGCAAGTCAGATAGTGAAGCTCTTGTCTTAGCGCGCTCCTTTGTGCGCTTTCCTCCTATTAAAATCTGTCATGGCGATTGTGGTTAAAAAGAGTAAAGGCGTTTTCTTAGAGAACAGCGACGCTCAGTGAGTTAGGTCTGAACATACAAATGTTAGAAGAGAATAGCATTGCTTACAACAAATATTAATAGTTTAACGCGTTATTTTACTCTTTGGAGGCTTTTTGTTGTGGAATTAGACGCCCAAGAAAATGTGCGTAAATAAGATTCAACATAAAATGTAAAAAACACAACGTTGTGAAATAATGGAACATTTAGAAAATATTATAGAAATTACATACTGAGTTTAAAAGGGAAAACAATTCAAATAGCCTATTTTTTGACTTGGGTACTGGGAGTGTGCGCCACCAGGCACAAGCCGACTTTACAAAGATGTTTACTTCACTTTCTGGCGCTAGATAAACGGTGTTAATTCTGGAACAACATTGCAATCATCCACATCATTCTACATCATTTTTTTTATCTATCATTTCCCTTTGATTTAATATGAATAACTAACAGTTAGGGTTATATTTAGAGATAGGAATTACAATTGGATATGTTTTGGATGGGAATGATGTTCGAGGATCAATAAAGTATGTTGGCATATGAACGCGCAAAATCAGGCCGTGCGATATTCCAGAGCGCATGCGCCCCTCACATTTTACAATCTGGAAGGGAATTATGCCTGAAACGGCACATAATTATTGACTTGGGTTTTCTGAACTTTAAAGTAGAAGAAGCACCATTTAACAAGATTTAATTGTAGGCCTAAGCCTTAAATAACTAATTCAATCAACAAAATAAAAACATTAAAATCATAATTAGATGAGGAAAATTCTAAATACTTCAAAAAAAATGAAATAAGTATTTTATTAACCTTGTAAAACACTGAGTATGCCATTCCACATCGGATTCACAAACTCTTGTATCACAGTCTGAAAGGAAACTTTGCTTGCAGTTTTAGGCATATCTCTCTTTGACGATTGAAACTGGGTTTCTTACCTGTAGAGTAGAAGCAGCGGAGTCGCTGGTCTCGGTCAGTCCTGTGCTCCTCGGGATGCTGGACACGATGTATCTCGCTCCCTTTGGCACAGGCTGTCTAACCACCAGCTTTCCTTTCCTCGTCTCTGCTAGAAATAAACTGTACCAGTAGGCATCGTTGGAGACCAGAGTGGAGTCCGCGATGGTGGAGTTCCTCTCGCTGATCACACTGTTCCTGCTCGGAGGAGCCGCTTTGCTGGGCTTCGCTTTCTGGCACTTGAGCACGATGGTCACCAATATAGTGATGAGCAGAAGAAATGACACAGAGCCCAGTCCGATCACCAGATACAGGTTTAAATCCGAGAAGATGTCATACTCCAAAGGCACCTCAGTGTAGGTTTTAAGCGCGGTCTCCACCGTGGACAGTTTGATGGTGACTGTAGCAGAGAGCGCGGGCTCTCCGTTGTCCTTGGCGATCACCACCAGCCGCTGGTCTCGCGAGTCTCTGTAACTGAACATTCTCATGGTCCGGATCTCTCCGTTGTATTGATCCAAGCTGAATAATGTAGCGTCGGTGTTCTGGAGAAACTGGTAGGTGATGCGAGAGTTGTGCACCGAATCAGAGTCTATGGCGATGACTTTGGCGATCAGAGTTCCTTTATCGGTGGATCTCGGGATGGTTTCCTTCACCTCCGAGCCGTGCGCGCGCCACGGAGACACTATAAGCGGTGTGTTGTCGTTCTGGTCCATGATAATAATGTGAACGGTCACGTTGCTGCTGAGCGGAGGAACACCAGAGTCTCTGGCCTCGATGTGGAACAGAAAATCCTTCTCTATCTCATAATCAAACGTCTTTAACGCGTAAAGATTGCCGTTCTCCGGGTTAATGGAGAACAGCATGGACATGGAGGTGTTGGCTATTTCCTTCTCTATGATGAAATAAACCAGATACTGATTTTCATGGAGATCTGGGTCTACAGCAGTTATAGAGCTCAGTGAAGCTCCAGGCGCGTTATTCTCCATTACTGGTATCGTGTAGAAAGTCTGTGGGAACTGAGGAACATTGTCGTTCACGTCCAGCAGCTCTAAAGTGATAGTTTCATTATCAGATAACGGCGGGTTGCCCCTGTCAGTCACGGTGATAGTGATGTCATATTCTGGAAGCTTTTCACGGTCTAACGGCTCTGAAACTAATAATTCATAATAATTATCAGATGATTCTTTAAGCGCAAAAGGTAAATCAGCAGAAATATGAATGTCTACCTGTCCATTTTCTCCAGAGTCTTTATCACTCACACTAACAACTGCAATCACTGTGTTTACAGGCACATCCTCTTTAACTGGACTTGTGAATGATTTAATGGAAATTTCAGGATGATTATCATTCATATCTGTGATTAAAATCTTTACTTTACACTTTCCAGTAAGACTATTAGCTCCTTTATCTGTTGCTATAATTTCCATATCATAGATCCTGAAATCCTCATAATTGATCAGTTCTTTCACTCTGATTTCTCCATTATTAGGATTCAGACTGAAAGTCTGCTGCGTTTTCTCTGAAGTGTATAAACTATAAGAGTAAAGTAAATCTGAATTTGAGCCCTCGTCTTTATCTGAGGCGTTTAATCCCACTACAAGGCTTCCAATGGGAGCGTTTTCAGTCAGATTTATAGTAAAACTGTCTTTATCGAATTGAGGGGCGTTGTCATTGGTGTCCAGAACGCGCACAATAATGCTGGCCGTGCCAGAGCGCGCGGGGACTCCTCCATCCACAGCAGTGAGTATCAGATTATATGAAGCTCGTTCTTCTCTGTCTAAAGGCTTTTTCAGTATCAAATCAGCGAATTTTGACCCGTCCCTGCCTGACTGTATTTCAATGTCGAAACTTTCGTTTTCACTTAAATAATACGTTTTAATAGAATTTGAGCCAATATCAGGGTCCACCGCATTACTGAGGGAAAATCTCTCTCCGGCTGCTGTAGATTCTGATATATCCAGGTGTATCGTATCTCTCCAAAACTGAGGAGCATTATCGTTGATATCCATTATTTCAATTTCGATATTAAACATACGCACAGGACTCTGCATCGTGACTTCCATTTTGATAAAACATGTTGTCGCTGTTTTAACACCGCAGAGGTGTTCTCTGTCCATCTTTTCTAATATATAGAGCTCCCCGGTTTCTTTGTTAACATCGAGATACTTTTTGTTAGATCTAATATCGAGTCGCATTTGTCGTTTGTTGAGTGTTGTCACATCCAGTCCCAAATCAGAAGCTAAATTAGCGACAACAGAGCCTTCCTCCATTTCTTCTGGGATGGAATAGTGCGTAACGGAGGACGCGGTGTCCAAAATAGCGGAGAAAAACAGCAGGATATTTACATACCTCCAATATTGTGGCTTTATACATCCCTCCATTCTGCAACGTTTAGTATAATTGTACTCCTATCGATAATGAAATGATCAGGAAACAAATATTTCACACGGTGAAGCTCGTGTCATAGCGCGCTCCTTTGTGCGCTTTCCTCCTATATGAAATCTGTCATGGCGATTGTGGTTAAAAAGAGTAAAGGCGTTTTCTTAGAGAACAGCGACGCTCAGTGAGTTAGGTCTGAACATACACAAAAAGAAAACATTCTGGCTAAGCATAAAATTTAAACATTTGTATTTTAAGGACGCTTTTCCTGGTTTACTAAATGCACGAGGAAATATGCAAAGATAATCCACAAATTATCACATTCAAAGAACAAAACAGGTTGTGAAATCATAATTTATAAACACTAAATGCTATGTGTGTGGGAAAAAACAAAATCCTTTTGTATCTTCACAACCTGTAAAAAATCGAGTAGCCTACGCCATACCAGAGCGCATTCACAAACTTGTTCATCACAATATGAAAGGAAATTTAGCTTGAAACGTTATGCAAATCTCTCTTTGATGATTAAAGCTGGGTTTTCTTACCTGTAGAGTAGAAGCAGCGGAGTCGCTGGTCTCGGTCAGTCCTGTGCTCCTCGGGATGCTGGACACGATGTATCTCGCTCCCTTTGGCACAGGCTGTCTAACCACCAGCTTTCCTTTCCTCGTCTCTGCTAGAAATAAACTGTACCAGTAGGCATCGTTGGAGACCAGAGTGGAGTCTGCGATGGTGGAGTTCCTCTCGCTGATCACACTGTTCCTGCTCGGAGGAGCCGCTTTGCTGGGTTTCGCTTTCTGGCACTTGAGCACGATGGTCACCAATATAGTGATGAGCAGAAGAAATGACACAGAGCCCAGTCCGATCACTAGATACAAGTTTAAATCAGAGAAGATGTCATACTCCAAAGGCACCTCAGTGTAGGTTTTAAGCGCGGTCTCCACCGTGGACAGTTTGATGGTGACTGTAGCAGAGAGCGCGGGCTCTCCGTTGTCCTTGGCGATCACCACCAGCCGCTGGTCTCGCGAGTCTCTGTAACTGAACATTCTCATGGTCCGGATCTCTCCGTTGTATTGATCCAAGCTGAATAATGTAGCGTCGGTGTTCTGGAGAAACTGGTAGGTGATGCGAGAGTTGTGCACTGAATCAGAGTCTATGGCGATGACTTTGGCGATCAGAGTTCCTTTATCGGTGGATCTCGGGATGGTTTCCTTCACCTCCGAGCCGTGCGCGCGCCACGGAGACACTATAAGCGGTGTGTTGTCGTTCTGGTCCATGATAATAATGTGAACGGTCACGTTACTGCTGAGTGGAGGAACACCAGAGTCTCTGGCCTCGATGTGGAACAGAAAATCCTTCTCTATCTCATAATCAAACGTCTTTAGCGCGTAAAGATTGCCGTTCTCCGGGTTAATGGAGAACAGCATGGACATGGAGGTGTTGGCTATTTCCTTCTCTATGATGAAATAAACCAGATACTGATTTTCATGGAGATCTGGGTCTACAGCAGTTATAGAGCTCAGTGAAGCTCCAGGCGCGTTATTCTCCATTACTGGTATCGTGTAGAAAGTCTGTGGGAACTGAGGAACATTGTCGTTCACGTCCAGCAGCTCTAAAGTGATAGTTTCATTATCAGATAACGGCGGGTTGCCCCTGTCAGTCACGGTGATAGTGATGTCATATTCTGGAAGCTTTTCACGGTCTAACGGCTCTGAAACTAATAATTCATAATAATTATCAGATGATTCTTTAAGCGCAAAAGGTAAATCAGCAGAAATATGAATGTCTACCTGTCCATTTTCTCCAGAGTCTTTATCACTCACACTAACAACTGCAATCACTGTATTTACAGGCACATCCTCTTTAACTGGACTTGTGAATGATTTAATGGAAATTTCAGGATGATTATCATTCATATCTGTGATTAAAATCTTTACTTTACACTTTCCTGTAAGACTATTAGCTCCTTTATCTGTTGCTATAATTTCCATATCATAGATTCTGAAATCCTCATAGTTAATCAGTTCTTTCACTCTGATTTCTCCATTATTAGGATTCAGACTGAAAGTCTGCTGCGTTTTCTCTGAAGTATATAAACTAAAAGCATAATATATCTCCGAATTTGAGCCCTCGTCTTTATCTGAGGCGTTTAATTTCACTACAAGGCTTCCAATAGGCGCGTTTTCAGTCAGATTTATAGTAAAACTGTCTTTATCGAATTGAGGGGCGTTGTCATTGGTGTCCAGAACGCGCACAATAATGCTGGCCGTGCCAGAGCGCGCGGGGACTCCTCCATCCACAGCAGTGAGAACCAGATTATGCGAAGCTTGTTCTTCTCTGTCTAAAGGCTTTTTTAGTATCAAGTCCGCAAACTTAGATCCATCTCTTCCAGTTTGAATCTCGATATTAAACTGGTCACTTTGACTGAGATAGTATGTCTTTACAGAATTAGGTCCTATATCAGGGTCCACAGCATTAGTGAGGGAAAATCTCTCCCCTATTGTTGTCCCCTCTGATATATCTAGATGCATTGTATCTCGTCGGAAACGTGGAGCATTATCATTTATATCCATTATTTCAAGTTCAATATTAAACATTCGGATAGGATTCTCTAATGTGGCATCCACTTTAAGGACGCATGTTGTCGCTGATTTCGACGTGCACAAATTCTCTCTGTCAATCTTTTCTAAAATGTACAGCTCCCCTGTGTCTTTGTTAACGTCAAGATATTTTTTGCTGGCGACGACATCCAAACGCATTTTACGTTTACTAAGACTTCTCAAATCCAATCCTAAATCAGATACCAGATTTGCAACCACAGAGCCTTCGTCCATTTCCTCTGGAATTGTGTAGTGAGTAACAGCGGATGCAGTCTGCAAGACAGCCGCGAGAAATACGAAGATCAAGACATACCTTAACCAAAGCCGTATTGTCGGTTCCATTGTTTATAAATCTCCCGAAAAATCCCTCAGCAATGAAGTCAAATTCATTCAAATTTTGATGAATATAGAGAAATAAATGCGTACAAAATGTACAAAAACAAAAAGCTCAACGGAGATATATGAAGACGAATACCGTCCTGAGAGAAAGGCTGCGATGCTGTCCTCAAATAAGGAATCAGCAATGGCGATGAAGGCAGTGTCACCATAAATGTATTTTCTTGGTGGACAGCGACTCTATGCGCATAGGAGAAGGAATGCAATATAATGAGTATATATTGAGGATGTCAAATTAAAGTATTGCTAAGCATCTTAAAAACATCATAAAAGTAATAAAATAAGCCCAAACTGTTTGTGAACTGTATGAAAACCAAGACAAATTGCAAATACAAATCCAGCTGCTTTTTAAAACAGAACAATTCTGTCACAAGAGGCTAACGCATATTATTATTTTGCAAACTCAACGCGAGAAAATGTAATCAAAGCATTATTATGGATGAAGGCAATAATATAAAATCACTATGCGTAAAACTGATCCAGCAAATATTTGGAGGAGTGGTTTGATCGGCAAGTGCAAATTTAAGGAAAAAATGCATATTAAATGAAACCTTCAACAGTACAAAATATCCATTGCTTGAATTATTATTATTTTTTTATTTCACTATGTGAAAAATTCATACCTGTAGAGTAGAAGCAGCAGAGTCGCTAGTCTCGGTCAGTCCTGTGCTCCTCGGGATGCTGGACACGATGTATCTCGCGCCCTTTGGCACAGGCTGTCTAACCACCAGCTTTCCTTTCCTCGTCTCTGCTAGAAATAAACTGTACCAGTAGGCATCGTTGGAGACCAGAGTGGAGTCCGCGATGGTGGAGTTCCTCTCGCTGATCACACTGTTCCTGCTCGGAGGAGCCGCTTTGCTGGGCTTCGCTTTCTGGCACTTGAGCACGATGGTCACCAATATAGTGATGAGCAGAAGAAATGACACAGAGCCCAGTCCGATCACCAGATACAGGTTTAAATCCGAGAAGATGTCATACTCCAAAGGCACCTCATTGTAGGTTTTAAGCGCGGTCTCCACCGTGGACAGTTTGATGGTGACTGTAGCAGAGAGCGCGGGCTCTCCGTTGTCCTTGGCGATCACCACCAGCCGCTGGTCTCGCGAGTCTCTGTAACTGAACATCCTCATGGTCCGGATCTCTCCGTTGTATTGATCCAAGCTGAATAATGTAGCGTCGGTGTTCTGGAGAAACTGGTACGTGATGCGAGAGTTGTGCACCGAATCAGAGTCTATGGCGATGACTTTGGCGATCAGAGTTCCTTTATCGGTGGATCTCGGGATGGTTTCCTTCACCTCCGAGCCGTGCGCGCGCCACGGAGACACTATAAGCGGTGTGTTGTCGTTCTGGTCCATGATAATAATGTGAACGGTCACGTTACTGCTGAGCGGAGGAACACCAGAGTCTCTGGCCTCGATGTGGAACAGAAAATCCTTCTCTATCTCATAATCAAACGTCTTTAGCGCGTAAAGATTGCCGTTCTCCGGGTTAATGGAGAACAGCATGGACATGGAGGTGTTGGCTATTTCCTTCTCTATGATGAAATAAACCAGATACTGATTTTCATGGAGATCTGGGTCTACAGCAGTTATAGAGCTCAGTGAAGCTCCAGGCGCGTTATTCTCCATTACTGGTATCGTGTAGAAAGTCTGTGGGAACTGAGGAACATTGTCGTTCACGTCCAGCAGCTCTAAAGTGATAGTTTCATTATCAGATAACGGCGGGTTGCCCCTGTCAGTCACGGTGATAGTGATGTCATATTCTGGAAGCTTTTCACGGTCTAACGGCTCTGAAACTAATAATTCATAATAATTATCAGATGATTCTTTAAGCGCAAAAGGTAAATCAGCAGAAATATGAATGTCTACCTGTCCATTTTCTCCAGAGTCTTTATCACTCACACTAACAACTGCAATCACTGTATTTACAGGCACATCCTCTTTAACTGGACTTGTGAATGATTTAATGGAAATTTCTGGGTGATTATCATTCATGTCAGTTATTAATACTGATAATTTACATTGACCTGATAATGGATGTGTCCCTTTATCAGATGCTATAACCTCCATATCGTATATTCTAAAGTCTTCATAATTAACCATCTCTTTCACTCTAATTTCACCACTGTCAGGATTCAAACTGAATGTTTTCTGTGTTTTCTCTGATGTATACAGACTAAATGAATATACCAGCTCTGCATTAGAACCCTCGTCTAGATCTGTAGCGTTCAATTTAACCACCAGGCTGCCTATCGGCGCGTTTTCAGTTAAATTGATGGTGTAGCTCTCTTTGTCAAATTTAGGGGCGTTGTCATTGGCATCCAACACACGAACGATGATGCTGGCCGTGCCAGAACGCGGAGGCACTCCGCCATCCACTGCTGTCAGTATCAGATTATGAACAGCCTGTGTTTCACGATCTAGGGCCTTTTTTAATATTAAATCTGCAAATTTGGACCCGTCCCTCCCAGACTGAATCTCAATGTCAAAGTGCTCGTTTTTGCTCAAATAATACGTTTTAACAGAGTTTGAACCGACATCAGAATCCACCGCATTACTGACAGAGAATCGCTCACCGGCTGATGTTGATTCAGTGATATCTAAATTAATTGTATCGCGTCTAAACTGAGGATTGTTATCATTTATGTCAGTGATTTCCAGCTCGATATAAAATATTCGCACAGGGTTTTCCACAATAACTTCCAGTTTTAAAAAGCAAGTCGTACTTGTTTTGAGAGGACAAAGATGTTCACGGTCTATTTTCTCTTGTATGTACAGCTCACCCCTGTCTTTGTTTATAGCGAGGTACTTTTTGTTAGAAATAACATCTAAACGCACGTTTCTTTTAATTAAAGTCTGTACGTCAAGCCCTAAATCAGTCGCCAAATTAGCCACGACAGACCCCACTTCCATCTCCTCTGGAACAGAATAGTGCGTAACAGCCAGAGCCGACCGACAAACCGCTGATAAAAGGAAAAGCAGCGAGACATACCTTCTCCATGACAGAGCGGTCAAATCAGAATCCATTGTCTGATAAAACGGTTACGATGAAGAAACAAAGGAGTTCAAGCAGCAGCAAAACATTTGATTTGACTCCAAATTTAAGATGTAGACAAAACTGTTAGTGAAGATCTGAAAAATGAAAGTCTCCTTGATGTAAACGGCAATATTTGGTAATAAAAACAGAGACGCACAAAACCAGTGCTCGTAGCAGAATGGCCAACTATGATAGTGACGCTGAAATTACGCACGCAGTGACATCTACTAGCCTACTTGTGAGACTACAGCGCCACTTGGCGCACACACTGTGAGATGCCTCAAAATCTCTGTATAGAAATAAAATATGCAGTAAAACTTGAAATATAGTATTATTTACATTGAAATAAAATAAATTTCGTAAAAGTATTAAATTAATGTGTTATATAAACTCTGGTAACCATTTTCAAATATTCTTACCTCAGAATATGTGCTTCAGAAACCACAATTAATTGCAAAATATAAAAACAAATAGGATTTAGATATAAAACTCACCTGTAGAGTAGAAGCTGCAGAGTCGCTGGTCTCGGTCAGTCCTGTGCTCCTCGGGATGCTGGACACGATGTATCTCGCTCCCTTTGGCACAGGCTGTCTAACCACCAGCTTTCCTTTCCTCGTCTCTGCTAGAAATAAACTGTACCAGTAGGCATCGTTGGAGACCAGAGTGGAGTCCGCGATGGTGGAGTTCCTCTCGCTGATCACACTGTTCCTGCTCGGAGGAGCCGCTTTGCTGGGCTTCGCTTTCTGGCACTTGAGCACGATGGTCACCAATATAGTGATGAGAAGAAGAAATGACACAGAGCCCAGTCCAATCACCAGATACAGGTTTAAATCCGAGAAGATGTCATACTCCAAAGGCACCTCAGTGTAGGTTTTAAGCGCGGTCTCCACCGTGGACAGTTTGATGGTGACTGTAGCAGAGAGCGCGGGCTCTCCGTTGTCCTTGGCGATCACCACCAGCCGCTGGTCTCGCGAGTCTCTGTAACTGAACATTCTCATGGTCCGGATCTCTCCGTTGTATTGATCCAAGCTGAATAATGTAGCGTCGGTGTTCTGGAGAAACTGGTAGGTGATGCGAGAGTTGTGCACCGAATCAGAGTCTATGGCGATGACTTTGGCGATCAGAGTTCCTTTATCGGTGGATCTCGGGATGGTTTCCTTCACCTCCGAGCCGTGCGCGCGCCACGGAGACACTATAAGCGGTGTGTTGTCGTTCTGGTCCATGATAATAATGTGAACGGTCACGTTGCTGCTGAGCGGAGGAACACCAGAGTCTCTGGCCTCGACGTGGAACAGAAAATCCTTCTCTATCTCATAATCAAACGTCTTTAGCGCGTAAAGATTGCCGTTCTCCGGGTTAATGGAGAACAGCATGGACATGGAGGTGTTGGCTATTTCCTTCTCTATGATGAAATAAACCAGATACTGATTTTCATGGAGATCTGGGTCTACAGCAGTTACAGAGCTCAGTGAAGCTCCAGGCGCGTTATTCTCCATTACTGGTATCGTGTAGAAAGTCTGTGGGAACTGAGGAACATTGTCGTTCACGTCCAGCAGCTCTAAAGTGATAGTTTCATTATCAGATAACGGCGGGTTGCCCCTGTCAGTCACGGTGATAGTGATGTCATATTCTGGAAGCTTTTCACGGTCTAACGGCTCTGAAACTAATAATTCATAATAATTATCCGATGATTCTTTAAGCGCAAAAGGTAAATCAGCAGAAATATGAATGTCTACCTGTCCATTTTCTCCAGAGTCTTTATCACTCACACTAACAACTGCAATCACTGTGTTTACAGGCACATCCTCTTTAACTGGACTTGTGAATGATTTAATGGAAATTTCAGGATGATTATCATTCATATCTGTGATTAAAATCTTTACTTTACACTTTCCTGTAAGACTATTAGCTCCTTTATCTGTTGCTATAATTTCCATATCATAGATCCTGAAATCCTCATAATTAATCAGCTCTTTAACTCTGATTTCTCCATTATTAGGATTCAGACTGAAAGTCTGCTGCGTTTTCTCTGAAGTATATAAACTAAAAGCATAAAATATTTCAGAATTTGTTCCTTCGTCTTTATCTGAGGCGTTTAATTTCACTACAAGGCTTCCAATAGGCGCGTTTTCAGTCAGATTTATAGTGTAACTGTCTTTATCGAATTGAGGGGCGTTGTCATTGGTGTCCAGAACGCGCACAATAATGCTGGCCGTGCCAGAGCGCGCGGGGACTCCTCCATCCACAGCAGTGAGAATCAGATTATGCGAAGCTTGTTTTTCTCTGTCTAAAGGCTTTTTCAGTATTAAATCAGTGAACTTAGACCCATCTCGTCCGGTTTGTATTTCTATTGAAAAATGATCGCTTTCACTGAGGTAGTAAGTCTTAATTGAGTTAACACCAATATCAGGGTCAACCGCATTGTTCAAAGAGAATCGTTCTCCCACAGGCGTTGATTCTGAAATGTCCAAATGCATTGTGTCCCTTCGAAAATGTGGAGCATTGTCGTTAATATCAAGGATTTCTAGTTCAATATTAAACATTCGAACGGGATTTTCAATTGTAGCATCCAGTTTAAGAACACAAGCAGCTGCCGCTTTGGTATTGCAAATGTATTCGCGGTCGACTCGCTCCACAATGAACAGCTCCCCCGTTTCTTTGTTAATATCCAGATATCTTTTATTTGCAAGTGTGTCGAGGCGAATCTTGCGTTTACTAAGTGTCTTAACATCTAATCCCAGATCCGTTGCCAAATTAGCCACGATAGATCCCTCATCCAGTTCTTCAGGTATAGAATAATGAGTAACAGAAGATGCTGTATGTAGAACAGATATTAAAATGATGACGGACACGTACCTTTTCAATGCCTCGCTTTTCATTCGTGATTCCATTGCTTCGATTTATAGTCCAGTAATCGTGAAGCGTAAAACAAATAGCCTGCGTTTACGAATGGTTTACTTTGGTTATAAAGAAGCAGAACAAACCATTTTACGGTGTTCATGAAAGAGCAGAGCACACAGCTTTCTGCCAACAAAGCAGACACGTCACCAGCATTGGCTATAATGAGACAGAAGCGAAGAGGAGCCGGTTTGATGGAGAATAGCGACGCTGTGCGCATTGGTTAGCGTGGTACATACACACAGCAGGTTTAGTAGCAAAATACAAACAGAAAACTGCATGGGAAAATAAGAAATATATAAATAAAATCTGCTTCAACATATTAAACGACTGAAAATCACGTCACAACATATACATTTTACAATAATACTGCCATTAAAATAAATTAAACTGAACAGAGATATTTAACTTAAAATGCACAAAAAATAAAATAAATACATTACAGACAGAGATAGATAGATAGATAGATAGATAGATAGATAGATAGATAGATAGATAGATAGATAGATAGATAGATAGATAGATAGATAGATAGATAGATAGATCTAAAGGAAGGTAGGAATAATATACGCGTTTAGGTTGATTGTACATTTTAAAACCATGCTGTGCAAAGTCTGATATTGCTCATAATACATTAAAAATTAAAAGCCATATTTACTCCTTACCTGCAGAGTAGAAGCAGCAGAGTCGCTGGTCTCGGTCAGTCCTGTGCTCCTCGGGATGCTGGACACGATGTATCTCGCTCCCTTTGGCACAGGCTGTCTAACCACCAGCTTTCCTTTCCTCGTCTCTGCTAGAAATAAACTGTACCAGTAGGCATCGTTGGAGACCAGAGTGGAGTCCGCGATGGTGGAGTTCCTCTCGCTGATCACACTGTTCCTGCTCGGAGGAGCCGCTTTGCTGGGCTTCGCTTTCTGGCACTTGAGCACGATGGTCACCAATATAGTGATGAGCAGAAGAAATGACACAGAGCCCAGTCCGATCACCAGATACAGGTTTAAATCCGAGAAGATGTCATACTCCAAAGGCACCTCAGTGTAGGTTTTAAGCGCCGTCTCCACCGTGGACAGTTTGATGGTGACTGTAGCAGAGAGCGCGGGCTCTCCGTTGTCCTTGGCGATCACCACCAGCCGCTGGTCTCGCGAGTCTCTGTAACTGAACATTCTCATGGTCCGGATCTCTCCGTTGTATTGATCCAAGCTGAATAATGTAGCGTCGGTGTTCTGGAGAAACTGGTACGTGATGCGAGAGTTGTGCACCGAATCAGAGTCTATGGCGATGACTTTGGCGATCAGAGTTCCTTTATCGGTGGATCTTGGGATGGTTTCCTTCACCTCCGAGCCGTGCGCGCGCCACGGAGACACTATAAGCGGTGTGTTGTCGTTCTGGTCCATGATAATAATGTGAACGGTCACGTTACTGCTGAGCGGAGGAACACCAGAGTCTCTGGCCTCGATGTGGAACAGAAAATCCTTCTCTATCTCATAATCAAACGTCTTTAGCGCGTAAAGATTGCCGTTCTCCGGGTTAATGGAGAACAGCATGGACATGGAGGTGTTGGCTATTTCCTTCTCTATGATGAAATAAACCAGATACTGATTTTCATGGAGATCTGGGTCTACAGCAGTTATAGAGCTCAGTGAAGCTCCAGGCGCGTTATTCTCCATTACTGGTATCGTGTAGAAAGTCTGTGGGAACTGAGGAACATTGTCGTTCACGTCCAGCAGCTCTAAAGTGATAGTTTCATTATCAGATAACGGCGGGTTGCCCCTGTCAGTCACGGTGATAGTGATGTCATATTCTGGAAGCTTTTCACGGTCTAACGGCTCTGAAACTAATAATTCATAATAATTATCAGATGATTCTTTAAGCGCAAAAGGTAAATCAGCAGAAATATGAATGTCTACCTGTCCATTTTCTCCAGAGTCTTTATCACTCACACTAACAACTGCAATCACTGTGTTTACAGGCACATCCTCTTTAACTGGACTTGTGAATGATTTAATGGAAATTTCAGGATGATTATCATTCATATCTGTGATTAAAATGGTTAGTTTACATTTTCCTGCGAGACTATTCGATGCTTTATCTGTCGCTATTACCTCCATATTATAGATTTTGAAATCTTCATAATTTATCATTTCTTTGACCTGAATTTCTCCAGTTTCTGAATTCAGATTGAATGTCTCTTGCGTTTTCTCTGAGGTGTACAAGCTGAATGTGTATACAATTTCTGAATTTTGCCCTTCATCTAAATCTGTTGCGTTCAGCTTTACAACAAGACTCCCAATAGGAGCATTTTCACTTAAGTGTACAGTATAACTGTCTTTATCGAACTGAGGGGCGTTGTCATTTGTGTCTAGCACTTGGACAATAATATTAGCAGTACCGGAGCGCGAAGGCACTCCGCCATCTACAGCAGTGAGTATCAGATTATGGACTGCTTGTTCCTCGCGATCTAATGCCTTTTTCAGTACTAAATCAGCAAGTTTAGATCCATCTCGACCTGACTGTATTTCGATAGTAAAATGCTCGCTTTCGCTAAGATAGTAGGTCTTAATTGAATTAGATCCAATGTCTGAATCCACTGCATTGTTGAGAGAGAAACGCTCTCCGGCTGGTGTCGACTCTGAAATGTCTAAATGCATGACGTCTCGTCGAAAGTGGGGTGAATTGTCGTTGATGTCTAATATTTCTAATTCTATATTAAACATCCTAATTGGATTTTCTATTGTAGCATCGAGCTTCAGAAAACAAGAATTTGTAGTTTTGGATGGGCAGAGATATTCTCTGTCTATCTTTTCGACGATGAACAGCTCTCCAGTTTCTTTATTTATATCCAGATATTTTTTACTTGCGATCACATCTAACCGCATCCTGCGTTTTGTCAGACTTTGTACATCCAAACCAAGATCAGTGGCTAAATTCGCAACAACAGACCCAACCTCCATTTCCTCGGGGATAGAGTAATGCGTAACAGCAAATGCTGAGTTTAATATAGCAGAGATGACCAGAAATAACCAAACGTACCTTCTCCATTTTTGCGCGTCCATACACGGTGCCATTCTGATTTAAAATACAAGTCCAGTATATTCCAAATACGCACTGACAATGAAAGAGGCAGGGGAACAAAGAGGCAGTGAAGGAGAGGATCACCCGGTACTACAGTGTGACGTTACATTATGGCAACCAATAAGTTCTGTCTGGCGTATTGCTAGACAACAGCGACGCTTTGCGCACGAAGCAAAAACATCACATTCAAAAAAAGAGCCAGCCCAAATGAAGTCCCTTTCAATAAGCAGGCCTAGTGATTAATAACACCGCACATTTGCACAAATACTATGCACAAGAGGGGGGAAATATTTCCATGCACTTTTTTTCCTTGCACACTGCCATTGCATTATTATGTGTAACTTTACACCTTGACTGTACTATTATTGATCTAATTATATCCATCTGTATAATAGGTCCATATATATATATATATATATATATATATATATATATATATATATATATATATATATTAAGGGTGTAACGATACGCGTATTCGTATCGAACCGTTCGGTACGAGGCTTTCGGTTCGGTACGCATACGAACCGAACGATTCAGACAAATATCTAAAAAGATAAAAGAGAATAAATGTTTTCAGTGCAACAAGGCATCCCATGACGTGGCAGGCAACATCTGCCTTCCCCGCCCACCTCCAAACACTACTCTAGTCAGGCACACGCTGCACTCAGGGTCGGAGTAAGCTCAACTGGCGCTCAAACCGAAAGTTATGCCGCTTTCAATCCGAAAAAGCCGGCGGAGCTGGGTGTTGAGATGATGCCGGGTTTGTCCCGGACGAAAGCGAAGCCCGAGGGGCGCTGAGATGATGCAGGGTTTATTGCGGACGAAAGCGAAAGGGTGGAAACGCGCCGCGGACTGACTGCACTATAGCCTAGCTAGCAAAATGGCTAGGAACATTAATGTAATCCTCCTATAACCAACAGCGGGTCTGGCGTTTGGGAGCACTTTGCTTATTCCTGCTTTTCAGATCCACTGAAATGGCAGGTGACGGTCAAAACAAGCAGGTCTCGGCAGGGGCGGAGTGGACATTTTAAAAGTGGCGGGGACAGCTGTATGAAATTCAAAAGTTTACATTCTTAATCATCTGTTTCTAAATAGTCTGTCTCTAAAAGTGAGGGGGACATATCCCCCCCCCCACGATAGAGTAGAGGATATCGTGTATTGAGGGGGATATAGGCAAAGATATTGCAGAGAGCTGAGATGACGACTTTAATATTTAGCTTGTTTCGCATTAATGTAGATATATTACATGTTTTAATTACATTATTGAATAAAATTAATAGCATTATTATTTTTTAATCATCATCATTAATAATAAATAAACTAAAAATAATTTGACAGCTTCAGCTGTTCACATCAACATGACCGGCACTTTCAGACTTGAGCACCACATGTCTTTAGCATGAATTGAAATAGACTTTCCCTCCTAAAGGATAAAATACAATAATTTTTAAAATTGCAATGCGATTAGTCATGTATTCGCAATTTCACATAAATCAGCATGCGAAAATTTTATTATTTTCATTGCGCTCTTTCTCTCTGCAGCAGCAGTTCACGTGCTCTGGATAAGCGCACTACACAGCCACATCTCGTAGCAAATTAATTTGCAACTTTGTTGCATAAAAAATAGGCTAAATAACAAAATTTAATTAACAAACAAATGAAATAAAATTATTTGTAAAAATGAAACTACAGAAAAAAAGAAAATGAAAAGAACTGAAACCAGCTCAAATGTTCAGTTCTGGAATAACAGGTGTTGCGATCAAATTAATTCGATGGAATAATTAACACAGACAGGCGCATTTTTCAGAAAATAGCCTATTTTATTTTATTTAAAAATATGTTAGGCCTATATTTATTATATAGGTTATATTTTTTTAAATAGCCTATATTAAATTACCATTCATTTTGGCTTCAACGAATTATTGAACAAAAAACATTTTACTGAGCTCAGTGTCGGCCGTCACCGGATAAAGTCCAATCTTTCTTTAATTTTTTGGACTTTTGTTTGAAAGCTTACTGGCATTGTAGAGGTCCAATTTACTGTTGTTTGATTTAAATTATAGCCTGTTTGTGCGCCAATAAACAAGTCAAAGGAATGAGTGAATTAATAAAATTATTCTTAAATGTCGATATTGTTTTTACTCAAAAAAATAACAAATGTTTTATAAAAATAAAATTAGCAATTTTCATAATTTATACGATTCAGTTAAATATAAGTTGGACATTTATGGGGCCATATAACATGTTTTTGTGTTTGTTTTTTTATTCTAGTGATCTTTAATATATACTGGGTAGCTACGCAAAATATTTTCTAAAATGTCAAGCAGGAATTTGTCGATTAGCTTTAATTATGAAGACAAAAAAATATTAAAAATATCTAAAATAAAATGATAAAAAAAATACAAAGATAAAAAGAGCAGCATTTTGCTAAATATAATAGTCCTTTATATGCTTTAAATCCTGCTATGTGTTGTTTCATATTCGTTTTTATTTCACTTGATGAATTATTTATTTAATGTTTGAAAGCTGAAAGAAATAACAGCCGTCCTTTAAATCATTATTTTACCATCAAAATGTAGTATATATTATATTATTGTCAACTTTTGATATAAAACCGCTGTGTAATTTAATTGATTGTTAAAAATGAAATAATTTTATGGCATAACCGTGTTTAGTAGTTGCTTTCGCTTTCGTTCTTCACGGAAGCTGTAACAGAAGTGTGTGCCGCATTCACCTCTGACATGGCTACTCTGCCTGTAGCCTAGTTTGGGATTTTTTCGTTGTGACGATTAAGCAAGAATCATAATGCATTGCATATTCGGCTCATTCTTCAGTAGCCTCAACACAGGCTGGTAGCCTAGATTTAAACGGATCGTTTATAAGAATGAGCGATTAATAGATTAATTGATCGTTAATTTAAATGATCATTGATCATGGGATTTTGTAAAAACTGACATCCCTAGTTCAAAGTAAAAAAAAAGAAAAGAAGAGAGATCATGCTTTTATGATGTTAGTTTTCTTACAATAAAAAGATTTCAATCAGAGAAATCCTCTGGCTTTTTTCCTTTTTTTTTTTTTTTTTTTTGCTGTATCGAAAACATACCGAACCGTGACACCACTGTGTCGTATCGAACCGAACCGTGATTTTTGTGAACCGTTACACCCCTAATATATATATATATATATATATATATATATATATATATATATATATATATATATATATATATATATATATATATATATTCTTTTGCTAAGGGTACATACATTCATTCATTTATTCATTTTCTTTTCGGCTTAGTGCCTTTATTAATCTGGAGTCACCACAGCGGAATGAACCGCCAACTTATCCAGCATATGTTTTATGCAGCAGATGCCCATACACATATTCCATCCATACACACTCATTCACACACATACACTAAGGACAATTTAGCTTACCAAATTCACCTATACCACATGTCTTTGGAACATGTGTTTTGGGGGCCAGCGACCTACTTGCTGTGAGGCAAGCGTGCTACCCACTGCAGCACCGTGCAGCCCGTCTACATGTGTAACATGTCTATAGTTAGTACATCTTTATGTTATATCTTATTTCTTATCATGCTTGCATAACCTTAGTAGTTATAATCCAGTTTATTTATATCCATAATACTACCTCTATCTATATATTGTAGCATATGTATATACAGTAATCAGCATAAATATGTACACCCAAATCTCTCATTTAAATTAATATTTAATTCATATTTTCTATAGGATGCTTTGCAATATTATATTTGTGCATATACATTAGTTTAGTCAGTGCTGAAACCAAATCTGGAGATCATCTAACAAAATAACTTACAATAATGGTTAAAAAAATTGTAGCCCAAATTTATATGTGAGGGGAAAATATTAAATAACATTTTTAAAAATAGCAAAAATCAAAAGAAAAAAAATATTTATATAAAATTTGTGTTGAAATTTTGTAATTTTTTTTTTTTTTGCAATATTTTGCATGAATTTAAATGTATTATCTTTCCAATTCAAAAGATGTTCTATGACTAAAATATTATTTTAATAAATATATCTGTTTAATAAATCTGTTTTGTTCAAATGCACTAATATATATTACTCATATTCACTGAGAAATGGATAAAAATATTCATTTTCAAAATGGGGTGTATTCATATATGCTGAGCACTTTATCCTTGTTGCACTCACTGCTTGTATTTGCGCTCTGGTTAGATGCTAATTGAATTTTCATAATTGTACTCCACATGTGTAATGAAAAAACGTTTAATCTAATAAATATAATATTAATGGGAAATGAAATGCAACTTACCTTTCAAATTATTTTCCATAATGGACACTTTAAAATATCACAATAAATGGTGTGCATAATAGCATTTTTATAGCATATAGTTAAATGTTTTCTCACCTGTAGAGTAGAAGCAGCGGAGTCGCTGGTCTCGGTCAGTCCTGTGCTCCTCGGGATGCTGGACACGATGTATCTCGCTCCCTTTGGCACAGGCTGTCTAACCACCAGCTTTCCTTTTCTCGTCTCTGCTAGGAATAAACTGTACCAGTAGGCATCGTTGGAGACCAGAGTGGAGTCCGCGATGGTGGAGTTCCTCTCGCTGATCACACTGTTCCTGCTCGGAGGAGCCGCTTTGCTGGGCTTCGCTTTCTGGCACTTGAGCACGATGGTCACCAATATAGTGATGAGCAGAAGAAATGACACAGAGCCCAGTCCGATCACCAGATACAGGTTTAAATCCGAGAAGATGTCATACTCCAAAGGCACCTCAGTGTAGGTTTTAAGCGCGGTCTCCACCGTGGACAGTTTGATGGTGACTGTAGCAGAGAGCGCGGGCTCTCCGTTGTCCTTGGCGATCACCACCAGCCGCTGGTCTCGCGAGTCTCTGTAACTGAACATTCTCATGGTCCGGATCTCTCCGTTGTATTGATCCAAGCTGAATAACGTAGCGTCGGTGTTCTGGAGAAACTGGTAGGTGATGCGAGAGTTGTGCACCGAATCAGAGTCTATGGCGATGACTTTAGCGATCAGAGTTCCTTTATCGGTGGATCTCGGGATGGTTTCCTTCACCTCCGAGCCGTGCGCGCGCCACGGAGACACTATAAGCGGTGTGTTGTCGTTCTGGTCCATGATAATAATGTGAACGGTCACGTTACTGCTGAGCGGAGGAACACCAGAGTCTCTGGCCTCGATGTGGAACAGAAAATCCTTCTCTATCTCATAATCAAACGTCTTTAGCGCGTAAAGATTGCCGTTCTCCGGGTTAATGGAGAACAGCATGGACATGGAGGTGTTGGCTATTTCCTTCTCTATGATGAAATAAACTAAATATTGATTTTCATTTAAATCTGGATCTATCGCAGTTATAGACCCCAGTAAAGCTCCAGGCGCGTTATTTTCTTTAACGGGTATGGTGTAGAATGTCTGCGGGAACTGCGGCGCGTTATCATTGACGTCCAGCAGATGCACCGTTATAGTTTCATTATCAGATAACGGAGGATTCCCTTTGTCCGTCACAACTAACGTGATGTCGTATTCTGGGATAATTTCACGATCTAATTGTTTTGACACTAATAACTCATAGAGATGATCAGACGATTTGTTTAAAAGAAACGGCAAGGCCCTGTTCATCGTAAGATTAACCTTACCATTATCTCCAGTGTCTCTGTCACTGACTCCAACCAGAGCTATAACAGAACCGACTGGGATGTTTTCATCCACAGTATTCTTAAGTGATTTTATAGTGATCTCCGGGTAATTATCGTTCATATCAGTAACATACACAGTGACTCTGGACTGACCAGACAGCGGAACTGGCCCATTGTCCTTAGCCTCGACGAACATCTCAAATATTTTCATGTCCTCATAATCAATGGTGCCCTTTACTGCTATTTCACCAGTATTTGAATCCAAAGAGAACATTTCCTGCGTTTTCTCTGAAGTGTAAAGCGTAAATGAGTATGTAAGATCAGCGTTTGGGCCTTCATCAGCATCAGTAGCGTTTAATTTAACAACAACAGCACAAGCTGGGGAATTTTCGCTGATATTGAGAGAATAAAGCGCCTGGTCGAACTGCGGGGCGTTGTCATTTGTGTCTTGGACGCGCACAATAATACTCGCTGTGCCGGAGCGCGCAGGGACTCCGCCATCAATGGCAGTGAGTATAAGGTTATGAACGGCCTTGTCTTCCCTGTCTAAAGCTTTCATGAGCACCAAATCGACATATTTTGTTCCATCACTACCAGAATGAATATCAACAGTGAAATGTTCATTTTCGCTTAATTTATAAGTCTTGACTGTGTTGGCACCGACGTCCGGATCAAACGCATTTGGCAAAGAGAATCTTTCTCCTGGTGATGCAGACTCTGAAACATCCAATTCAATCTTGTCCCGTCGGAAATGAGGAGCATTATCATTAATATCTGTAATTCCCAATTCAATATTGAATATACGCAAAGGGCTTTCAATTATTAAGTCTAATTTTAAAAAGCACGTCGTCGTGGTTTTTGTTGGACAGAGAGTTTCCCTGTCCATTTTCTCAACAATAAATAGCTCCCCCGTCCTCTTATTAATATCAAGATATTTTTTGCTATGGAAAATGTCAAGTTTTACCTCTCTCTGTGCTAGTCCACTAACATCCAGCCCCAAATCAGCAGCTAGATTTGCGACGACCGACCCGCGCTCCATCTCCTCCGGTATAGAGTATCGCGTCACAGACAAAGCCGTTTTCCACGTCGCCAAAAGTACAAAGAAAAACGGAGCCCAACATCTAACTGGCTTCATCATGAATGTCATCAGAAGACAAAAAGAAAAAATATCTTAGTCAGATGGAGCCACTATTCCTGTTTCCTCTTGAAATATCCCTCGTGTTCAGTCTTACAGGTTAAAAATGTTCCTGTAATCATTTATAACGCTCCAGCTTGGAAGGACGCTGTTATCAGGACCACAAGGATGCTGGAAAATGACAAAGTCCCTTTAAATTAGGTCTGTGCATCATTTACTGGCCAACAGCGACGCGCTGAGACAGAGAAGAGAACTGTAAATGCACACATGCTCTTTATGATCCTTTAATAGTTTTAATTCAATGCCGTTTTATAGGAAGGAATAACATTGTCAGCAGATTTCATGCTCTTTTCTTGTTAAAATAGGCCGTCTATTTTAACATTGGTGTTTTAAAATTATTATTATTATTAATTTCTAATCCAACAATATATGTTGTGAAACTGCAAAAATGTGTAAACACATACTAAATGATTTTGATTGACTGATTTAGACTTTTTTCTGTCTCTCAGGAAACAGTCAGATGAATACAGGCTCCCTGAAGATTGTCTCACATGAACAAGAAAACTGTACTAAAATGAAATCATTATAACGATTCATTCATGCCTTCGTTCATTTATTTATTTATTTATTTATTTATTTATTTATTTATTTATTTATGCATTTATTAATTTATTTGTTTATTTATTTATTCACTTATTTATGCATTAATTAATTAATTAATTAATTAATTAATTTATTAATTTATGCATTTTTTAATTTATTTGTTTATTTATTTATTCACTTATTTATTTATTTATGCATTTATTAATTAATTTATTTATTTATTTATTTATTTATGCATTTATTAATTTATTTGCTTATTTATTTATTCATTTATTTATTTATTCCCTTATTTATTTATTTATTTATTTATGCATTTATTTATTTATTCACTTATTTATTTATGCATTTATTTATTTATTTATTCACTTATTTATTTATTTATTTATTCATGCATTTATTTATTTATTTGTTTATTTATTCATTTATTTATTTATTCACTTATTTATTTATTTATTTATTCATTCATTCATTCATTTGTTTGTTTATTTATACGTTCATTTATTTATTTATTCATTCATTCATTCATTTATTCATTTGTTTATTTATTTATTCATTAATTCAATTGATTGTTCATTCATTCATTAATTCATTCATTTATTCATTCATTCATTCATTCATTCATTCATTCATTCATTTATTTATTTATTTATTTATTCATTAATTCATTTGATTGTTTATTTTATTCATTCATTCATTTATTTGTTTGTTTATTTGTTTGTTTATTAATTCATTTATTTACTTGTTTGTTCATTCATTCATTTATTTATTTATTCATTCATTTATTTATTTATTCATTAATTAATAGATTTTTTTATTCATTTATTTATTTGTTTATTTATTCATTCATTTATTTACTTGTTCATTCATTCATTCATTCATTCATTCATTCATTTATTTATTTATTTATTTATTTATTTATTTATTTATTTATTTATTTATTTATTTTTCATTCATTTATTTATTCATTTATTTGTTTTTTATTGGTTTATTTCTTCATTTATTTATTTACTTATTCATTCATTCATTTATTTTTGTATTTTTTAAATTTTTCTTTCTTTCTTTAATATTTTAGATATTTGGCTATAGTTTTCTTTAACAAACCAAAGCAAATAAATAAATTAATAAATTAATAAAATAATAAATATTAAAATGAAATAAATTAATACATAAAAACAGACAATTCACTTAGAAAATAAATAAATAAATAAATAGTAAAAAAAAATGTTATAAAAATAGTTATAAAATAAAATGACTGTTTGTTAAGCTTCCAAGTTTGATTAGGAGTATGATTGAATATTTAATGCAAAAAAATGTCTTAAATTGTTAAAGTGCTTGTTTAAAGTGATTGTTTGTTTATGAAATGCTCACGTATGTTCTTCATTTATGTGTTATGTAAAAAATTTAAATAATTTATTAAATTTTTTTACATAACATATTAATGAACAAAATATGCGACCATTGCAAAGGTGCATCTGGGTCATTAAATTTCATGGACTCTGGAATGAGGAGGTTTGTTGAAAATATATATTTACATACATATTTATATTTACAAAATGTCTCAGAATACATATTGATCAACCTTAGGCCTCAAATCAAGTTGTGTGCGTAAATGACTATTTATCAAGATCATAGATATTAAATACAAAAATAAATAAATAAATAAATAAATAAATAGATAAATGTTTGTTTTCATATCATGAACATTGTATTGGACATGTTAAGATGTTTTGCTTTTCCGATATCAATAGCATGTTATGTGATTTACACTTTCAAAACTGTATCATACTTGTGTATTGTTTATTTTATATACTCAAAAACTGCCCATGTAGAAATGTGGTTGTTACCTTTTTTCAAAGTGGAAATTTGTCAAGTGCTTGAAATATATTTAATAAAGATATTTATAAATATATTTATGTAATAAATTTTTATTTAATAGCAATATCAATGGGGTACATGTGCAAGAAAATGCAGTGCTGTTTTATGGTATACAGTAAAATGTACAGATATTTTTGTGTGTACATGAAATCTTTCAAACTGTATGAATGAACTGCATGACCCATTTACACTTTTGCTCTATATGCTTGATGAAGTGTGATAAAGGCGACCTCTAGTGGTGCTTTGTGAGAATGATTTACCACAGAAGCCGCACACTCATGCATAAAATATCAGATTATACACTATATATTTCTCTTTCTAACATAACATTTCTTAAAAATGTAATATTTAAAGTAACAATAAACAATTAACACTAAAAATGGCTGAGCTGCACTCAAAAGTGGGTAAAATATGGACAAACAAAACCACTGGTATATTTATTTTACAATTTTTTATTATTACTGGCAAAACACAGTCTGTTTTAGAGTGCTGAAACCTATCTTTTTGCAAAGTCTAAACCTACTACAGAAAAATGCAAAATTTTTGCTCTCACTCTGTGTTGATATAATAGTTTAGATATAATAAAATGCAGGAGCCAGAAATATGAACTTTGTTCTTCATTGATATTCTTTGACTCTTATATTGATGGTTCCTATTGAGTTGTAGTTTACAAAATTATAAAGGAGCTATTACTTTCTGCTAAAAATCTTCAACTGAAGAAACAAAAAAGTCTTGTACATCTGAGAGTAAAAATAATAAGAATAATTTGGGGGTAAATTGTTCCTTTTAACTAGATGCTTTGAATGTTCTCCCCGTGTTTGCGTGGGTTTCCTCCGGGTGCTCCGGTTTCCCCCACAAGTCCAAAGACATGTGGTACAGGTGAATTGGGTAAGGTAAATTGTCTGTAGTGTATGTGTGTGAATGAGTGTGCATGGATGTTTCCCAGTGATGGGTTGCAGCTGGAAGGGCATCCACTGCGTAAAACATATGCTGGATAAGTTGGCGGTTCATTCCGCTGTGGCGACCCCAGATTGATAAAGGGACTAAAGCCAAAAGAAAATTAATGAATGAAGATCAAGTTATAATTGGTTTAACTTAAAAAATAATTTGAAACCGGATTAACTTTCTAAATTAAGTTAAGGTAACAAAACAAAGTAAAAAAGTAACATGTCTTTTTTTGTTACATAATGTTTTACTGGTAGTTTATTTTATAAGATTTTAGGAACAATATTAATGTTATATAGCCTAATACAAATCTATGTTTCAATGCATATTTTCCAGTGTTTTGTTTTCTTTATTTGGAAAAAAACTGTAGCAGATTCATGTTTTAATCAGAAGGTCGCTTGTTCGAGCCTTCGGCTGGCTTAGTTGGCATTTCTGTGTGGAGTTTGCATGTTCTCCCCCTGTTCGCGTGGCTTTCCTCCGGGTGCTCCGGTTTCCCCCACAGTCCAAAGACATATGGTATAGGTGAACTGGGTAAGCTAAATTGTCTGTAGTGTATGTGTGTGTGAGAAAAGAAAATGAATGAATGAATATAATATTGTGAATCATGAATTTTGAGTATGTAATGATACAAATAATGAGATGAACGTGTATTTATAATGCTTTGGACTGTCAGAATTTCACTCCATTGACGTAGACATGAATAAGTGAATGATGATAATTGATATGTTATTTTCCTGTGCAATGATAATGCTTTTAAAAGTGAAAGAAAATATTTCTTCTGTGGTTAATTAGAGTATACTGAAACGAAAATGAGATTGTTTTTATAGCTATTGAGTGGTCGTTTAACTAACGATGTGGTGTTATTGTGCAGAAACGTCTGCGTTTTGTACCCCCTAATGAATGTAAAATAAAGATATACAAAGTAATTATTAAATCAGTGCTAATCATGACCTTCTGAATAATAGACAAAATCTTAAAAATCAAGAAGCATTTTAAAGACAGGTTAAAATATAGTCTCGTTTCCAGGAATAATGCATCAAAATTAAGTGAGTTTTTCCTTAAAACAAGCAAAATAATCTAAAATAAAAATAAGCTCATTCATTCATTCATTCATTTTCCTTTCGGCTTAGTCCCTTTATTAATCAGGGGTCGCCACAGCAGAATGAACCACCAACTTATCAAGCAAATGTTTTTTTTATGCAGCGGATGCCCTTCCAGCTGCAACCCATTGCTGGGAAACACCCATACACACTCATTCCCACACACACACACACACACACACACACTAGGACAATTTAGCCTAACCAATTCCCCTATAGCGCATGTCTTTGGACTGTGGGGGAAACCGGAGCACCCGGAGGAAACCCACGCCAACACGGGGAGAACATGCAAACTCCACACAGAAATGCCAACTGACCCAGCCGAGGCTCAAACCAGCAACCATCTTGCTGTGAGGCGAACGTGCTACCCACTGCGCCACCCCACAGGTTTTCAGCTTTCTTTAAAATATCTTATTTAGTGAATACATAAACTCATAAACGTTTGGAACCACTTGAGGGCAAGTAAATAATGAGTAAATTTTCTTTTTTGGAGGAACTATGTCCTTAACATTGAACTGCACTCTATCACAATATAAAATAACAACACAATAGCAACTCTCTTCTATATATCTTGCTATTCTAACTACACTTATTCCTTTCATTGATATAAGTGGCAGACATGTACAGTTTTCAACATCATACTGATAACCTTTCTATAGTCATTCTGCATTCCTTCAGCATGAAAAACCATCTTACAGCAGGATAATAAAAACATGAGAAAATGAACCATGTAGTGCTTGATGTTAAAAAGAGTTATTGAATGCAGCAAGCAGTGGAAAAGGACTCAGTGTTACTCATTCTGTCACAACAACTAAATGCAGAACTATTGAGAGCACAACAGCAGTGCCAGCCTCAGACTGGAGGTTTTAGTGGAGATTACATCACCATAAATCTTTAAGGTTACCATTCATCCTGATGGACCTTTAAAGTTGTAGATAAATTAGGGTTAAAAGATCGCCTGCTCCAACTAATCATAATTTACCTTAGTATTTTTTTCATGTGGGATGACAGAATATTCATTTTTGGGTGAAATATCATTTTCAACCCAGGCTCATTCTAAATACATAGTCCCTTGGAGACCGCGAAATACATCCCGGGAGGTACGTGTTTTTGCAGTTTTTGTTTTCGCGAATCCGCGAGAGGCCGCTGCGTGCGCTTTTTCATATCTCAAATTTCTCTCGCGAGTGCCGTTCGCGCCCGCTGTTCTTGCGTAAACCCACCAGAGGCCGCTGTCGACTAGGTGTCTGTCTGACTGTCTGTCTGACCGAATGACTGAATGAATGACTGACTGGCCGGCCGACTGATCGACTGACCCACCCTCCTCCTTCCCTAAACCCAACCAATTTTATCAATTGACCCGCCCACCCACTTACTTCCCTCAACCCAACCAACGGTTTACAAAAGCTGTCCAGAAAAAGAAAAGCCCTCGAATAATTTTTACCACATTTTCGGATTTTACCGCATTCTCACCCTGTTATTTACTTGTTCATTTTATTTTTTGGATTCTGTTTTTGTCTTACCTAATTTCTGGAACTGTAATTTCCCCGGACTCGAACCCCATCGTCGTGGTTCTCTCTGCGTCTCAAGTCCGCCAACGTAACATAACGAGCTAACTAGACAAACTGGTTGCGACGGAAAAACCCTCCACACGGAGGTAAGCGTTTAGCTGGTAAGCGCGAAAAGGAACAGCGTCATACCAACACGTAGCGTTTGTTTAAAAAAACGACATGAAGCCATACGTACCTCCGGCTACATAATTCGCAGTCTCCAGAAACGTCCACCAGACTACGTTTTCAGAATGACCCCGTGTTGATCAATTTAATAGTTCCCATAAGATATTAGCATACAGTTTCACTTATTGTACTTGACTGGAGAAGGTAAAAACAAATAATAAAAATATAGGGACCATGTCCTTGTAAAAATCAACTTTACCTCAATCTCATTCCTCTCTCTCTCTCTCTCTTCTGCTTGATTTATTATAACTCTTAGCAGTCTAGTACTCTAAACCGATTAGTACAGGCCAAAACATGACAATAATCGATCACGTTCAGCAACAATAATCAGCAAAACATGCGAGCTTTCTTCGCTTTAACATTGTTTACATTTTGTTCCCCAGATTGAGTTAAAGTTAGTTTTATATTAACACATTCAGACTTTCTCCTTAAAATGATTTCACCAAAAATATTCGTTGAACATTTTAAATAGTGAAATCATATTAGCAGCCAAAGACTGTCAAAGTACAACATTGTTCAGTCATTTAAATAGTGCTAATGTTGTTTTGAAGACATACTTGCATGTTATTTCTGACAGAATATTCAAAATAGCATGTTAAACAATATAGGGAATGTGTCGCTGTTAAAAATGAACAAATGGTCAAATATAAAATCAACTTTACCTCAATTTCATTTCTCTCTCTCTGTCTTGTGCTTGATTTATTATAACTTACAGTAGTCTATAGTGCTCTAAACTGATTAGTACCACCCAAAACATGACAATTCTCCAATAATTGATCACTTCCAACAGCAATAATCAGCAAAATATGTGAGTTTCGTTCGGTTCAACATTGTTCATTGGGGTAAAGTTGGTTTTATATTCACACATTCAGAGTTTATGCTTAATATAGTTTTATATAAAATATTCTTTGCAAATTCTAGATAGTGGCGACGCAGTGGCGCAGTAGGTAGTGCTGTCGCCTCACAGCAAGAACGTCGCTGGGTCGCAGGTTCAAACCTCGACTGGGTCAGGTTCGAACTTCAGTTGGGTCAGTTGGCGTTTCTGTGTGGAGTTTGCGTGTTCTCCCTGTTCGCGTGGGTTTCCTTCAGGTGCTCCGGTTTCCCCCACAGTCCAAAGACATGCGGTACAGGTGAATTGGGTAGGCTAAATTGTCCGTAGTGTATAAGTGTATGAGTGTATGAGTGTGTGGATGTTTCCCAGAGATGAGTTGCGGCTGGAAGGGCATCCGCTGCGTAAAAATGTTCTGGATAAGTTGGCGGTTCATTTCCACTGTGAAAATCAAAGTATAGTATGGTATAGTATAGTATATATTAATAGCGTGTTAAACAATATAAGGACTGTGTCACTGTTATAAGAATGAACAAATGTGCAAATATAAAATCAACGTTTATCTCATCTCTCGCTCTTACTCTTTCTTGTGCTTGATTTAATATAACTTCTAGTACTCTATAGTACTCTAAACTAATTAGTACCGCCAAAAACATGACAATAATTGATCACTTCAAACAGCAATAATCAGCAAAATAGACGAGTTTCCTTCGATTCAACAGTGTTTACATTCCAACCCAGGCTCATCATGAATACGTGGTCACCCAGGTCTACATTTCTGAAGACAGCGAAATACGTAACTGGAGGTACGTGTGCTTGCAGTTTTTGTTATTGCAAATCCACCATAGGCCACTGTGTACGCTTTTTGATGATCTTAAATTTTTCTCGCGAGTCATCTTCTCGTGTGAATCCACCAGAGGGCGCAATATACACTTCAGCCAATTAGGCCAGCTTGCTGTCGACTGACTGACCAACTGACCCACCCACCCCCATCCCTAAACCCAACTGACAGTGTTTTCAAAAGCAATCTACAAAAAGAAAATCAGTCACGGCCGCATGATTTCACCACATTATTAGCCTGTTGTTAATTTATTTATTTTTTGCTTTACCTGGTCTCTGGAAACATTCTTCACCAGACTCGAACCCCATCATCGTGGTCAACTCTGCTTCGCGTCCCATATCCATCGGTGTACCCGGCGAGCTAATAGGCAAACTGGTAACACCGGAAATGCCGTCCATATGGAGGTAATCGGTCAGCTAGTAGTGCTAAAAAAACAGAAGCCATCAGTGGCGTTATACCGCCCCATAGCAATAATTTTAAAGACGAAATGCAGCCATACGTACCTCTGGCTACATAATTGGAGCTCTCTTGAAATGTAGACAGGGGTACCCTGCTGAAAAATCCAGCAGCCTGGTTTTAGAGGGGTTTTAGCCATTTCCAGGCTGGTTTCCAGTTATTTCCAGCCTGGTCTTAGCTGGTCAGGCTGGGAGATGACCAGCTAAAACCAGCTTGACCAGCCAAAACTAGCTATTTCCAGCTTAAACCAGGCTGGTCAAGCTTGTTTTAGCTGATTTAAACTGGTCATTTTCCAGCCGGACCAGCTAATACCATGCTGGAAATGGCTGGAAACCAGCCTGGAAATGGCCAAAACCCCTCTAAAACCAGGCTGGTCGACCAGCTAAAACCAGCCAAGCAGCTTAGGCTGGTTTAAGCTGTTTTTTTCAGCAGGGTATGTATCCACAATGAGTCTGGGATGTTACATTCCGTTCTGATCCCGCTGATAGATTGAGGAAAAATAGTTTAATATTCACACATTCATTCATTTTTAAAGAAAGTGACCACTTGTGTGTGGAACATTTTAATGTGGTCATGGCATCGGCCCATGAACATTTACTGCTTGTTATCAAACTACTTCATAACTGTAATAAGAAGAAATTCAATCATAACTTAATGTTAAAACAGCTGTCATGACATTATTTATCAATATGTGGCTCTTTTTGAGTTCTCGGAAGCTCTAGAAATTAAAAATGTAAAACAGGAAGTACGTTGGGACCGATGTTTTTGTTCACATCCTTCAACATGGTTTGACGTCACAACGCTAACTTGAATATTCAGTTTGAAATCGCATGTATGACTTCAAAACAACATTAGCACTATTTAATTGACAACTTTAAGAGTCACTGGCTGCCAAAATGAGTTCACTGTTTAGATTTTGAAACAATATCATTAAGGAGAAAGTCTGAATGTGCGAACATAAAACCAACTTTACCTCAATTCCCCTCAGATAGAACTGCTGGGCGCATGTCTGCCAAAGCCACCTAATTAATATTCATGAGCAAAGTTCTTAAGTTTCCATGGCGAGATAGTTCGCACTTCTGAAAGCGTGTCATTGTTTGAATGTGACTGCGCTGTAAAAGCTGCTCTCCTCTAATTCCTGATCTGTAGTCTGGAGAGGGACATGTCTAAATTGCTCATCTCCTCACCTCCGGTTCACGGGCCCTCAGAGAGATGAACTTCGATTTAGAGAAGTGTGTTAGCGCCATGGAGACCGTTTCTTCATTAACGTTTGTAATCTGAAAGGACACACGGCAAAACCTAATTACCCCTCTCAACTGGGCGATACTCATCTATTGACATTCTGAACTCATTTCCCCGGGAAATTAAAATGGAAAGGGCGCGCGAGAGATTGCGTCCAGGTGTGGCATTTTCAGGGGGAGCCCGATATTCCCCCTGTGGCCCCGTCTGTTTTCCCCGTCTTTAATTAAAATGATATTTAGACGACGGAGTTTTGTGTTTGTTTAGTTAATGAACCAAGTCTATTCTCCGTGGGAGGAAAGAGGGAATATAAGAAAGCTCATTAGCATATGTTAGCATTTGCGATGTTTACTCGGTGCGTGCAAGAGTGGCCCGAGTCATTTTTTCTCCTCCTTTGTGCTGAGAAATGTCTTTTGCAGGCGACTATGTAAAGATAAGAGACGAGAATTAATTAGTACAACACAGAGGTATTCGGTTTGCAGTCCAACAATTGGCATTGCTCAACTATTGGATTCCATTTGGGAATTTTGGATGGGTTATGTAGATTTTAACAGGTTTATTTCTAGAACATAAATATAATATAACATCACATCTGAATTATAAAGCGGATCGATGACAAGTTGATGCAACTAAGCATCTTTAAAGCGAGCGTTGTTTCAAAATTTACTTCTGATGAATACATTATTTATGTTGTAGTTACAGAAATAAACACCAAAATATTCTAGTGTTTAGAAATAATGGTAACACTTTACAATGAGGGCAGCACGGTGGCTCAGTGGTTAGCACTGTGGCCTCACAGCAAGAAGGTTGCTGGTTCAAGTCCGGGCTGGATCAGTTGGCGTTTTTTTGCGGAGTTCACCCACAGTCCAAACACAAGGGGCTATAGAGGAATCGAATAAACTATTGGCCTGTAACGTATGAGTGTGTGTGTGAATGAGAGTGTATGGGTGTTTCCCAGTACTGGGTTGCGGCTGAAAGGGCATCCGCTCTGTAAAACATATGGTGGAATAGTTGGCGGTTCATTCCGCTGTGGCAACCTCTGAAATAGAATGAATAAACTATACAATAAGGTTGTAATAGTAGTTAATGCATTTGTTAACATGAACAATGAACATTACAGTGTTTGTTCATGTTAGTTAATGAAAATACATTGTTGTTCATTGTTAGTTCATGTTAACTCAAAGTGCATTAACTAATGTTAACAAGCATGAATTTATATTTTAATAATGCATGAGTCAGTGTTGAACTATAGAAATAAATGCTGTATTGTTCATTATTAGTTCATGTTAGTAAGTACACTCACTGGCCACTTTATTAGGTACACCTGTCCAACTGCTCATTAACGCAAATTTCTAATCAGCCAATCACATATTTGGTGTAGTCTTCTGCTGCTGTAGCCCATCTGCTTCAAGGTTGTGTTTTCAGAGATGCTCTTCTGCATACCTCGGTTGTAACAAGTGGTTATTTGAGATACTGTTGCCTTTCTATCAGCTGGAACCGGTCTGGCCATTCTCCTTTGAGCTCTGGCATCAACAAGGCATTTGTGCCCATAGAACTGCCGCTCACTGGATATTTTCTCTTTTTCGGACCATTCTCTGTAAACCCTAGAGATGGTTGTGCATGAAAATCCCAGCAGATCAGCAGTTGCTGAAAGACTCAGACCAGCCCGTCTGCCACCAACAATTATGCCACGTTCAAAGTCACTTAAATCACCTTTCTTCCCCAATCGGATGCTCGGTTTGAACTGCTTGATCGTCTTGACCATGTCTACATGCCTAAATGCGTTGAGTTGCTGCCATGTGATTGGCTAATTAGAAAGTTGCGTTAACAAGCAGTTGGACAGGTGTACCTAATAAAGTGGCCGGAAAGTGTATGTCATTATGACTTATTGCAATGTGCACATTTATCATTCAGTAAACATCATGCAACATCCAACACACTAAAGCCATTCTTTTATTTTTAATTATTAAACACAAAACCACAGTTTTGTTTCAGAAAAAAATATTTAATTCTCATATTTATGTACATATTTGGAATGAATGGACGTTCACATCCTGCTCACTTATACGAGGCAGTAATGTGTGTCTAAATGCAGATCCAGTCATTCCTACATAATTATTCACAGCGAACAAATCCATTTGATTTGGTGATCATCCACACTCTCTGCAAACCCGAAACCCAGCCACATCATGACCACCATGCTGATTTATGCGCTCACATCGTGTGCAAAAGGCGTGTAATAATCACATTTTGGCTGAGATGATTGTCAAAGTAACAACAGTAGGAAAATATAAAAATAATAACGGTATTCATTATTGTACTATATGGCTGCTCTAGTGACATTTGGGTCTCAGATAAAGACGATGCCATTACAAAGAAAATAATTAAAACAGATGACTATATTCTGCCCATCATATAACAGGACAAACATGTTTTCATTGGGATCATAATAAGGCTCATCTCTCCTTCTTAACTGAGCTATACAGACTTATTCAACTCCTCATATAGCTATACTCACATATTCAATTACTCTCCTGAAGAACAGGGCTTTACAGTAAAGTACGACAAGATATATGCCTTATCCAGGAACATTCTCAGAACGTTCTCTCGGAGTTAACAACAAACATTCTTTCTGTAGAATTAATATTTAATGAATGTTTGTTCAAAGTCATCTGTCCTTTAATAATGAAAGCATCAGCACACACTGTAAAAACAGATTATTTACTTTACATAACAGGTTCACTCACTCTATGCAGAGGTGGGCAAACTCGGTGCTGGAGGGCCGGCGTCCTTAGCTGTGTATACATATGTATATATATATATATATATATATATATATATATATATATATATATATATATATATATATATATATATATATATATATACATACTTATTTGTTGCTTGTTTGATGCTTAACTCTTAAGCACAGCTTTGTTTGTTTTTTTTTTTTCAATCCTATGTTAAAAATGATTGTAAAAGTACATATAAAGAAAGACAAAATTATTATCCGTCCTGTGAAATTGTAATTATTTTTCAAATATTTCCCGAGTGATGTTTAACTGGGGGGCTCACGGTTACTGAGTGGTTAGCACTGTTGCCTCACAGCAAAAAGGTGGCTGGTTTGAGTCCCGGCTGGGTCAGTTGGCATTTCTGAGTTTGCATGTTCTCCCCATTTTAGTGTGGGTTTCCTCCGGGTGCTTCGGTTTCCCTCACAGTCCAAACACATGCGCTATAGGTGGATTGAATAAACTAAATAGGCCATAGTGTATGAGTGTGTGTGTGAATGTGAGAGTGTATTGGTGTTTCTCAGTACAACATATGCTGGAATAGTTGGCGGTTCATTCCACTCTGGCAACTCCTGATAAACAAGGGATTTAGCCAAAAGAAAATGAATGAATGGATGTTTAACAGAGAAATTTTTCACAGTATTTCCTATTATATTTTCTTCAGAAAAAAAGTCTTATTTACTTTAAAGTGGCTGAAATAAAAAATAATAATACCTTAAAAATTGTATTAAATTACTAAATTCAATATTTTTATGATTTCATTTTTAATTGTCTAAATAACAAACCTGCCTAATTATTGCACCTTGACTAGCTAAGCCTTTAATTTGCACTTTTATCTGAATACTAGCAAAATAACTAGCAAAATATGATGTATTGTCATGGCAAAAACAAAATATATTAGTTATTCAAACTATTGTTTAAAAATGTACATCTAAAAAAAATATATTTTCTCTATTAAAAAACACTTGGAAAATATTCATTCATTCATAGTCTCTATTTTAGAGGTCCCGACTGCGGAATTATTCCGCATATATAATTATGCCAACTATTCCGGCATATGTTTTATGCAGCGGATGCCCTTCCAGCCCCAACCCAATACTGGGAAACACCCATACACACTCATTCACACACACTACAGCCAATTCAGTTTAATCAATTCACCTATAGTACGTGTGTTTGGGGAAAACTGGAGCACCCAGAGGAAACCCACACCAACACGGGGAGAACATGCAAACGGGGAGAAACAGCCCGACAACCAAGCCAGGACTCGAACCAGCGACCATCTTGCTGTGAGGTGACAGTGCTAACCACTGAGCCCCCATGTTGCCTACATGGAATGTACAAACACATGAAAATCATAGAAGAGATATTTAAAAATGTGATCATTTCTGAAAGTATTAATTTCCCAGGCAGAACACAACGTGTGCTAATCATAAAATACTCAGCCTTAAAACCCCATTTCCTTACACACCGAACGGCTGGAGTTGCATTGCATGTGCGTTACGCATCAGACACTTTGAGACTACACTGTAAAAACATATCCGCAAATGAACAGTTTTCCATATTTTGTGATTCATGTTTTTATTTTTCCTCATATATTTATGCTTTGAATTGCATTATGGGACCTTTTAACCTTGAAAAGTTCAAAAAAGTGACTTTTGTGTACATTTTTAATAGCGTAAAGTGAAATAATGGTTGGGTTGGTGTGGTGGAAATTCATTTATATTCAGCTTTACATACACCATACGTGGCTACTTTGATGTTTGTTTATCATCAGACAAAGTCTTAATCCATGTATGGTGACTTAACAAACTGTATGGCCTGGTATGGAGTAAACCTACAATATGTGAAGAGGATAACTGCAATCCATGTATGGTGACCTTGTGAGCAGTAGAGGGAAGAAACTAGATAAAGGGGGAAGACTCTTTCTGCTGTGTCACATACTGCAGAAACCTGTGTTGCTGTATGACTGTCTGACCTTCTTGTGCAAAGAATAAACCTTTAAAAAGACATTTGTGTAAGAATTTGTCTTCTTGACCATAGAGAGAGCCTCTTTCAAGAAAATAGCCACTACAGTTTTATATTACGCTACAAACACCTTATAATAAACTGCCAGGGCATTTTCTGTTATTTTACACACTTATTTCTCTATATTATTAGTTCTTAAACAACAAAAAGGTCAATAAAACTCCCTTTGTTAATCTATAGAGTTGATTTTTCAACATCAAAAGTGGACAGAGCAGAGGTCAACATCCCATAATGCAATTCACAACCATAAATAAATACTGAAACTGTTCATTAACCGATATATTTTACAGTGTACATGATGATGAGTGCTATGCTTTGGTACTAATAACAATAATTATATAGTCACTCCTCTTGTCATCTGGTTTTATTCATTATACAAGTCATTGTTGATGACCTCGGCCCCTGTGTCGTCCCGCGGGTCGAAGCTGCTGGGAGAGATGAACCTACGCTTTTTCCCGAAGGTGGAGAAGGAGTTGTGGACGTGGAGCTCGCTGCGGTGGCTGGGCCTCAGGGTGCAGAAGCCGGACGGGGTGCCGGGGATGTAGACGTTGTGCTGGTAGTCGGGCGGAGGGTTTGGGTGGCTCTGCGCTGTGGCCTGCTGCTGCTGCTGCTGCTGCTGGAGGTGGTGTTGGTTTTGTGTGGGGTTGTGTTGAGGAGTATAGTGAGGCGTCCAGGCTCTCTGAGAGACGCCACCTGCTGGAGACTGATTTCGGTACTCTGAATTGATCAGAAATAAAGAAGAGGATTAAACTCTATTATTTATTAAATACAGTACTGTGCATAAGCGGTGTGTTGGCGCAGTGGTTAGCACTGTCGCTTCACAGCAAGAAGGTCGCTGGTTTGAGCCTCGGTTGGGTCAGCTGGCATTTCTGTGTGGAGTTTGCATGTTCTCCCCGTGTTGGCGTGGGTTTCCTCCACAAGTTTAAAGACATGTGCTATAGGTGAATTGAGTAAGCTAAATTGTCCCTAGTGTATGTGTGTGAATGGATGTTACCCAGTGATGGGTTGCAGCTGGAAGGGCATCCGCTGCGTAAAACATATGTTGGATAAGTTGGCGGTTCATTCCGCTGTGACGACCCCAAATTAATAAAGGGACTAAGCCGAAAAGAAAATGAATGAATCAACTGTGCAAAAGTTTTGGTCCCCCAATTGTTTTGGTTTTTTAGCAAAGTTTTCATGACCTTCCAGATATAAGACTGATGTCTGCATCAAGATATAAACAGATAGGTAATAAATTTGTACACAAAATTAAAAATAATAACAATACACTGTTTTCAGAATAATATGGCTCCTGTTAGTAAAAGACAGTATTTAGTATTAGTCCGTATACCAGACTCAAGTGTTATTTTATGTGGGGGGTTTTTCCAGCTTTTTTTCTTCTGTCCAGGCAATCCCATACTGCCACTATAATACAGCAGTATAATCAGGTCTGGACACTCTAGAGGACATTTCACGACTGGTTTAGCGGATAAATATCATGAATATCCATAATTATCATATAGTTTCATAATCAATATTATCATCTATAAATATCATTACTGTTCAAGTGAAGAGCGAGAGATTATTATACTATATTATACATAAATATAAATAATTATACTAAAATTACAAATCTAATGGTGGCCAAAGACTTTTGCACAGTACCGTGTATATATATCAGCTGAAGTCAGATTTATTAGCCCCCGTTTGAATCTCTTTTCTTTTTTAAATATTTCCCAAATGATGTTTAAAAGAACAAAGAATATTTTCACAGTATGTCTGATAATATTTTTTCTTCTGGAGAAAGTCTTATTTGTTTTATTTCGGCTAGAATAAAAGCAGTTTTTAATTTTTTAAAAACCATTTTAAGGTCAATATTATTAGGGTTAAGGTATTTTTTTTTCTTTCCGATAGTCTACAGAACAAACCATCATTATACAATAACTTGCCTAATTACCCTAACCTGCCTAGTTAACCTAATCAACCTAGTAAAGCCTTAAATGTCACTTAAAGCTGTATAGAAGTGTCTTGAAAAATATCAAATATTATTTACTGTCATCATGACAAAGATAAAATAAATCAGTTATTAGAAATGAGTTATTAAAACTATTATGATTAGAAATGTGTTGAAAAAATCTCTCCGTTAAACAGAAATTAGGGAAAAAAATAAACAGGGGGGCTAATAATTCTGACTTCAACTGTAGGGCCAGGTATCCCTTGTAAATATGATCACAATCTCAATGTTTTATTTAGCTGGTTAAATAAAGATGTATTAAGAATGAATAATGACTGGTTACACTTATGTACAGGTTATTGAACAGATAAGCTATGTTGGATTTTTTTATTAAGTAGTATTGTGAAATATTTACTATAATTACTATAATGTTTTTTTTTAGTCAAAGCTGAATTTTACTTCTGTTTTCAGAGTCACATGATCCGTCAGAATCATTTTAATATGGATATTTGGGATTATGAGAAAATATTATTCATAAGTAACAGCAATTTAAAAAACAACAACAACAACAACAACAACAACAACAACAACAATAATAATAATAATAAAATGAATACCCACATTGTACTAAAAATTGACTGAATGTCATGTTAAATATTTATAAATGATAATTATAAAATAATGTTGTTTTTTTATGTAATTGTTATTAGATATATATATATATATATATATATATATATATATATATAGATAGATAGATAGATAGATAGATAGATAGATAGATAGATAGATAGATAGATAGATAGATAGATAGACAGACAGACAGACAGACAGACAGACAGACAGACAGACAGACAGACAGACAGACAGACAGACAGACAGACAGACAGACAGACAGACAGACAGACAGACAGATAGATAGATAGAATTATTAGCCCCCCTTTGAATTTTCTTTTCTTTTTTAAATATTTCCCAAATCATGTTTAACAGAGCAAGGAAATTTTCACAGTATGTCTGATAATATGTTTTCTTCTGGAGAAAGTCTTATTGGTTTTATTTTGGGTAGAATAAAAGCAGTTTATAATTTTTTAAAGACCTTTTTAAGGTAAAAATTATTAGCCCCTTAGGCTATATTTTTTGACAGGCAAGTTATTGTATAATGATGGTTTATTCTGTAGACTAATTACCCTAACCTGCCCAATTAACCTAATTAACCAAGTTAAGCCTTTAAATGTCACTTTAAGCTGTATAGAAGTGTCTTGAAAAATATACAGTAAAATATTATTTACAGTCATCATGGCAAAGATAAAATAAATCAGTTATTAGAAATGAGTTATTAAAACTATTATGATTAGAAATGTGTTGAAAAAATCTTCACTCCATTAAACAGAAATTAGGTTAAAAAAAAACAAAACAAAAAAAAAAAAACAGGGGGACTAATAATTCTGACTTCAACTGTATGCGTGTATGTATATATATATACATAAATATTTTTTTTCTTTATTATTATTATTATTTATAGTTACTACAGAATGTATTAAGTTGTTTTAAATGTAATAATAATTTATAGCAATTTATTTTAATAAATTACATGCAACCTTGATGAACATATAAGACCTCTTGCAAAAATATTTTTAAAATGATCCAACATTAGAAATGTCATATAATCAATTGTGTCAGGGGCATTTATATTAATAACTATTTGTTTTTTTATTATTTAAATGTTTTTTTTTCTTTTTATTTCTATGTCTGTTTCTTATTCCTTCATTTATTATCACTATTATTATTTTAATTAGTTATTTTGAATGGATATTATGTGTGCTGCTGTGTTTGTGAAATGTTTAATAACTAACTTAAAAGAAAGAAATGTATTATAAATGTTAAAGATTTCTGAATAATCACAGCATGCAGGACAACAGAAAAAATCCAAGTTATGAAGTGCTGTTTTTACCCATGCACTTCACAAAAAGCAACACTTTATTGCACCTTTACCTTATGAAAAATCCCGTTTTACTGAGAAATATATCAGATTATTTATGTGCTATTTGACAGTGTGACGGAGTCCAGTAATGTGATGTACCTTTGGAGCGGGTTCCCCAGGTCCAGTACTGTCCTGCAGCCATCTGACCCATATAATGCTCTGGTTCAGCCTGCATGGCTTTACGCACCAGAGTGCCGTCCATATTTATGGAGTTACAACTGCAAACAGATGATGATGATGAGAAATTAGGCCAACCTGAGATATAGATAGATATTTAATAATCCAGAGCATGCAATCAACAAATTCATGCATGAAAGATCTTGTCTCTACATGATGAAACCTCATTTGGAAATAACTTTAATTAAATAAAAACACCTAATGCATGAAATAAATGAGTTTAAAATGTGTTTTTATTTCTATAAAATGGAAAGAGTTTGGTTGCTAAAAATATTTGTTAATATTCTGCTCACTAAGACATTATTCTTATAAAAAATATATAATCAAAACAGCAATATTTGTGTTGTATTATTTATATTTATTATATCTGAACCACTTTACAGTATTCTAATTATTGTAACATTATAAATGTCTTTACTGTCACTTTTGATTAATTTAACATGATCTTATAATGTAACTTTTGACAAATATGTAAAATAATCGCAGTTTCCACACAAATATGATGAAATGTTTTCAAGATGTGCAATAAGAAATGTTTCTTAAGCAGCAAATCAGCATAATAATTAAATTATTAATGCATTAAATTATTAATATTGCTAGAAATTCAGCTTTGACGTCATAATAAACATTTCAAAATATGAGTACAGCTTTGGTATGCCGAGAAAAGGCATAAATAAATTACATTTTAAACTTTTGAACATTTAGATATTCGGTAGATATTACATTAAACCGGAGATGCTCAAACTAGGGCCAAAGTTGGCCCATGGTAACGTTTGATTTGGACCACCATCCCATCTGGGAAGAATGATAGAGATGGTTTAGAGTAGGGGTGCCCAAACTCTGTCCTGGAGGGCCGGTGTCCTGCATATTTTTATTCCAACCCCAATTAAACACGCCTAAACCAGCTAATCAAGCTCTTTCTAGTTATACTATACTTCCAGGCAGGTGTGTTAAAGGATGTTGGAGCTAAACTATGCAGGACATTGGCCCTCCAGGACTGAGTTTGGGGAGCCCTGGTTTAGAGATTGTCAATTCAAATCTAATGTGACCATTTAGTTTATTGTTAAAAGCTAAATGACATTAAGTTTTATTAAATTAATCAGATTTAGTATAAATGTACATACTGTTACCCGACGGATAGAGGACAAATCAAGTCAAAGACAGATTCTGCTTGACTAGTGTATTCAGCATTGAACTCCACTGTGTTTTTATTGCAGTAAGTTATCATATTAGGCCCCAGTTTCACAAACAGGGCTTAGCTTAAGCCAGGACTAGACCTTAGTTAAATAAGGCTATTTAAGCCACATTTTTAAAGACAGCCTTAGAAAAATACATTACTAGTGTGCACCTGTAGACAAAAAATGACACTGACATATCTTAAGACATCTCACTGCAAGTTATTTTCAGTTGAGACAGCTCAAACATGCAATTTAATCCATGACTAGCCTTAAACAATGTTTGTGAAACCGGGGGTAAATGTTATATGTTAATACAGTTTAAAGTAATGTGTTCGGTAACACTTTAGCTTAGGTCACAATTCATGCTTATTACTACTGGCTTATTACCTGTCTATTATTAAGATATTAACTTTTCATTAGCAGTTATAAAGTATGATCTTATTCTGCATGCCTAATCCTACCCAAAACCCAAACCCAACTTCTACGTTACTAACATATTCATAAACAGCTAATTAGAAGTTTAATAAGCTAAGCTTATTAAGTTAATGGTTTGTAAGTACCGTAAACCAGGGGTGCCCAAACCCGGTCCTGGAGGGCAGGTGTCTTGCAGATTTTAGCTCCAACTTGCCTCAACTCACCTGCATGGATGTTTTTAGAAAGCTCATGTGTTTGATTGTGGTTGGAACTAAACTTTGCAGGACACCGGCCCTCCAGGACCGAGTTTGGGCACCCCTGCCATAAACTGTGACCTAAACTAAAGTGTTACCATGTATTCTAATAAATTGGGAAATTACTCATGGCAACTTTAATGTAAAATAGTTTGGTTTATTTATCTTCGGCTCACGGCTCTCGATGATATTTGATTTTTGGCCCTTTATATGAAAAAGTTTTGGCACCCGTGCATCAGATGTAACACGTGAATGCATTCCCTGGAATTTGAATCAATTACCGTCCTGTATCTGCTGCAATCCTCTGTTATTTCAGCACTGAAGAGTGCTGTATTTATAACATCCTGCTATTTCTGGTAAATAATAATCATGTCTGTGGTGTGTATACTGAACAGGGTTTCTGCAGGTTTCACCAAATTAAATGTAAGACTTTTTAAGACATTAAGGCCATTATGAATGAAATTGTAGACTTATACAAGGCTAAATGCTAAAGATTTTCACTTGTCCTATCAAAAGTGATTAAAATGTATTACATTTAAAAATACAATACTAATAATAAATTAGTTTGAATATTTTCTTATTAATAATTTTCCAATTGATCCATTTACAAACCTTCTAACCCTTACCAAGAATAGAACAAAACATAGCTGTCAATTACTTCAGTCTTCAATAATAATAATTTAATAATTAAAATACATATAGGTCAGGTCAGTATCCACAGCAGTAAATAAATGGAGACCTTTTAAGCAAATGTTACTGTAAGGAAAGTAATTAAATGTTATTTTTAATTAAAAAGTTAAAAGTTTTATTGAGATGGATTGTTGGTGATTGTATGGGTGTAAATGGCTGAACAAAGGAAGATTAAGGCCTGTTAAAAAAGATTTAAGACCTACAAAAGAACTTTTCAGTAGATTTAAGACTTTTTAAGGCCTAAAATTTAGCTTTTGAGATTTAAGACATTTTAAGACTTTTTAAAACCCTGCAGATACCCTGCTGAATTATAGATAATAAAGAAATGTGTGTGTTACCTTTTCACAGAAGATGTTTGATTTTTGGTCAGGGCCAGTCGGTGTTTGCTTGTTTCAGCTGCAACACAGAAAATGACATACAGTTGAAGTCAGAATTATTAGCCACCCTGAATTATTAGCCCATCTGTTTATTTTTTCCCCAATTTCTGTTTAACTGAGAGATTTTCTCAACACATTTCTAAACATAATAGTTTTAATAACTCATCTCTAATAACTGATTTATTTTATCTTTGTCATGATGACAGTAAATAATATTTGACTAGATATTCTTCAAGACACTTCTGTACAGCTTAAAGTGACATTTAAAGGCTTAACTAGGTTAATTAGGTTAACTAGGCAGGTTAGGGTAATTAGGTTTTTGTATAATGATGGTTTGTTCTGTAGACTCTCGGGAAAAATATTTAGCTTAAAGAGGCTAATAATATTGACCTTAAAACGGTTTAAAAAAAATTTAAACTGCTTTTATTCTAGCCAAAATAAAACAAATAAGACTTTCTCCAGAGGAAAAAATATTATCAGACATACTGTGAAAATTTCCTTGCTCTGTTAAACATCATTTGAAGAATATTTAAAAAAGAAAAATTAATTCAAAGGGGGGCTAATAATTCTGACTTCAGCTGTATAAAGAAAGAAGAAATATGGAGAAAACCACATCTTTATTATGCTTTTATATCTTCAAACGGCAAAAATCAGTCCAACGCACTCAAAAAATGTGGAAAAAATATTAAAAAGCCTTTATTGACATGGCTATTCTGGCTTTTTAATATTTTTTCCACATTTTTCGAGTGCCTTGGACTGATTTTTGCTGTTTTTTCTGATGAATTTCTTACCCAAAGAGCACCGACACATTATTTAAGGTACCCCTGAGCACTTTTTGTTTAATTTTGCTTTTCATAACTTTATTTAAAACATTTATTTCAAGTTAAATCTGGTGGATTACTAACTGCATGACTATTAGTGAATTTTACTTGCAGTTGCTGAGTAAAGAAAGTTTGGACTGCTGATTTTCCTCAAGCATTAATGGGCACCTATTATGCCATTTTTTGCAAGACGTAAAATAAGTCTCTGATGTCCCTTAAGCACATGTGTCAAAGCCAGTTGCTGGAGGGCCGGAGCTCTGCACAGTTTAGTTATAACCCCAGTTAAACACACCTGATCAAACTAATTGAGTGCTTTAAGCTTGTTTGATACCTACAGGTGTGTTGAAGCAGGGCTGGAACTAAACTCTGCAGGGCTCCGGCCCTCCAGGAATTGACTTTGACACCCCTGCCCTAAAGTGTGTGTATGTTAAGTTTCATCTCAAAATAATGCGTATAACTCTTTGAAACTGCCCCCATTTAGACTTTGATCCTAATTGTGCCACACTGTCACTTTAAATTCAAATGAGATTGTGCACTTTTCAAAAGAGGGCGGAGCTACAGATGCCTATGTATCAGCATAGTGCCAGATTCAAAAACAAGACTAACGTCCTACGCTAATAGGAGAAAAAATATCCATCACTAATACTGTAAGTGGGGCTTTCGTCCTGATGACATGCACAAAGGGAGAATCTCAATCAAAGTGTTTCTGCAGACTGCTTTTATCAACTGTGATTATAAAAAAAATAAAATTAATACATGTTTGCCATCAAAATCTGATTATAAAAATTATGTTAACATAAAAAGCCCCCTTTAAAGGAATCCTGGACGCCTCCTGGTGGACAAAGTGTGAAGTGCACGCCATTTGATTTGGAGCAGTGGCGCCTTGAGCAATGACTGTAGTGTCACGGTCTTCTCTTTCATCCTCAGAGACGCGGCGGGGGTGGAGGATGAAGAGGAGGAGGAGGAGGAGGAGGGATATGGGGGTGTTATTTATTCCATGTCAAAGCGAGAGAGAGAGCGAGAGAAAGTATGGATTCCACGCTCTATTAATTCGCTTAGAGACTTTCATAAGGAGAGCTCCATGTAAGCTTATTATTAGACCCGTTCTTCAAAATACCTTCCGCAGATAATTAGAACACCGACATCCGATTTTAATCTTCAAAGGAAACCGCAGCGGGCAGGAAATTAATTTGGAAAACGCGTTTAACTGCCCGACGAATTCAATCTAATTTAATTTCTTGTTTTATTTTAGAGCCTCCCGTGCGTGCGCGTTTGCCGTGGTGAATTTATAAAGGATTTTCCAGCATTAATATACTCCCAGATGAAATCCTGTATAAGATCTGCTCGGTAGTTCTCACTGCACACAAACTGTTTGGAGTTTTTTTTTAAAACCACCATATACGTCTATATACACACTCATAAGTTTATTATTATTATTATTAAGTTGGCAGTTCATTCCGCTGTGGCGACCCCAGATTAATAGAGACTAAGCCGAAAAGAAAATGAATGAATAAATGAATTATTATTATTATAGTATAAAAGCTTTTGTGAATGGTCTATGAGAGAACAGATCTTACTGAGCTCACATATTGTAATCCATAAATAAGACGCGTTTATTTGTTAAGCTATATGAAGTTCACTGACCCGAGGCAAGGTGACACCTGTCTCTCCAACAGGTCACCCTGACAATTGAATAATCACGGAAGTGAGCACGTTTACATTACAGCCTGACGTTTCCACCTAGTGGATATTAAGAGAACACACACACACACACACACACAGTTTCTTCCACGCTGTCTGGTTTTCATTCTATGAGGGCAAAGTGGCAGAATCTACAGGCGCGACACGTCTCCATCGGCTCCTGCTTGCTCCCTAATGCTTTCATTTCCCAGGTCCATTATAGAAGAAACCAGTCAGCGTCCGTCTGCCATTGTGCACGGGATAATTAGCTTGTAGTGCATGTGCGCGCGCGCGTCCTTGATATGTAGTTGACAAAGGATGTCTGCGCCTAAATGCAATAGAAGAGAACTAAAAAGCTTCTTTAGTTAGAAGGTTAGAGACGAGGTTGGCATTTTAGGACCAGAAGCTGAAACGCACTGAAATACAAAAGCAAATCTATTTATTTCTCTCTCTCTCTCTCTTGATGAATATATATATATATATATATATATATATATATATATATAGAGAGAGAGAGAGAGAGAGAGAGAGAGAGAGAGAGAGAGAGAGAGAGAGAGAGCACAAGAACTAAAGACAGTGCTGAAAGACGCGCATTGTCCTCTGTTTCTCCAGATGATGCTGCTGTCTAGAGATGCTCGTTCACTATCAATCAAGGTCATTGATTAACTTCAGATGTTTTGACCGAAAAATTAGAGCCCTCCGTATTTTATTCTGTGTATTTATAGATAATCACTAGCAAATTTATGTTAATCACCAATATTTCACTTTTCTGATGCCCTTCACTATGAAGTGATTCCAAATATATATAAGCTGCCAAACTCATTAAGTTAATGTTAAAGATGAGGGGGTTTTACCTCGTTCGGTGTGGTGGCTCCGTTGTTCACGGATGAGCAGCGACTCTGTGAGCTCAGCGCCAGGTTATCCGCTCCTCTCGCCGCGTTATTCCTCGGTGTACCGGGACTGCAAGGCTTGAGAAACATAAAGTCGCTCTTTGCTGATTCGGGCGTCAAACACACTTTGTAGCAGTAAGCTTGAGAGAGATTTCCAGCATTGCTGTTTACCTCCATGCAGTTCGTGGGCACTTTCGCGCCGGTGGAGATCTGCAGGTTGAGATTAGACTTTTTGAACACCTCGGCGGGCGGCTCCGGTTCAAAGCTGCAGCACGCGGTGCTGAGAGAGGAGAGCGCGTAGCCGCCGAGGGAGTCTCGGTCTTTGTAGCATTTCACAGCCGCCAAAACGATGATGGCCACGAGGAAGATGAGCGAGACGGTGCTCAGTGACACGATTAAATAGAGCGCGAGGTTAGACGGGGGCTGAGGGCTGAGTGAGAGGTCACCGAAATCAGACAGCGACTCCGGCACGCTGTCCACCACCGAGAGAATGATGGACACGGTGGCCGAGAGCGGCGGCTGCCCGTTGTCCTTGACGAGGATGACGAGTCTTTGCCTAATGGCATCTTTGTCAACGAAGCGGCGGATAGTTCTGATCTCCCCGGTGTACAAAGCCACGCTGAACAGCCCGGGATCTGTCGCCTGCAGCACTTGATATGACAGGCGAGAGTTTTGTCCCGCGTCTGCATCTAGAGCCGTAATTTTAGCCACAAGATACCCAGCGTCCACAGATCTGGGCACCATTTCGGTAGCCACGGAGCCGTTTCTCGGCAGCGGCGACAAGATGACCGGCGCGTTGTCGTTCTGATCCAAAACAAAAACATTAACGGTCACGTTGCTGCTCAGCGGCGGGAAGCCGGCGTCCTGCGCCTGCACGCGGATCTGAAAGTTCCGAAGCTGCTCGTAATCGAAAGAGCGCAGCGCGTAAATGTTGCCGTTATCGGAGTTGATGGAAACATAAGTGGACACGGGCATGCCCTGAATCTGACCCTCGAGGATAGAGTAGGACAAATACGCGTTCTGATTAGAGTCCGGATCGAATGCGGTCACCGAGCAAATTGAAGCGCCCGGGGCGTTATTCTCGGTCACATACACTGTGTATGAGGGCTGAATGAAGCGCGGCGGGTTGTCGTTAATGTCAGACACTTGAACCAGAATGGTCTTTCTGGTGGACAGCGGGGGCGAGCCCAGATCTCGCGCCGTGAGAGTGATGTTGTACTCCGAGACAGATTCTCTGTCGAGAAACTCGCTGGTCACTAGTGTATAATAGTTTTTAAAAGAGGAGTGCAGCTGGAAGGGCACGTTTCCGGGGATCTGACAATCCACAGCCCCGTTCTCTCCCGAGTCGCGGTCCATTACGCTGATCACGGCTATCACGGTGCCCGGGGGCGCGTCCTCCTGAACAGGTGTTGACACGGAGGTTAATATGACCTCGGGCGCATTGTCGTTCACGTCCAGAATATCGACCAGCACTTTACAATGCACGGCCACGGCGGAGGGTCCCTTGTCTTTCGCCTGCACGTAGAGCTCGTAAACGCTGGCCCTTTCGTAGTCCACTATTCCCTTCACCCGTATCTCGCCCGAGTGTGAGTCCACGCTGAACAGCTCCCGCACCTTCAGAGGCGCGTGCCCGCTGAATGAATAGGTGATCTCGCCGTTTGCGCCTTCGTCCAGATCCGTGGCGTTCAGTTTGAGCACGAGCGTGCCTCTCGGCGCGTTCTCCACCAAACTGACCCTGTATACGGAGCGATCGAACACCGGCACGTTGTCATTCGCGTCCAACACAGTTACTGTAATCTGAGCCGTGCCCGAGCGCAACGGAGAGCCTCCGTCCACGGCCGTGAGCACCATCTCGTGCATCTTTTGCTGCTCTCGGTCCAGCGGAGACTGGAGAACGAGTTCGGCGAACTTGCTTCCATCGTTCCGCGTCTGAATGTCCAGCACAAAGTGTTGATTCGCGCTCAGCAAGTACGAGCGGAGAGAGTTAGAGCCCACGTCAAGATCCTGTGCGCTCTCGAGCGGGAACCTGGAGCCAGGCGCAGCAGACTCCGTGATCTCCAAATTAAACTCGCTCCACGGGAAACTAGGAGCGTTGTCATTCACATCCAAAATCTCAACTTCTACCCGGTACAGTTCCAGCGGGTTCTCAATAACCACCTGCAAGTGCAGGAAACAAACGGGACTTTGTTCACAGAGCTCCTCACGGTCAATCTTCTCATTCACAAACAGAATCCCGTTCTCCAGATTCACCTCTAAATATTGTTTTCTTGCTCCGGACACAATCCGGAATCTCCGTGAAGACAATTTAGCCACGTCCAAGCCCAAGTCCTCAGCAATATTTCCCACAAAAGCCCCGTGCTCTAACTCCTCGGGAATTGAATAGCGAATTTGCGCTAAAACCCGGTCCAGCGCGCACGCACACAAAAGCAGACACACAACTTGGCCAGCCAACGTCCATCGCCTCCTCGGAAGCCTCCGGTCCATTTTCCTAAAGTCAGATATTCTCAGCTGTCTTCACAGAGAAAAGTCATGCTCAGAGGTGAAAGAATGAAACAGTTTTTAAAAAAACAAAAACCAGCACTTGCATTATTTCGCAGCCTAAAAAATAAAATCTTCAAAAAGTGCATGGGTAGATTTTAAAACAGAATGGTACTCGCAGAAAACTTGACTCTCTCTTGGGTTGTGCGCTTTGCGCGCAGCGCAGGCGGTGTGTGAGCAGGAGAGGCGAGCGCTTTGATTTTCCAGTGTGTTAGACGCTTTGAGGAGTGTGTGAGACGAGAGAGGGGGGTGGTGTGTGTGTGTGTGTGTGTGTGTGTGTGTGTGTGTGTGTGTGTGTGTGTGTGTGTGTGTGTGTGTGTGTGTGTGTGTGTGTGTGGAGGCGAGGAATCGTATTGGTGGACGGCGACATGAGAGCAAGGAGAATATTCACTGTACCAACTCGCGAGATAACGGGCACGCCTAATCGCCCGGGAATATGCAAAAAAAAGTTAAAACTTATCAATACGCAGTATTTCTTAGATGGCAGTGTAACATTTTCTGTTTCTGAAAAGCGTCAACCCTTAGTAATGCTGTGACCTTCTCCAGTGGGGTCATTTATTCCTGTTTAAGATATGCATTTAGTATTCATTCATTTCCTTTTAAAAAGCAGCTTACAAAATTAATTATTGTTGATTATGTTGTCATTGATGAATATAGTAAAATAGCAACATATTGTCTCGAGTGCCAGTGGTGGCTCTCCAGCCTTTAAGACGACGGTTGTAGGTTATGAGATAAGTCCATGTAAACAAACTACATTACAGAAAAAAACAGACCGGCTGACTTATAAGATTATGGATTGTGGAAGTTATTGTTTTGATGGGACAAATCCGAATCGTGTCTTCTAGAAGAGTGACACATGTTCGCCAAATCTAATCTTTAATTTTCATGGATAATCCTCGTGATCCTAAAACCATTTCATGCACCAGTCATGATGCGCGCTCCCCACCAGCATCCTCAGAGGAATGTTCTAATTAAGAAAGCGCGCGACTCTCTCCCTCTCTCTTTCAGGCACACAAAGCAAGCACACACACACATTCTTGGAGTTCATTACAGCACATCTTGAGGGATGATAGAATAACCTTGCTGGGGGACATTATAACCGCCTCAGGTGGTTTGCTGGCCATCAGGCTGGTTAGTATTTTGGACAACTAGTCTTTGGGATAGCTAGACTAAACCAGGTTAACTCCAGCTTGACTAAGCTGACCAGTGTAAACAAATTCAAATCAGATATATTTCTTCTCCAGCTAAGTTTTCCGATCTTGTCTCCACAGGGAGGTGAAATCCTCCACCCAGGTTAAATATCCACAGAATAAAATCTCCTGTCAGACTTAACCTCCAGCAGATGGTAAAGCTCCAGCAGAAATGATTGCATTTGAAAAAAAAAACAGGAGTTCCTTCGCTCTCGACTTCTTTTTAATTAACGCAGAGACGGATTAGTGCTCGGCTATCCGGGATCAGCCGTTCTTCAACAGAAGAATACAAATGTTTTTGGATAAATAATCCCCGGCGCATTTCACGGTGCCCGTCACATTAACATGCATTACACGAGCCCTTAAGCCCCGTTTCATCCGCCGGCTTATTGTCCACGGGGCGCGAGAGTGCCATTACTTTCACCACAAGCTCCATTTAAACTCACTCACGGTAACCTTGCAGAACCCCTGTCTGTCTCTCTTCAATACTTCTGGAAGAAAATAGAGATGGTACAAAAGAAATGACGAGAGAGAGAGAGAGAGAGAGAGAGAGAGAGAGAGAGAGAATACTTTTAGAATTCAGAAGTATGCTGCTGAAACGAGTGACCACATTATCATGACAATGAATAATCAAACAGTAAAATATAAGGGACACATAAATAAAATAAAACCTACCTGAACCTATATAACAACGTATTGTTGGAGAAATTAAGAAATAAATATGTTTAAACTAAGATTTTATGACTCTGAGCCATTCAAATTAACAGTTTTCTCTTTAAAAAAATATCTTTGAGCTCCCTCTGCTGTTCATTTCGGGATGTTACATCGAGGCTTGAAACTTTGGACATACTATATGCAGGGGCGGCGTCGTGACATTTTATCCTACCCATCAGATTATGCTACCAACACTGTATTTGAATGGTTCTGAGATTGGAGTTAGGGATTAGGTATAGGGCGATATTACAGCTTCATATCATACACTACTCCACACTAAAATTTACACTGGTAGCAAAACCTGATGGGTAGCATGTTGCGTCATCAAAACGTGCCACCTACTTTTTCAATGGGAGGAATGGGACAATCTGACAAGAACAGTGGATTTAACTAATAAGCAAGGTAAGCGGCGGCTTATAGCCTCGGGACATCTGAGGGCCCTCAAATAAATACCTAGAAGCATAACTTATAGCTATAAATTATATATAACATAATTTTCTATCAGATTTTGTATGATGAGGGTCTAAAAAAAATAAGTTTAATGTTTATTACATCGCACATGCGCAAATGTGTCCCACACCCTCAACCACAGAGCAGTCCAGCAGTCAAATTAGGTAAAGATTTAGTTTTAAAAATGTAATAGTTTATATATCGTTTAGTTGTGAATCCATTTTAAGAAAACAAATCATTTAAAATGTTTTACAAGATGCTTTACATGTTGTTATTGTTATTTTGCATTAAGACAAAATGTAGAAAAGGAGATTGAGTGATATAAACACAGCAAAATAAACCAATTAAAAATAAATTAAAGTACAAAAGGTACATTTTAGAACTTTCGGGCTGCATGGCCGGAATTGCTTAGGGCCCCCAAAATCACTAAATCCGTCCCTGACTGTACACAAATCTAAATATATGCGTTTGTGTGTTTATGGGAACTAAAACAATGCGTAACATCTTACATTTTATCCATTATATGAACTTTTTTAACATATATATGCTTCATTATCACTATAAAGTGCTTTTGATGTCCCACAACATTAAATCAGTGATATATGACATAATACATAATGTAAAATAATGAAATTCTGATATGTTTTAGGTCATTGTAACTTATTAAACTAAGTTAATCATGTTCTAATTTAATTTTATAAGTTACGCAAGATATTTTAAGTCAGTTCAACATAATATAAGTTCAATGGACTCATTAGGTTGATTTGATTCAGCTTAAAAGTTTAAGACAAGCAGGTTTTTTACAGCGTGTGAATACGAATTATTAGAGTTTTCTCTTTCAAAAATGATCTTTGAGCTCCCTCTGCTGTTCATTTCGGCATGTTACATCGAGGCTTTAAATTTGACAATACACAAGCCTCAAAATACGCGTTTGTGCGTTTATGGACACTAAAACCATGCGTAATGTCTTACATTTTATCCATTATGTTAACTTTTTTTTAACATATGCTTCATTATCACTATAAAGTGCTTTTGAAGTCCCCACATCATCAAATCAGTGATATATGACATAAAACATAATGCAAAATAATGAAATTCTGAGGTTTTAATATAAATGGGTAAACCCTTACACACATACAAGTATGATAAGTCTCTTAAAGTATGTTTTTATCATTTTATGCCATTTCCTTTGATTAAATGTAAGTGATTTTGATGTCCCACACACTGCTCAGCCAACTTCAGGGAGTGTAAAAGATAAAATTACAGTATAAAAAAAATGTACTTTTATTTTAAATATACTCTTTTTTTATTAACAAGTTATCTGATAAGTCATTTTGATAATAATATTATGAAAACAAAATATAAGTTAAGCATTTTGCATGATATTGCTGTTTATAATGTGGTAAATGCCCCTTTAAGAAACACTCCAACATCCCACATCCCCAACCCCTTTCTTCAGAGATTAACACATCTGCTTTGCACACAGTAAGTATCTACACTTATGTTTTCTAATTTTTCTTATATTGTGTTTGAAGTTGAAAGTTGTCGAGCTTAACATGTCCACCCTGTCATATTTAAATATTAATTAATAGAAAAACTATAATAAAAGTTAATAAAATATACACTGTAAAAACTTCTATGATCAATTAGTCCTGGCAGCATATGTTTTTAGGTCATAAACTAAGTTAATCATGTTCTAATTTAATTTTATAAGTTACGCAAGCTGTATTAAGTCAGTTCAACATAAGTTCAAATGACTCATTAATAGGTTAATTTGATTCAGCTTTAAAATACAAACAGCCAGGTTTGTTTACAGTGTACGAATGTGCTATACGAATTATTAGAGTTTTCTCTTTCAAAAATGATCTTTGAGCTCCCTTTGCTGTTCATTTCGGCATGTTACATTGAGGCTTGAAACTTTTGACAATACACACACCTAAAAGTACGCGTTCGTGTGTTTATGGAAACTAAAACAATGCGTAATGTCTTACATTTTATCCATTATATTATTTTTTTTTAACATATATATGCTTCATTATCAATATAAAGTGCTTTTGATGTCCCTACACAGCAAAAAGATGGGTGTTGAATTAACTCTCACAGAGTTGATTTCAACACTTTTTCAGAGTTTATATAGCTCCACACTTTCCGGAGTCAATTTAACATTATACAAATACATAAAAATATAACACTAAAGGTAGAGTTTCTTTTTTGACTCCCAAAAAGTGTTAAAATAACTCTAAAAGGGACATAGAAAAACAACACTGTTCAGAGTTGTATGATTTATGTTGGTAGAATTGTTTTCACCACTGAAAACTATTAAATGAACTTCAGCACACAAAATAATTTATCTTAAAACTTCTTTATTTTCACTAGCAGTGTAATTTGAAGTTTATAACATTTCAAATACAGGCACAACATACAAACTTTCATCTGCAACACTGTATGAACTTTGAATATCAAATGGCTTATAAAATTTAATCTCTGAAACTTTTATGATACACCTTTCCCCACTTCGTAGCACTCGAAACGCATGAAGGTGCTCATCAAAATTCTCAGTGAATAGTTTGTATGTCAATAAATAAATGTGATTTGCAACCAACAGTACATCACTTATTTGGCTAAAGACTGGCATTTCACTTTCCACAGTATTGCAAATAACAAGTCCTGCTCTGTATTCTACACCATCAACTTTTACCCAACTTGTAGAGTAAACATTTTCTGACAAGAGTATTTGAAGAATTTCATTGCTGACCACAGACTCATCGAGAGAAAATGACTTAATTGGCCCAAACTCATTATGTTTAAGGTTGAATGTTTCCCAATGATATGCGATGGCCATTTGATGCTTTTTAGCAAAGGATTTTGTTATGTTTTTGAAATTTTTAAAAAAATCTTTAAAAAGCTTGTGTTTGGCTTCAAATCTCATACACCACATATATAATAAGGGGCCAATTTTTCTTATAGTAGAGGGGTAATGGATCATAAAATGATGTTTAGGTAATAAATTCTTATGTGGGTACAAATACTTAAATAATTTGTGGTGGTCAGTGATCAAGTGCTTCAAATACACTGTCATGCCTGAAGTAAGACAAGGTGAAAACACAATGTTCATTATTTGTAGTAACAGCAACAACAGTCTCCAGTGTTGATGTCCCGGAGGAACAATGTCTCCAAACAAAAGTGGGAGGTTTTTCACAAGACATAACGTCTGAATAGAATTTAAACCAATCCCATTTCCAGCACTCTCCAAAACAACTTTTGTGGGGCGGTTTTTACGTTCTAAAAAACCATAATCAAAAGAATAAATCCTTGCAAGTAAATCCTCTTCCGTTATAAAGTTGTGTGTAAGATGTCCAAAAAGCAATTTCATTTCATATTGAGCCACACCCTCAAGCAGATCATGCATTATATCAAATGAGTAGTTATTGCAAACATGAAAATACCTCAATGTATTAAGAGTAGATTTTCTTTTTAGACCATACAGTGACCTCAACTGTGGGTTTTCCTGAAGAGACTGGCAATGCATTTCATAGATTTCCTTTGCACGAAGTACCACCTTTGGATCGTCCTCACTGTATACAGTTTGTGAATCGTTCTTTTCAATTAAACAAAGGCGACAAAAATTATGGCTACTAAATGACTCCGTAAACCCAAGAATTGAGTGCATGCCAAGATTATCTCCAGTGATCTGTGCAATGGTGCCATATATTGGCTCATCTGAAAATGGAAGATGTAATCCTTGACTTTCCAGTATTTTTATATCTTTAAGCAATGGTTCGAGTATAACATCAAAACCATACTTGCTCAGATCTTGAGTGTGAAAAAGCGATAACAAATGAATGTTCATTAGGATGGAATTAAAATTGGGAGGCAAGTTTCTTACAATAAAATATAAACAGCCAATTTTGTGTATTCCACGTTTGGAACCAAGGGGGTTGGCAGTTTCAAAGTCATCATAGTATATTTGTATTTGTAATGCATGTTTTTTGGCTGTAAACAAAGGGTGTGTTTTAAAATAACTTCCATCTCTAAAATCTGTAAAAGTGTCAGGCTCTGATCTATACTCTTTCGTAAGTAGATCACAAATTTCTGAATTTCTACACATAAATTTCAGTGTGTCTAAAATGGGCACGTAAACAAAAGTATCCTTCACTGGCACTTGGTCATAAGTACCAGTTTTTTGATTCAATCTGTTATCGTATCTAATTCCAAGTGTTATCTCAACTGGTTCAACAACGCCCCATTTTTCTTTAAAGTATTTATTTCGTTTCCATTCTGTATTCAGATTAGTAAACGGATTTTCCAATTTTTCAAAAGAGTCATTTATCACAGTTTTGTAAGGGTCACTAGTAGGTAAAGCTGAAAGCATGCTATTTTTGGCTTGTGAGTGAAGCTCATCTGTTAGTTCTTCTAAATCTCCTACAATTGAGGACACTAAACTGTTTGGAATCCCACTTGACTGTAATTTTGCTACAATGGACTCACACAATCCTTTAGTTGAATTTTTAGCAATATCTAAATCGTTGTTCTCAGGGGAAACAGTAGAACAAGGAGGTTGATGCTGGGGATTTGTTTCAACATTTAAAGAATCTACTTGAGACGAACTTGCAACCATGTAACTTGGAGAATGTGCAATAATTTGATCAGTCTGCTGAACACTGCTATGAACATTATTAAGGTGCTTACGAAAACCAGCATATGTTTGGAACTGATGCCTACAACCTTGCTGTGAACAAATCAGTTTGAACTTAGATCCTGGAAAGTAGCTATGTTCACCTCTTAAATGTGAAATTAACTTTTGACTGCTGGGATGTGGTTTCTGACAAATAAAACAGGTCAGCATCCTCTCACCAGTTTAATGCTCTGCAATTAAGATAAGGTCACTGTCTGGTTAAGTAACCTGGCTCTCAAGTCCTTTACTCTGGGTGACTCCTTTGTTTTCCCTACATCAATGTTGTACAGAGTTGTCTGCAGGAATGTGTAAAAATTCACAAGTGCACTATCATAAGACAAATTAAACACAAAATGTGCTTTGAAAAGTTCGTCAAATGCTCCAAGGGAGTGATTTGCCTGGCATGGGATGAGATGTTTATCCATGACAATGTAGAAGTTGTCAATCTTGCTTTTCTGACGTCCAACCGCAAGGAGGTATGGATGCTGACACTGGTTGTTGCTCAGATGCTCAGCCAAACTGCAGCATGACTAAGGATGAGAAGAACAATGAACATTAGACAAAAACATAATGTCTAGCCAGAGTAAACCTCATAATAAGTGATTGGTCATATAGGGGATCATTGGGTTGTGAATTATTTAAATGGCTATAAAGACTATTTCATTTATGTTTGCGCAAACCACAACACATTATTATAATGGTGCTTACCTTATGAAAGATTACAAGTCTTTCAACAGCATCACTTGCACTAATTTTTGGAGACTTCAGTCCTCCAGGTGGTGGTGGAAGGAGATGTATCAGCAACAGAAGGGATGACATTTCCGGATCATAGACTGAAGGCAAAGATTCACATGGGAAATTTAGCTTAAAACATCAAGTATAACAAAGAACTTAGTAAGTTTTACTTTTAGGTTCATGTTTAGCTGAAAATTGATTAGCATGAATTTGTAAATTAAACTAATTAATCCAGAAAACATGTAGCTTGTAATGTTTTACCATTTTGTCATAGTTTAGTCATCAAAACAATATATAGAGTAACTGTAACTGCAAATATAGCAAATGCTCTAAGCATTTAAGTATATCAATCACAGTAAATCAAACACAACTTACTTCGTGGCTCATCAAGATCACTTTCTTGTGGACTTGTTGCTGAGAGTAACAATTGGCTCAACTCTGCTGTTGATGTAAGGTGCTTGGCCTCTTTTATGACATTTGGTCTGAATAATATGTCCCACTTTTGAAGCAGCCTGGATGACGTATCTTCGTCAAAAAGGAGAGTAAAATCCTGATCCACCTTTAATTAAAGAAGATATTATTCTGTGAACAACAATTCGGAAGTGAAGGGCATTAAAATTTTAATATATTTCAAACTTACCAGTCCTTTTGTATCCAGAAATCTTGGAAAGGTGGAGAGAATATGAACACTAGAGCCTGGATCTTTAACGAGATTCTGACGATGCTGAAATGTCTCCCTCATCTTCTCAAAAATGATGGATCTATCTGTAGTATGGTTAAGCAAAGACATGGCCTCTTTGCAAGCATCTCCATCAAGCTGCCCTTCAACATTAGTAGCCCTTTGGCATTTTGGGCCTCCTTGTGAAACCTCAGGAGGATCATCTGATGGCACAGATCCTCGACGAATCTTCCTGTGAACTGTTTTCAAACGCCAGGCGATGTACCCAGTGTTGCTTGCAGCGTCATAAAAGTGCTCCTGAAATAAGACATTTTTTTTTTTTAGTTCTTTGGCATGTTCAAGGCAAAATCACAGATGAAAGAATCAAATTTAAATGTCACAAAAATAGCTTGTGTCATAATATTGCAAGTATGACATTAAAGGGAATTGCGAAACAAAACAACATACATAGCCCTTCTTGGAATATGGATCTCTGAGGGAAGGGAACAGCTTCACTATGCCCAGAGCATACTGTTCTCTAACAGCTTTAGTAGGGAGTTGCCTAAGAGAAGATATTGAATTAGCAATCAAACTTAAAGCAATGGCCATGCAGTTAAGAAAAAGAAAATGAACTTGCAAAAATTACCCATGTTTTTCGATCATATGAGCCACCAATATGTTAATCATTTGTCTTCGTGTGGCATCAGTGAGGGTTTCTGTTTCTTGATACTCCTGTAGTACTGCATTACCACCAGATCTGAATTTTAGCACATCTTCAACCAACTAATAAAAGATAAAATAAACAAATGTAATAAATAAACACAATGTAAACAAATAAAATTATGTCATTAATTACTGACCCTTCCCACTTTCATTCTTCAGGAGGCAAACTAACTTGTTTTAATGAAATTTAAGCTGGATGTCAGTACATCCGTTTACAACATAAGCAACCACTTTCAAATATCTGCACACCACTTTACATTGGGGTTACAGAAAGTGGTCAGATTTTATTTGTATAAGTTTTACTAAAGTCTTCTGAATTTGGAATAACAGGTTGAGTCGTTAAGTAATTATTATTTGCTTTGTTCTTTTTCTAACCTGTTTAGCAGATAGTGCAGCTGTCTCTTCAGTTTTTTGTCTCTTGTTAGGGACCTCATCTAAAATTACAGTTGATGCACTTGAGCCGCAGCTTGAGTCAGAAATCTCAGAGGAAAAGGAATCTGAAAACTCTAAAGAAACAGAAAATATTAACACTTTACAAATATTTTGTAAACTACAAGTATTCAAATGAAATTGCTCAATTTACTCGAAGTGCTTGTTGATAAAAAATAAATAAAACTCACCATCATTTGCAAAAACTGTCAGTACCACATTTCCTTGACCAATGAGGTCGCTAAATATTTCTTCATCAACTTCAGTCCCTGTTGCATCCTTGTATATACATTTTGCATCAGGTGGCAAGCAAAATCTCTCAATGACTAAAAAGGATGAAAAGATTTTTATGCAAGCATACTTTCATTTTAGGTGAATGCATTTCAATTTATCCCATAAATAAAGAATACAACAGGCATGTAAAAAAAAAGTCAGGAAGATAAATTAAACATCTTTATTAATATTTCAATCATGATATTTAAAAATGTTTTAATCAAGTGAAATGAAACAAACCTTTTAGATGAAACTCCATGAAATCAAACCGCTCATCAACACAATCCAGCTTCACATACTTCTGTTGTTTGCCTTGCTTAACCTGGACCAGCATCCTTAACTGCTAAGGCATTTGACTCGATGTAAAGGAAGAACACTGTAAAATTCCAGGACATTATTTTAGCACTAAAATCACAATAATCGTCGCACAAACAATGAGTGCACCCCAATTAGATCGCGTTCATTAATCAGGGCACTTATCAGGGAACCACAACAAGGAAGAGACCTTTTTCGAAAAAACGAAACTTAACGTTATTTATTTATATAGCCGAACATGGCGAGACGGGTTAAGAACAAATTAGCAAATATTTATAACTGTTTAAAGGTTAAAATGTTACTGTAACAAGTTATATGAATCAATCAAATTATTCAATTGTATGCTACTTGTAAAAACGTTCTCAATCCTCCTTATCCTCGCGCCCCCCGTATGTTTCTCTTAGCCCTTCAATATTTGTTTTATTCGATCGTACATGTAAGTGCCCTGCGTAGTGGACATCACAGGATATTCTGCCATGACTCTATATGAAAGCGTGTTTAATGCTAGAGAGTGTGCGTTGTAGCGCAAATCGTTTTATTTGTTTTTCTGAATGAAGCAAGCTTCAAGTTCAGCCGATTTCCCGTCTGCAGGGGTAGAGAGCAGTGAACACTATCTAGGGAACGTGTCGATCTCAAGTTCCTTGAGTATATCAAGTATATCGTCTTATTAATGTTACGTTAATAATTCTGCCTTAATAGTCCATGTACACGACGACGACAAATACACAACGATAACAAAAGTTTAAATCACGTCTTTGCAAACAAACGATTCATCACGCAAAATCAAAACAAAAACATTAATCTTCGGATATAAACATGTATTTAAGAACATTTCAATTTATATATTGTGTTAATACAAATGTATATTGGGCCTAACGTCACATAAACGGAGATTCCCGGTACGGTTAATAAACTATTCCAAAATGAAGACTACTTGCTAGCGATCTCGTTTTGATATAAATATAGACTTATTATATTTGTCTACTTGTGCAGGGCTTTGTACTGCATAACATTGCACATGCTCGTGTCATACACAACATAAATCATAATTGAATAAGTATAATAGCTTAAATGTAGCCTACTTACCACAGAAAACTGCACCATGCGGTTAATGGCGATCTTGCTGATTGAGGGCGCTAAACGAGACGCAGGTTACGCAGCCAGTTATTTAACCACAGCATTTAGACTGTATATATCGTTTTATTAACTTACCGTAAATAATTTAATGTCTTAATGGTTCAAGTACACGACGACAGATAACAAAACACGTTTTTAAATCACGTCCTTGCAAACAAACGATTAAAAAAAAATATCTTCGGATGTATACATGAACTTTAACTAAATTTTAATGTATATATCACATTAATATAGAGTAAATGTATTTAGGGCCTACACATAAACTGAGATTTCCTCTTTTTAACCATTTCCAGCGATCTTTTCTTGTTTTAAAACATTTCAATTGAAATAAATATAGAGCTATTACATTTGTTTACTTGTGCAGGGCTCTGTATTGCATATTGCACATGCTATCATATCATAATTAAATAAATATAATAGCTTAAAATTTACTTACCGCCAAAAACTACACCATGCTGTTAATGGCGACTTCTCTCAGAGACTGACTTGAAATGCCTGGGGGGCTGGGCGCTTGGGCGGAGTATAATCATAACTCCTCGTGGGAGTTAAAGCAACTCTGATAATCAACTCCTTTAAATGACTCCAACACTTGACACAATTCGACATTATATGTGTTAAAATTACATTTTGAGAGTTAAAATTAACTCAGAAATATTTAACATCGAAAATTTAACTCCCCAATTTTTGCTGTGTACAACGTCAAATCAGTGATATACAGTGGTGTAAAGTAACTAATTGCAAATACTCAAATTACTGTAATTGGGTAGTTTTTTTTAGAAATTGTAATTTACTGAGTAGTTTTATAAATGTGTACTTTTACTTTTCCTTGAGTACATTTTTAGTGCAGTATCGGTACTTTTACTCCACTACTTTCCTACAACCTGCAGTCACTACTTTATTTTTTTCTTGTCTATGGAGATTAGAAAAATCAGTCCTGTGATTCCTGTCCAATCAAATCGCACATTGAAGGTAATCCGCATCATAATGAACTACCTCAAGACATGGGCGCTTTACATTGCAGCAAACTGGAAGCACTAAAAGTGTCCAAGAAGTTGGTCGAAATCTTTACACACATTGACCCAGAGACTGTTTAGATGCATGTCACTGATGAGAAAATGACGGATGTTTACAGTATGATGACCGAAATGGCCTTAAACACCCAGCAGGCACAAGATGTCAACCTGCCGTCAGATTAACATTGTACCCTAACGTCGTGGGGATGTTGCATTTTGTTTGGAAATGAAAATCGGGTTGACATCAGAACTCAACGTCAGGTTGACGTCAATGTCTAATGACCAACCTAAAATCAACAAAATATCAAACGTAATGATGTTACAGCTTGACGTTGTGTCAACGTTACCACTACATGTATGACGTCTATCAGACGTTGGACTTTGGTTGCCATACCCGATGAATAAATGTCAGTATTTGACATTAATATGACGTTGGTTTAAGATGTTGGCTTGACATTGGATTTTGGTCACTTTCTAACAACACAAAAATTGAACAAATATCAACATCACTTGACGTCAATATTGGACATCAAAATAACGTTGTCCTTAGATGTTGGCTAGACATTGAATTTTGGTCACCTGACATCACAACCTAAATCTAACCTAATATTAACATCTTATGACATGTGTCTGCTGGGCAATAACTAAATGCACTACATAATGTTACGTTTACACACACACACACACACACACACACATCAACAAATTACATGTAAACGCAGCTTTTAACAGCATAATACTCACTACTCATGAGTACTTTTAAAAGGGCTACCTTTTACTCATACTTTGAGTAATATTTACAACAGATACCTTTACTCTACTCAAACTACATTTTTAGGCAAGTAATGGTACTTTTACTTAAGTATGATTTTTCAGTACTCTTTCCACCACTGGTGATATATGACATAATACATAATGCAAAATAATCAAATTCTGAGGTTTTAATATAATGGGTAAACCCTTCCACACATACAAGTATGATAAGCCTCTTGAAGTCTGTTTATTTTATAGAGGTAAAGTTTTATATTCGCACATTCGTTCATTTAGAAGTCTCTGTATTGTTTACCATGTTACTTTGAATATTTGATCGGAATTAGCATGCAAGTATGACTTCAAAACACCATTAACACTGTTTATTTGACTGTGAACAATGTTGTACTTTGCTAGTCATTGGCTGTTTATATGATTTCCCTATTTAGAAATTGCAAAAGAATACTTTTCTGAAATTATATTATTAAGGAGAATGTCTGAATATCCCAATATAAAACCAACTTTACCTCTATACAATACAGAGACTTCTAAATGAACGAATGTGCGAATATAAAACCAACTTTACCTCTATGTTTATTTTTTATTTTTTGACATTTTCTTTGATTAAATAAGTGATTTTGATGTCCCACACACTGCCCAGCTAACTTCAGGAAATGTAAAATGTAGATACTTTACATAAAATTTAAATACTTCTAATTCCTATTGTCCCCCACAATTTATTTAATAAAATAAGTCATTTAGATATTTAGCTTTCATATTATCATTAAGCATTTTGTACCACGTGTCCTTGAAATTGCAGTGTATACCCTGTCATCATGTGGTAAATGCCCCTTTAAGAAACATCCCACATCCACACCCCATTTTGCATTTCTTCAGAGAAGATTAACACATCTGCTTTGCACACAGTTGGTATCTACACTTATGTTTTCTAATTTTCCTCATATTGTGTTTGAAGTTGAATGTTGTTAAGCTTAATATGTCCGCCCTGTCATATTCAAATGTTAATTAAAAGAAAAACTATTATAAAAGTTAATCAAATATAACTTTTAAACATAGAGGTAAAGTTGGTTTTATATTCGCACATTCGGACTTTCCCCTTAATAATATAATTTCATAAAAGTATTATTTGCAAACTCTAAATAGCGAAATCATATTAGCAGCCAATGACTATCAAAGTCCAACATTGTTCACAGTCAAATAAACAGTGTTAATGTTGTTTTGAAGACACACGTGCATGCTAATTTCGATCGAATATTCAAAGTAACATGGTAAACAATATAAAGACTTCTAAATGAACGAATGTGCGAATATAAAACCAACTTTACCTCTATCTTTTAAACTACTGTCAGCCTAAACAGTGAGACAACTTTGCTAGCTGCAGGTACAACATATGTTGAATTAATGCTAACTTTAGCCAAAAATGTCCACCCTGTCATTATCTTGGAGATGTTACTGTTATTGACACATTTAAATATATATATTTTAATGTATTACAACACTTACAGCACACATATTAGATGCAAAACTGGACACTATCAACCGTTTGGCAATATCAGTCTCAGTCGTTATAGAGGATAATCCCCCGGTTTCACAAACAAGGTTTAAGGCTAGTCAAGATTAAATTGCATGTTTGAGCTGTCTCAACTCAAAATAACTTGCAATGAGATGTCTTAAAACACATCAGTGTCATTCTTTTTCTCCAGGTGCACACCATTAATATATTTTGCTAAGGCCATTTTTATAATTGTGGCTTAAATAGCCTAATTTAACTAAGGCCTAGTCCTGGCTTAATCTAAGCCCTGTTTGTGAAACTGGGATAATATGTCCTTATAAAGTCCATATGATGGATTACATTGACTATTTAAAATACAAAATACAGCCCAAAGTATGGGTGCATTTGTGAACATCTGTAATCTAATTATTTACCTTATTCTGAATAAGACAATATTATAATTAAGGTGTTTACATGAGTTCCTTTATGAATATTTGTTTCATGCTCGTGCAAATAAAGTCCACGGGCAAGATGCTAATGCTAATAATAACTCTTTTATTGTGTTTCACCATTAGACAGTTCTTAAATCTCCTTCTTTTTGGTCATGACACGTATTTGAAGTTCATACCTTGCAACATCAAATGCATTGTCCATCTTCCTATTATTCTTTCCAATAGTCTCAGTTAAACACGGATTTAAACACGGTGAAAAACTGTACTTTCACCACCAACACACTTTCTCTAATTACGCAGGTGCTCTTAATAACAGTATTGTAGTGACCCCTTGTGGGCAAAAACAGGAGTTGCTTTAAATTGCTCCTACAATGTACAAATCAAGTCAAGTACAAGAAAAGTTAACTTTATTGTTATTCCACTACATGTGTGGACACACTGGAATTTAATATCACAGATCCACAGTGCTACACCGTGTGGGGTAGGGGGAATTGAGAGTGTTGGAGCGATCACAAACTGAAAAGTTGGGGCGGGTGGGAGTGTTAGAGCGATCACAAACTGAATGAGCGTGGTGGGGGTATAGAGGTAGAGTTGGTTTTATATTCACACATTCGTTCAGTGACACACTCCCTGTATTGTTTACCATGGTACTTTGAATATTCGCTCTGAAATCACATCTAAGAATGACCTCAAAACAACATTAGCACCATTTAATTGCCTGTAAACAATGTTGTACTTTGATAGTCATTGGCTGCTAATATGCTTTCATTATTTAGAATTAGCAAACAATACATTTCCTAAATTATATTATCAAGGAGAAAGTCTGAATGTGTGAATATAAAAATAACTTTACTTCTATGGTGGGGGTGGGGGGTGTAGGGTTGGGGGTGGACGACACGGGGCTCCCCCGCGGTGCGTGCATATATATATATATATATATGTTCTCCCTGTGCTCGTGTGGGTTTCCTCCGCGTGGTCCGGTTTCATCCAAAGAGATAAATGAATTGGGTAAGCTAAATTGTAGTTGTGTATGGGGTGGGATGGGTTGCAGCTGAAAGGGCATCCGCTGTGTAAAACTTATGCTAGTTAAGTTGGCGGTTCATTCCGCTGTGGCGACCCGAGATCAATAAAGGGACTAAGCCGGAAAGCAAAAAAATAAAAAATAAAATAAATATATATTTATATATAATATATATATAATAAACACACACACACACATATATATATATATATATATATATATATATATATATATATATATATATATATATATATATATATATATATATATATATATACATATATTCCCTAGCCATAATATATTTTAAATATCCGGTTGTATAGGTGTTGTTTAATAACATATATTTTTCAAATCTAAAATATATTTCATTTCAACCATTTCAAAGTAATATACTTAAGTATATATTTCTAAATACATATTTAAGATGACGAATACATTTCCAACCCTAAATGTGTAAATAGATCAAACAAAGTATCCATTATTTAAAATGTATTTAATGTAACCTATAATAAAACAATAGCAATAATAGCAGATACATCTTAAGTATATGCATCTCATGTATCACCAAAAAAACAAACAACAACAAAAAAAAAAAAAGTTGCAAACAAACAATATATAAGTACAATAAAATTAAGATTTTCTTAATGTTAGCCTTCATGTAAATGTATCTTCTTGTAATAATGAAATATATGAAGGTTAAAATATATTTTAAAATTATATATATATTATTAATTATTTCCCAGTACTGGGTTGTAGCTTCAAGGGCATCCGCTGCATAAAACCTATGCTGGATAAGTTGGTGGTTCATTCCACTGTGGTGACCTCTAATAAATAAAGGGACCAAGCCGGAAGGATAATGAAAGAATGAATATTAATATATAAATATATATATATTTTTTAAAAGTTAATAAATGTATTTGTAGAAATTATGTTTATGTTAATATATTTTGAAATATGTTTGAACAAATATATAATTTGGGCCATTTTTGTTTATTTTGAGATATATATGAAATATATTTTTATCGGTATAGGCAAAACCCCGTTTTTATCACATAGAGGTAAAGTTGGTTTTATATTCGGATATTCAGACTTTCTCCTTAATAATATAATTTCAGAAAAGTATTCTTTGCAAATTCTAAATAGGGAAATCATGTAAACAGCCAATGACTAGCAAAGTACAACATTGTTTACAGTCAATTAGATAGTGTTAATGTTGTTTTGAAGTCATACTTGCATGCTAATTCCAATCGAATATTCAAAGTAACATGGTAACAATACAGAGACTTCTAAATGAACGAATGTGCGAATATAAAACCAACTTTACCTCTATTTTTATCACCACCAAAAATGTAAAACGTTGGACAGCGCCCGTGGTTCGATCTCTGGCACCGAGGTGACCATGAAAGTTTGATTTTGCAGGGATCACAGAAGTAACCACTGAGCTAAACCAACGCAACAGCGACACCGGAGAAAACCGACTTTGACACAAACAATCAGGTGATCACAGGCTAGCCTACAACGATTAAAACACATTATAATAATTACGACCTTGCCATTATTAAGAAATAGGCTACCCGTGTCCCGAGAACACAGCTCAACATATAACAAAGCGGAAATATTTTATCATCTCGCTCAAGCTTTCTGGAAAGCAGTCATTACATGTAAGTCTTTATGTGGGCAAAACGTTTGAAAAAAAAAATAATAATAATAATAATAGCGCAATTATATCACAAATGTACAACGCTGAACAACTCCCGTGGTGGTTCGACCTCTGGTGTTTGTGAGGTGCTTTTTTCCAAGTGAAGTAGCCTAACCACTAAGCTAAACACAATAGAAAGCGAAAGTAAAGCCTTAATTCCAAATAGCGAAACGTAGGCTACTTTAGCACAAACGACACTGACATAAAAACATGTAACGATTTACTTCCATAGTAGGAAAACAATTATTATGGATGTCAGTGGTCATGGGTTTACAGCTTTCTTCAAAATATTTGTTTTTGTTCAACAGAATAAAGAAAGTCAAACAGTTTTGGAAGGAGTGGGTGAGTAAATGACAGAAATGTCAGTTTTGAATGAACTATATCTTTAACACCAAGTGAAAATGAAAACATTAGACTATATATATATATATATATATATATATATATATATATATATATATATATATATATATATATATATATATATATATATATATGGCAAATATTATATGAGTTTCTAATGTACTTTTTTTTACAGTGATGCAATAAGTAAAAAAAACTATAAATAAATAAATAAATAAATAAATAAATAAATAAATAAATATATAAAATTTTAAATTTCAAGGCAGCAAACTTCAGGACATTTTTTAAGTTGACTCAACTTTGAACCCAATACTGCATTTGACTCGATTAGTTGAGTAAACTCAAAAATGTCCACAAGTTTGTTGACTTAACATTTTAAGTTGAGTCAATTTTTTTACAGTGATATTACTAATAATAATTTAAACACATGCATTTATGGAAAAAAACATCCAAAATAAATTGTTTAAAGGGTCTTTTACATGGTCTTAGCACGCCATCTATTGGACAGATATGGTTTATACATTTTTGTTTGAAGAAAGATTTTCAACAATTGAAGACAAAAAGTTTCCTTTATGAGTTTTAATCAAATATCTGAAACATGTCAATCCTTGCATGCCCACATACATGTTTTTGTAACCAATAAAGTCGCTTAATTCTAAAAACCTTTATATAAATATTTAAATTTTCTTATTTGTACAGTTAAAAAAGTCAACAATGCACATATTGCACATAAGCAGATGAACTAACTTCAGTTAAATGAAAACAGCCTAAAAGTAACAGTAGAAACTCATATAATATGTGCCAGATATATGTTTGTGTTTGTTTTTTTTACTTGTATTGCTCATTACTAATAATTATTAATTTAGACACATGCATTTCTGGAAAAAACAACCAAAATAATTGGTTTACTAGGGTCTTTTACATGGTCTTAGCACGCCATCTATTGGACACAAATGGTGTTAAAGAAAGATTTTCAACAATTTAAGACAGAAAGTTTCTTTTGAGTTATAATCAAATATCTGAAACATGTCAATCCTAACATGCCAGCATTTAGTTTATTCAAATATTATAAGAAAAACGATTATAAAAGTTAATAAAATATAACTTTTAAACTACTGTCAGCCTAAACAGTGATGCACTTTGCTAGCTGCAGGTACAACATATGTTGAATTAATGCTAACTTTAGCCAAAAATGTCCACCCTGTCATTATCTTGGAGATGTTACTGTTATTGACACATTTAAATATATATATTTTAATGTAGGCTATTATAAGACTTACAGCACACATATCAGATGCAAAACAGGACACTATAAACCGTTTGGCAATATCAGTCTCAGTCATTATAAAGGATATGTCCTTATAAAGTCCATATGGTGGATTACATTGACTATTTAAAATACAAAATACAGCCCAAAGTATGGGTGCATTTATGTGAACATCTGTAATCTAATTATTTACCTTATTCTGAATAAGACAATATTATAATTAAGGTGTTTACATGAGTTCCTTTATGAATATTTGTTTCATGCTCGTGCAAATAAAGTCCACGGGCAAGATGCTAATGCTAATAATAACTCTTTTATTGTGTTTCACCATTAGACAGTTCTTAAATCTCCTTCTTTTTGGTCATGACACGTATTTGAAGTTCATACCTTGCAACATCAAATGCATTGTCCATCTTCCTATTACTCTTTCCAATAGTCTCAGTTAAACACGGATTTAAACACGGTGAAAAACTGTACTTTCACCACCAGCACACTTTCTCTAATTACGCAGGTGCTCTTAATAACAGTATTGTAGTGACCCCTTGTGGACAAAAACAGGAGTTGCTTTAAATTGCTCCTACAATATACAAATCAAGTAAGAAAAGTTAACTTTATTGTTATTCCACTACATGTGTGGACATACTGTGGAATTTAATATCACAGATCCACAGTGCTACACCGTGGGGGGTAGGGGGATTTGAGAGTGTTGGAGCGATCACAAACTGAAAAGTTGGGGCGGGTGGGAGTGTTAGAGCGATCACAAGCTGAATGAGCGTGGTGGGCGTGGGGGGTGTAGGGTTGGGAGTGGACGACGCGGGGCTCCCCCGTGGTGCGTGCATATATATATGTTCTATGGAAGGCCGATTGGTTCAAATTTCACCTGTTACCAAACGCGTGTAACCCCCAAAACGCCGGTATTTTCGGCGTTTAAGACAAAAAGACGGCGAAAATGACGGCGTTTTGCATTGCAAACGCCGCAATTACGGCGTTTTGCAGTGCAAAATCGCCGCAAAAACGGCGTTTTTTGATCCAGCCAAGAACGCCGTTTAAGACGCCGTCGGCTTGCCATATTTCGCCGTTATTTTCGCCGCTTTTTTTGGTCAAAGACGGCGTAAAAAACGGCGTTTTGTGTAATATTATAATCAGCCCCTCCCATTATTTCAAAGTTCAGCCCATAAAGTAGGTGGAAAGACCTGTGTAGTAGAGTGTCGATCTGAATGAGGATCCACTGTTCAGGGTCCTCTTATTCAAACATTGTAGTGAGCTGCGTTATGTATAACATTGTTGCGAGGTGTGTTACGTATGCCATAGTGCTGCTCGTGCATATTTTCCACATTATTCCTTTATCATATCTGCAAATAGATAATGTGGACTGTAGTCCGTGATCATCTTTATATCTATGTAATATGCTGGAATGCCTCCATATGCTGTGTTCCTCGGTAGGCGAGTGGACTACGTCTATGTCCACGTGCGCGCTTTATTGCTTTACTGACAGGGGTTCGAATCCAACATCCGAACCTGTTAATTTTTTTGCGTTTGGACTTTTCTTTTTTACTTTTATAAGGTAGCTGGCAACTGACTGATTAACTGGCGATGCTTATTAAAGCAGGTAGAATTATCATTCGTTTATCAATAGCCTTTTAGGCCCTATCATTATAGATTAATTTAGGCTTAACTTAGTATTTTATTTATTGTTTATTGGACATTTCTAAGTCTGTGAGAGTTTAGTGGAATTCAGTTTGGTCTATATTAGGCTATGTTTGTAAAAGGCAAAAAAAATAAATAAAATAATAATAAAACTGTTTAACAGCCATCATAGGCTACTCATTTAAGAGAGAACCATAATGACAGGGTAAAAAAAACTACAGACTTCTCACAAATCTTTATCAATTCATAATAATATAGGCCGTGTATGGTTCGTATCAGATGTAATCGTTGCCTGCATATCCGTGAAAAAAAAAAAGAATCACGGAGCTTATAGATTTATATAGTTTTTCTGTTTATTATATGCACCAAAAAAGTTAATCTGTTATCCTTTTTTTCAACTGCCCTTTGTACCTATTGGGCAACTAGTGTTGGTCTTGCAGGGATAAGTTTCTGAAAAGTTGTCTTTATGTGTGCCCCTAAGACTTTAAAGGTTTAATGAAAGGTAGGTTGTAAGGCAGGAGTTTTCAAGTTTAGAGGTCAAAGGGGGGCCACATTAAAACCATAAAAATGCGAAGGGCCACAAATTATAATTTGCAAAATAAATATTATAGATAATTTTAGTAGTTTCATTGACTTTAAAATGCAGTTTATTTCCTGGATTCTTGTTCTATTAAAACTAATAATAAACATTATAATAAAAACATGGGGAAAAACTTTATTAACACCGTGAAAAAATTCATACTCCAACTGAATAATAAACTGTGAGCAGATATGTTGAGCGCCAGGGTCAATGTTATATTTTAATATTTAATAATTCAGGCTATAGCTAGTGTAAACGGACACACGTTTTCTTTATGGTGCATTGTTTTGCTGTAGGTTTTTGTTTTTGTTGTTGTTGTTGATATTATTATTATTATTATTATTGTTATTATTACTATTGGTGTAGCCGACGGGCATATTTGCTCTCTCGTATAGACTCTGCTGTTTAGCATTTTGAAAGTGCAGACCTATTTACTGATTGTGGTTTTTCTTCTTACGTGCGACGTTGTAAGGTGCTGTAACTGTAACAAGTGTTTTCACAATGCTGGAATGTCCAACTTCGAGATCATACCTTGAAAAAATATCAACATTCCATGCCATTTTCTATATTTTGTGATATTTAAAAAATCTTAATATTATTATTAATTATTATTTAATGCACAAGAGCCAATATGGACATTAGTATTTTTACTAACTAATATTCTTGTTAGTGGTAGATAGCTAATTACCATTTACAGCCTATCAAAAAAAAAAAAAAGAAAAAAAAGAATCAGTGTTTATTTCGCATACAAAACATATAACATGTTTTAATCTATGCACATGGTGTTTAGCGTGCTTCCCCATAGCGCTCAATGTGTGTGTGCGTCGACCTGCTCGCTGAAACATCTTGAATTCTCAATATTTATTCAATATTCATTAGTGAATCCTGAATTGTCAATATTGTATTGCACTACTGTTAAGCACAACAGTAAACAGTAACGGTTTAAGATCCAGTGTTTATATGTTTTAGACGTTTTTTCCTTGTCAGTTAAAAAGTCCAATAACTGAGGGAGATCACAAATAATAATTTGAGAGATTTAAATGGAAAATCGTCAATCGACAGCACTTTACACGGCTTTCTTATTTAATTAAGCGAATCATTGATATTGATTAGTTCAGTTACTAACATCTCGATATTGTTTATACAGGTCAATTTTGTTTATGCGCGTCAAGAAAAGAAAGCGCGCGAGAGAGCAAAGCGAAAGCAAGATTATGTGGTATGGGAAATATTAATATTTTGACACAAACTGCAACAAAGTGCTTTGCACATGTGTTTGAATTTTGTATGTTGCACTTTGCACGAACTTCACTACTGAAACTGCCTGTGATTTGTCCGTTTCTGTGCGTCATTACAGATAGTGAACTTAATATTCGCTCTTTCCATGAGAAAAATGCTATAATATTTAAGCGGGCCCAATACATCTCCCGATTATCCTACTCAGAGCTGTTGAACTGCTTGTGTTCTTTAAGACTTCTATTGTATGAATTACGACTGCATGAAATAAAAGGGAAGTGCGTTTGGTAATGCGCGCTCGCGCACACACACACACACACACACACACACACACACACACACACACACACACACACACACACACACACACACACACATATATATATAATCCACAAATGCCTACATAAATAAATATATAAATAATTATTAGTGCGGGCAGGTAAATAATTAAATAAATGACACGAATCTTGGGGGAATAAGACAATTGATCTCATGAAAAGTAAATACGGAACTACGTTCAAGAAATGAATAAATGTTTGAAAGCGAGGAAAAAATAAACTTTCAGTTTAGCATTTTCTTATTCTCCAACCTTCGTGAAATTTATTTAGTTATTTACTTGCCTGCACTATATTATTTATGCATGTATTTGTGGATTTTTATATACATTTATTTATTTATTCGCATATTTATTTATTATTTTATTTATTCACGAATTTATGGTTTTACTTACTCATTAACATATATTTGCGTATTTATTTATTTATTGCTTTTGCAGGTTTCGTTTTCCATAGTAAAGTTCTCTGGGAGGGGAACAAGCATTGAGTTCACTAGGCCTATCTGTTAAGCATATAATAATAATAATAATAACAACAACAACAACAACAACAACAACAACAACAACAACAACAACAACAATAATAATAATAATAATATTAATAATAATGATAACGAAGTCTTAATTTATTTTAAGTTCTTTCCATCGTGGTTTAAGGAACATTATTATGTCACGTGAGTTACATTTGACAGAAATTCTTCTGGGCCAGTTGAAATATTCTGCATTATGTTTGTAATAAAGTGCTCTAAAAGTCTTTTTTCTTTGATCATTTATTTATCTCTTTATTCATTTATTTAGCATATTAATTTATTTTTGAAGAACAAGAAACAAGCTTATGCAAAATGTGCATATAGGCCTAAGATAAAATAGAAGCTAAATAAAAGAACGATTATAAAAATATAACAGTTTCCCCTAAGAAAGCGGAAATTGGTGCGTTTTGATGCACCTTCTCTCACACTCTTTTTATTTAAAATGTGGTTTTGTTAAGTCTGGAACTATATCAGAATTCAGTCAGTCATCACCAGTCATTACAGCAGCTCTCATAAGACCTCATATTGTCACACCATAGCCTATTTATATTCAAAGCTTGAGATATTTGGAATTAAGCATTGTATGTCGGTCTTCATATTTTATTACCCTAAAATTGTGATCTTTTTGGCAATACAGAAAATTTGTAGCTATGAGTTACTAGACCGCCTGCGCACCTCACTTTCACTTCACAATCGGGGGAGCAAGGCTTTTTTTTCTCGTTAATGTATTAATTATTTAAGTGAAACATGTTTTCTGGGATGTAAGGGATAGCCTACTATATTTTTAATCATTAAATGAAATTGAACAGTCCTGTTAATGATTGGTTGATACCAGTTTCCCTCTAAGGGAGTTACAGAAATAAACTATTTAAATTTTTTTTCTTAATTAATCTTAATCTGTCTGCTACGCCACTGCGCAGAGAGAAATCTTAGATGTAAAAGACAGTGACAAGGTAGGCTATAGAATGGTCCGGATTAGGAAACATATATTAGCCTACATCCAAGGCATATTTCACATTTAATATTTAGCTGATCATTAGGCAGAAAGAGGCTTCTCGTGGCCGTCCAAGAATTGTGAAGTCGATGAAGTTAATTAAAACAATGAGAGTAAAAAACAATTGTTTTTTTTTCTTGTTCAAAACAAACAAACAAACACGTATAAATAGGCTACACAGTTTTAACTCTTATTGTTTCATTTTTTCCCTTATATTTTTTTTTCCGTTTTGCGTTGAAAACAGGACAACAGACGAGTTGCCTACATAACAGAAAAACTAAACATCTAGCCTATAGTTTTCATAGGCCTATTTTAAATATAAAAACCTTGTTTTAAAGGTTGAGTTTTTTTCTACAGTCAAACTTGGTCTTCAACGCGGCTGCTATAACAGCTGTCCAGAACCTACATGCATAAATAATAGTAGTGCAGGCAAGTAAATAACTAAATAAATTACACGAAGGTTGGAGAATAAGAAAATGCTAAACTGAAAGTTTATTTTTTCCTCCCTTACAAACATTTATTCATTTCTTGAACGTAGTTTCGTATTTACTTTTCATGAGATCAATTGTCTTATTCCCCCAAGATTCGTGTCATTTATTTAATTATTTACCTGCCCGCACTAATAATTATTTATATATTTATTTATGCAGGCATTTGTGGATTATATATATATGTGTGTGTGTGTGTGTGTGTGTGTGTGTGTGTGTGTGTGTGTGTGTGTGTGTGTGTGTGTGTGAGTGTGTGTGTGTGTGTGTGTGTGTGCGCGAGCGCGCATTACCAAACGCACTTCCCTTTTATTTCATGCAGTCGTAATTCATACAATAGAAGTCTTAAAGAACACAAGCAGTTCAACAGCTCTGAGTAGGATAATCGGGAGATGTATTGGGCCCGCTTAAATATTATAGCATTTTTCTCATGGAAAGAGCGAATATTAAGTTCACTATCTGTAATGACGCACAGAAACGGACAAATCACAGGCAGTTTCAGTAGTGAAGTTCGTGCAAAGTGCAACATACAAAATTCAAACACATGTGCAAAGCACTTTGTTGCAGTTTGTGTCAAAAATATTAATATTTCCATACCACATAATCTTGCTTTCGCTTTGCTCTCTCGCGCGCTTTCTTTTCTTGACGCGCATAAACAAAATTGACCTGTATAAACAATATCGAGATGTTAGTAACTGAACTAATCAATATCAATGATTCGCTTAATTAAATAAGAAAGCCGTGTAAAGTGCTGTCGATTGACGATTTTTCCATTTAAATCTCTCAAATTATTATTTGTGATCTCCCTCAGTTATTGGACTTTTTAACTGACAAGGAAAAAACGTCTAAAACATATAAACACTAGATCTTAAACCGTTACTGTTTACTGTTGTGCTTAACAGTAGTGCAATACAATATTGACAATTCAGGATTCACTAATGAATATTGAATAAATATTGAGAATTCAAGATGTTTCAGCGAGCAGGTCGACGCACACACACATTGAGCGCTATGGGGAAGCACGCTAAACACCATGTGCATAGATTAAAACATGTTATATGTTTTGTATGCGAAATAAACACTGATTCTTTTTTTTCTTTTTTTTTTTTTTGATAGGCTGTAAATGGTAATTAGCTATCTACCACTAACAAGAATATTAGTTAGTAAAAATACTAATGTCCATATTGGCTCTTGTGCATTAAATAATAATTAATAATAATATTAAGATTTTTTAAATATCACAAAATATAGAAAATGGCATGGAATGTTGATATTTTTTTCAAGGTATGATCTCGAAGTTGGACATTCCAGCATTGTGAAAACACTTGTTACAGTTACAGCACCTTACAACGTCGCACGTAAGAAGAAAAACCACAATCAGTAAATAGGTCTGCACTTTCAAAATGCTAAACAGCAGAGTCTATACGAGAGAGCAAATATGCCCGTCGGCTACACCAATAGTAATAATAACAATAATAATAATAATAATAATATCAACAACAACAACAACAACAAAAACCTACAGCAAAACAATGCACCATAAAGAAAACGTGTGTCCGTTTACACTAGCTATAGCCTGAATTATTAAATATTAAAATATAACATTGACCCTGGCGCTCAACATATCTGCTCACAGTTTATTATTCAGTTGGAGTATGAATTTTTTCACGGTGTTAATAAAGTTTTTCCCCATGTTTTTATTATAATGTTTATTATTAGTTTTAATAGAACAAGAATCCAGGAAATAAACTGCATTTTAAAGTCAATGAAACTACTAAAATTATCTATAATATTTATTTTGCAAATTATAATTTGTGGCCCTTCGCATTTTTATGGTTTTAATGTGGCCCCCCTTTGACCTCTAAACTTGAAAACTCCTGCCTTACAACCTACCTTTCATTAAACCTTTAAAGTCTTAGGGGCACACATAAAGACAACTTTTTCAGAAACTTATCCCTGCAAGACCAACACTAGTTGCCCAATAGGTACAAAGGGCAGTTGAAAAAAAGGATAACAGATTAACTTTTTTGGTGCATATAATAAACAGAAAAACTATATAAATCTATAAGCTCCGTGATTCTTTTTTTTTTTTCACGGATATGCAGGCAACGATTACATCTGATACGAACCATACACGGCCTATATTATTATGAATTGATAAAGATTTGTGAGAAGTCTGTAGTTTTTTTTACCCTGTTATTATGGTTCTCTCTTAAATGAGTAGCCTATGATGGCTGTTAACAGTTTTATTATTATTTTATTTATTTATTTTTTTGCCTTTTACAAACATAGCCTAATATAGACCAAACTGAATTCCACTAAACTCTCACAGACTTAGAAATGTCCAATAAACAATAAATAAAATACTAAGTTAAGCCTAAATTAATCTATAATGATAGGGCCTAAAAGGCTATTGATAAACGAATGATAATTCTACCTGCTTTAATAAGCATCGCCAGTTAATCAGTCAGTTGCCAGCTACCTTATAAAAGTAAAAAAGAAAAGTCCAAACGCAAAAAAATTAACAGGTTCGGATGTTGGATTCGAACCCCTGTCAGTAAAGCAATAAAGCGCGCACGTGGACATAGACGTAGTCCACTCGCCTACCGAGGAACACAGCATATGGAGGCATTCCAGCATATTACATAGATATAAAGATGATCACGGACTACAGTCCACATTATCTATTTGCAGATATGATAAAGGAATAATGTGGAAAATATGCACGAGCAGCACTATGGCATACGTAACACACCTCGCAACAATGTTATACATAACGCAGCTCACTACAATGTTTGAATAAGAGGACCCTGAACAGTGGATCCTCATTCAGATCGACACTCTACTACACAGGTCTTTCCACCTACTTTATGGGCTGAACTTTGAAATAATGGGAGGGGCTGATTATAATATTACACAAAACGCCGTTTTTTACGCCGTCTTTGACCAAAAAAAGCGGCGAAAATAACGGCGAAATATGGCAAGCCGACGGCGTCTTAAACGGCGTTCTTGGCTGGATCAAAAAACGCCGTTTTTGCGGCGATTTTGCACTGCAAAACGCCGTAATTGCGGCGTTTGCAATGCAAAACGCCGTCATTTTCGCCGTCTTTTTGTCTTAAACGCCGAAAATACCGGCGTTTTGGGGGTTACACGCGTTTGGTAACAGGTGAAATTTGAACCATTCGGCCTTCCATAATGTTCTCCCTGTGTTCGCGTGGGTTTCCTCCGCGTGGTCCGGTTTCTTCCAAAGAGATAGATGAATTGGGTAAGCTAAATTGTAGTTGTGTATGGGGTGGGATGGGTTGCAGCTGGAAGGGCATCCGCTGTGTAAAACTTATGCTAGTTAAGTTGGCGGTTCATTCCGCTGTGGCGACCCGAGATTAATAAAGGGACTAAGCCGGAAAGCAAAAAAAAAAAAAAAAAAAAAAAATATATATATATATATATATATATATATATATATATATATATATATATATATATATATATATATATATATTTCATGGCCATAATATATTTTAAATACCAGTTGTATAGGTGTTGTTTAATAAAATATATTTTTCAAATCTAAAATATATTTCATTTCAACCATTTCAAAGTAATATACTTAAGTATATATTTCTAAATCCATATTTAAGATGACGAATACATTTCCAACCCTAATGAGTAAAGAGATCAAACAAAGTATCCATTATTTAAAATGTATTTAATATAACCTATAATAAAACAATAGCAATAATAGCAGATACATCTTAAGTATATGCATCTCATGTATCACCAAAAAAAAAACAGTTGCAAACAAACAATATATAAGTACAATGAAATTAAGATTTTATTAATGTTAGCCTTCATGTAAATGTATCTTCTTGAAATACTGAAATATATGAAGGGTAAAATATATTTTAAAATTATATATATATTAATAATTATTTCCCAGTACTGGGTTGTAGCTTCAAGTGCATCCGCTGTGTAATATGCTGGATAAGTTGGTGGTTCATTCCACTGTGGCGACCTCAAATAAATAAAGGGACTAAGCCAGAAGGAAAATGAAAGAATGAATAGTATTAATTCTGTAAATATATTTTTTGAAAAAGTTAATAAATGTATTTGTAGAAATTATGTTTATGTTAATATATTTTGAAATATGTTTGAACAAATAAATAATTTGGGCCATTTTTGTTTATATTGAGATATATATGAAATATATTTTTGTACCGTATGGGTGTAGGCAATACCCCGCTTTTATCACCACAAAAAATGTAAAACGTTGGACAGCGCCCGTGGTTCGATCTCTGGCACCGAGGTGACCATGAAAGGTTGATTTTGCGGGGATCACAGAAGTAACCACTGAGCTAAACCAACGCAACAGCGACACTGGAGAAACCCGACTTTGACACAAACAATCAGGTGATCACAGGATAGCCTACAACGATTAAAACACATTATAATAATTACGACCTTACCATTATTAAAAAATAGGCCACTCGTGTCCCGAGAACACAGCTCAACATATAACAAAGCGGAAATATTTTATCATCTCGCTCAAGCTTTCTGGAAAGCAGTCATTACATGTAAGTCTTTATGCAGGCAAAACGATTGAAAAAAAAATAATAAATAATAATAATAATAGCGCAATTATATCACAAATGTACAACGCTGAACAACTCCCGTGGTGGTTCGACCTCTGGTGTTTGTGAGGTGCTTTTTTCCAAGTGAAGTAGCCTAACCACTAAGCTAAACACAATAGAAAGCGAAAGTAAAGCCTTAATTCCAAATAGCGAAACGTAGGCAACTTTAGCACAAACGACACTGACATAAAAACATGTAACCCTTTACTTCCATAGTAGGAAAACAATTATTATGGATGTCAGTGGTGACATATTTACAGCTTTCTTCAAAATATTTGTTTTTGTTCAACAGAATAAAGAAAGTCAAACAGTTTTGGAAGGAGTGGGTGAGTAAATGACAGAAATGTCAGTTTTGGATGAACTATATCTTTAACACCAGGTGAAAATGAAAACATTACACTATATATATATATATGGCAAATATTATATGAGTTTCTAGTGTACTTTTAGGTTGAGTCAACTTTTTTTACAGTGATGCAATACAAGTAAAAAAAACTAAAAATAAATAAATAAATAATTATATATATATATATATATATATATATATATATATATATATATATATATATATATATATATATATAATTTTTTAATTTTAAGGCAGCAAACTTCAGGACATTTTTTTAAGTCAACTTTGAACCCAATACTGCATTTGACTCGATTAGTTGAGTAAACTCAAAAATGTCCAGAAGTTTGTTGACTTAACATTTTAAGTTGAGTCAATTTTCTTTTTACAGTGATATTACTAATAATAATTTAAACACATTTATGGAAAAAACATCCAAAATAAATTGTTTACAGGGTCTTTTACATGGTCTTAGCACGCCATCTATTGGACAGATATGGTTTATACATTTTTGTTTTAAGAAAGATTTTCAACAATTGAAGACAGAAAGTTTCCTTTATGAGTTTTAATCAAATATCTGAAACATGTCAATCCTTGCATGAACACATACATGTTTTTTCTAACCAATAAAGTCGCTTAATTTTAAAAACCTTTATATAAATATTTATATTTTCTTATTTGTACAGTTAAAAAAGTCAACAATGCACATATTGCACATAAACTTCAGTTTTAGATGAACTAACACTTCAGTTAAATGAAAACAGCCTAAAAGTAAAAGGAGAAACTCATATAATATGTGCCAGATATATGTTTGTGCTTTTTTTTTTTTTTACTTGTATTGCTCATTACTAATAATTATTAATTTAGACACATGCATTTCTGGAAAAAAACAACCAAAATAATTGGTTTACTAGGGTCTTTTACATGGTCTTAGCACGCCATCTATTGGACACAAATGGTGTTAAAGAAAGATTTTCAACAATTTAAGACAGAAAGTTTCTTTTGAGTTATAATCAAATATCTGAAACATGTCAATCCTTACATGGCCACATACGCGGATTTTGAAACCAATAAACCAATAACAGAATTCGTATTTACTTTATTTTTCACTTATTTAAATGTCCTTATGTGTTCTTGTTTGCGCACAGGTGGCGATTAAAGCTTATTCTGATTAGAATTTGAAATAAATCAGATACTATATTAATAATACTATATTATACTATACTATACTATACTATACTATACTATACTATACTATCTACATTTCACCTGTTCTTCAAACACACTGTCATGCTCCACGAAACTGAATAGAGAATGTTTTAAACTGTGAAACTGCAAAACGTAGGCCAATAATCTAATAGTAAAATGCCTACATTTTTGTCATACCAAAAGCATGCAAAACGTTGAACAGTGCCCGTGGTTCGATCTCTGGCACCGAGGTGACCATGAAAGGGTGATTTTTTAGGTATCAGCAGAAGTAACCACTGAGCTAAACCAACGCAACAGCGACACTAAGGAAAAGCCATTTTGACACAGTCAGATGAGTACAGGTGAACACTCAACCACTACCTAAACTACAATGATTAAACACATATTATTACAATTACGACCTGACATTTATAAAGAAATAGTAGGTTCTCGTGTCTCGAGCTCAATATTAAACACATCATAAAAAAGACAAAGCTGACATATTAAAACATTTCGCTGGCTAAAAAAATAACCTTTTCATGTATTATATGTAGGCAAAACTCCGTCTAAACTCGATTTTAATGTCGTCAAAAATGTAAAACGTTGGACAGCGCCCGTGGTTCGATCTCTGGCACCGAGGTGACCATGAGAGGTTGATTTTGTGAGGATCACTGAAGTAACCACTGAGCTAAACCAACGCAACAGCGACTCTGGAGAAAACCGACTTTCACACAAACAATCAGGTGATCACAGGTGAGCAAAAAACCACAGGCTAAATTATAATGATTAAAAATATAGCATAATAATTACGACCTGACATTTATCAAGAAATAGCCTACTCTTGTCCCGAGAGCACAGCTCAATATAAAACAAATCATAAAAAGACATGACACGAAAACATATCTCGCTAGCAAAATAATAATAATAATAATAATAATAATAACTATTCAATGTACATGTAGGCAAAATTCTGTCTAAACGATTTTAATAGCATCAAAAAATGTAAAACGCTGAACAGTGCCCGTGGTTCGAGCTCTGGCATCCGGTGACCCGGCGGCCATGAGAACGTGACTTTGCCTGGGAAGTAACCACTGAGCTAAGCCAGCGCGGGAGCACCACTGAAACGACAACGTTTTATACTCTTCACAATAGAAACCGAAAGTAAGACTCCGTTCCCAGTGAAACCTACTCATGCACAGGCAACAAAGGTTAAGATATTACACATATTGACGACTAAATCTTTCCGTTAAACAGAAATTGAGGAAAAAAAATAAACGGGGCTAATAATTCTGACTTCAACTGTATATATATATATATATATATATATATATATATATATATATATATATATATATATATATATATATATATATGCTTGTTTTACATATTAATAATAATGATTAATTTAGACACATAAATGTACACTAAAAATACTGTAAAATTTACAGTAACTTACTGGCAATTTTGGTTGCCAGTAAGACAAATTTGACAAGCACGCTGCAAATAAATTACATTTATGCTGTATTTTTACATTACAATTTTACAACAATTGTAATTATTAACAGTGCACTTGTAAATGTATAGTCTTACTGGCAAACAAAAATGGCAGTAAGTACTGTGAATTTTACAGTTAATTGTAATTATTAAGCACTGGCTTAGCTCAGTGGTTACTTCCCAGTCAAAGTTAGTTCTCATGACCGCCGGGTCACCGGATGCCAAAGCTCGAACCACGGGCACTGCCCAGCATTATGGTGACACAATGGCACAGTGGGTAGCGCTGTCGCCTCACAGCAAAAAGGTCGCTGGTTCAAGCCCCGGCTGGGTCAGTGGTCATATCTACAGTATGTGGAGTTTGTATGTTCTCCCATTGTTGGTGTGGGTTTGCTCCAGTTTCCCCCACAAGTCCAAAAAACCTGGTATAGGTGAATTGGGCTAATCTAAATTGTCCGTAGTGTGTGAATGAGAGTGTATGGGTGTTTTCCAGTGATGGGTTGAGCTGGAAGCTATAAAACATATGCTGGAATAGTTGGTGGTTCATTCCGCTGTTGCGACCCCTGATTAATAAAGGGACTAAGCCGAAAAGAAAATGAATGAATGTAATTATTTATGTATGGGGAAAAAAAACTAAATAATTGGTTTATTGTCTTTTACATGGTCTTAGCGCGCCATCTAGTGGGAACATATGTTTTACACTTACTTTTTTTTTTCTTTTTAAGGGAAAGTGTAAATAAAGATTTTTAACAATTGAAGGCAGAAAGTCTACTAGACTTTTTGTTTTAGAAGGCAAGTAAAATAAAATCACATAAAATCACTTTGTAATTCTTTTATCCGACTTAATCAAACATCTTAACACATGCCTTCATCCTTTTGGAATAAATCAGATACTAATATACTAGGCCTATAAATTTATTTTGTCTGTTGTTCTTCAAACGCTTGGTCATGCTCCACATAATCGAATAGATAATGTTAAATACATAAAAAATCAAAACAAAGATAAATAAATAAATACACACACAAAAATGAACTACACAGATTCCTCAATCATTATTAAATTGGTCCAAGAAGTTTTGACATTAAAAAAAAATGTATCAGAAATCAACATTTCAAAACAAGCTGTGTTTATTGTAAAGAAAGTCTATAGTAGTGTTTCATTTAAAGGACTAGTATATTTCAAAGAAAGGTCTAGTAGTTTTTTTTTTTTTTTTTTTGCATTCGTTTATATTGTAAATACATTAAAAACAATTCTGAAATATTATACAGGTTGAGACAACAGTTTTATATTTGAATACACTATAAAATGTAACTTACTCCATTCTTTAAGGCGTCATTTGCAAAGGCATTTGTGCATTTTAAGTGTCATTTAATTATGCAAAACATTTAAGAGCATATTTATATTAAAGTTAAATATTAAAGCAGACGTCCACCTAATTATTATGCTTGTAAATACTAAACATAGAAGCTTGTTTACGCCACTAATAATATATAACAGTATCCAAAAGGGGGCAGCATAGACCACATAATATAAGCAGAAACCGCAGAGGTTTTTTTCCCCACTCACTTTGCTTTTTATGAATCACTGTTAAGCTCTTTAACTCCAGTCCTGCAGGGCGTTAAACACTGGTTCGAATCTCGACTGGGTCAGTGGTCATTTTTGTGTGGAGTTTGCATGTTTTCCCCGTGTTGGCGTGGGTTTCCTCCTGGTGCTCCGGTTTCCCCCATAGTCCAAACACATGCGCTATAGGGGAATTGGATAAACTAAATTAGCCATAGTGTATGAGTGTGTGTGTGTTTATAAGTGTGTATGGCTGTTTCTCAGTATTGGGTTGCAGCTGGAATGGAATCCGCTGGATAAAATATATGCTGGAATAGTTGGTGGTTCATTCCGCTGTGGGGACCCCTGATGAATAACGAATGAATGAACCTGTTACTGCATCATATGCCCTTAACTGTAATTGTATTGCTCACAAAATTAAATTTTTACGTATATTTTTAGATTACATCTTATGTATATATATATTTATTTATTTTTTTATTTATTTATATTTTTTTAATGTGTAAATTTTTTAGACTACATTCTATAATTGTATTTATTGTAAATTCTTGTTACAACTCTACTTTTTGTATTTTGTATTAATATTATACGTTAGGCACCTAGGGTCTGAGAGTAACGGATTTTCGTTTCTCTGTATGTCCTGTACATGTGGCTGAATTGACAATAAAGCTGACTTTGACTTGACTTTGACTAAAGGTCCTTTTTTTTTTAGCAATTTCATGCATATTTAATGAATATAATTATTTGTTTAATAAAAAAAATGTACCCCTGCTTTTTGAATGTAGTCTTATCATAAATATAAGCAGTTTCCATTATGATATCACTCTAAGAAATTGTCTTGATCATTAAAATAAGTATTTTGAAATGATATCTGAAATTAATCAAGGTGTTCAAAACTCATATTAAAGTGTATAGGACAAGGGTGTCCAAACTCGGTCCTGGAGGGCCGGTGTCCTGGAGAGTTTATCTCCAACTTGCTTCAACACACCTGTCAGGAAGTTTCTTGTATATCTAGTAAGAGTTTGATTAGCTGGTTTAGGTGTGTTTGATTAGGGTTGGAGCTAAACTCTCCAGGACACCGGCCCCCCAGGACCGAGTTTGGACACCCCTGGTATACTGTTGGACATTTGCCTTCCTAGAGTTAAAGTGGCTTGAATTAGTCTGCATCAGAAATTGCAGACTTTATTGTGGGTTGAAAACTGTATATGCAACAAAATGTTTACTGCATCCGGAGAGATTGTGAAGTGTGCATTCAATGAGGTTATAGGACAGCATTTGGGAATAGCAGTGAAGCAATGTAACTGATAATAATAATAGGAAACCCATGCCAACACAGAGAGAACATGCAAACTCCACACAGAAATGCCAACTGACCCAGCCGGGACTCAAACCAGCGACCTTCTTGCTGTGAGGCAACAGTGCTAACCACTGAGCCACCGTGCCGCCTTTTTATGCAATATGCAGAACTTAACTGTACAGTGGTTGCAAAGTAAGTTACAGATTCAAAACAACATAGCAAAATATCTCTGGCCCAGCTCTGGCACACACAATCAGCTTTTGCTTGGCCCACATGCCGCAGTGAATTACAGTACATGACTGGACCAAGTCTGGCTTCCAGACAAGGGTCAAACATAGACCATATCTGGACCAAGTCTCAGTTGATAACACATAACTCTTTTGGTTATAAATTGATAAACTCATCCCAGGTAGCAAATAATTCTGGCCCAGATTTGGCATAAAGCTGGCACAGCAGGCATTCATCCGGCACTGGCATACAGCATGTGGGCCAGAAGTGGCCCAGGTTTGGCATAAAGCTGGCACAGCAGGCATTCATCCGGCACTGGCATAAAGCATGTGGGCCAGAAGTGGCCCAGGTTTGGCATAAAGCTGGCACAGCAGGCATTCATCCGGCACTGGCATACAGCATGTGGGCCAGAAGTGGCCCAGGTTTGGCATAAAGCTGGCACAGCAGGCATTCATCCGGCACTGGCATACAGCATGTGGGCCAGAAGTGGCCCAGGTTTGGCATAAAGCTGGCACAGCAGGCATTCATCCGGCACTGGCATACAGCATGTGGGCCAGAAGTGGCCCAGGTTTGGCATAAAGCTGGCACAGCAGGCATTCATCCGGCACTGGCATACAGCATGTGGGCCAGAAGTGGCCCAGGTTTGGCATAAAGCTGGCACAGCAGGCATTCATCCGGCACTGGCATACAGCATGTGGCCCAGAAGTGGCCCAGGTTTGGCATAAAGCTGGCACAGCAGGCATTCATCCGGCACTGGCATACAGCATGTGGGCCAGAAGTGGCCCAGGTTTGGCAGAGGTGCAGCGTCTTTAAGGTGGCACACAATATTTTGGCCAGATGTCAAATGTAGTATTTGGCCCAGATGTTAATAACTGATATGTGGGCCGTGTAAGTTTGGCCTATCTTGACCCACATTAGAATACATTTTTATTATTTTTGAATAAAGAAAAAAAACTTCTACCAATCAGATCGCTTCAAAAAAAAGCGCAATGCTTCAGGTGTTTATCAATTTCATTGCAGTTGTGATGCACCAACATATCTGACCCAGTTCAGTCCCAGTTATGGGTTATTGACTTGGCCCAGATATGGTCCATGTTTGGCCACTGTCTGGCATCCAGACTTGGTCCAGTCATGTACCGTAATTCACTGCAGCATGTGGGCCAAGCAAAAAAAGATGACTGTGTGGGCCAGAGCTGGGCCAGAAAAATTTTGCTATGTGCGATGAATCATTGTGTTCTAGGCATGCTATGGGCGTGCTTTTTCTCAAAGCAACCTGATTGGCAGTATATTTTTCTCTATTTTAAAATAATAAAAATGTATTTTAAATGTGGGTCAAGAAAGGCCAAACTTACACAATTATTAACATCTGGGCCAAATACTACATTTGACATCTGGCCCGAGTATTGTGTGCCACCTTAAAGACGGTGCCACTTCTGCCAAACCCAGGCCCACATGCTGTATGCCAGTGCCAGTTAAATGCCTGCTGTGCCAGATTTATGCCAAATCTGGGCCTGAATTCTTTGCTACCTGGATAGGAGAACATGTGATTTCAGACACAGCCCTGAGGTCCTTGATGCTGTCACTTGATTGGCAGGCCTTTGAGAAAGAGACAACCAATCAAAATCTGCATCTAGACAAAAGAGTGTTAGGAAAGATTCACATTTTTATGCGTTAACAAACACTTATCAAATGCGATTTGCATAGTATTCATTATGTCGAAGCAAGTGAATGAAACCTATAGACTTGATGCTGCATATGTAATGCACTAATAATAATAACTATAATAGTTCCTTACATTTATATAGCGCTTTTCTAGACACTCAAAGCGCTTTACACATTTTTGGGGGGAATCTCATCCACCACCAGTGTGCAGCATCCACCTGGATGATGCGATGAAACCGCAAACCGCACACCACACGATTGGTGGAGAGGAGACAGAGTGATGATATGGGGATGGAGATGATGGCCAGTTGGCCTGTGGTTAAACCCCTACTCTTTTTAAAAACCTCGGTTTAACGTCTCACCCGAAAGACGACGCTCACTGAGCAGTATAGAGTCCTCTTCACTATACTGGGGCGTTAGGACCCACACAGACCTGGTCTCACTAACACCACTTCCGGCAGTAACCTAGCTTTCCTATGTGGCCTCCCATCCAGGTACTGACTGGGCGCAGCCCTGCTTAGCTTCAATGGGGGAGCATGTGAAAGTTCCAGAGAGCTAGCTGCCGGCCAGTACTACAGCTATGGTAAGTACAAGCGATTGTTATATTGCACGGATCATTTTATTACTTTTCAAAAGACATATGCTGTGAAATACATATTAATGAGTTACGATGTGACAGTAAAAGTATAGAGGGATATATAAAAAATGAAATATGACTAAATATTTTACTGAGGACAAAAATATAAGCATGAAACTGCAGAAAACGTCTCAATTTAATCTAATTTCCGTAGAAGAAACAACTGAGATATTAAAGAGATCTCATTTGTGATTTTTCTTTCCTATGGGTACATAAACCAGAGAACAGCCCGTGTGTGTGTGTGAGTGTGTGCGCACCCCCTGTGGGGTGATAACCTGTAATTACTGCACCAGATGTGAACAAGAAATAGGGAAAGACAGAGAGAAAGACAGACAATAAAATATTGCAAAGATGGAAAAAGAAAGACTGTTCCAAACCTAGTGAGCTGTATTGCTGTCTACTGTTACACAGGTAGTTTTAGTCTAGTTAAGTGACCTTTATTTCTATAGCACTCACTGTATAGTGTGAATGTTTCAAAGCAGCTTCAGTTATTAGCAGTAATATTACATGCAAACTAGGCCTGTCATAATAATCACTATATGGACTTATCGCACAACACATGGACATGTCATCAAGCATTTTTGGTGATGGAAAATACACTCACCGGCCACTTTATTAGGTACACCTTACTAGTAACAGGTTGCACCCCCTTTTGCCTTCAGAACTGCTTTAATTCTTTGTGGCGTAGATTCAACAAGGTACTGGAAATATTATTCAGAGATTTTGCTCCATATTGACATGATAGCATCATGCAGTTGCTGCAGATTTGTCAGCTGCACATCCATGATGTGAATCTCCCGTTCGACAACATCCCAAAGGTGCTCTATTGGATTGAGCTCTGGTGACTGTGGAGGCCATTTGAGTACAGTGAACTCATTGTCATGTTCAAGAAACCAGTCTGAGATGATTCGTGCTTTATGCCATGGCGCGTTATCCTGCTGGAAGTAGCCATTAGAAGATGGGTACACTGTGGTCATAAAGAGATGGACATGGTCAGCAACAATACTCAGGTAGGCTGTGGTGTTGACACGATGCTCCATTGGTACTAATGGGCCCAATGTGTGGCAAGAAAATATCCCACACACCATCACACCACCACCACCAGCCTGAACTTTTGATACAAGGCAGGATGGATCAATGCTTTCATGATGTTGACGTTAAATTCTGACCCGACCATCCGAATGTTGCAGCAGAAATGGAGACTCATCAGACCAGGCAACATTTCTCCAATCTTCTATTGTCCAGTTTTGGTGAGCCTGTGTGAATTGTAGCCTCAGTTTCCTGTTCTTAGCTGAAAGGGCACCCGGTGTGGTCTTCTGCTGCTGTGGCCCATCTGCCTCAAGGTTGGACGTGCTGTCTGTTCAGAGATGCTCTTCTGCAGATCTCGGTTGTAACTAGTGGTTATTTGTGTTACTGTTGCCTTTCTATTATCAAGGACCAGTCTGGCCATTTTCCTCTGACCTCTGACATCAACAAGGCATTTGCACCCACAGAACTGCCGCTCACTGGATATTTTCTCTCTTTTGGACCATTCCCTGTAAACCCTAGAGATGGTTGTGCGTGAAAATCCCAGTAGATCAGCAGTTTCTGAAATACTCAGATCAGCCCGTCTGGCACCAACAACCATGCCACGTTCAAAGTCACTTAAATCCCCTTTTCCTCCCCATTCTGATGCTTGCTTTGAACTGCAGCAGATCATCTTGACCATGTCTACATGCCTAAATGCATTGAGTTGCTGCCATGTGATTGGCTGATTAGAAATTTGGGTTAATGAGCAGTTTGATAGGTGTACCTAATAAAGTGGCCGGTGAGTAAAAAGATGAATGGATGAAGGCAGAGCAGAAATGAGACACGCCCTGACAGCCCCACCCTAAAGGCATTCCATGTGACCAGAAATGAATAGAAGTCATTTTGAGGGGGGAGGGATGGATATGCTATTTGATACAAAAAATTGTGGGGCAAATTAATTTTTAGAAAATAATGACGTGCACAGATACATCATTTATAACAAGCACTACTATATACATATATAAGTTTTAATTTCATGCCAACTTTAACTGAAAGTACTCTCACAAGAATCCAAATTTACTTATCCACAAAAAACCTTACTGCAACACAATATTAAAAAACAACATGTCTCCTACAACAGTACAAATCGCTTCACCAAAGCCCCCATTACACAAAAAACTTGCAACATCACTCATCGTTTTGTACTATTATGCAATAATCATTTTTATAAGGGGTTTAAATACAGTTGTGAGGTAACATTGTGTGAATATAGCCAGCTAGTAATGGTAAAAATAAGCTAATTCTATTGTTTATAATCACACTTGACAAAAACAGTCTGCAGAAACACTTTGATTGACATTCTCCATTTGTACCTGTAATCACAGGGGGAAAACCCCGCCCACTAGTGACCATCTTACCCTCATTAGCATAAACAGCCCTGAGTGAGAAGCAGATAATATCAGCGACTAATTATAAATGTGCAGCATTATAGATGTCTCCTGAGCCACTTCTTTTGACATTATCAGATAACATTAGTCCTGTTCTGAATCTGCCACTATGCTGACACACAGGCATTTGTAGCTCCACCCTCTTTTGAAAAGAGCACAATCTCATTTCAATTTAAAGCGACAGTCGCCAAAACACCACAATTTGGCTCAAAGCCTAAACGGGTCAGTTTCAAAGGGTTATAAAATATTATCTGTGTGGTATTTTGAGCTGAAACTTCACACACACACACACACACACACACACCCTCTAGAGACATCAGAAATTTATTTGACATCTTGTAAAAAGGGGCATAATAGGTGCCCTTTAAAATCAATCCTAATTCTTAACTTTACTAACACATACTTGCTTTTCCTCTCCAGTTTGTTGTTCTGTAAATTATTCTACCAAGTCATTGTAATTGTGGACTATTCTCAGCTATTCTCATAGGATTAGAACTACTATTTACACCTTTTAATATTGCAGCTGGCCTTGATGTGAAAAGACAGAACGAGAGAGAAAGAAAGAGAAAGAGCAAATGAATTCATGACAAACAGACAAAGAAAAGAGTGGAAATGGAAATGCTGGGTGTGGTGAGACGAGAGGTGTTTCTGTCTGGGAGAGGGAAAGATGGAAGAACGAAGACAGAGAGAGAGAAAGAAGAAGAAGAAGAGAGTTTCTTACACATGTTATTCAGCTGTGTAAACGGGCGAAAGGCGGGTCCGGGGTCTCGGGTTGCCAGTGAAAAGGGCTCATATTTATAAGAGACTGGCAGCCCGACACCTCTTACACACACGTTAATATTATTATTATTACTGAGCACTCAAAAATGGAAAATGGCAGCAACCTGAGAGGCCTGGAGAGGAGCGCATGTGTGTTCGTGAGAAAACGCAAGTATGTCTGGGAGAATATGTATACATAAGAGACAGAAAGAGAGAGGGATTGAGAGAAAGTCCCACTGGAAAGAAGAAGAAGAAGAAGAAGAAGAAGAAAAAAGGGGGGCAGAGAAAGAAAACGAAAAAGAAAGGTTGCAGAAAGAGAAGTCTGGCACGGGGAGATGGATGGGGAGAAAGTGTAACGTGATCTACTGAACATATTAGTGCTGTCAAGGAAAAAGAAGAAGGAGAAAAAAGGGTGTCAGACACGAGCATGTATTCCAGGACAAGATTATAAAATTCCCCAAGAACGGCATGGACATGTTGGAACACCACACACACACACACACACACACACACACACACACACTGAACGAAGTAAATTCTTAACAGGTGGGTGGGGCCACTCATATCAATGACAGATTCGTGATTTCCCTCAGGGTCATATTTAACCAATCGCAGATCTGCTTACATAACCAGATCACAGGCCCGTCCAACAGTGTCACTGAATACTAGTCAAAGTT